>OY720199.1:2344610-2969610 GCA_963082885.1 Parascotia fuliginaria | reverse complement strand
GACGAGCCCGAGATGATGGCGCGCGAGTCGTACTGCAGGCACAGCACCGACCCCGTGTGGCCCTGCAGCTCCTGCCGCACCCACCATCATCCACTATTATTTAATCTTACTTTGTGTTTTGTCTTTTTATTTTGTACCATTAAAAACAAGGATAGAGACAAAGTAAGGTTAAAATAACATTGCTGTAAGAGGTTGTGGTAAGGCCTCTGATGTACAATCTCTTAACACTTTCCGGGACAGTAAATGGATATGGCTGTGATGACAATAAAACATCTATTGTGTCTACAGTAGTGTCCATGAAAGGGTTGAGCTGGTGTCGAAAATCATAAAATTTAAATAATAATAATAATAATAATATTATACCACATTCACACAGCGCCATCTAGCCCCAAATTAAGCAATTATATTTGCTTGTGTTATGTGTACTAAACAAGTGATATACTATTACCTATATACTTTTTTTTTTGTAAATACATACATATTATAGATAAATTACACCCAGACACAGAACAAACAATCATGCTCATCACACAAAGATTTGTCCTGGGTGGGAATCGAACCCACGACCTCCAGCTTAGCAGTCAGGGTCACTAACCACTAGACCAACAGGCCAGTTAAACATAAAATAGAATATTATTCTTAGACTATACCATTCCACTGCTGGGCAAAGGGCCCACATGACTTCCATACTTCTTGGTACATTATGTTGACTAATTATTGGTAAATTAATTATTATATTATTAGCCTTCTGCGACGTGGTTTAAGTTACATATTTGGTTACTGCTCCGCTCCCGTCACCCCTAGCGTAATGTTATAGCCTTCTTCTTCGAGAACTGGGCTTTAGAATTATTCAAATCTGACTGTTTGTTTCAAAGATTATCGCATACAAACAAACCATACTAGACGAAATTAAATAATTGATCCACTCTTTTTAATCTTGTAATTAAATTAATTGGTTGATTTGCAATAATTACTTTGTACGGTTCTTTGGTTGCGTTGATGTTTTAAAATTGTTAACTCATACAAATAACTGTAATTATCTGGCAATTGAAAAGAGTGGCGTGAGTTTCTTGCCAGTTCTTCTCACAGCTCTACCTCGTCAGCGAACTGGCTGTAGGTTAATTAGCTGACTTCATGTAATTTAGACTTTTCATAAGCATCATACTCTACTATCAAAATGGAAAAATGCTTTTCCGCTGTATATAATAGTAGTTTATTTATAACTTACCCTCACACACTGCAATGTTTTTCTATCCCATATCTTAATAGTGTTGTCTCTTAAACCTGACACAATTTTATTATCGTCATACTGCAAGCAATATACTCCTTTTGAATTCTCCGATCTGCAATTTATTCTCTGTGGACAAAAAAAAATTTGCATTAAAATATACTACCAAAACAAATTTGTAGCAAGGTAGACCACTATTGTAGCATTTACCCACAGTTTTTGATAGGCTGATCAACGAAAAATAAACTAATTGGTAATTGGTACTTCACATGAGATTTAACAGATGATTAGTTAATTTTTAGTTTATCAGCCTTTCAGAAACTGGGGGTAAGAGTAGTTTTTAAGATAAACAGTTTCAACAATTTTCCGGCTCTGTTTATTTTAGCAACTTTTCTTAAATCTGATGGCGTCGTTTTCTAAGGTTCCGTACCTCAAGAGGCAAAACGGAATCCTTATGGGATTAATTTGTTGTGTAGATGAAATCAATTTGTTGTGTAGATGGGATCAATTTGTTGTGTAAATGGGATCAATTTGTAGTATAGATGGGATCAATTTGTAGTATAGATGGGCTCAATTCGTTGTGTAGATGGGATTAATTTGTTGTGTAGATGGGATCAATTTATTGTGTAGATGTGATCAATTTGTTGTGTAGATAAAATCAATTTGTAGTATAGATGGGCTCAATTTGTTGTGTAAATGGGATCAATTTGTTGTGTAGATATCTGTATGTCATTCATGTGATTCAAATTGAATACTCTTGCAATTTCTTGAAGCCGCTAAAAGAAGTTCTATGTCAAGATAACAACATATGTAGTACTAATACTTACTTGAAGATTATGTTTGCCCATTCGCCAATTATCCTCAATAGACTGTATATCTTTGATAATTTTAGGATAAAGTTGTCTGTAGAAGGAGTGGGACGGATGCTGGCAACCTGGCTTTGGCTTGAACAGGTACTGGATCCTGAAAACAGTTCACACATTTAGAAAATGGACAACAAATACTGGATTATATGAAAATTTGTTTCACCCGCGTCTTTGCTTACTGCTCGCTCCCGTCGCCAGTAGCGTGATGTTACATAGCTTATAACCTTCCTTGAAAACTGGGCTATCATTAAAAAAAATTCAAATCCAACTGGTAGTTCCAGAGATTAGCGCGTTCAAACAAACAAACAAACTCTTCCGCTTTATATAATAGTATAGATTAAAATAGCCTATCATGAAGATCGCCATAATAGGCCACTATAGGCCACCATGCCAGCAGTTTGATTATATGTTTTTTAAATTAAAATAGTGTCCACCCCATCTGGAACCACCTGACTGCGTACTATCAGGCAGTGTGTTTATACTATTTATTTTATTTTAAACAAGGCTAATGTAAAATTATAAAAAAAAAACATATTAAATATAATGTAATAACTAGCTGTTGCCCGCAGCTCCACCCGCGTGAATGTCGGTAATATCGCATTATTCATAGAAACTTTTATACCATGTTTCAACCCCTTCAAGCTCGCAATAAAAGACAGCCTATTTTATTCCTCAATTTTATCTCTTATATCATAATAAAAATTATATAAAGTATTAGCTGCACCCTGCGGCTTCGCTCAAAAATTGTATGTGTTTAATTAATGTCACTGGGAACCCAGATTGATTTTCGGGATAAAAAGTATGTACTTTCTAAGTTTATCTTGGTCTGACAGTGAAAGAAAACATTGTAAGGAAATCTGGACTTATAAGTGTGAAATTGCCAATCCGCCTTGAGTGCACGTAGTGATTAATGCTCATATCTTCTCTATATGAGAAGAGGCCTTTGCCCTACAATGGGACAGTAAACAGGCTAGTATTATTATTACTTTTAGGTATAGACTACTATGAACATGACTTTCTAATCATAGTAATAATGCTAAAAAAACTTAACCATTCTAAAAGGGAATGAGGGATAAAAAGGGAAAAAGGAAAAGGTCCAGTATAATAATATTGCTACATACCATCCACGCCTCTCAGCCAGCCCCCGCCACAGTGAGTCAGTCCTGACCTTTCTCTCAATGAGCTTCTTCCACAGCATCCCTTCAGAGATCACCCGTAGCCACTCCCTACATACCAACTCAGCCGCACATAGCGAGCTCGCGTCTAGGTATGAAAGGATGTTCTCTGCTACGTGGTCTAAGCCTTTTTCTAAAAACATAAAAATATATAAATCACTATAATGCGCCCTGCGGCTTCGCTCGCTCGAAAATTGTAAGTGTTTAATTAATGGAGCTTGGGATAAAAATTATGCCTATGTCCGTCTCCAGCACCATATCTATCTAGATACCAACTTTTACAAATCTTTGTTAAATGAAACAAATTCTAGAATTAGGTGAAAGTTGTTTTTTAAGCAAGTAACCTTAATGCTTACAGTTATTTGTACTATGAAAATAACGCAACTTAATCAAATGTATTATTTGCATATAAATAGAACTGTAAACGCAATGATCTCTTACTCTTTATACAGCTTTTACCTAACTTTAGCATTTGTACAGAACATATTATTAAAATATTGCCCCGATTAAATAATAAAAATTTAAAACCAAGAAATATGACACTAAATTGCGACTCATGACGAGTAAACGTTCTTAAGTCAGCATTATCATCAGTGTGTACTTACTGGGCAGCATGCTGATAAAATCCCTCTGCAGCATTGGCTTGAGGTATGCGTTTATATGTCCGTGTTGATAGTGGCACATACGAGCCAATAACTGCTCCACGAACTCCACCTGAGCAATATCAAGACCTTAGTTATCTGGGTGCGTGTATGAAAAGATTAATAAATGTTCAAGAGGCAAATGAGGTATGTTTGGAACGCAGCAAGAGCGTTTTATAGTCTCTGCTTACCCCATTAATGAAATACAGGCATGAAGTTATGTAGGAAAGTGACAACATCAACACTCTTCATGCTAGCCTATATTGCAGGGAAGGACCCTTCTTATATAAAAAGCATTGATCATAATCTTTGCCTAAAACTGATTGGCGATTCCAGCTTTTCCCCCAAGTTCAAATTTCTACACCAGTGATGGTAAACTTTGCAAAAATATCTCTATTATTCCTTTGCCGAACTCTCAACCACAAGCTTTAAGAGATAGTTACTGTAACACTGACGAGGTCATCATGAGATCAAACTACTGTAGTATTTGTGCTACGTGTGGTGTTCAGTATATAACACTTTACTGTTCACTGGCTTGACACTACACGATAGAGCCAGCTATGTATAAAATATAGGTGCTCCCCAGCACCAACACATGTTACTCGGTCAACGGTCAGGAAGCGACTGCCTGTTCTATGCGCGCACCGGAATGAGAGTGAATATCCCCTCTCCGCCCACATCCACTACAACTGCTATAACTGCGTACCACTCAACGCCCAACAACTCATTTGCTTGTTTAACATTCTAATGGCCGTAAGTTGTAAATGGACAAGTCAGGCCTTACAATATGAGAATAAATGGAAGTGTGGAAGTCCAGCCATAAAAATGTTTATGGAGAAAAAAGTGTATTGCCTGTGTCACTTTGCATGACAAAAATAGTAATAACGATTGGAAAATGGCGATTAAAAAGGGTAGCCTGAGTTTCTTGCCAGTTCTTCTCAAGACTACTTCATCAGCGAACTGGCTGTAGGTTAATTGGCTGACATTTTGTAAATTTTAACATTCATAAGTGTTAATTTAATTAACCTATATGAATAGATACATTTTCATTTAAAAAAAATTATGGTAACATAAAATTGAATCTCCTAGTATCTGAACTAGCTTGACCTGTTTCAGAAAAAGGATATTGTTGCTATACCTGATCTGTCTCGTTCCATCTCGAGAAATAATTGAGGCACGCGTCTCTTTCTGCTGTGTAAGCGGCGCTGCTGGGGATAGGCCGCACGCCGCTGTCCACGCATGTGATCGACGTCACCTGGAAACAACGTCAAAGTCAACAAAAAAAACAAAACTTTGTTTATCTCTGCATCACCTAAGGTTAACTGGTAGAGAATGCTTATACCATTAAGTCTACCTCTGTACAATACCTTGTAAAATTTGATATGGTGGCCACCACTTCTGGATTCCACTGATTGCTTACCATCAGGCAGGGTGGAGTCATTTTGGTAGGCTAATATAAAAAAAAAAATAATAAAGGTCACCATGATTTAATTATTATAGTGAGGACCATCATACCAGCTATGTGCTACATTGTTTCCATATATGAAAGAATTTTTCAAATTGGTTACATTGATTTTGAGTTTATCCATAACAAACAAACATACAAAAAATCTTTTCTCTTTATTAATAATTTATCATTAATTTAGATATGAAAGTCATAATAATTATAAGTTAGTTTATTTAATAAATTGAATAAGATTAAGAAGAATCAGAAAATAGGCTAATTGTTTTAGTTAAAATTTTGTCGTTTACAGATTATTTAAATTGTTGTTGTTACTATGTTGTTTAAAAGAAAAATATTCTATATACAACTTTAGTAACTTTTGTCAACTGACGTGTACGAGGTTGTGGTTCAATCCCCACACAGGACAAAACTTTGTTATCCATAAGCATTTGTTCCGAGTGTGCGTGTACTTTGTGTATATTAATTGGATGTTTTTGAAGTCCACCGTGATACAGAGCTTGTTTCCTAAAGCGGGAGTTGTCATTTAAAAAAATACAAAGAATAATACAACTTTAGTGAATAGCTTTCCTACATCTATCTATACTATTATATAAAGCGGAAGAGTTTGTTTGTTTGAATACGCTAATCTCTGGAACTACCAGTCTAACTAGAAAATTATTTTACTTATGAAAGCCCAGTTCTCGAGGAAGGTTATAGGCTATTTAACATCACGTTACTGGGGAGGGGAGCAGAGCAGTAAACAAAGACGCAGATGAGACCGCGCCGCGGAGTGCTAGTAACCTATACACATAGTTGCAACCCCTAAACATTGAAGAAATAAAAGCGTTTATTAGCCATGAAGAAGCATGAAATTGATAATAATGACTTGTAAAACCTAAGTTCAATTCTCTGTATTTTCAAATATTTGAAATGTAGTTTGAATAATGGTTTATTCATTCAGTAAGTAAACTCATTATTATTCAGTTTATATACTTTTCTGAAAACAACATAGATTAAGATATATTTTGTACCAGTTCAAAGAATTTTGGTAGTTTTTGTTTTGAATAGTCACTATGTATACAAAATACCAGTTTTTGCCAATCATCATATTATAGATGATATTTTATATATTATGTAGAACATGATGATGAAATTGTCGAACCCTCCAAAGCATGATCATGCTATGAATATAATAATAATATCAGGATTGGCAAGCATCACAATATGCACTGCTAAGCCCACTATAGACGCCTGATATTATCGATAGAGGTCATTGAAAATGAACCTGGGCTAAACAAATGATTGCTGTGATCATGATTTTAAAACATTCTTTACAGATTAGTGCAAGATTTTCGTTTAATTTTTGTAATCATTTGATTACAAAAATATATGCAGCATAGTTTATGACAATAAAACCAGTAAAGTCGTAATTACAGTTGCTCTAATGACTAATTAATTAAAATCAGGATAATACGTCAATATACCACAAAGCTCTTTCTACGACTACGATTGCGAAATCGTAAAGAAAGTGGCACATCACTTTTTTAAACAAAACTTTTTGCGTGCAACTCTTTCTTAGTTTACCAAATGTCTGTCTGGAGTTAGTAAAGCGTGTGCAATGTTTAAAAAAAGTCATTTCCTGAGAAAATATATGTTTTATTGCAATAATTTTCTGTTTTACGTGACCAGCTTCTTTAGATTAATGTAGATTTTATGTGTAATTATAAATGTTACTTTTTGATTTAGACATTTAATTACATACGATATTAACTATTTATCGTAATTATACCAGGTGCCAGGCAAATATTTTAAAAGAATACGAGATCCGCATTGCAGAACGAGAAAAAAAAGATGTACCGTTGTGTCCAAATTTCATTCAACAATATCAAATTTATTTATCATGTTATACAGTAAAAATGAATGGTGCAAGGAGCTATTCTTCGCAAATTTATATTTAAACCAGATTGGACATAAAAACACAAAATAATCCAAGCGGATAATGGTAAAAGTAAATATGGCGGACGATTCATCATGACATTACGGGTTGTTCCATATAAACTTTTCACGCTTACCTGAGGCGGTATAGTGTCTTCTATCATCCTTTCGGTCTCCATTTTTGCTATTTCACAAGAAACATCAATATTGAATCCACTGAAACACCACAAAATAATGAAACCACTATCGCTAAATACTCATCGCTCGCATGACGTCAAGCACTACAATTTTTTTAATTGAGTTTTAGATATTGGCACTGACATTCGTGACACATACAGCCAATATGTTTCAATTTGTAAAAAAAATAGTGTACTGTAATTGATATAGCACATAGAATGGTAAATAAGTTGCAAATCATGTTAAATTAACCAATATTACAGTATAGTAAGATAAAAAATATGCTATAAAATTTACTGACATCAATAAAATAACATACTGATGCGCGTAAAGGATCGTACTATAAATTTCGGAACGTCATCAACTCAACTCATCAAATTGTACAAGAAGTGAACGTTTTCAACTTGTTCAATCATGGATTGTATTAATTGCTAATGTTATAAATGTGCTTTGTTTGTACTTAGTACTGCAAAAAAATTAATGCACGTTTTGTTTATGCAAACAAATTAGTTATTGTTTTTATATCAAACTTCTAGTATCAAACATTTTAAGAAAAAATTATTTGGCCAAAGCCAGCTAAATCGAACATAACATATAATTAACACAGAGTACTTTTCAAAGTTTACGTAATGTACGTCACTAAAGTGTCAAACGAAAATCTAAGTTAAAGTTACATTTCTTTTTCATGCTCACACAGAAATAATTCGAAGAAATACAATAAAAACTGAAATCAGAAGATGAAAATACGCAAATACGTACGATGCTTATATTACGGATAACTTGCGTGTATAATTGAATTGCAATAAAGATGAAAAACTTTGTATATTTACATATTATTATCTTCGGACGTAACTTGAATAATTTTAAGTGTTTTTGTAAATAATTCATCGATTTAATATTACTAAGGTTAGTGTTTATGTTTTTATTAAATTTATTTATACATTTAAGTAGATTTTTTGCTCGTTTAGCCGCGGTTTTATAAATATTTAGCTTTATAAATAAATACGTCGATGTAAAATTATTAGTCATGTTGTTTTGAAGTTCCTGTGTCAGCATAGTTTGAGCGCATTACTGTTTGAAAACGTGTAATGTTTTAATAGGAATCAGGCACTAAACAGAAAACTACGATAAATATTTCACAAAATCTGCTCATGGATGGGACAGTTTAGGTTTTAGAAAAAAGTAATCAATGAAAATATACACTAGGTATTTTTATTATATTTTGTTTATTTAACTAGACTAGGTAAATAATTTACGTTTTCACAGAGTACTAACAAAATATGTAACTACTTTCACAATAAAAGCCTATGTTGTTTCCCAAGCACAAATCTTTCTCTATACCAAATTTCATCAAAATCGGTTCATTGGTTTAGGCATGAAAGCGTATCAGACAGTCAGACAGTTACTTTCGCTTTTGTAATATTAGTATGGATTAATTTATTATGCAATAACATGGCTTCATGCCTTTTATCTCTGACGAGATAGACAGAGGTGTACATTTTGCTACTTATGTTAATTCTCATATAACCGCTTCGGGTGTCATGGAAACTGGAGTTTTGTAATTAGTTTCCTTAAAGCCTCTTTATAACAATGGCTGAGTCTGTAGCCGTTTATTTGCATCAGTGTTTCAGTATCCTGTATACATACTCAGTCTCGTATTCGATCATCGGCTCAAAACTGATTACTTTTTTTCCTGCATTTGCCTGGAGGCTGGATTTACGACCAGAATAGGCACTCCATTGTTTCATTTTTTTTGCATATTGGGGCACTTTTAAGTGTTGTGCATTTATATAGTACTAGCTTTCCACGATGCGGTTTCATCCGCGTCTTTGGCTACTGCTGTACTTGCGTCGCCATTAGTGTGATGTTACCTACATCTCCAAGAACTGGGGTATCATTTGCAATAGGAATTATTTAAATCTGACCGGTAGTTCCAGAGATTAGCTTCAAACAAACATTTTTTACGATTATACAGTTATATATACAGTGTAGAGTTTCCTTATATTTTCTATTTATATAAATAACATTTTTCTTTAAGGAAAAACATTACAATATTTATATAGGTACTTATTTGATTTGAATTCCTCAAGGAGGGTAATGTTTTTCGAGCATACGTATGTATGTCTATGTCTTTGGCACACTACAGCCTAAATGTCTTAATGGGTTTTAAATATATGAGGTGTCATTACATTCGTATTAATTGTAGAAGTGACATAGGGTACATATTATTTTAATGTAGTGTCAGCATAAGAAAGAAATTGAGTTTCTTTCTTTTCACTTTGTTTTAAGTAGCTGGGCTTTTGTTTTTTAATAATATATATTGTTATATTTAAAATTGCAGGTGTAAAGATGATGCCAGAAGACGCTGTTGAGAAGAGGCATGCGCCGCCGGGAGTGAACTCACGATCGCTTAGTGCAGCGCATTCCGCTGCTGATCTAGAGGTACAACCTTCTTATATTAACAATACGAAAGTTTGTGTGTGTATGTGTATGTTTGTTTTTTACCACTCAGCACCTAAAAGGCTGAACCGATTTTGATGAAAATTGGTATGTACACAGATTCGGTGCCGGAGATGGACATAGGATACTTTTTATTCCAAAAAGAGTGCGGGCTAAACCGCAGAGCGCAGCTAGTAATTACTATATGTCATTTATTTATATTAATCTTGAGATGTCTAGATGAACTCGTGAGGACAACCTATAGATGAGATATCACTACATACCTAGTATAAATTAAAGTCGCTTCCCGCGAATGAATATTTTCGAAGATATGACAGATTTAAAATGCAGGGAGGGTTGTGACGGTACCGGCCGGGGTCCGGAATTCTGTAGTAAAATTTTTTTTTTTTTTTATATATTATAGCCTACCAAAGTGACTCCACCCCGCCTGATGGTAAGCAGTCAGTGGAATCCAGAAGTGGCGGCCACTATACCAAAAGCCATCGTCTTAAACTGCTGGTATGGTGGCCTCCACTATGGCGGCTGGGAATGGGGTTAGGGGAAGGGAATGAGCGAGGTGAGAAAAGAGGAAAGGGGGGAAATCGGGCCTCCGGCGCTCTCACTCACCGAACGAAACGCAGTAGTACAGATACTACTACTCTTAAGTCGATCTTCTATGAGAGGGTAGTACTTCCCCGGACGATCCGGCCCATTCATGCTAAAATCAGCGTGGAAAACATACAAAACATTACAGATATCACAAACATACAAATATTACAGAATGTCTTTATACAACGTTCACAGCTTTTCTTTTTCGCTCGGGTGCAATAATAATTATAATCGTTTATTAATAATAATAATTATTCTTAATCTAGTGTTAGTATAGCAATGCTGACACTATATTTAGTATAAACATTGCACCCGTGCGAAGCCGATGCGGGTCGCTAGTAAACAATAATTTAACAAATCATCTCTTCAGGTACTCCGCGAGATAGAAAATGTATACTTTCTGCCACCATCAGAGTTCGATGCAGGTCGATTTGTTCTAGAACATGCGCCTGCTTCCTCGTGCGACGACATCGAGCGAATGTTTACTAAACTCAAACGACAGCAGCAGGTCAGTAGTTCTTATAAAATCGACTTCTTTAATGATCATTTTATTGGACTTGCTTAAGGGTAAGCAGCAACTGGAGTCTGGACGCCAAAATATGAATACGGAACACTTTTTATCTCCCACATTAACCCTTATCGTCGAAGATGTCCTTATTTTTCTATACGCCTTGTGGCTCGCGAGTTTTATCAAAACATACACAAAATACATCCAGACTCTAAAATATTTGTATTTTAGACTAGCTGACCCGGCGAACTTCGTTCCGCCTAACAGTCGATTTATTTTTCGAAAACAAAAGATTTTTTTTCAATTAAACGTAGCCTAAGTTACTCCTTATTACATCAGATACCTGCCAATAAAAGTCGCGTCAAAATCGGTCCAGCCATTTCAGAGATTAGCCGGAACAAACAGATAGACAGATAGACAGACAGACAGACAAAAATTGTAAAAAATGTTATTTTGGTGTATATAATATATTCATATACATGTAGTAAAAAACGGTTATTTCAATATTACAAGATAACATTTGTCCTCTAATCATTGCCAAACCAAACGCTAACAAGTAAGTTAGGTCTTTCTGGAACATTCTTCAATGATTTTCTTGAAAAATTCTTCTTCACAGGTAGTATCAGGCAAAGCACTACACCTAATATCTCAACAACGTGATAATTGCGACCGCGAATTCAAAGAGATCCAGAACATTCGATCACAACTATCCACCACCTTACAAACATGTCAAAAAGCCAGGCATCAACTCAGGGTAGCATCCAACCATCTCACGATATCCACGTTCGTAATCTTGGCCAACTTCAGAAAACGACAAATTATCAGGTCAGTACTGAAATCTTTGGAATTATTAAGGAGTTTACGCAGCGTTGAAAAAGATGTCGCAGAATTACTTACTAGAAAAGAATATTATGAAGCGATCCAGCTCATTCTTAAAAGCAAGAAAGCAGCTAACAGTCATCGGGAATATACATGTATCGCGGATTTAGCGACAAGGCTTCAAGATACTCTAGATATGACAGAAGAAAAATTAGACTCTGTCCTATCAAACATATGCTATAAATTCGATGAAAATATTTTTAGGCAATTGAGGAAAGCGTACGCGTTGCTCGGTAAAACTCAAGCAGCTATGGAACAGCTCCATATGTATTATTCGTCAGCTGTTAATGAGTCCTCAATCGAAGCAGTGAAAAATTACGTAGGGGATGCTACCGATGTGAAATTCCAAGAAATGTGTCAGTCAGTACAACCAAATAAGGCTCATATATGCCTTCTAAATTTATGCGAAAATTTATTTTTGATAATGAGGAGTTATTATCTATTAGTTGATTGGCATTCTAAACATGATGAGGAAGAAACGGTGCCCATTTCCAATAATGTTTTTGAAATAGAAAAAAACGTGAGTCGAGAATATATTAGGCAAAAGTTAAAAGCAGGTCTGGTTAGGATTTGGCATGACGTTCAAGCGAAGGTTTCGATGTTTTTAAAGAGTTCGGGGTTAGAAGAGTATCCGTTTGAAAAGTTTATTCAAATGTTAGGTATTTTGAGGAAGCTCACGCAAGTAGCTGAGGTGTTTTGCGGTGATAAGTCAGATCTGCTCCAAGACTTTATCAAGTCTCAAAGTGTTTTGTACATAAAGAATTATCATAGAGGTAGAATGGAGGAGCTGAAGTTATTTTTAGAGAATGAGGGATGGGAACAATGTCCTGTTAAATCAACATTTAATCTACTAAATTTGCAAGAATTTAAACAGTTTAAAAAGTACCTGAATCTAAGATCTGATACGTCTCTAGTGAAGGCACAGTCTGATGGCGCATCGTCAGTGCATTCGCAAGACGATAGCGTGTATATATCTAAATATTTTAAACAGAATACAAATCATACCCCATTTGAGATTTTCCGTAATGAAAATATAACAAATGATGATATTTTCGGACTCGAACCTGAAATAGTAAGCGATGATTCGGACGATGAACCGGATGAATTAAAAAGGGATTTTGTCGATGAAAATGATCGAGCAGAATCGACTAACGACAGTCCAAGTAAGATTAAAGATAGTGTGATAGTAACGAATACAACACTATCTGTTTTAAGACATTGCGGACAATACTTACAAATATGCAGGTATTTACCTCAAATTTCATTAGAAGTTGTTATGCTTATGAACCAATTATTCGACTACTATTTCTTTACTGTACATTTGTTTTTCACGTCAGATTTAGACGTCGCTACCACAACGTTATATAGCCCAAAATTAAATGCAATATTGAAGAGAATCAAAAATTTTATGGATACCTCAAATTATGGCGATGATAGTAAGATACCTAGGCCTGAATGGCCTCAACATTTAAATTTATCTTCTGAAGAAAGTCTACATGGTTTATCAGAAAGGATAGTTGGTGTAGAAAGCGTTATATTCCTAGCAAGGCAATATGAACTTTTGCAACCGTATTTAGAGTCTATAGTTGCACCGCATCAGCGAATGATTTTAGAGCATTTTAAAGATAATACTTTAGCTTTCGCAGAAGATTTAAGAGTCCCTGTGTATATGTGTTCGGCGTCAAAGGCTGTGGATGTCCGATCAGCTTTAATAGCAATGTCGCAGGTGAAATGGGATGTTAAGAACGTGGCTGTAGAGCATAGTCCTTATGTAGACATGATTATACGAAATTTGCAAGTATTTGCGTTGCGATTAGAAAATGTTGCTGCAAAAGTCACTTTAAATATGGAAGTATTAGCGAGTATATGGCAAATGGTATCTAAATTCATAGTTCATTTATTAGTCGAAGGGTTTTCAAACTCGACTAAATGCTCGAACGGTGGTAGAGGGTTAATGCAACTCGACTATCGCCAGTTATTTTTGAAATTAGAGAAAATATCGGGTTTTAAACCTATTCATTCGCAAGATTATGTTGATAGGTATGTAAAGGCATATTATTTGCCGAGGAAAGGTCTAGAAGAATTTATTCAGGAGAGAACAGAGTACTCTAATAAGCATTTAATGGCTTTAGTGACTTGTGCTTGCGAAAATAAGAAGGATCGACAAGCGTTAATAGCTATTATTGAGGGTAGAGATGATGCTACTTAAAATTATGTACAAAATTCTAAATTCTTGATGTCCGTATTAGATTCGCTCAAATTTTTAGTCGATTTGTCTTTTAATCTGTTTGCGCTGACTCTAAGCGCACTTAAAATTATTATATATAAGCATAATTTATTTTTAGACGATTTCGCTTTACATTATGAATACAATTTTAAATTGAATCACAAAATCATACATGAAAAGTTGAGGACGTATTCGCTTTATGTTTACAACACAGTTTATGTTATATGTTGTAAAAAATGTGTTGTCTGTATCGATTTTTTTATAGCAACACTTAAAGCTTTGATATTAGTGCAGATCTCAAGCCATGTCTTATGCTTTGGTTTATTTAACTTATCGCTGAAAGAGCTTTTACTTTTAGAACTCATATATTATTTTAAATCTTCTCTGTCTGTTTAACTGAGATGGTTATGACGATGATAATGAGTTGCTTCTGTCAACTTCAGCGAGAAGTAAAATAATCAAATGTAAAAACAATAAATAAAATGTTAGATATTCAACAGTCGATTTTCTGATTTAGTAATTTTACGACTGACAAAAGTTACTAAAAGTGCTGTCATTTTATAGCGAAGGGAAATACTTATGATGAACAGTGGTTTTGGTGTTCTATATGGAATGTTATGGTGTGTGACTTTGAATTCATGGGTTTTATTTTCGGTATAAACATTATTAAGAAAGTTCTACGTTTCCTTGTCTTTTGTGGTTTTAGGTTATGGTTTTCTCTAGGAGGAAACTAATATTTATTTGAGATAAAATAGTCTTAATTCTTACGTCGTGTTTGTGAAACTTTCACTTCAACTTTTACTAATAATGAAATATAATACTATTAATAAATACATTTTAAATTTTATAGCTTCGCTAATAGAATACGTAACATTTGTTACTGAAGATGACTGCAAACCTTTCAGATAATGAGATAAATCAATTTTATTATAAGCATTTCTTTTCCTTATAAACTGACTTTTGATTTAATATTTTTATGGATGACTTATTATATAATAGTTTTAATTCGACAACAAATTAATAACATAGTAATATTAAAATATAGTCAGAAAATCGACTAAAGTGTTTAGTCTAATTACATAATATTACTAATAAGAATTGTTGTATACAGGGCACATATAATAATCTCAATAAAGACATTAGATTAGGTGAATTATTTTATGTTTAAATACTTTATAATTATGCATTAAAATATTGTAAATACTTATATTCTGTGATTTTATTTTACCCAACTCAGTATTCCCATTGCAAGATTTCATAATTATACAGAGTTAACAAGAGTATTGATCGGTACGCTTGCTCAAGACTAATAATTTTAATCCTATCCACCCACCTCAGCTTCACAAGTGGATACTAATATACTTTTTACACAAATCTTGGAAGTCAGTCTGTTGTTCCTTCTCGCATGTGCTTCAAACTAAGCCTCAATTTAAAATGCCAATGTGGGTATTTTCACAGTTCTAGACATATAGAAACAATTTACCAATAATAATATGTACTTTGTATTTATTTCAATACATAAAAATTAATTAGATTACATGTTGATTAAATTCTATTAAATAAATAATTCTGCAATACCAGTTGCCTACTTAAATAATTAACGAAGTAAAGTCACTCTGTATGCTACATATCTTTACTTAAGAATTTGTTCTTTTAGAAGTTTGCGCAAGAGGAGGTCATCTTTTGTCCTAATGAAAATATGCAGATCTACTAAAACAAGAAGTAAGCCTTTTTAAAATAAATCACCTTATATAATATATTATGTACTTATTTTACGATTACTATCTGAATGACAGTCATATTTGACTAATTGGGAACTAACTTATCTACTATTAAATAAATAAATACATTAACACTAATAAAACTGGCCTCTAACATCCATCTTAGGTAAATAGTCGATTTTCTTCACGAACTGTTTATAATCGCAACAAAAACTATGTGTCCCATCATTAACTCGCCAACTTAACCAATAGAAGTTTTTATTACCCGCGCACACATCGTCACAGAACTCTAATTTGTCTGTAAGTGTGTTGTTATAAAATGATGAATTAATTGATATAAATGTTACTGCGGTTTTCTTTTTTGGATCGTAGACCACCTGAAAAAAACAATGTTTTGTATATAAGTATGAAGTCTATTCTTTACGGTATAAAATATTGTATCTTCTTAGTGTCGTAAGAGAGTACCTAATGATATTTTTTTATACAACTGAAACCTCCAAGGGTTTACTACTGTAAAAATTATAATATACTATCATTATCAGTGAAAGCACTCGACCGCTGCTGGACATAAGCCTCCCCGAATTGTCGCCACCGTGGCCGGTCGTGATCCCTCATCCATCGGTTGCTCGCCACCCTTATAAGGTCATCGCCGCGTCTGTCCACCATGTGAGAGATCTGCCCACAATGCGTCTTGCTCGTGGTCACTTCTAGAACCTTCCTGCCATAACGACCATCAGTTCTGCGAGCTATATGTCCTGCTCATTGCCACTTCAGAGAAACAACTCTAGAGCCACGTCAGTTACTTTGATTCGCCTGCGAATTTCTTCGAAGGCGCCTAACATAGCCCCCTCCAACGACCTCTGTGCGTCTTTGACTGTACTTTACCTTAAAGTAATACATAGGTACAGGCACAACAGGGTTGTTGTTGCTGTCCACGTGTAGATATAACTCCTTCATGTGACCTCGATTGTCTGGTAACGACATTATTCCATGAGATCCTGTGTAGACTATCACATCGGACCCTCGAGCTTGCACACGGCGTCTTAAAGCCTAAAATATAACAGTTTAGTGATCTTAAAGCTGCCTATCGAAAAAATGTAATTAATTTTGTAAGCTAAATCAGCTAACGATTTTCCTGGTTTCTTTATACGGCCACATAAGAAGATACATGGGCTTGTGTTGACCTTCTAAGAATTTGTGTCTTTTTGTCTGTGTCAAATAAATATATTTTATTCTTTCCTTTCGTTTTTGGCGGAGGGAATATTTTTCTTGTTCAGTCACACTGTTACACATTGGTGTTATTTGGTGTGACTTATTAGGAACAAAAAGTAGCGATATGTCACAGTGTTACTCAAGATGAATTTAATTCCTAATGAGTCACACTGTTACATATCTGTTTGTTACTGAACGAGAATAAACCCCTTTTTTATTGCCGACTAGCAGCCGAGCAAAAGTTTACGTGATAGTAAGTGGTAACTGTCGTCTATGGACGACTTAAGAGTCCGCATAGCATTGCTCCTGCAATGCCAGGGACTTTGCGAAGCCGCTGCCTACATAAAGGGAGTGGGGTATTGAGGGAGATGAGGAAAAAAGCAAGGAGGGAAATTGGGCCTCCGGCACTCTCATTCACCGAACGAAACGCGGAATAGTACGGATACTACTACTCTTACGTCGATCTTCTATGAGAGGGTAGTACTTCTCCGGTCGATCCAGCCCATTCATGTTGAAACCAGCGAGGATCTTCTACCAGAAAAACTAGGTACGTGAGTAAATTAAGCGGATAATTTGCTATAGAAGGTCCATACCTCTTCTAAAGCACCCCAGTCTCCCGCGTTGCCTTTATACCACTGCGGCGCTGTGTTCACGTAGTGGAATGTAGCTCGCATCTCGGCGCTCGTAGAGTAGTCCGCGCGGGCGGCCAGGTGACCGCGGGACAGATACTATACATATTTATAGAATAACATATATTTTTAACAGTCTCAGGGCTAAAAAGTCACAAATAAGAGATATTGCTGTCATAAATTCGGTTCCTACAGATCGTTCTGCTGAGCCATGACAAAAGGCTGTAATCTAAAATAAGTTACTTTTTCATAAATCTCATTTTCAGTCATAACTGATTTATAGTTAGATAAATAATTTTATTTATTACAAAACTTTCCTTAGGGGGTACGACTTTGATAACCTTAGCCTACATACGTGTTATACAAAGAAACACGTAAACTAATGCAAATAGACATGTTTATGCACACAAATATTTGCACTAATCGGGAATCGAACCCTCGACCTCTGCGTGGCAGTCGGTACACAGTACCGAACCACAGAGGTAGTCAAATCTACATTTGATTCACTTACCTGTTCTTTGCTTACATATTTGTCACCCATGTTACTTCCTAAAATGGCGTCAAGTCGACTTTTCTGATTCGCTTTTTTGTAAGCTTCTGACATTCGAACCGAGCCAAACAGTGAACCTTCTGTAATTGTAACACCAAAAATTTAATCATGGGTCTTTTATACGAGCACATCCGATGGTAAATGGTAACCATAACTTAAGGACATGATTATATTTTTTGCTTGGAGTCTCTTTGAAGGATAATAATAATAATAATAATAATAATATTCTAACACATGCACACAGCGCCATTTTGCCCCAAATTAAGCAATTATATTTGCTTGTGTTATGGGTACTAAACAACTGATATACTACTTATATACATTTTTTTTTTTGTAAATACATACATATTATAGATAAATTACACCCAGACACAGAACAAACAATCATGCTCAGGATAAACTTCGAATAGAGGTCATCCGACAAAGAACTAATGTAACCGACATAGCTCGAAGGATAAGCACTTTATGTGGCAATGGGCTGGCCATGTCAGCCGAAAGACCGATAGCCGATGGAGCAAACGAGTTCTAGAGAGCGCGATTTGGTAAACATAAGATAGACGACCTCCAGCCAGGTGGACCGACGACCTGAAGAAGGCGGCTAGGAGGGACTGGATGCGAAAGGCAGCAGGATCGTGTGATGTGGCGCAGATTGGGAGAGGCCTACGTCCAGCAGTGGACTGTGATAGGCTGATGATATTTTTTTAGCAGCTTCGGCAATGCTTCGAAAACAGTCAAGCCGTTGTCGACCATACAAGACGAAGGGGATGAGGAATAAGGAAAGGGGGATGACGAAAAAGAACTCTGCTACTAAAAGCATCTTATAAAGCCGCTATAGTTGAGGCCACTATGCTAAACACGATGGCTTTTAGGATAGACCTACTGACTGCTTACTATCAGGCAAAATCTTTCAGAAAGAAAGAAAGAATCATTTATTTGCGTAGAATACAGGTGATATCAGGTATAACAATGGTGTAAAGTGCAAGCTATATTCTGCCTGTATTAGGCATGCAAATGGTTATTATCTCTCTTATCTTATACAATGGTTTAACAATCGAATACTTTAATTTGTCTGGAAATATTCCCTGAGTCAATGAATTTGTGGTAATGTGGTCAAGAATTGGTGCAATTACATGAGCACTTGCTTTAATTATTTCTGTTAAAATAGAGTCATACCCTACAGCTTTGGTGTTGTTTAATGTTTTAATAATATTTATGATTTCAAGTTCCGTAGTGGGAATCAAGAATATTGATTTATTATTAGTGTCTATTGGAATTGTTTTATATTGTCCCATTAACAAATGTAAATTATGTCCATTACTAACATTAATAAAGTAGTCATTAAGTGATGTTGCTATTTGTGTTGGATTGTTAATAATATTTCCGGCAATTTGTATTGATGTTATGCTGTTGACGGTTTTGATACTATTATTTTTATCTTTTATTTTATTCCAAGTGGCTTTTCCTTTATTTTTTGTACGATTTAGTTGTTTTCTGTTAATATTTTTTTTAGAACATATGATGCATTTCTTTAATAATTTATTATAATATATATGTATTATATTTTTTAAGTGTATCTTGTTTCTTGTATTTATAATATGTAAACCGTAATTGTCTTTTAATGGCACTGGCTTTTCTTAGGCCTTTAGTTATCCATGCAGGAGAATTACTATTTGAAGTTATTTTAGATTTATAGTAGGGAAAACATAACTCATAATACAATGCAAGTTCCTGGTGAAAAATACTAAATGATTTGTTTACATCTGATTCTGCGTTGACTTCTTGCCAAGATAAGTGTGATATATAATATAGAATTTTTTTTATATTGTCAACACTAAAATCTCGTTTGTAAACGTACCAATATCGGGCAATTTTTTCACACTTGCCTGGAAATTCTAACATTTGCGCGGTGTCGTGGTCAGACAGATAAAGTCGGTGTACTGTACCATGTGCTTCTTCATGATTACTTGCTATAAGATCTATACAGCTATTTTGTCGTGTTGGTTCATTTATATGTAAAGTTAAATTAAAGTTAGAGAGAATATTTTTTAAAGTAGTAGTACTCTTATTTTTTAATAGAATATTAATGTTTGAATCACCCGCTATTATGATTTTTTTATTTATAATGTTGTACCTTAATTTATATAAAAGTATTTCTAATTTACTAAAAAATGAATTAATGTTAGATGTAGGTGTTCTATATATGCATATTATTACTGTATTTATACTATACCGCAACATTCAAATATCATATCACAAGAGCATTCCTTACATACTTTTACTGGCTTGCAGTCAATTCCGCAATATGTTAGAATGCATGTACCACCCCGCTTTTGTTTTTCTCTAGAATAGAAACTGCTTACTGAGTAATATTTGACTCATCCCCTCTTTTAACAAAAGTTTCACTAAAGCATAAAATCTGTACTGGCAAGTTATTTTTGGCTAGCTCAATTAGGCCTAGTTCTATGGTGTCAGTTTTATTTAAAATACCTGCAATGTTTTGATGGAGTAGTCTTATTTTATTATTTGTTACACTTGGTTTACATATAAAAAACTCTCATCATTCAATATTTTAGAAAACGTTCCAGTTGAGTTACGTTTAATAACAGGAAAATAATATGGGATTGTTCCCTTTACTCTGCATATACCTGAACTTTTTGGAAAATCACGTTTAACAATAGAAGATAATTGGGTTTAACTTCAATAATTTAGGGTTTATTTTCTTTGCACATTTTGTGTTAAGTGACAAGAGCTTTGAATTTAAAATACCACACCACAGAACTGCATCATACCAGTAGTTTGGCTTTTGGTATGTCGTCCACCACTTCTGGATTCCACTGACTGCTTACCATCAGGCAGAGTGAATATCAACTAGACACAGTAGTCGCGTAATCTAAGTCAAGCATTCGTTAGGGAAAGCCGGTATGAGTTAAGCGTGTCTGTTACACTGTATGTATGTATTGGGAGGTTATCTGTGGTCTTACCAATAAAAGTAGGTCTTTTGACCTCGTTCTGTTTGTATTTGGTCATAGGAGTAAGCCGGTGTTCTACGTAATGAGTGTGAAGAACATTCTCATCAAAGCACGCTGAATACAACTTGTAGAATACATTCTTGATTTTATAACCGACTCTGCAAAGTAAAAAAAAATATATGTTAGAAACGATGACGACGAATAAGAGATAATTATTATTAGACTAGCTTTCCGCGGCGCGGTTTCACCCGCGTCTTGCTTACTGATCTGCTCCCGTCGCCGTCGCCAGTAGCGTAATTTTACATAGTTTAGAACCTTCCTCGAAAACTGAGCTATCATACGCAAAAATATTTTTCAAATCCGACTGGTAGTTCCAAAGATTAGCGCGTTCAAACATACAAACAAACTCTTCCGCTTTATATAATACTATGTAGATAGATTAATAGTTTTACGGTAATAGGTTGATAATTGCTGGTTTTAAACGTCTACTGCTGGACATAGGCCTTCTCCAATTTTCACCAACTTGGCCGGTCGTGAGCCCTCATTCATCGGTTGCCCGCCACCCTTATTATGATCGTCGGTCCACCTTGTGAGTGGTCTGCTCATGCTGCGACTTTCAGTTCGTGTTCGTGGTCGCCATTCTAGGACTTTTCTGCACCAACGGCCATCAGTAAATCCCAATACAAGAAATGACTTATAACTATATAGCCTGTAAGCGATAATCTGCTTTAAATCCATACCCATGAAGTTTACCATTCCCCGCGCAGGTACCAGGCTGTTGTTCAGTGCTGAA
The DNA here is from genome assembly GCA_963082885.1 of Parascotia fuliginaria. Lineage (NCBI taxonomy): Eukaryota > Metazoa > Arthropoda > Insecta > Lepidoptera > Erebidae > Parascotia > Parascotia fuliginaria. The sequence continues at coordinate 2,947,608 of OY720199.1, read as the reverse complement.
GAAGGGCTGACCATTACATCGTATGTCCTTAAACTGTACTATTTGTCTATCCACTCGGAATGTTGAGTTTATTATGCAATGGGCTTACTGAAAAGTTAAGTTATGCGTTTAGCAGAAGTGAAGTCCCCTCACAAGGTGGACGACCTGATAAGGGTGGCTGGCAATCGATGGATGAGGACTCAGTATTGGTCAAAATGGCGAAAATTAGGGGAACAGTCCAGTAGTGAACGTATTTTGGTTCATGATGAGATTTAAGCTAGAGATGCATTTTTACTGCCTAATTGCCTACAGTGACAGACGAGCCAACAGCCCACCTGATGGTAAGTGATAACTGTCACTCATGGACTTCGCAATGCCAGGGGCTTTGCGAAGCCGCTGCCTACCGTGATATTAATGCTCTCTTAAAACCTCGTTTGAATAACATGTCATAGCGCTCGGGAAACTGCAGCTGGCAGTTCGTTCCTGCTGTCACGCGTATTCCCCTTTCGCCAAGGTACATTGGTGTCAGAAGTTATTGTGTGCTTTTTCGTTAGTAAGATAGTTTTGCCTTAGTTAGTAGTAGTAGTAGTTGGTTTGTACGGTAGTAGATCCACGCTGATTTCAGCATGAATGGGCCGGATCGTCCGGGAAAGTACTACCCTCTCATAGAAGATCGACTTAAGAGTAGTAGTATCCATACTACCGCGTTTCGTTCGGTGAGTGAGAGCGCCGGAGGCCCAATTTCCCCCCTTTCCTCTTTCCTCGCCTCTCTCATTTTCTTCCCCTAACCCCATTCCCAGCCGCCATAGTGGAAGCCACCATATCAGCAGTTTAAGACGATGGCTTTTAGTATAGTGGCCGCCACTTTTGTATTCCACTGACTGCTTACCAGGCGGAGTGGAGTCACTTTGGTAGGCTATAATATAAAAAAAAAAATTGTGTGCATGTAACGCGACATTTTGTGTTCTTGTGTGATGTGTTGACGTGTGCTGTAAAAGATAGAAACAAAAACATTCATTGTGCACAAAATGTAACGGCGTAGGCACCTACATCGCACTAAAAGCAGCAGACAAATTTATTCACATCAAACTATGTAAAGCCTGCATTTACGTGAACTCGTGAAAAACCGAGGCGGATGGCTAGTTTATAGTTTAGTTTTATAATTAAATTGCACGAACTAATATAAATTTAGAGAATAATTAACGGTAATTTAGATGACGCTATTTTTAAACAGTGCCTTGAAATAGGTAACTATTGCATGAAAAAGCTTATCGATACAGGTAACGGTACTACCAACGGTATTTCAATATTTTGTTAATGTTATTTTAATTGCCATGATTCGCGGAACAGTGGTATACGCCTACTGCCACGAAAGGTCACGAATTCGATTCCCGGGGTTAGATCGGAGTGTGGACTTGTGACCGGTAGATAGCAACAGGGATCACTCTGCTGGCTGCTGGCAAAACGTGGGTGTTATACCTACGTATCTGCCTACCCCTTCCAAGAAAGCGTAATGCTATATTTATGTTATCAATCTATTAGTTTAATTGTAAAGTTATCGACTTACCCCCAGTTTCTGAAAGGCTGATCAACGAAAAATTAACTAATGTGAAGTAGGTACCTACCTACCGAAAAGCATGGATAATTATTAGATTAATTTGATTTAATTATTTCCATATGAGATCAAATTAAACTAATTATTCGTGCTTTTAGCAAGTCAATTGGTACTTCACATAAGATTTAACAGGTCATTATTTAATTTTTCGTTGATCGAATCGGGGATAATATCTCGAAATAGGTACTTTTATTTAACTCCCACACTATGGAACTAGCCCAGTGTCGCGGGTGACTTTACACACAAATAACAGACACAAAGTACACGCAGATTCGAAACGAATATTTATTTTATAGTTCACACAAAGTTTTGTCCCGTGTGCGGATCGAACCCACAACCTCGTGCACAGCAGTCGTTTACACTCCCACTGCGCCACAGAGCCACTTTATTAGATGAAATGCAGCATACTACACCGAATGCACCGTTGGTTTAGTGGTTAGTATAACTGACTACGACGCCGGGTGTCGTGGATTCGATTCTCGCGGAAGGCATATGTTTTTGTGATGAACATTTGTATTTGTCTTCAGTCTGGGTGTTTCCTATGGATTATAAGTATGTATTTACAAAAAAAAGTATGTATATGTATTATATTTCAGTTATCTAGTACCCTCACAAGCTCTGCTTAGCTTAGGACTAGATGACGGTGTGTGACAGTGTCCACATATATATTATACTCTTCATTAAAAAATAATAATAAAAACACTTACTAATATGTCATAACTGGTAACAGTATTGCCCAACATTATTCTCTTCTTACTTCCCGGACATGCCACGAGGATAGTGTCAGATCTTTGAATCAAAATGTCGCCGTTGTCAGTATTTGAAGTCAAAAAGTTGCCATCTTTTAAAAGCACAGGGCTTGGACTCCCAAAATCTTTTTCTAGTGATAATATGCAAGCTGAAAAGAGAATAAAATTATATAACTAAACTCTTATCCTCGCTTCGCTTCGGTACCAAAAGTTTCATTCGGTTTCACAACAAACGCCTACTTGAAATATCATAGTAATAGTGACGTATTTGCATCATTTAGATTTACAAAGGCACTTAAAATATTGAAAACTATTGAAAAAATATGTTTATAGTAAAATATAGCCTATGTTGCCCGTCATATTTGTAGCTTTCTAAAGGTAAAAGAATTTTTAAAATCGGTTAAAGATCTTGAGTTAAATCGGAAAAAACATACAAAAAAAATCAAATCTTTTTCCTTAATAATATTAGTTTAGAAAAAATAATAATATCAGCCCGGTATTAAATATTAATAATAATTAGTAAAAGCTTCTTCTCATATAGAGAAGGTATGAGTATAGTAACACTTGCTGAATTAGCAATTTCGTTAATTTCGTGCTTCATAGGGCACGTCGATGCTTGTTCCATATTCATAACAGTCTTTAGTTCACGTAGGATGTCTCTTAAATTATGGGCGACCTGGGTGCCTACCACCTCGTAGAGCAGTATTTTAATCTTATTTTGTAGTGTTTTGTCTTTTTCTTTTGTACCGTTAAAATAAGGATAGAGACAAAGTAAGGTTATAATTAAATTGCTATGAGATTGTGGTAGGGCCTCTGAACAAATCCTGATACTAGGTTTTTATTATTACTTTTTTTTTTTTTTTATATTGTCTACCAAAGTGACTCCACCCCGCCTGATGATGGTAAGCAGTCAGTGGAATCCAGAACTGGTGGCCACCATACCAAAAGCTATCGTCTTAAACTGCTGGTATGGTGGCCTCCACTATGGCGGCTGGGAATGGGGTTAGGGGAAGGGAATGAGGGAGGTGAGGAAAGAGGAAAGGGGGGAAATTGGGCCTCCGGCACTCTCACTCACCGAACGAAACGCAGTAGTAAGGATACTACTACTCTTAAGTCGATATATGAGAGGGTAGTACTTCCCCGGACGATCCAGCCCATTCATGTTGAAACCAGCGTGGATCTACTACCTACAAAATTATTGCTGACAGTGGTAGACAAGCAAACAGACCACAGTAAATAGAAACTGTCGCTAATGGACGAGTTTCTGTTGCAATCTCAAGAACTGGGGTGGGTGAAGGGAATTTTGGAGTAAAGAAAAGGGAATCGAGGAAATTGGGCCTCCCGCGTCCTCAATTACTACCACTCGAAAATAAGTAAATTTTTATTTATATATAAATGCAGCTGCACTCATGTTCTCTCTTCTTATAACCACCTTCCTCCTATCATAGTAGGTATGACTATACCTAGTAGGTATTATTTTATCTGTGTATGACTAAGGTCCACGTGGTCAGAAGGTCTCATAAGGTGCAACGCAGACGACGGACTTTCAAAAATGCCTAATAATTTTACACTTACCAGGAACTACCCTTATACTTTTTTAAAACATGAAATTAAATATTGGTTGTTATTAGGTACGCCAAGACTCAATCGCAAAAAAGGCCGTCGTTTGCGCTGCACTTTAGGGGAAAAACATTAAATGTAGGTTAAACCAAATGGGTGGCTATTAATACATTTAATTTCGGTTAATCACCTAACCTATTGATAATGTATTAGGATTTACGCAATTTGTTTTTAAAGCCAATTTACATATTTGTTTCCTTATTACTTATCTATGGGGTTCTAGCAACAAGTAACATATGCTACCAGTGGCAGCATGTACGTGTGTGTAATAAATGTTTTATGGCATAGGAAGTATTGTGTCTAGATGGAGAGTCTGGACCGCTAATGGCCTTCTATAGTCTGATTACCCCGATAATGAGAGACTGGCTTTAAATTATGTATTTAATTAGTTTATTGATCTGTAGATAGTGTAGATGGTATGACAGCATAAAGCTTCACTAGCATTTATTTTGAGAACTAAATTATATCAATTTTATTTGTCAACAATATCTCGTTGAACCCAAACTCAAAGCATTTATTTCATTTAATATCATAAAGTATGATACTTGTGTAAAGGCAAAATTACATGAAGTCAGCTAATTAACCTACAGCCATTTCGCTGACGAGGTAGAGCTGTGATAAGAACTGGCAAGAAACTCACGCCACTCTTTTCAATCGCTAGAAGTTGGACATTAATGTACCTACTATCGAACCAGCTGAATCATGACCCATTTTACTAACATTTCGCTTAAAACTGTAAAACTTGTAAGAGCTTTCGTGTAGAACTTATGACGTTTTAAAAACTAACTTAAATCACTACTCAATAAAACGTCAGTGTCTAATAAAATGATAACAAGCTCGTTGCCAAGAACATCTGTATTCAGACGAGTTTCGACCTACTTGCATTTAGATGGATTGGCAAAATGAGATTATGGGCCATGATTCACTTGGTTCGATAAGACCTAACATCGTACATTTTCATTTTTCAATTTCGTCTTTTTCTCGAAGATGTAGGCGGGAGTGTGAATTGCATCCAGGATATATAATTCCAGACTCCAGGCTAATACAGAGAATTTCCCAAAAAAAACTCAATGTCAATTTTGGCGACTCAGAGATCGAAAAAGACCTACATACATGGGCGTAGTGAAGCGTAGATATGTCGCCTCGCCAGCTGCCTCCCCCATACTTCCCCTCTGGAATGTTGTAGTACCTAATATAACGAGCCTGACGAAATGCTGGCTACGTCCTTGTCTCATATAGTTAGATACTTTGACTTAGTTCTTATTTGATTAAGAACAATAAAGTCCTTGCGAAAATGACGTAGGTACTTAATTATGCAATCTTTAGCATTATATTTAGATGCTCTAAACAGATAAGATGATTTATTAAGATAGAATGTACGGTAGTAGGTGCTTTATCGCCATAAAAAAATAAATAAATAAACAATTTGATAACGAACAATTTTTCACGGTAGTAGATCCACGCTGGTTTTAAAATGAATGGATCGGATCGACCGGGGAAGTATAATAGGTACTACATATATTATATCCTCTCATATAAGATTTAGCAAGCCATAACTTTAAAAATTTAGTTGTAAATAAACGTATGAGTTACGTTGGTATAGATATTTCCTATAGATTCTTATTTATCTAAAAGTTAGAACACATTTAACAAGTTTTGTTTTTAATTAAGTACACATTATAATGACCCAGGTATTTAAATTAGAAGCTATTAAATCTAAGTTCCTTGTAAAACCTACTATTCACAGAATATAATTATACTTAATTACATAACAATTATTTTTCAATTTGACAGCCTAGTTCATGAGAAAGGTTATAGGTAGGCTTTATAATATCACGCTATTGGTGACGGGAGAGAAGCAGTAAACTACCGCGGATAAAACCGCGCTGCGGATTTTTTTTATAAATCTATTGTTTCCCACTGCACCTCTCCTCCCTCTTTCCTTTCTTCAGTTTTATTTAACACAATAAAACAATCTAATAATAATAATATTACCTAGGTATGTAATAATAATAATTAGAATCTATTAGCAGGAATCTAAATTTAAATTCTCACTCACCGCTCTGAACGCCACAGATAACACAAACAAGTAGTAAAATAAAAAGAGGTTTGTATACGTCAACCATTGTTTTGCTTTAGTGGCCTTCTGAGCTGTTTCGTCTAACGGCATTCAGTGAGTAAATATTGCTACTAATTGCTTCAATCTCGATTTAATACAAAGTGACTTCGAGTTAGTCACGCACGAGTACTTTGCTGCGTCGACGCGGCGTCGGCGTCGGTAATTCATTACTGTGTAGGTATATACGCAGATAGAATGTTATTAGTCTGGCATTGTGCTCGGTAAATGGCAATAGGCTGACTAAAATGGAATCCAACATAGCTGACAAAATTTGGATGATATGGTACCTCATCCTTTGCCTATCTCTAGAAGGCAGAAGCGTGAATTAATTTATTTATTTATAAGAGTACATAATCATTCGAATGATAATAAGTACCTACTAAGTAACACTGTCTTGTCAGGCATAAAACCGGTGTTGCTTACTGTAAAAATATATAAATAGACATGGAGTACCTACATAACAAAAATTGTAGGTAAGGGTAAGTACATAAATATTTGTCTCAGGTGGGATTTATTATATCAGCTGAAAGACGTCCACTGTTGGACATAGGCCTTCCCAAGATTCGCCACCATGGCCGATCGTGAGCCGCCCTCATCCATCGGTTGCCCACCACCCTTTTAAGGTCGTCGGTCCACCTTTAAGAGACTTAGTTTCACACTAATTAGAGAAATATCGCTTGCGAAAAGATCAACGGCCGCTTGTCAGCTACATTTATACAACTAAGGTGAAGAACGAACGAGTAAGTACAATAATTTATTTCTGATCAGCAATTACTGTTACTTTAACGTAACCTAAAAACGCTTGTAACACTAGGTATCATTTGCGGCGTTGCGTTGCTGACCTTAGACAAAATATTTAAGTACTTAAATTTCTACGGTTTGGCTATAGACAATTTACTGTAGAGTGAATACTTGTGTGTAGTGTAACTATACTATTAAGCTATTTATATAAAGCGGAAGAGTTTGTTTGTATGTACGCGATAATCTCTGGAACTACCAGTCAGTTTTGAAAAAATCTTTTTGCGTATGATAGCCCAGTTCTCGAGGAAGGTTATAGGCTATGTTACATCACGCTACTGGCGACGGGAGCAGAGCAGTAAGCAAAGATGCGGGTGAAACCGCGCCGCAGAAAGCTAGTACACTTATATAAGTACTGGTAGCTAACTACCAGAACTAACTGGTAACTAACTAGGTACTAGAGTCGTGAGAAGAACTGGTTAGAGATTCAGGACACTCTTTTTGTGTGGCTTTTTTTCAAACCGGTATTTCTCTCGTGTAGGCTATCGCGTATTGCCTTCATTTATTTATAAACTTTAAGTACCTATACATACAATATGTAATGGCCTTAATGCCTGAGGCATTCTCTACCAGTCAACCATAGTGTTAATGAAATATATTTCGAAGCAAATAAATTTTGTGGAATGAGTCAAAAAGAATATTACTTACCTTTAATAAGTACCTACCTCTGTACCTATTACTGCGTACAAATAAACCCTCAAACTTTATGTTCTAGTACCTAAAGATGTATCTAATTACTTTTGTTATTCCTAATTGCTAACAGTAATTATAATATAGCGCAAGAGTTTGTTTGTTTGAACGCGCTAATCTCTGAAACTACCAGTCGGAATAAAAATTCTTTTTGCATACGATAGTTTAGTTCTCGAGGAAGGTTATAGGCTATATATCATCACGCTACTATCGGCGGGAGCAGAGCAGTAAGCAGACACAGGTGAAACTGCGCCGTGGAAAACTAGTTTCTAATAATCAGTAGGTATTATTCTTTTGTTATAATTTGTCTTAATTTTACTATTACCAGCAGTGGAGACTGCCGCCGTGGGCTAAAGATGATGGTGATGCAGATAAAACATAAGCTTTATGCATTATTTTTTACCGAAGAGGTAGGCAGAGGTGTAAAATTGCCATAATAAAAAACAATTTACTATACAATTATTTTATTTAACTGGTAACAAATCGCCCCAATTGCTAGATCGGGCACATCTATAAGTAGTTTGATCATATTTGCTTTTTGAGAATATAATTTCCTTCAATTCTCCTTGAGCTGTACATAACCTACATATTGTATGACCAGAACGTACAATAGGAGCTCTGACTATCCTTGGCCATTGAGGATCATCAGCTGGCCGCACCCCTTTCTTTAATACTACATAAGAAAACAGATCTGCGTAAGCTTCAGATTTTCCCCCATATGGTAATGATTCATACTTCATCATAAAATTGCATGGGGTGTCCTGTTCCATGTATCGGGGACAAACATTATCATTTGGACATGGGGCGAAAACATACCCTTTGCCCCCTTTCGAATTTTCTGGTAAATTTAGAACAAATTCTCGTGCCTCATTTACTATCCTGAAGCCTGCGTTGGAACCTTGTTCTATTATGATTAGGTAGTCTTCAGTTTTGTTCCATAATTTTTGTATTGTTTCCAATCTAGCCTGCATAGATGGCATTTCAAATAATGAATAAGCAGATAGCACAATACTATACCTAAGCTCAGTAGAGGCTGGTAAAAACTGTCTCTGAAAGTAACCTTTAATTGACATTTCGACGTTGTCTTTGCCTTCGCATAAAATAAGTTGAGCTAAATCATGCATGCATGGTGATGTGTCAACACAAAAGTATTCAAAAATGTGCTGGTGCCAAAAATGTCTGACTGCCCATGTTCCTGTGCCTACTCCAGAGCCAAAGTCAAAAAAGCTTCGAGGTTTGAAATCAGGATGGAATTTTTGAATTTCGTCGAACACTCGTACTAATACGGCGTATTCCAATGGTGCGCGACTTATTAAATACTGTAAACAAGTTGATTTATCGTAAGATATATTCGCCCAACGGTACACATTCTTCTTTAGCACACTAAATACTTTATTCTGCACCTTCTGCTCGTAAAATTTCGCTTTTTCTTCTGTCAATTCCTCTTTTATTTCTGAAAATACTTTCTTAGAAATTTTATCGTGTATTTTTTGTGTTTTTTCGTCGATTTCTCTTTCTTCTGGTGGTAGGTGGCGGGAGCGGATATAGTTATTTAGCTTTAGACTATCTTGAATCATTGCTTTGGCTCCAGAATCGTCTAAAATTGTCCTAATAGACTTTTGTATATCGGGGGGAATCGATGCTACCTTAATACGATTGGTACCGGGATGCTTCCGAGGTTTGAATACTTTGGCTTCAAAATTCTCCTTCAGATTGGAGTCGACAGCGACTCTAGTTGTGTAATTAGCATGGTACAACGATAAATAACATATTCTTACTTTTCTAAACATTTTTCTAACCTAACTTTACAATCGTGTTTACATAAATTGTCAAAGTCAAATTGCCTGTCAACACTTGACACTGTCAAGTGATAGGTCGTAAGTGTCAAACCTATACAAATCTCTCTGATTAAAGGTCAGTGATGCCAGGCTAAAGAAACATTATCTCCCTACCCTACATATCTTACGCATCTAGAATTTAAAGAATTAATATTTAATAGAATTATAGAAGCCGAACCATCAACAAACTTATCAAGTTGCACATACAGTCGCATGCTGTCGGACCACGCAACAGGTTCCAATATTTAGTAGTAAGCTGTATTGAGGGATTTGAGCTTTTGATGACATGGATATCTCAAGTCTCAGAGAGTTCATTCGAAACAACTGCTGGGCTGGGTCTAAGCTATTTATTTGTTTATTGCTTCTACTAACTAAACAAACACTACGAATAGTTTTGCGTGGCTATTAGGACACTGATTAATTCTTGAGACCATAATATCGACAAGCACTTAATAATAAAATTATATACGTTTGTTAAATAAAACAATATCTAAATAAATCAACTTTTTATTTCATTTTCTTTTTGTTTGTGTTTATTGATACAGTCTCTGAAATTATTTACTACATCTTGACACTTTCTCCAATCTTTGGTTTCTGCAATGCATTCCTAAAACAAATATTTTTTAATTACAATACTTCTAAAATTATTTTAATTACCTTGGTACATACAGCTAATTTTAAAAACGTAGACGCAGCAACGTAGTTTACAGAATTTATTTATTACTAGCTGCGTCCTGCGGCTTCGCCTACGTGGAAAGTGGTTAAGTTAATGTAACTCGTCACTCGATAGTTTTTCGAAATAAAAAGTACCAGCACCAAATCTATTACCAACTTTCATCAAAATCGATTTAGCCGTGCGCTAAGTGGTAACAAACACCCACACACACTTACAAACTTCCGCATTCATAATATTATTAGGATTTATGTATTTATTTACGGTAGCAGATCCACGGTGATTTCAGCATGAACGGGCCGGATCGTCCGGGGAAGTACTACCCTCTCATTGAAGATCGACTTAAGAGTAGTAGTATCCGTACTACTGCGTTTCGTTCGGTGAGTGAGAGCGCTCGGAGTTTTTTCCCTTTCCTCCCTTTCCATTTCCCCCCTTTCCTCTTTCCTCACCTCCCTCATTCCCTTCCTCTAACCCCATTTCCAGCCGCCGCGCCATAGTGGAGGCCACCATACCAGCAGTTTAAGACGATGGTCTTTGGTATAGTGGCCGCCACTTCTGGATTCCACTGACTGCTGACCATCAGGCGGGGTGGAGTCACTTTGGTAGGCTATAATATAAAAAAAAAAAAAAACAAAAAAGCTCTCAGAAAAGTCGGCCAAAATACATGTGTTGTAAAAAAATTAACACGATGAATACATTAAAGAAAAATACGCAATTTTGACCAGTGAGTCGTAACGTAACTCATATTCCTAGTTTTCCTGTAGAAATATTTATGTTACATTTGGTAACCCTATATTTTATAAATGATAAGGACTTTAATACTAGAATCTATAACTATAACACAATAAACACCTATTATTTTCATTATCTTTAAATAAACAATAATAACTAATAACAGCATAAATAAAAGGTAACTAGTTACATAAATACCTGCACTTTATAATGCAGTTCTAAGCAGCCAGTTTTCTTCAACATACTCTCGACGGGGTCATCTTCGTCTAACACTCTTTCTCTAGATTTTACAGTCATTTTATTGAGAAATCACACAGTTTCACGATTATTTATAACAAACCAAAACAACAAAATCTAGGTTATCCTTTGACAAAATGTCACAGAGTACAGAGTAGCAAAATTTCATTTTCCTTCACAGATTCGTCAGGTTCATTAGCTGATAACGTCACAGACTGATGAATATACATTGTTAGATATGCATTAAATGCAATTTATTATGCGTCTACTGCTAGACATAAGCCTCCCCCAATCTATGCCACTTTGGCCGGTCGCGAGCCACCCTCATCCTTTGATTGCCCGCCACCCTTATCTTATAAAATAATAAACGTTTACAATCTCATTTCTTTAGATAATTCAAAACGTTTCAAATACTGTCATTTTATTCAATGTGTGTCAAAAAAATTAAAATCACAACAAACGTCAAATGAAAGAGCGTCAAACTTTTTGTATTTGTTGAACTACTTGTAAATAGAAATAAAATGCAATAATGCAGAAACAAAAAGATAGCTTATTTCACGACAAGTTTCGTTTATTAAATTCTCAGGATTACAATGTAGAAATCAAATGGTCGTCTAGTTCATCCAGTGAATATGAAAATACGTCTTGCAATGAAAAGTTTAATAACTTGGATAAAAATAGAAATCGTAAACGAAAACGGAAGAAGAAAGTTACCAAAAATGTGTCTAATTTAGATATTACTATTATAGATTCCAATAAAGATAAAAAAAGTGATTTAATTATTGTAAAATCGCCTATTCTAACTTCGAAACGAGTTGTAAACTCTGTGTCACCAATTTTGTTATCAACTTGCCTCCCGCCAAATAAAGTCATAGATACGAATTCTCCTATATTGTGCAGTAAAAGTTTCTGTCCAAAGAGTCCTATACTAAACTTTAAATCTGCATCACCCAGTACAATAAAAGTGAGAAAAAAGTTGTGCTATAAAAGAAACAATGTTGTACAAGAAAATGTTGAAGATATGCATAAAAAAAAAGAAAATGGTGATACTGATCATATGCTGAATGATGACAGTTCAGAAAATTTAGATATACGAATGAGTAAAAGCGAAATTTCAAGTGTCTACATTAATTCAGAGACTACATCTGTGTCTGAGAATGATTCTTCAAAATCAAAATTATTGGAAAAAGTTAAAAACTTTTTTGACAGCAATTTCAGCTCGGACAATACATCACAGAATATAAGTGATACACCAACTCCCACAGATAACATAAAGACTGAAGAAATAGAAGTTGATATTTTAACTTGTAAAACACAATCCAACCCACAGCAGCTGATAAAATTAGAGAGCTTTAATTCAGACACTTCAAGCATTCACAATAATACAAAAAAGGTGAAATACAAGAAAGGAGGTCTAGCTTATAGGTTGAATGCACTAGTAAAAAAACAAAATGCACATGTCGCGTTATGGCAACATGAAAGATTTTTAGCGGGAAACTCAAGCTTTGTGATACCAAAAGAAGAAAATATTGTATTCCGTATTCAGAAAATCGAGTTTAAATATGGCTGTTACTTATTAGATGTGTGCGATTTAGAAAGTAGGAAGTATAAGATATTAATTAATTGTAAATATGTTAATACTAATAATTTTGTTGTAGATTCTTTATTTAAATTGTATGAGCCATATAATATTTTAGAATTTAATGAAAATTTTAGTATTATTATTAATGTTTGTAAGTATGACTATATTGCTATTAAAGAATATTAAATAATTTAATTATAAGTTTCTATCTTTAAAAAAACCAGTTATTAACCCAAAATCGACTCAAAACGGTTATGACTTATGACAGCCCTAAAATGATGATCTCTGTGCTCCGCAATCAAAACGCGATAACAAATTTTAGAAATAAAAAATGTATGGGATATAACACAAAAAACCAGTTCCAGTGTGCGACGCTCGAACGATTGTCACCAATTTACTTATGCAATATTATGCAATAATATTATATTTCATAAAAATATTAAAAACCGCGAATCCGTACATATAAAATACAGATCGACATTTGAGGAAAATACTAAACACACTCCTTGTCCATATCTCCGTAGCTCTTTGCTGCTTAGCAATAATAAAACGTGCAAAAGCTGTCATTTGACATATCGTTTACAAAGCTAGATACACGGTACTGCGAAACTTACTATTTTAAATTTATAGCACAAAATTTGTATGATATTGATAATATTAAGTAGTTATATGGTACACGTATTTATTTTATTGAGATTATGATATAATTTCTATAAATAATAGTTTTACTTGCCTTCAAATCTGTAAATTGTACCCTTAAATTTGGGTTCACCTGTAAATAGTACAGCAACACTGAACGTTTCAGGGAATTAAATTCAGTCGATATTCCTGTGGAGATACAATGATTACGCGTGTTGAGTTTTCGTAAACAAAGCTTTTTTTTATTATCTATCTTATACTTTATATTAATTTACTAAACTATTGTAGGTTGTTAATATAATATAATATGGCACTAAAATTAAAATATGAAAACGACGAATCATTGATTTGATATTAATATTTTGGGATTATTGATTGATACACGAAATTTGCGGCATAGAACAAAAAATTGGGTAAGTTTTTCAGTGTTACAAATTATTAATTAAATAGATTATTATTAATAAGCCTCGGTATTTATTAATATTTAGATTTGAGAGTATAAACATCAGGTATTATTAATAGTAATTAGTGGAAATGTACTATTTAACGTATAATAGCAAAAGCTTTTCGACTATCGAATTAAGTTAATTGTATGTACTTTAGCGCTTTAGCCAACTAAATTGATAGTGTTTTATTTTTAGACGGACACTTCAGGAGAATAATGGCTTATCTCACATCTTAATGTTTCATGATATTAGAACTTTTTACGTGTAATAAAGTTTCTAAATTGCTTTTATGATGTTTGTATGATATTTGATTTAGATTCGCTTGTTAAATTCGGGCACCGGTAAGTATATTAGCAATGTGTATTTTTGGTTTTAAGTAGCCGGTAACTGATTACCAAGGGTCATCGAAAGGTCTTCAATATATAAAAAAAGTATTTCTATGCCATTTCTGTGTTTATTGCATTTCAAGATGATTACATTTCCCGCGTAGCAGATACTTTTTTATCCAGGTAGACCACTAGCCTCATTCCGACTTTTGTAGACCAGGAAGCTTATTTTGATTATTTTTTTTTTAAGAGAGGAAATATTTGATTCTAGGTCTTTTAAGCGTGGGCTGAAAAGTTGGGACCAAATTTATTTAAAAAAAAATCTGGCTACGATCAGTCTGCATGGTTTGAAAATTCTTCTGGTCGTAGCGTGGGCAGACCCCTCACAAGGTGGACTGACGACTGGGAACCGATGAATTAAACGCCTCACGAAATCTGTCGATAATTAGCAGAAGTCTTGTCAATAATGTAAAATGAAATCTGATAGTAAGCACTGGAAGCACTGGAATATGCATTAACAGACCTACCATAAACAAACGTAACTCAACTGTGTTTTTGTTTATGAGTGTACAAATTTAGAACAAGGTTACAGCGTCGATAGATTTAATGGAGTTATTGCCTTAATAATACATTGTAGATAAGCGCCATACTTATTGCAGTTAGAAAGTGACGGCCCTATCGGACACTAAGGAAGCATTGTCATTCTATTTATACTAATACTAATCTGTACAATTACTTTAATATTATTTAAAGTGCAAGAGTTTGTTTGTTTGTTTGAACGCGCTAATCTCTGGAACTACCAGTTGGATTTAAAAAATTCTTTTTGTGTATGATAGCCCTGTTCTTAAACAAGGTTATAGGCTGTGTAACATCACGCTACTGACGACGGGAGCAGAGCAGTAAGTAAAGACACCGGTGAAACTGCGCTGCGGGAAGCTAGTATTCTATATGTGGTCATCCTACCAGCCCTTATTATTCACCTGCAGGAAAAAGCTTCTTTTAAAGGAGTAAGAGAATAGACTAATAGAGAATAGAGAATAGACTTTTTGTTTATTGCCAACAGTGGCTGATACTGATGAGCAAACAGGCCACGTGATGGTAAGTGGTAACTGTCGCTCATGGACGATTCAAAGTCCCTAGGACTGCCTATCCTCCAATGCCAGGGACTCCGTGAAGCCGCTGACTACCGTGAAGAGAGTGGGTAGGTGAAAGGACTGAGGGAGGGGTGAGGAAAAAGAAAAAGGGGGAAATTGGACCTCCGGCACTCTTAGACTCTCAAATCAATTCAACTTCTGTCGATCCGGCCTATTGCTGAAACCAAGAAGGATCTATTACCGTATCTTCTAAGTTGACTTAGTTTTTCTGTTTCTTGTTACAGGAACGAATCAATGATGGAGGGGCTAGTCGACTCTATGAGGACCAATGTATTTCTGAGCGCTTTTATTTTTTTATTTTGGACAACTAAAGGTAAGCTACTGTTAGCACTATTTTATCACCAGTCCATACTACGAATTGGAAGGCACAGCGTGTGCAGACCCTTCGCAAGGTGGACCGACTACGGTGGCGAACATTGAGGAAGGCCTATGTGCAGCGGCCCAGAAGCAAACTCTAGTCACCGTGCCGTAGCGCCACCGTAATTTACTAGCAATAAACTCATTACACATGTTTTTATGCAGCTGTGTAATTGTTTCAGAGGCGTTCTTAGAGTTAAACTAGAGTAGATAGAGAAAAGCGAGCGGAAGTGCTGCTTGCGCGTTCTCTTTCTCGCTCTTGCAAATAACCTTACTTTGGAGTCCGTCTTTGAACAGATTATAGGATAAATAAATTCATTTATGTTAAATAATCAATTCTAAGTTAGTCACTTCGCCGTCAAGTCACCGCTATGTCGCTTTAAAAATGTTTACTGAAAACATTGTTTTTAATTTTTCCATGACGAAAAAACGTGTGTGAGCAACACGCCTTAGAGTACCTAGTAGCGATTCGCTCCTGCATCGCATGCGGGCGCTTAAATATTTTATATGATTACAAATCTCATTCTGCCTGCTTAACTAGTCCAGACACCAATAATACTACACAAACCTATGGAAAGTGGATATATCTTTCAACAATTTCTGTTTTATTCAGTCCACAGTATCGACTGCTTCAAATGCGTGTCAATGAATGGACGGTTTTCGGCGTGTGACGACCCCTTCCATAACAACCACTCACTACAAATGCTGGAGTCTCCTTGCATGGGAGGGAGGAAAGGGAGGGATGGATTGTTTCCTGCTACGTCTTGTATTAAAATCGCTGGTGTTTTTGGTAAGAATTGTTATTTTAAATTTTTTTGAGGTTGACAAAGAAACGGTCTATTTTGCCGAAAACTTACTTTAAAGTAGTTATCATTTCTATTCTTGTATTCTTTTACATAACTTTACGGTATTACTATTTAACATACATTCTATTTTAAATTTCAGATGACACAGGTGAAACTATAACAGTCCGAGGCTGTGGTTTAGACTCCGGAACAGTCACCACCGACACCGAGATTATAAGAATGTCACATTGTGGTAGATTCTATTACGACGATAGGTAATTCATCTTCCTTTTCTATTCTCTGCTTCCATTTTCAGTTTTCTTCGCTTCGTTCAGTATTACATGATGGCTTTTGGAATGTTACACACCACTAGACATCACTGACTGCTTACCATCAGGCAGAATGACACTTACATACATGGTGTGTTCATATTCGGGAATTATATTATCCAGTCACCATGCCGTCAAAAAATAATACTTACCTATTTGTTTTTATAGTGACGTAGTATTAAATTGCCCCGTTGGTTTCGTAGTATCTACTGTATACCAGTTGCCACGCATCTGTTTCAATCCCTCTGTCGGGTAAACTTACATTTATATGCTCTAACTAAAAAGTTCTCAGTAGAAGCTTCATAAATAGATGCAGGCTCGACCTTTGCAACGTTGGAACCAACAGAGCTGGCGACACATAGCTGTTATACACTACTGATTACCATTTCGCAGAAAAAAGGTATGATGCTCATATATTAGTATGAAATTATTTATTCGCAGATATGTTCACGGCTGTCTGCAAAGCTGCAACGACGCCGACGCTTGCAACAGCTCTAATAATATAAAAACTAAAATACCTATTATTGTAATAATGTTTCAAACTTTATACTTATACACAAGCTAACAATAATCTTAATAAAACATATACACACGCTTTGTAGTCATAAACTCATCACACATGTTTTTATGCAGCTGTGTACCTAATTGTTTTAGAGGCGGTCTTAGGATTGCACTAGTGTAGAGAAAAAGAGAGCGAATGTGCTTCATGCGCGTTCTCCTTCTCGCTCTTGCAAATAACTTCACTTTGAGACCGTCTCTGAATAGATTATAGGATAAATTATATTAATTTTTG
Source organism: Parascotia fuliginaria (assembly GCA_963082885.1). Lineage (NCBI taxonomy): Eukaryota > Metazoa > Arthropoda > Insecta > Lepidoptera > Erebidae > Parascotia > Parascotia fuliginaria. Next base: position 2,930,147 of record OY720199.1, on the reverse strand, counting down.
TATAATAAGTGGTCAATTCTAAATTAGTCACTTCGCCGTCAAGTCACCGCTAAGTCACTTTAAAAATGTTTACTGAAAACATTTTTTTTAATTTGTTGTAGGATGTGTCCCCTACGATAGTCACAGTTACGTCCTTTTACGTTGTGGTGACTTACGGCAAAATGACTTACTTATTTATTTTTGCTATATTAAGCTATTAGTTTACACATCCTATCGCAAAATATTGCTTAAGCGAAAAACATGTCAAATGTAATCAGTAGAGATTATAAGACAAATGAACAAACATACATTTTTATATAAGAAAAATATTATTATTAGATAGTGAAATGCAGCTTTATGTGACATGTAATATACACAAGTCAAAAATTACGATTTTTAAATTTATTTTATAGTACATCGTAGAACCTTTTTTTCGGGTCATGCCCATCGCTGTGACTCCTGTATGCCAGGATTATTAGCAGAGAACCCATACGAAACCCCGGGCTATGACGGTCCAGGGTACTGCTAAACCTCATAACCACTTTTTCAGCATGTGATATTTTGTTGTCCCTTGTCTGCGCAGGCCCTTACACACACCAGCTCTTAGGTCTTCCACGCCTTTAAAATACCTATATTCTTAACCTACATACACAAATTTATTTATGTTTTTTTTTATCTAATCTCAGCCATAGGTACACTAATCTATGGTAGTTTTTTTTATATTAGCCTATTATCGTACCTTTTTGGTAATTTTGTGTCAGTGATTGAAATTATTAGCTGGAACTAAATCTACGTGGTTCCAAAAGCTTTCGTGGAAATCTCTGCAAACTGCTGCATAGCACTTCATTTTACACTAAACTTCGACCTTGCACACACAAACATACATACACTACACCTTTTTAAGCAATCGTTAAACGAAACTGACGAGGGTTTAAATAATGGAGGTACTGCTCCAATGGGGCAGTTGTGGCAGCAACTTTGTATTGATTTAGACACTGATTAAGAATGAATTTTTATATTATGCTATGAGCACGAAATATGTATAATAAAATATTGGAATGCTTAAATTTGTTTTATTGAAAAGCCCTCAAGGTAAAATATCTCGAATTTCATCATTCGGCTAATAAAAACCTTAATAAACTTGCTATTTTAATTTAATGCCATGATTTTCTATTATTGATTACCAATAGTAATAATTCTTATTATCTAATCTCTTCGTAAAATGATTGAACTCTAATTAAAATGATTTTAAAATGTAAATTAAATTATTTAATTGAACAAACATTGTTTTTGTTATTTTTCTAATTTTACTAGCGACCCAGTTGTCGTATAAGGGTACTAATTTCTTTACGTCATACAAATTTTGTAAATACCTAGGTACCTTCTTTATTTTTTCTTCTCTAATACCTATTATTGCATGTAATATAATATAAACTTACCAGAAGAAATTCTTTAAGTGGTAGTAAAAACCATATCAAAATACATTCTGTGATTTAGATGTTAGCGGAGAAACAAGACAGAGAGAAACAAGTGCCCTTGTTATAGAAATAAAAAAAAAACAACTGTTGAGAATATCGGATTGAAAATGTTAATTTGTGGTCATTTGAGCATTTTAGTTATCATATTTTTAAATACGCTTGCTTCAGGTAAGTACCTACTTAATTATTTAATACAAACATCGCCTCTCAACTTCGTCCGCGCCTAAAATGTGTGTCTATGTCCGTCTCCGGCTCCGAATCTTTCTACATACCAATTTTCATAGAAATCGGTTCAGCCATTTAGGCGTTGAGTGGTAACAAACATACACACACACAAAATTTTGCATTTGCAATGTTACTTAGTAGTATTTTTAAGTAGAAATGACAAAAAATATTATATTTTCGGTCTTGAATCATTACAGGCCTGATAGATGTTACCACAGACACAGGTCAGCGTATTCTGAACCCAGGTGCGAGCTAGAAGGCGATGTTAAAACAATGAGGGTGTTTAGACAAATTTTTGCCACCAGTTGGCGTCACGGAGGTGAAAGGTTTTTTATTTACAAAAATTCAAGATCAAAACATTCACAATTTAAAATCAATAGAATCGTTCACGGTTAATTAGTTGATTAAAAGCGCTTTGATATCCTGGACCTGACGCCTCAGTGCTGCCACCTCGTGGAGCCATTTTAGAAAACCCGCATTATTGAAACCTAGTATGGTACAATTGACAAAAAGGTACATATCTATTATTTCAGAATCTTTAAATAGTCAAAGTATCGACGGCCTGTTACGTGTTTACGATGCCCTGGGAGATCTTCGTCGAAAACTAAACGCCATAGAGGACATATTATTATTAAATAATAAAAATCATTCAAATGTATCAAATAATGTGAATAATAAAACTAAAAAGCATAATAAATAATAACATAATAATATTATGACCATGGTCTTTTTAAGAAATTTAGGCAACTTACTTACATTTTAATACATTTACAAACAAAATAAATTTATTTATTTCCTTCTATATCATAAATTAAAACTTTAAATTAGATACCTTCTAATGTTTCGACGCCGGATCCAGGATTAGGAGGGGAGGGTGCTTGAGAGATGGATTTGGATTTGGGTGGAAGAAGGGACGGGTGATGCTTCTCGGGATAGGATTTTACCACGGTAAACACTATAAACATTTGCGAATGTGTTTGGGGTATTGAGCCCCCTTGCCGCCAGTGGTTTGACGACAAGAAATATATCTTACCTTGGCGAGAGCCCGTAAAAGATTGAAATAAAACAAGAGAGTAAATCTATTGATTCCTTTATTAGTCGGCCAAATCACACTTGACAAAATAGTAAACCATGATTTTATTATAATAGCAACAATAAATTTTGCGTATATATTTTCACGTTAAAGAATCTTTTAGAAACGGAGTACCTATTTTATAAAGAACTAGCTGTTGCCCGCAGCTCAGACCGCGTAAATGTCGGTTATCGTATTTATCATACAAATTCGTCACATTTTAACCCCTTCATGTCAATTTTTGGCAATAAAAGATAGCCTATGTTGTTACCCAAGGACTATTCTATTTCTATACCAAATTTTATTAAAATCGGTTCAGTGGTTTAGGCATGAAAGCGTAAAAGACAGACAGAGTTACTTTCGCATTTATAAAACCAATTCATTCACCATAAATCGATAATAATATCGATTTATGGTGCATGAATTGGTCATCTAGTGTTTTTATAATATTCTTAGTGGACATGCTCAGAATTACTTGACAAGTAATGCTATAGCGATTATCATTACATTCCACGCCCATTTGAACGACTTGGAATTAAAATTAAATAATACACATGCGATACAAATACCTATAATAAATAGTAAAAATAAATAGCTTCCAATATATCTTTCGTTATTTTAGTTTAATCAATTCGAACTAAACAGTTCCGACTCAAATCTATGTAGGTATATGTTACACTAGAATAACAATTCAGAACAACAAGTGTATTCTACTTTATCATCTGGGTAATCAAATACCACATTATTCTGTACTACTTCAACTGGGTGAACATAAATTTTATTTATTAATTTTTTTATCACCTGAGTGACTAAAGTGGAAGAAACTGACCACGTCGAAGTGCATCTAAGCTAGATGTGAGTTCTAAATCGCATCTAGAACTTAGATATTGTACTGAGCGCGATAAATAGTAGCATTATCAAACCAACTAAAAATGATAAATTTTGCTGATATTTCACTTACAACTGTCAAACTTGTAACATCTATGTGTACAATGCACGGAAGTTTTTATTATAACTTATCAACAGTGTACTCAGTAAAATGTCAGAGTCTAATAATATAACAAGCTCGTTGTCAAGGAAATCTGTCTTCAGGTGAATTTCGACCTACTTGCATTTAGATGGATTGACAAAATGAGCGGTAGGTCATAATTCACTTGGTTCGATAGTACGTAGATAGCCGTCTAGTCCTCATATTGTTTACTTATATGCTTTATCTACGTCAGTATCATCATCTTCAGAGTTAGTAAAGTCGGTGTAACCACCCACAGTGGCGTCATCAGGAATGGTCTCTGTAAGAGAAAGAATAAGAGTTAATTTCACTGGTATGAGCCGAGCGCGTTTGTTTTAGGGGTTGTCTGTAGATATTGTAACGATATAATACCTTGATCACTAATCGATGGCGAATAGTCACATTTACACTTCTTCATATCCTCCAAAACCCTCACAGCAGAAGGTAGAAGTAGTTTGTCAGCCTCTGACTCGTCTAAAAATGACAAAACATTTAACGGTTGAACGTTTTAATATTATAAATATTTAAAAAGGCGCTGATTCCATTCCTAAGTTTTGTTTGGTTTATAAGAATTATGCTAAGCTTAAATGTAATTTGCGTTTATGTAATTTGCGTTTTTAATAAATATGTTTGTAATTTAACACGGGGTCTATTCTCTGGTGCGGATATGAACTTAAAAATATAATAAAATTTTGAGTTCAGTTGGCATTGATATAAGATTGAATTTGAGTCTGAGTTGAGTTTGAGTTTGAGTTTACATTTGAGTCACATTTGAGTTCGAGTTGAATTTGCGATAACTTTGAGTCAAAGTTGAGTTGTGTTACCTGTATCAATATTGACGCCCGATTTTTTCTGATCCTCTTGAGGTGATTGATCTACACAGTGACAGGTCGAGTCCAATAAAAATGCTGCCTCTTCTTCTTCTCGTCTTATCTCCGATGGTAGCTTCTTGGGACCTTGAGAATAAACCAGACTTAGATATAAGTACTCAGATATGTTTGTGCATCTAAGTAAACAAGCATGCAGCCCACCTGATAGTAAATAGTAACCGTTGTCTCTAAGCGCTGCAGGGACATTGCTAAGAAAACACAACCAAGCCTTTGCCAACCATTTCGCGATTGAGTGGAGTAATTGTCTTTTGTTTGCTCTCTAAAGTTTTAGAAAGATTTTACAATAATGAATTTATCAAAAAAAAGGTTTTTAAACTTACATATTCCTTCGGTGTGCGGTTCGGATCTCTCCTGTGCATCTGGGATTACTCGTTTCATCGTATAATGGAAATCTATAGACTTGCCTGGCTCTGGACGCGCACCAGTCGCTATGTCGACAGCTTTAAATGTGATGTTTATAAATTAATATACATTCTAAGTTACACAAAAGGCAAAGATTGTCTTTAAATGGTAGGCAGAAAAGTTTCATTAGTGATGTAACCTTTTGCCACTTATCGGGTATCTTCCCTCCCACCTTCTAGGCTTCATATTTTTAAGTAATTTCGGTAATTTACTAGCCATAAAATTGAGATAACATAATTTATTTAAACCAATGAAATAAAGACTGCCTCTGTGGTTCGGTGGTACTGTGGTTTGTGTACCACTATCAACACCAAGGTCTCGAGTTCAATACTCGTGTCAGGCAAAAAGAAACTGAAATTGTGTTCCGTAAATAATAGAGCTTGTGATTTGTTACATCAAAACCAAAAAATCTGATGAAATCTGATTGGTATACGCAAACTTTTTTCCCTTAAAGCTATAATTCGTTAGTTTTACAGACTAACCAGCGTTTAACATATCCTTAGCATCTAGCAGCACGTTCACTCTCTCAGATAGAGTAGACACCATTTCATGCTTCACACGGCAGGAGTCTTCGCGACTGTAGTGGGACTGTCTCACCGCTAGAAACAATTAAAGGTTTTACAACAACATCTTACGTCCGTCGAATCCAGAAGTGGCGGCCACTATACTAAAAGCCATCGTCTTAAACTGCTGGTATGGTGGTCTCCACTATGGCGGCTGGGAATGGGGTTAGGGGAAGGGAATGAGGGAGGTGAGGATAGAGGAAAGGGGGGCAATTTAGCCTCCGGCGCTCTCACTCACCGAACGAAACGCAGTAGTACGGATACTACTACTCTTAAGTCGATCTTCCATGAGAGGGTAGTACTTCCCCGGACGATTCGGCCCATTCATGCTGAAATCAGCGTGGATCTGCTACCGTAAGTTTGTTTAGTAATGTATCTACAATCCTAGAAAAAATGTATCTTATGTAGGTGAAAATGTATCTAACGCGATTTCAGGGATAGGTAGTTTTGTTCGACGGTAGACTCTCATCCCGCTTTTTGCAGAATGTTCGATTTATTATTGCTTAATGAAATGTCATCATTTAATATATTAACATTAATTGTAAATAATCTATAAAAAAGTGCGGCAATTTTAATTTTAGACACATGTGTAAAAGTTCAAAATTTCTATTGTGCGACATAAGTATGAACATATTTCACAAAGAAATAGGCAACTTACCATCATCAATGACCGCGTGCAGCAGATACCTTGCCTCGTGTGACATTGGTAGTCTCTCATCTATGGGCTTTGGCGGAGGTTCTTCTTGAACTGAACAAAACATTTTACGTATAACTAAAAAATATTTTAGTTACACTTGATTAACTAAAATAGACTGAGGGTTTAATCAGATGGAAATATTTTTCTAGACACATGAAATTAAAAGAATTAGTTTACATACTAGTCTAAGTATAAATACCGAGTTCTAAAATAACTAAATAATTAATATAATAATACTTTTTAATTAAATTATACAATATATTACGCGAAAATCAAAAATACATTATATTTTATATGTCGATGATGTTTTCATCTACGGCAGCATTATTAGCGATCATCATTATGTAATAACCTCTAGTAAAGTGCCATCTCCAGTCCTTTCTATGTATTGTCTCTTTCGGTTCCATTGATATTGGACACGTGACACAGCGGCAGACACCACCAGAAGTACGCCCACATCGTACACAAATTTCTAAAGAAAGGTGTATATTTAAACTAATGACTTAAAATAAGTGTTCAATGTATATAATACGTATATTGCAAAGCTTTTTGGAAGATTGTCTCTAAATAACATTGAAAGCCGTTTCAAATCCATTGCGTGGTTTTACAAGAAGTAAGAAATAGACTGAAAATAGCGTTTTTGCTTTATACAATTACTACCAGTTAAGGCTTGAGCTTACGAGAGAGGTACCTGCGCTTATTTGCGCCGGTTGTAAGTATTTATCTAAGATTATAGTCAGGGCTGTATTCTACAATAGAAATAATGCTAAGAAAACAAATCGAGGACAGAGGAATTGAGGGAGATTTATGAAAAGATACATAATCGGTTTTCCGGTTACCAAATGCAAAAATAGAGATAATTACTTTGACTCAATATTCATTAAGAGGGTAAACACTTCTTCGGTCAATTCTATCGCTACTGAAACCTATTTGAAACCCTACCTTCTTTGACTTCAGCTTCATCAATAAGACCGAATATTGTTTGTTTAGCTGCGTTGATTCTGGCTTTTTGTTGCATTTCAATCTTGTGTCTAGCTGCCGTCTTATGAACGTGTGGTAGAAGAAATTGTTGGACTAAGTCGGCTACTAGTTCACTTTCTTCAGCTGTAGACCTAGTATTTAAAACATAAGTATTATTATTTAGTTGTTTTTTGGTTACCTATACATAATGCGAAAATTCTTTGATCGCGCTAATCTCTGGAACTACTAGTTGTATTTGAATTATTCTTTCTGCGTTTCATAGCCCAGTTCTTGTTGGTTAAAAGCTATGTAACATCTGTACTGGCAACGGGAGCAGAGCAGTAACTAAAGATATAATAACGTGAGTAAAATAGCGCTGCGGTAGGCTTAGTGTATGTATATTTTGATAAGTCAGTAAGATAAGGTTAACTAACAAAGAGCTGTTCTCTTTATTTGTCTTGTCTATTAGATCAGCAGAGGTCCGAGCCATTTTCACAGCTTCTTCTTCAGCAGCGAGTTCAATTCCTTCGTCTATGATTTGTTTTAAATACGCTTCTACTGTTTCTTGAGTTGTTCCTAGCACCTAGAACATTGAATCATTTAATTTAGTGCAACTAAGCGGATTACGTATGGCTTTATTCTGATAAGTTGTATTGTAGACAGGTCTGTGTTTTAAGCAGTTGTGAATTGTTAGTTATAAAGAAAAACCAGATCAAGCGTTTATTGAGTCTCCAGTCGAACTTACCGATCGAAATTTAAAAGTATTTATACTACTAAAATATACGTCCATTCTATTAAAGTGTAATAAAAAAACTTCTTGGATCGACACATTCATGGATCTACTAATATTAAAAATGCGAATGTAACTCTGTCTGTCTGTCTGTCTGTTAAGCTTGCACGCCTTAACCACTTAACTGATTTTGATGAAATTTGGTATAGAAATAGATTGAACCCCGGACAACAACTAGGTTATCTTTCAACGCGAAAAAATGGCTTGAAGGGTTGAGATAGGGGATGAAAGTTTGTATGAAAAAATGTCAATGTAAAAAGAGATGTAACTGACATTCTCGCGGGCGGAGCTGCGGGCAAGAGCTAGTATATACATAAAATATTGGTTTAATATAAACTATTGCGTTTTAAGCTGTGAAATCCAAATTACACTTTGTCCGTTTTCCTTCTTCTCTCAAACCGTAGATAACGGTTTCGTTGTATATTCTTAGCATCATTACTGTAATGTTTAGAAGAGCCGTTACCACATACTACTATTTACTCGTGACTCGTATGCTTGTTTACCAGATAAGAAACTCTTTCTCCAGTTCATCATCATATCAACTGAAAAACGTTTACTGCTGGACATAGGCCTTTTAAGCCACCTTAACCGGTCGTAAACCGCCCTCATCCATCGGTGCTCCAGTTCAAACTAAATAACTTACATGTTTAAACATTTCGTCATGTTCTTTTCTGCGATGTTCTTCTTTCTGTCTTCTGCCTGCTTCTGCTGCTTCACGCATAGTCTTCTCGCGGACTGTTGAAGAATATTTTATTTATTGGTTTAAAGACACTAAATCGAAAATTGGTGTCAGTTTTTGATTTAATTTAACTGTTAGGTACTAGCCGCATTGATGCAGTAATCATCAGAGTTTGTTTGTTTAAACGTGCTAATCTCGTGATTTGAAAAATTGTTTTGCCCTGTTTTTGAGCAAGGTTATAAGCTATGTAACATCACGCTACTGTTGACGAAATCAGAGCAGTAAGCAAAGACGTGGGTGAAACCGCGCTTCGGAAAACTAGTAAGTACATGATACATTTTACAAGTTTGACAGTTTTAAGTAAACTATCAGAGTGGGTCATGAATTAGTTAGTTCGATAATACATCCTTACCAAAACCAAAGGTAATCACAACATAATACTTTAAATTAACATAATATCAACCTGTTTTACTGCAGAAAAGGCCTCTTCTCATATAGAGAAGATAAGCATTGACCACCATGTGCTCAAGGCGATATCAGACTGTTTTAAAACGTCACGTAATTAAAACATTTGCTTTATTTGTTCGATGCAATGGTACACTAACTTGACTGCGTCTGTGGTACTGTGTAAGGACTGCCAGGAAAAGATCGCAGGTTTGATTCTCGCTCAGTGCAAATATTTGTGTTACTTTATATGTATGTATTTACAAAAAATGTGTGTATACATAAACGCATTCTAGAATCCATAATTTAAGCTTACTTTGGGTCTAGATGGCGTTGTGTGTAGATGTTGTGATATTAAAACTGAGGTCACAAATTATTTCTGGCTTATAAAAAACTTGTTTGAAGATATAAAGAATTAAGCTTACGTGCAATCAGTATAAACGCATGCTGTCTCCTCTCCTCCTTCAGTCTTCGAAGCTCCTTCTCCAAAAAATCGAGAGCAGCTGCCACAGCGCCACCACAGAGCTCGTCTGCTAACGCTGTGATCGCATCTTCCTGAACATAAAGACCAATGACTATACTTAAGTCCTACCTACCTGAATTTTTCGGGGCTGGGAAGATCAACAGTAGTGTTAGTTCCAATTCCTCCTTTTTACTTATGATTAAATACATTGCGGGGTATAAGACAGTAGGTTTAGCAGTCCCCGTGACTTCCTAGAGTCAAAGCTGTTAATCCTGTCTTACAGGAGTCACAGTGATGGGCATGTGGGTGGGATTGTCCCGATTAGTAGTGTTGGTCTATGCTCTCGGCCCTATTTCTTTCATTCTTTCCTCTTTTTCTTTCCTTCCTCATCCCTGCAATAGCCTCGTTGCGTGTTGCTAGCATTGTTTCTTGCTTAAAGAACAAGTCATGGTCACAGATTATGGTTACCAAGTGGCAACCGTAGAGTCCATAGATTGTAAGTACAATCATATCGCACGAGGCTGTGGTCTCGATTGTGATCCATAAAAACCGTTCTTGCGTACTTTATGTGCATTGATTTGTATATTTTTCTATAGTCTCAAGTGACTCAAAGCGTTTTGTTTTGAAAAAGTGAAGAAGATAGAAGTCAAACGGCACAATGAAGGTGTTTAGGAAAATTTTCACCACTAGTTGTCGCCACTTTGGTAAAAGGTTTTCAATTTTGACAGCGCTATCAAAACAAATATTTTTCAGTGTTCATTTCTGCAATTTTTGATAATTCACGTGCATAAGGACAAAAGAAAATTGCTAGGAGGGTTTTCTAAAATGGCACCCACGATGTGGCAGCACTGATGCACCAGGTCTAGATGTCAAGCGCTTTTTATAAGTTAACCCCTGATTGGTCCAATGTGACAGTTGAAGTGGCGCCAACTGGTGGCGAAAATTATCCTAAACACCGTCATTACAAGCACCCGTAACCGACGTGTGTGTATGAAAAGATTAATGAATGTTTAAGAGGCAAAATAAGTATGTTTGGATTGTAGCTTCGATCGTTCTATAGTCTCTGCTCATTAATAGGAGACAGACGCGAAGTTCTTATATACTTATTAAACCTAACACTGACCCTCAGTTCAGCTTCTGTGCGTCTTGCGTTAAATTCTCTGGCTTTCGCTTCTTCGCGGGCAATTCGAAGTTTATCTTCTTTCTGGAGACCATGAGTGGTCTTTAACTCTTCTGTCAGCTCACCAGCACGTGTGCGACCTTCGTACATCTGTGGACAGAAGTAAATAAATCGCTTCGTAAACACGAGGTCAGAGCTTCGAATCCCGGCAAGTACAAATGTGATTTTTCAAATCATATGTTACTTTCAAAATTTATCTGGTCATAGCTAACGGTAAAGGAAAACATCGTGAGGAAATCTGGACTTTGCAGGAAGTCTGAAATCGCCAATCCGCCTTGAGCAAGCGTGGCGATAAATGCGCATACCTTCTCTGTATGAGAAGAGGCCTTTTCCTGCAGTGGGATAATAATGAACCGTTATGATGATTTGAACAAACAGAAGTCAGTAATTTGTTGTCAGTCAATTTGTCGACAAAAGTAGAACCGTGAGAAGAATTTGCGAGAAACTTTAGCCACTCTATTAAATCGCCATTTAAGATAGATCGGTTATAATCTTTTCTTGCTATTTATTATCGTAGTAATTGATTGGTTCCCGGCCAAAAATATTACCAATCAAGAGCGTAAGTACTGGAAAACGGAAGACAACGTTACTAGTGCTAAATAACCTAAGCGTCCATGTATGATATCCTTTGCCTTTTTACGCCGTTAAAAGCCCCAGGCTCAAAGTTGGAAGAAAACACATAATCTGTCAATTATGGCTACCTTCATAAAACTGCAACTTACTGACATAACCTTACCAGATACTGAACAGCTCTCCCTCTGATAATCCTCTGCAGCGTCAGAGCACATTGGTGCTCCGTCTCCTCAAGCTCATCGATAGACTCCACCACAGGAGTCTCGGGACGAGGGGTGATGACTACTCTTCGAGGCTTCAGCACGTGGAGTGGACCCGCTGACATTACCGCAGCACCGAGTCTTGCTTCTGCAGAATCAATTAAGAGGTTTAAAGAGAGCATTAATATAACAGTGGTCAGCGGCTTCGTTGTCCCTGGCATTGAAATCTATGAGCGCCAGTTACAGATGAGCTGTTGGCTCATCTGTAACTGTAGTAATAACACACTACATTATACGTACTACTGGTTTACATCCGTGATTACCTCACAACTACGGACCAACCAGGGGGTCTACCACCATCTCTCATAGCAGTATAATTTTAATCTTACTTTGTTTTTTGTCTTTTTCTTTTGTACCATTAAAAACAAGGATAGAGACAAAGTAAGGTTATACTAAGATTGCTATAAGAGGTTCAAGGTATTGTATCTGTTGTTATGTTTTTGTTAATAATTTTGTCGTCGTTTATCTTGTGTTAATTTGTGTGTCTTTTGTCTGTGTCAATAAATGTATTTTCATTTCTTAATTCTCTAATATTTGTAAGCAATAAAAAAAATTTAAAGCTTACCATCTTCATACTGGCTCCATGTTTAAGTGGCTACTATGTACGGACTTTAGGGCTATGCCCATAGTCCGTTCTATGAATTTTTCTGTCGAGAAATTCTCTTGCTAGAGGCAAATGGCAGCTGGCTCACTCTCAGTTGTATGACACCCAACATAGCTGGTGTGATTTTATTATATTATACATAGACGAGCAAAAACAGCCCACGATGGTAAGTGGTCACTGTCACTCATGGACGACTCGGAGTCTAGCATTGTTCTTGCAATGCCAGGGACTATGCAAAGCCGCTGCCGCTGTAAAGGGAGTGGGGTAGATGAAGGGATTGATGGCAGTGAGGAAAAAGGAAAGAAGGGAAATTGGGCCTCCGGCGCTCTCACTCACCGAATGGAACGCAAGAGTACGGATACTATTACTTTTACGTCGATCCTCTATGAAAGATCCATGCTGAAACCAGCGTGGATCTACTACCGTAAATATTCTTCTACCTACCTGAGAAAAAGATATGTTTATCCTCTTCAACCAAAAGAGTCCACTGCTGAAAGAAACTAGTTGACATGAACCAGCATCTGGTTCTCGAAGACCATCATCATCATGTCGAAAGACGTCTACTGCTGGACATATGCCCACCCGAATTTTTTCAAACCTTGACCACTCGTGAGTTCTCATCCATCGGTTGCCCGCCACCCTTATAGGTCATTGGACTCGTTGGTCTAGCTTTTGAGGGCTCAGCCCACGCTGCGCTTCGAAGACCATAAACCGGCAAATTTAACCAAGTAGCTTCATTTCAATTGGCGATCTGGTAATACCGGTATTACTAACTTTTAAGATCATTATGTAGATTTTCTAAAAATTGCTCGCTCCATTTAGTTTCCCTTTCGCATAGTTTCATCTTCTCCTGGGGTAAATGGTGACCGGAACAAGTTTTAGTCAAGTCTGCGCAAGTCTCCAGCCAAGGCGGGGGTGCTGATATAGCTCTGTGATCTTCAGCAGCTAGAAAGAATAAAAAAATACTATTATATAGCAGAAGCAGAAGTGTTTGTTTGTTTGAACGGGCTCATCTCAGGAACTACCAGTCGGATTTGAAATCTTTTTGCTTACGATAGCCCTTTATTCTTGAGGAAAGTTATATTTTGTATATTATGTAACATTATGCTACTGGTGACGGAAGCAGAGCAGTAATGGAAACTAGTAAAATTATAATCAGACCGATAAGATTAAGAAATGTATGGAAAAAATATCTTAAGCTACTAAAATATTCCACTGTCTCATAGTAAGGAAGTTAGCAGATAGTGGGGTGCAAGAATAAGACACTACTTATCTCAAAATTCATCGTGTCAAAGCTGACATGGTGGTCTGAACTACGGTGACTTTATGAAAAGAGTTTTCACGCAAAACAGAACTGCTTCGGTATTATAGGTAGCTTTTTTGTTAAGAACTTTCTATATAGTTAATCCTTGATTCTAAAAATACGCCTAGTTAATGCTAACAACCTGACCTTCTGGTTACATTGAAGTTAACGTAGCTAGCTAAATCTGGATATACCTCACCTCGGGCATTACGATGCGTTTCCACTGACGCTGAACTGGGCGAAATCACAATGCTCAAAATTTCCACATCACATCAGTGGAAATGCTGTGATTTGCCAATACACGGTCCGCTCCTCTCCTCTCCGCCCAGCTCCGCGTCAGTGAAGACGCACCCAGAAAAGGCTCTAGGCTAGACTTGAATCTATGCAAAATCATACTTACACAACAACGAAGGATCATACACAATTTCTGCATGTCGTCTTCTCGCTTGATACCCATGCCTCAACAACGGAGCATGGAGCTCAGACGTAGGATCCGAAGCTGCTAAAATCATGGAGCCGTGTCCCCTCGCTGCTCGCAGACGACTGACTAAACCAGCTCCACCGCCTCCCTCGTGGAGGGCTACCAGCTTACGATGTTCTGCAGACATTTGTTTATTTAACTGAGGACTTGATGGTCATTTTTACAGTTGGTAGACATCTTCTGATGGACAACATTCTCCTCTAAAGATAACATTACGTACGTGCAGGCTCTGGCACGAACTACCAGCAACGGTGTTTCCTGAGTGCTATGACATGTCTTTCTTCAAACGAGATTTAAAGTGAACACTAATATCACGGTAAGTAGTGGCTCAGAGCCCCTGGCATTGCAGAAGTCCATGCGTAACAGTTATTACTTACCATCAGGTGGGCTGCTGGCTCCTCTGCCACTAGAGGCAATAAAAAGTAAAGTTATGCTGATAGTAAACTATCAATGTTATTTCTACTATCATAAAAAAATCGTAGGAACCCCACTATTTGATTACCTCTGCCTCTGTGGCAGTCGATCCTCACACGGGACAAAATTTTGTATGATACATAAAAATATTTCTTCTGAGTCTGGGTGTAGTTTGTGTTAATTGTTTGTTTGTGAATTTCCCCGCGACATAGTGCTTGCTTCCTAGAGCAGAAGTTGCCTTTTAAACAGAACTATGTATAGGAAGGTGGACCACGACCCATTCCTAGAAGTAGCATATGGTAGTATGCTGTATAACACCTCATTTACTATACGGCATCAACGGAGGAGGAAAAAGGAGGAAGGACAAAGGAATCCCCGGTGGTAAAGTCTTAGTAGTATGACTCATACCTCGGTCTCTAGTTTTTCGAATATGATCGATCTTTTTCTCCATTTGTTCCTTCTTGGCAGCCCATAGCTTGGCGAGTCGATGACTTGTTCTGGTAGTTTTTTTCTGACGCTGTTCCATTTGAATGCGATGAAGCAGTTCCAGCCTTATGTCTTGGAGTTCATCTATCTCCTGTAATACATATACGTATAAAGTAATTTTAGTAGAGTAACATTCGTCTGGTATCTTAGACGAATGGCATCCTGCTGCAGGATAAAGATTTCATGATCGCTGATGTAGTATGTAGTTCTAGAAAGCCATCCGTTAAGGCGATAGTCGGTATTTCGGCCGCCTACCAACGCAGGCCATCGAGCCCGACATAGCCGTCTCGTTTTCCACGGACAGGGCGGTACGCTTAAACGCATTTCCCTCTACAAAAAAATGGGATAAGACATTTCCTCACCATTTTCGCTCATGACGATTGACTATTTCAATTTTTCTATATATCTTCGGTTGCAAACAAACTTATTTGATGGTAAGTGGTAACCGTAACCTGGACGTGACTATGTTTTCTAAGCATTGCGAAAATAATGGTTAAATAACAAAACATTCAAATTCAAATTCAAATTCAAATTCATACTTTATTTTGCAAAAACACAGGTACACTAAGGTGTTACATTATAGTATATTGTTCATACCATGTTTTACCATGTTGGTGTGCAAAAATTAATTCAAATACAGATTATTTTATAAATAAGAAACTTGTGAAAATTTATTAAATTATTAAATAAAAAATTAAAATACTGAATACAATTAAATTCAAAATTAACAATGTCACCAATAAAATAATAATAATGATATAATATAACAATTGTCACTTATATACTAATATCATACTCACTTAATTTTATTATTATGTGTATGTTTTGTCATCAAAATATTCCTGAATTGAGTAGTAGCATTTATTTGCAAGAAACTTATGCACCTCTTTTTTAAATAATAAGGGTTTGCTTATGTCCCGAATCAATTTTGGCAACTTATTGTAAATTAGTGGTGCTTTACAGAACATGCTCCTGTTCATAAGAGTGGTTTTGCTTGGTACAACACACAATTTACCCAAGTGACGTTTTCTATCTCCTTTAATAAATAAGTTTATATTTTGCTTTACAAAAATTGCACACTCGAGAATATATATACTAGGGAAAGTTAACAATTTATGTTCTTTAAAAAGTGGCTTGCAAGATTCACTGTTTGTAATACCAAACATTCTTCTTATGCATCGTTTTTGCTCAATAAACACAAGAGGCCAGTCAGGAGCATTCCCCCAAAATATGACACCATATCTCATCGAGGAGGATATATGCCCATGATACGCTGTTAAAAGTGCTTCCTTACTAGTAATATTTTTTAGCTTGAAAAGTCCGAATGCAAATTGACTTAATCTTTTGCAGATATATTCAATGTGAATTCTCCAGTTCATTTGTTGATCCACATGTAGGCCTAGAAATTTAATATTGGTAACCTCTTCAATTTTCACACCCATATAATTAATATTAATAACATTTTTGTCTGATATAGTTGGTCTAAACTAGGTTGTTATTGATATTCTATCGCCTGTACAATGGGCTGTGTTCTGAGGAATTGTTTAGGATGGTGCCAACGGCCACTTTTTATCATCGCACCTCCCGCCATCGGCTGGGAGTTCATCCTCACATCTTAGAACCTCTTAGGCCCCGTACAGTGAGGTTTTAGAGAAACTTTCTCCCTCGTACGATAAGGTTGTGGAATGAGCTCCCCGTCGAGGTTTTCCCGAGACTACCACATGGAGTTCTTCAAGAAAGGAGTTAAAAGGTTTTTAAAAGGGTCGGCAACGCGCTAGTGATGCTCCTGGTGTTGCAAGCGTCCATAGGCTACGGCAACTGCTTACCATCAGGCGGGCCGTATGCTTGTTCGTCAACTTAATAGTATAAAAAAAAAAGGAAACGGGGATGAGGAAGGAAAAGGTAAAAGAAAAGGACCGAAGCCGAAGGAATAATTGGACCGCCGGTGTTTTCACTCACTGAGCAAAACGCATTAGACGTATACTAATAATACTTCACGCTTTATATTCTACTATCTTTTTTCGCGTCTTTGGTTACTGCTCTGCTCCCTTCGCCAGTAGCATGATGTTACATAGCCTATAACCTTCCTCAAGAAGGCTACTATATTCTATTTTATAGTTTCAGAGATTAGCGCGTTGAAACAAACAAACAACAACAACAACAACTTTTCCGCTTTATATAATAGTATAAATGAGAGGGTAGTTAGTTCTTCTCCGGTCAATTCATGTTAAAATCTGCATGGATACATATAATATAATAATATAATAATATTCTACTACATTCACACAGCGCCATCTAGCCCCAAATTAAGCAATTATATTTGCTTGTGTTATGGGTACTAAACAACTGATATACTACTTATATACACTTTTTTTTTTTGTAAATACATACATATTATAGATAAATTACACCCAGACACAGAACAAACAATCATGCTCATCACACAAAGGTTTGTCCTAGGTGGGAATCGAACCCACGACCTCCGGCTTAGCAGTCAGGGTCACTAACCACTAGACCAACAGGCCAGTCAATATAAGGTATACGTTTTTATATCTACTTACAGCCTCTCGAAAAATCCAGTCCTTGACTTCCACATCTTCGATGATAGCATCTCTCTTCTTCATCCATCTAGGGAACTGACCTTTCTCTGCTAACTCCGCCCATCGGCGAGCATGACGCATTCTGTATTTCATAAAAGATCAGTCACAAACCATCACTACTTTTTTTTTATGTTAGCCTACCAAAGTGACTCCACCCCGCCTGATGGTAAGCAGTCAGTGGAATCCAGAAGTGATGGCCACCATACTAAAAGCCATCGTCTTAAACTGCTGGTATGGTGGCCTCCACTATGGCGGCTGGGAATGCGGTTAGGGGAAGGGAATGAGGGAGGTGGGGAAAGAGGAAAGGGGGAAAATTGGGCCTCCGGCGCTCTCAATCACCGAACGAAAGGCATACTTATACTATACTTATACTACTCTTACGTCGATCTTCTATGAGAGGGTAGTATTTCCCCGGACGATCCCCATTCTTGCTGAAACTAGCGTGGATCTACTACTGTTTACATATAGTGAATCAGCTGTTCATAAGAATAATATAATAATAATACCAGCCAGTTTATTGTCCCACTGCAGGGCAAAAGCCTCTTTCATATATAGAAGGTATGAGCAATAATCATTAATCACCACGCTTGCTCAAGGCGGATTGGCAATTTCAGACTTTAAGTCAAGGTTTCCTCACGATGTTTCCTTCACCGTAAGTCAGAAATGTCCAAGATAAACTTAGAATATATGATTTCGAACAACCACTACCGACTTTTTTTCTGTTTTTAATATCAACATCCAATTTCATCCGAAAGACGCGTAATTCATTTTTTCAATTTTAAATGAATTTGGGTCTGAAATATGCATTGCGAGCTTTTTCGTGAGTCCAGTAAGATGATACTATCGAACCAAGTGAATCTTAAGCTACTTTATGTTAATTTTATCAAGCCATTGACATGCGTTTTTTTTTTTATATTATGGTGTCCACGACAGATTCCACTGACTGCTTACCATCAGGCAGAGTAGAGTCACTTTGGTAATATAAAAAAAACATTTACGGTAAAAGATGGGGCAGTTCTCAGTTTAGTTAAATGTTATGTAAGAAAAAGGCGTACTTATTAATTATTGCTGTAGTATGAAAGTCAGCTGGCAGGTCACCCATCCTGTACGGACGTCCAGGTCCTGAAATTAGAATAAAATGATGTTATGGCTCTGTAAACGATAGCCTAACCAAATTAAATACTTTGTTCAGTGTTACAGAGTTTTACTGAACAAACAGTTCTTATCAGTTAAACTATAGGGAAGCAAAAAGGTCCTTTCCTTTTTCCTCACTTCCCTCAATCCCTTCACCTACCCTACTCCCTCATGGTAGGCAGCAGCTTCGCAGAGGCATCGGCAGACTCTAACTCATCCATGAGCGACAGTTACCACTTACTACACGTGAGTTGTTTGCTCGTCTCCCTCTGTCTGCAATAAAAAAAAAGCAGCTGGCAGGGCGGGCGATGTCTTAATAATATCACAACAACTACACAACGCCATCTAGTCCCAAAGTAAACATTATAACTTTTGTTATGGCTTCTAGAATGCGGATACATATTTAAATTCTTTTTTTTTTGTAAATCTAATTTTGATCCTGGGTCTTTTAAGCGGGGCGTGAAAAAGCATCTCACTAACGTAGGTCCGCCATAGTAGAGGCCACCATACCAGTATTTACAGGCTTTGGAATGGTGTTCGCCACTTCTGGATTCCACTTACTGCTTACCATCAGGCAGAGTGGAGTCACTTTGGTAGGCTAATATAAAAAAAAAAATCCTACATACATTTATACATCAAAACACCTAGACCAATAAAAATATTCATGTTCATGCACACTCACATTTGCACCGAACAGGAATCATTCTAGACCGGAGCCCAGAATATTTATTCTGTGCTCACAAAATCGTAAAACAATATAAAAACGTAAATTAAAAGTGAGACATAAAAGGAACCTTTCTCAGCACTGAGCTATGGTTGTTCATAGCGCTGGTATTCTGAAAAAATTAACTCTAGACATACCCCATTCCAATTTATCAAGAAACAGCACTTCAGGGGTTGTGTCACTATCTTTGGCTGCCTTTCCATCTGGCTGCCACGGTGTTGTCTGCGCTGAAGACTCTCTGCAACATTAGGAATAGTATTAAAATGTGTTTTGTCTCCTTCGGGAATCAGACTGATTTTCGGTATAAAAAGCCTATGTCCATCTTCAGTACCGAATATATCCAGTATACCAATTTTCATCGCAATCGGTTTTTTTTGTTTTGATGGCTCAGGTGGTTAAGGGGCACCCGCTTCGTAGATAGTAAGTTCGAAACCGGAAAAGTGCCTAGTACTAGGTACTAGGTACAAAGTACCCAGACTCGGAATAATTTTTTATGGATCACACAAAGTTTTTGTCCCGTGTGGAAATCGAACCCACAATTTTGTGCACAGCAGTCGCTTGCGCTCGCATTGCGCCACGGAGGCAGTCAACTATGTACACGTATGTAACATTTATGTACATAATAGGTATATATTTTATAATATATAAATAACATTTTTCAAATTAATAATAATAATAATATGTGGACACTATCACAAACCGTCATCTAGTCCCAAGCTAAGCAGAGCTTGTGTTATGGGTACTAGATAACTGAAATATAATACATACATACTTTCTTTTATAAATACATACTTATAATCCTTAGGAAACACACAGACTGAAGACAAATACAAATGTTCATCACACAAATATTTGCTTTCCGCGGGAATCGAACCCACGACATCCGTCGTCGCAGCCAGTTACACTTACCATTAGACCAACGGTGCAGTCAAAGTGAACAAGCATGCGTTACTTATCTCTCTTTTTATAAGAAACGATAATTTGCACTAAAGGAATTCTTGGTCAGAAGAAGCGATAATACTTCATCTTCAGTACCTACTTTATTAACATAATAATTAGCTAACCTGTAAATACTTTGAGTGCCCCTATTCTTCGGCTTCGACACCACAGGTTTGGACGTCGGTGTTGGTGGGTGGAAGTCAGGAGTCGTTGAAGTTACGGCCATAACTGTCTTTGGACTGCAAAGAGATTTTCATTAAAGTAGGTATGCACATAAAATTGCAGCAATTTTTGTTGCATGATTTTTAGTTTATCGCAACAGCAATACACAACGCCATCTAGACACAAAGTAGGCAAATGCTGATATACATACCCAGACACATTTTTTTTTGTAAATACAATACATTTACACAGAAACATCCAGACAGAAATAGACATGTTCATGCACACAAATGTTTGCACTGAGCGGATATTGGACCCGCGAACTCTGCGTGGCAGTCCGTACACAGTACCTACCAACGATCTACAGAGGCAATAAACAGAACGCAGTAATGTTGCGTTGTTCTGATAGTTGTATTTAAAAAGGTATGCAATAAATAATAGTCGTTTTTAATTTAATTAAGTGAGAGATAGGAGCCGAAGTATCGGAGGCCCAATGTCCCCTCTTTTCTTTTTCCTCACCTCCCTCAGCCCTTAACCTACCCCACTTCACGGTAGGCAGGGACTTCGCGGAGTCTCTGGTGTTGCAAGAGTAATGCTAGGGAGTCTGAGTCGTCCATAAGCGACAGTTATCACTTACCATCGTGGGCTGTTTGCTCATCTGCAACTGTCGGCAATAAAAAAATATTAATTAAAGTTTGCTATAATAAGTAATGGTATCATACTCACAGGGCGACGTATCTATAACGGTCTTTGCCATTAAAATCTGGTGTCGGCATATTCTTGCTCTCGTCAACTCTTTCCAAGTATGCATTATATGAAGGATCCACGTGGTCTGGGAGACGGCAGTTCATGTGATAAACTGTGAAAGGAATAAAACAGTAAACAAATGAAAGATTCTGGGGTAGACCCTTCACAAAGAGGACACATGAGCTGGTAAGGTTGGCGAGTGGCGGGTTCTTAACAAGGACTTTTATTTTTACTGCACTGTACTGTAGTCTGGGTGCACTGTGTCCGTTAATTTATTGTATGCTTGTTAACACCCCCGCGACACAGGGCCTGCTCCCTTGTGCGCGAGCGGTCTTTAAAAAAAAATTCTGCAGACGGCGTCATCATCAACTAGAAGTCTATGGCGGGTAATGCCGTGCAGTTAATGTAGGCTGGATATTTTTTTTAAATTATCTATTTTTTAACAAACAAGCACCACTTCATATAGCAGTATTATTTTAATGTTACTTTGTGTTTTGTCTTTTTCTTTTGCACCATTAAAAACAAGCATAGAGACAAAGTAAGGTTATATAAGATTGCTATAAGAGGTTGTGGTAGGGTCCCTGATGATAATTGGTAATCGTAACTTATAGACATGACTGTGTATTCTAAGCACCTAGTGCTTAAAAGACTTCTTCACCTTCCTCAATCAATCAATTTAACCAATCCCACTCCCTTCACGGTAGGCAGCGGCTTCGCAGAGTCCCTTTCAGGAGACTGAGACAATGTTAGACTCTGTCGTCCATGAGTGACAGATTTACCATCACGTAGGCTGTAACCAAGCCGATGCCTTAACAGGGATGAGGAAGGAAAAAGGAAGGGATCCGAGGTTATTGGTCTGCCGACACTCTCACTTAATAACTAAGTAATGCGTTTTTTTTTTCGTCATTATCTAGTCTTGACTACCTCTGTGGTTCAGTGGTACTTTGTATGGACTGCCACGCAGACGTCGCGGGTTTGATTCTCGCTCGGTGCAAATATTTGTGTGCATGAACATGTTTTTTTGCATTGGTCTGGGTGTTTCTATGTATATTATGTATGTATTTACAAAAAAAGTCTCTGCATTCTAGAACCCATATCACAAGCTATAATGCTTACTTTGGGTCTAGATGGCGTTGTGTGTAGTTGTAAAATAACTAAATACCGTAGAAATTAAACTAGTATTACTCACCAACTTGCATTCTGGGTCTCCTTTTTGTTTCTGAAAACATGTTGCTGTATAATGGCTGTACTGTCTGCAAAATAATAAATCGTTTTTGCTAAGTATACCTGTTAAGTATAATAGCAATAGGCCCCCTGTTACATGGGACTTAAAATAAAAAATGGCGGAAAGTGGGTGGTTAAACGCCTCTGCCTACCCTTTCGGGAATAAAAGGCGTGAAGCCATGTATGTATCTATCTTAATCTTTGCAAAATTTTTTTCTACATGTGCTTTTACTCTGCTGCTGGCGCCCATGGGGGTGATGTTCCACCTTTACTCTCATCTGATACTAACCGTTTGTGCTGAAGCCATGGCTGCCCTGATGGCTGTTCTGGCGTAGTCCCGAGCACCGGACACTATGAATGAGGAGTCTGTAACAATAGGAAGTTTTCTATGCTTTTCTTCTAGCCTTTTATGCAAGACAAATCGGGAAACATGGCGGCGCCATGGGAGAGGGCTTTGTCCAGCAATGGTCGTAAACTGATGATAGTAAGATTGCTAACCTAACTTAAGGACATGGCTAAGCCATTGCCGACTATACAGAAAGGTATGAGAAAAGAAAAAAAAGGAAACATACAAAATATGTTTTGAAAACAAAAAGCCAGACTGGCTAAAACAAACTGAAAAGAAACTATTTTTTTCGTGCTGACGCTACATTGCAAAATAATATACCATTACGATTAATACTATGAATTTAATTACACCTCATATGTTATGCCTTTCATGGACACTACTGTAGACATACTTATTAGATGTTTTATTGTCATCACGGCTATATCCGTTTACTGACCCGGAAAGTGTTAAAATAGGCTGTATAGATAATTTCTTTAGCACGCTCTACGCAGGGCCAGATCTACCTTAGGGCTTTTTGGGCTTCAGCACAGGGTCTAGTGGATTTCCCAGCTAAGTCTAGTCAAAGTGAAAAATAAACGATAATGCGAAAATATCCATGATTTAATTAAATAGAGTAATTTAGTGGGCCCCTAAGTAGTATTAGCCCAGGGCCCCCTAAACTCACTGTCCGACGCTGGCTCTACGTGCTAAAGAAATAGACATACGAGTGCATAGATACATACGCTCGAAAAGCATTGCCTTCCTTGAGTTCGGCAGTCAGGCAAATAGCTCACCGAGCGAAATTCTATGGGAGAATAGTAAGTATTACTTTCTTCTCGTACTTTCTCCGTCGATCTGGCCCGATGCTGAAATCTGTAGACATTATTTACGGAACCTTACTGTACTACCGTAAAAAATCTTTAAAGGACAGGTCAAAGTACGAGTACGTACTTAAATACCACAGGTTTCTTAGCCAACGGCCCCCGCGTACCGCCTAGTTTATAGAATGAGCAAATCCTATGAAGTGCTCTATAAATAGCTAAGTTGTTTGTAATAGTAGTAAATGTACCGGTACCATATAAGTAGTCGTGTATCCGCATTTTGCTGGCGCATTTATGGGGCTTCACGCCTGTAGCCATTTTATGACACAGTTTTTTTAATTGATCACTTCTTGCACACCTAAGACAGATACATAGTAATTATTGATGTAACGTAAATAATGTAGTTGCCATGGCGACCGATAATCAGAGAAGCGACTAAAGCCTCGGTCACACATATCGAATACTCGCTGCGAGTGCATTCGCCGCGAATAATAGTCGCAGCGACAATTCGCTGCCTGCCTGTCACACACAGCGAGTTCTACACGAGAATTTCGACAGTCCGTTGCGGCATTCGCCGAGTTTAAAATTGAACATGCTCAATTCAAATCGCGTCGAATTCATCTCGAGGCAAGTGAGTCTATTCGCAGCGAATAGCCTGACACATACAGCGAATACTCACGGCGAGTAGGCATTCGCATTCGCTGTGTGTGACTGAGGCTTTAGCGATCCGCGGGATTCGCCCCTGCTTTTTATTAGCATAACAGTAGGGTTGATATTAATATGTTTTCACGACATGTTTACGAATCAAAAATTCTCGGCTATTCTTTTTTCTTTTTTTTTTCAATGGTCTCTGCCGTAGCGGTTGACTTCTGTCAAGGGTCGTGGTTTCGATTCCCACTCAGTGCTGCTAAGTTGTCAATTGAAACTATCCACCACAGAACAAGTACTAAAGCATAGAAGGAGTGTTAATCACCCTCATATAGTTGTCCTATTTTTCCAAATAAGCCGGATACATTGAAAAGAAAGAGATAAATAATTTTGCTAAGGACGGCTGGTGTACACTGTAGAAACGTCAATTTGGTTACCTTTGGATGCCGAATTAAAAAGCGAATTAGTGTCAAATGTTCCAACTTGTCAAGGCCTTTAGACAATTTTGTCGGATTATACCGCTGCTCGTAATTTTCATTGTTGTTTATCTGTTTTGTGAAATAATATATATGTATTTAATAATTACATAATGCTATTGTGAACTAAAATTAAGCCCATTGGATATGCAATGTCCTGCGTTATTGTAGGTTGTAAATTACATTCTTTTCGCAAAGAAAATCAAGTTTAAATCGTCAACTTCCATCGGTGAGTAGATAACAAACCAATAATATATACTAAAAACCTATACATAAGTGCAAAATACCTAAGTGATTTATACTTTACTATACTGCAATCATAATAAAATCGTCTATTTGCCATTCGATTCAGTAATTTTTAAGTATTTTACATTTTTACCAATTTGTGTAGTCATGTTCAATAGTGTTGTGACTTGTGCTGCATATTTTATCGACGACAAAAATATTACTATATTTTGTAGTTAACGATTTTGTGGTAACTACCTTTCATAGTGTTTCATACATTGTGTTCTTTTGCAGGTTTCCGAAAGATCAGACCGGAAGATCCATGAAGCAAATTATGAGAGAATTATGTTATATATATAAGATATTCTTATAATCTTTTGAGTGATTTGTAGGACACAGTGATTCTAAACACAATTGAGTTTCTCTGTAAGAAAAGATTTATTCGATTAAGTACAATGTTTACATTTACACGTTTAACCAAACGTAAGTACTTATCTAGTAACATAACTTTACCTGTAAGAAAAAAAAACGACATTAACACCCAGTTGCAAGAACATCATATTTAATGACGAATTAGTTAATGGAACATTAAAATTGATGACATCATTAAATTAAATCCGTTGCAAGAACATCCATTAAATGTGCTAGTATCATTAATTAAGTAATGACGTCTTTAAATGAACAATGAATGAAGAGTGACCGAATGATCCAGTGCGTTTCGTATTTGCAAGTTTCGTTTAATATTTCTTAAATATTTTAACAAAATACTAATTTTTTAACTAACTATTCTATATATAAACTCATAAAATTAATTATTTCATTTTATTTTAATTTTTAATTAATTATAACATTAAAAAAATGTTATGATTAAGCTACTGTATAACCATTACATAAATAGCAACAAAACGAAACTCATAAGTGTGAGTCGTGCTGTGGTTCATAAATGATAATTATTTTAAAAGTCAACTTGTTTGTTCACGTTGGTTTGTTTTGGTTGTGTCCGTCGTGATTTTGGTACCTAGTGTTTATTTTAGTTTTATGCTTGAAATTATCGATAATGTCGAAACGAGGAGCTAATTATACTGTAGAGGAAAAGCAAAAGTTGATGGATTTGGTTAAACGGTAAGTTTTTTTTATTAATGGTAATTTTTAATTACCTAATTATTTGCATTATTGTGGATTAGATAAGTACATTTCAATAATAATTTTTTGTTAATATTAAAACACGTTTTCTATTTTTCAAAACTTTTATCTAATTTGTGATGTTTTAAGATATCCCATCATCGATGGCAAAACCACTGGAGGCTTCATTTTGCTAAAGAAAAAAGAGGCATGGGATAAAATTGCAAATGATTATAATTCTGTTGCAACAAGTGGTTTGCGGTCTGTAGAAAAGCTGAAAGTTTTGTATGACAAGAAAAAAAAATAGAAAAGCATTAGCAGAAAGAAATGTAAGTATATAGTGTAGGTAATGTTTTATAATTCATAAATCATCATTGACAAAATACAAATTTTTTTTTCTATCACTATTAGCAAACATTGGTTGTGTGGTTTCAGTAAAGTAGGGGCACTTCTACTTTTCTTGTAGATGCCATACAAGTCAACTAAACAATCTATTTAAAATAAACCTCATCTGAGGCCTCTAACCTTTCTGGTCAGAATGGAGAATAGTACCCTTATTTTAGTTTGGCCTATGATAATGATGATTGGCAAACATTGTGTATAAAAATAATGTAATTCTTCTGTTATAGAAAAATGAATAAGTACTTGAACAGGTTAACCAAAGGGGGATTAACAGAAAAGGAATTCCATGATGCAAAACAAAAAGAAAAAGAGAACAAGGTAAACTAGAATATGTTTATTTATATTTTAATGTAAGTATGATTTTTATCTATCCACATAATGCGATTGGGTTGATACCCTCACCTGTAGAAGTAAGGCAATGGTGCACCTCATCTAATTTGTGGCTAATTCTAAATTCTGTTGCTCACTGTTTTCTGTATTTATAGATGTGAGGGAGACTGCTATGACACCAAGAACCATAATTGTTAACATAGTCCAAGGTAAGGCTTATCTGCAGTAGATTAAAATATTATTATTGGATTCAACTCTGTATTCTGTTGCTTACTTTTTTCTGTATTTACAGATGTGAATAACACTGTAATGACTCTAAAGACCATAATTTTTGATACCATCCCAAGTACAATTTATCTTTACTACACATGCTAATGGCTACCTACTCTATTATTATATTAACATAAACGGGTGTTACAGATAATGCTCCAGATACTATTGGCGTTTTGACTAAGCCTGCTACCCCAAAACGCGAAATTAAGGTATTGACAGCTAAAAGAAAACTAAAACTTAAAGGAAATTTAAAGAACACAGGTAAGTTTTTACACTATTTATATACACAACTTCATATTCATATTCAACTTCAATATTCACTTTATTATATACACAACTACAAGAACTAACTTAGCAGCATGCTATTACCAGTCATACTAATACTGATTTCCATTCCAACCCTTAAAATTACTTATGCTCTTAG
Organism: Parascotia fuliginaria; assembly: GCA_963082885.1. Taxonomy (NCBI): domain Eukaryota; kingdom Metazoa; phylum Arthropoda; class Insecta; order Lepidoptera; family Erebidae; genus Parascotia; species Parascotia fuliginaria. The sequence goes on along the minus strand of OY720199.1, from coordinate 2,902,616 downwards.
TAATAAGTTAACACTTAAATGTTCTTTATAAGATATAAAAGAAATAATATAAAACTCTATATATATATAATAATATATTCTTTATTTACAGATTCTCTAAAGAAGATAAAACATGTCAAAAGAATTGCAAACAATTATAAATCATTATATTTTAAAAAGAAATGCGAAAATGAGTATTTAGAAAAAAAGAAAATTATGCAAGACATACGGCTAAGGCAGGTAGAGCACAAATGCCTTATGAAGAAATTTAATTTAGAGATACAATTTCTTGGAAATAGAAAAGAAATATAAAACAAACATTGTATTTTTATTTTATTATACTGCAAAGACTGTGTAGACTAATGCTGTCTGAACAGAGATATCGCCATGAATGCCATCTTGTTCTACATTTTGCGCCACATCAAACGCAATGTTTAGATCTACTGGTTCTATGTCTTCCATCATTATTGTCATATTATGTAACACTGCTGTTGCTGTAATCACTTTCAAAACAGAGTCCATTTTTCTTAATGTAATTCATAAAAAGAAAGTAAAACTGAATAAATATGTTCTTGTGTTGCACAATGGTGACACAAAACACTCCAGCAGTTAGTCATTGTAATAAATCACATCTTTCTTACACCTTTGTTCATTGAAGAAGTGAGTATATTTCAATGAAATTGATGGTAAGCAGTTACCGTAGCTAGTAGTTATCTATTGCATAAGTTCGTTTATACAATAGATACGTAAGTGTGAATGAGACAGTAGTCAGTGGTCATCTACGAGGTCGAAACGATGGCGGCGTTTTTTGTTAACGAGAGGGGTCACCGTAAGTATAGCACCAGTAGCTCGACAGATGTATGTAAGAAGCCGAGACACTCGTCGAAGGATTTGGCGGTAGATACCATTTACTCAGAACAAATACCACTACCCTGAGCGATCATTAGCAATGGTAAGGACTTCATTGGCTTATTTTAAAGACTATTTCGACAAATCTTTTTTTGAGCATGCTGCTATTTACACTAATACATATCACATGCGTAAAGTCCTGAACACAAAAGCGTCGGAACTTAAGAGGTTTGTTGGAATACATCTCTCCATGGGATGTATTTCATTCCCACGCATGTACATCTACTGGCGAGCTGATACGAGACTGGCTTTGGTTGCTGACAATATATCCAGAGATCGCTTTAAAGTTCTGCGTACAGCTTTTAATGTAGTTCTAAGTAATGATGCTCCTAGAGGTAACCAGATTTCACTCTGGAAGTTGCAGCCTGTGTTTGTGTCCATCGAATACTTACTACCGGACTTTTATGAAGACGAGAGAATGGACCCTATAAGACATTCTCTACTTCTTTGATTTATCGATTTTAAATGCCTGGCCATTTTATAACGACTAATTATGACAAAGTTCCTACTAGGTACTTTGAAATTATAAATAAATATATTTTTCTAACTAAAAATGGTTTTTATAATTAATTCTATCCTGAAAATATGACAAGATCAAGATCGTGCACTTAAAAAGTTAGGCCTGAAAGGGTTTAATGCCACACTGACGACCAATTAAAATTTAAAGAACCAAATGTCAAATCTAATGCCGCATTAGATCCTAATGACGTTTCGTGCAACAGGAATTCCTTGCAGGGGCGTGTTTTCACAGATTGTCAATTAAAGTTAATGGATCATTAACTATCTTTCGTTAATGTCTGATCTTGCAACAGTTTAATGGAACATTAACACTTTAATGATGTCATTAGTAGTTAATGCCCTTTCCTGCAACTGGCTGTTAATGTTATTAATCACAATGTCGATTCAAAAATCACAATAGTAATTCGTTGAGTCTTCTAACAAAATTATTCACTAAATTGTGCCATAGGTTATAATTCGACCACAGATTACAAATGGTTCAATGATAGCGCTTAATGCGCGGGAATATTAAAACTAAAGAAAATTATATTTTTCTTTACATCTCCCCTCCGGCAGAACCTTAACAAATACGATTACTCATACATCCTCTTCATGGTTTTCCAAGATCAGGTGCTGGAGTTAGTTTCGAGATGTGGAAAAAGTTTGACTCGGTCCTTTTATGGTCAGTGTTTATTTTATAAATTGTGTTTGATATTTTTTCTATGATATTGTAAGGTCCAATTCTCAATTCGTCTAGCTTTTTCCTATTTAGTTTGTTTCCGTTTTCTACAAAAACAGCATCACCGACTTTGAAGTCTACATGTTTTCGGTTTTTATCGTAAATTGTTTTGTTGTAATTGTGTGATCTAATTGTATTTTCTAGAGCTTTTTTTCTGTCCTGGATCAGATCGTACTCAGTCTTCTTTGGCTTCAGCTCATTTGGTAAAATCGCAACATCTGTGCCGTTTAGTAGATACTTTGGGGCATATCTAGTGACAGTGTGCTCAGTTTCATTATAGCTTTTCACACAATTTTGTGCTATAGTTGTCCATGCAATTTTTTTGTCATTTTCGTTTATCTTGCATCGGATTTTATTGACCAATGTTTGATTAAGTCTTTCGTTTAAGCCATTGGAGAAGGGCGAGTTTACTGCTGTAAAAATTATTGGAATATTCTTTCCATCCAAAAATCTTTTGAATTCTTTAGAGTTGATACCTGGGTATTGGTCTGAGAGAATCATGCCAATGTCATCACTTTCTGTACAGTTTTTTACTAGTTTTATGAAATCATTAGCATTTTGGGTACTTGACGTCAAAATGTATGCATATCTAGTGAAATGATCTGTTAGCAGGTGCAAGTATCTCTTTGTAGACCTTGAACTGCCAAAGCCTCCGATAGTATCAATGGAACATATCTCAAAAGGTTTTGTGGCGGGTCCCAGGTGGGACATTAATCCATATTTATTTTGTCCTCTTGATTTGTTCTTAATACATGGTATACAATGTTCACAGATTCTCTTTATGTTTATTGTCAAATTTTCTGCTGTATATAATGTGCTGATCATTCTTTGCATTTGTTTAATTCCTATATGACCAAGATCTTTATGTACATTTTTGATGAATTCTACACTAAATTTCTCTGATAATATTATCTTTTCTTTGTTTTTTACTTTTTTATAATAAATATTGTTTTTTTCTAATAAATTCTCCTTTATGCACTGTATTTTTTCATTTTTAACTTGATCATTTAAAATATCTTCTAGTTTTATCATGTTGACTACTTTTAATTGTTCTTCCAGATTTTCATTTGGTTCAAGAACTGGGTTCCTGCTCAAGCAATCAGCTTCGATATTGTATCTTCCTGGAGAATATTTAATTTCGAAATCATATTGTGATAGGTAATAAGTTAGATCTCCTAATTCTTCATCTGGCCTTGACTTTATATTCATATTCTCCAATGGCTTGTGGTCTGAGAATACAGTGAATTTTCTGCCTATTAACAGATGCTGCCAATACTTCACACATTCTTTTATTGCTAGGCATTCTAGGTATACAGCTTTCTTTCTTTTTTGAACTTCATTTAATTTTTTTGAGAAGTATGCAACCGGTTTCTCTTCATTGTTTTTTTGTGGCTGTTTCAGGACTGCTCCTACCCCTAATATACTGGCATCTGTGTATATGAGAATAGGCAGGTTTGGATCAAAAATAGTCAGTATTGGTTGAGAACATAATATTTGTTTCATTTCATCAAATGACTCTTGGCATACCTTAGTCCAGTTAAAGGTTTGTCCTTTTCTCAAAAGGTTATGCAATGGTTCTAATTTAATTGCTATATTTGGCACATATTTATGATAAAAGTTTATTTTTCCCAAAAATTGTCTCACATTTTTTTGTGTTTTTGGAGTAGGGAAGTTTTTTATTGAAATCAAGTTGTCTTTGAGAGGTCTAACTGCATTATTCTGTATAATGTGACCTAGGTATTTTACGGAGTCAGCTGCAAATGTACACTTAGAAAATTTTAGTCTGAAACCTTCACTCTTAATTGCTTGAAATAGCTGTGTTAGATGTTGGACGTGATCTGAGAATGATTTTGAAAATAATAAAATGTCATCGATGTAACTTACTGCGAACTCTCCAAGTTTGTGTTTTCGTATTATGTTACACATTATTCTCTGAAATATAGCTGGTGAGGTTTTTAAGCCGAACGGTAAACAAGTCCATTGATAGTGGCCCTCTTGGGTGATAAATGCAGTTTTTTGTCTGTCTGTGACACGTAGAGGTATTGACCAAAATGATGAATTCAGGTCGAGCGTTGAGAAAAATTTGCAGTCTCTTGTTTTTACTATTAGGTCCTCAATAAGTGGGAATGGTTGTGATTGAGGGACAACTATTTTATTTAAATCTCGAAAATCTATGCATAATCTTGATTTTTTATTTTCATCTCTTTTATAAGCTAATGTAACTGGAGCTGCAAACGGACTGTATGATTCTTCTATTATATTCTTTTCTAATAAATTAGCAATCTGGTTTTCTATTTCCTTTTTATCTTCAATTGTGCAACGATATGGCCTTTTACTGCAGTATTTTTCTACTAACAGATCAATATGTGCTTCATAACCCGTTACTGTTCCAATGTCATATTTGTCCTTTGCAAATACAGATTTATTGTTCAATATTAATTCATCAATCACTGCCTGTTTTTGATAGTCCAGATGATTGATACAAATTTTAAAATCTTCGCCTTTGAAGTTTTCATTGAAGTTTATTTTTTTTTTTTTTTTTTATTTAAATACAATACAGTGATAGGTAAAATTTTACGTAAACGGTGCGACATAAATCTGATTAGATTTTTCCGCACACCGTGCATTCATCGACAATGATCAAACTTATTTCTAATCATTTTAAATTAAGATTATTTACACTTACATTAATAACATAGTATAGTAGGTATAGACAAACTTTGTTAAGATAATTGACACTAATTTTCAGTCTAATATAAACTAAGCATGATATAAATTGATTTCAATTTCATTACAAGTAAACAATTATCAGAACGTGGGTATCTATATAATTATGTATTTTGTGGAGTGTTGTAAGAAAGTGGAGGTAAACACAAATAAAATGGGACGCAAACAGCGGCGATACAAATTAGCAAGTTTGTATTCGTTATACAGGCTGTTCTATTTAATGTTATTTATGTAATGACTTTTTAATTTTGATTTAATATTTTGTTTTGTCAAACTGATTTTCACATCGATCGGCAAACTATTAATTAATGAAGGGATTTTGTATTGCAGAGAATTTTTGCCGTACATGTTATGGTATGCCGGCAGTACCAATTTGGCATTAGACACACTACGCGTGCCTATTCTATGTTGTGTTGGGATTTGAAGTTCCTTATTAAAAAACTCTTCGGTTAGCAGCATGTATTTAACCTGGTCATGTATTGGTAATACATCACAGTGACAGAATAGATGGTGGTAATTATTTTTGTACTTTTCTTTGACTTTTTTTGGTACAATGTTTTTTATAATACGTAGCTGTAGCTGATATATTTGATCCAGATGAGACGCAAACGTTCTACCGTAGCTACTTAAACCGTACGATATAATAGATTCTCCTAGCGCTTTATATAAGGAAAGTAATGTTTTGTATGGGATGTTACATTTCACTAGTGTTAGCTTGGCTAGAAATGCCCTCAGTTTATCTCCTACAGCGTTAATATGATCAACCCACTTCATTCTGTTATCAATAATCAGGCCTAAGTATTTATGGTGGGAAACTGTTTCGACCCTCTCACAGCTACAGTTTAGAAAAGAATCGTGCATACACTCATGATCATGAGCAATCAGATTAATATCCTGATATGACCGGTTCTGACTAGAGCTGATATACATAAGTTTAGTTTTCTTAGGATTTAATGCTAAACCCATATCGTGAGACCACTGAGTAAGAACTGTAAAGTCTCTTTGTAGGTGACTTAGCGCGGTGTCTAAACATTTATCGGCTGCTATAAGACACGTATCATCGGCATATTGGTATATTTTGCAGCTGTTAATCAGGTTCACTAGGTCATTTACGTAGGTTATGTAGTGTAATGGACCTAACACTGAGCCTTGTGCAGTACCTTCAGTCATTTCAATCCGCTTGCTATAATTATCACGAATTTTAACCACACATGATCTATCCGAAAGATAATTACGACACCATATTTTTAAAGGCCCTCTTATTCCACAGTTATCGATTTTTTCGAGAAGCGTGTTATGTTGTAGTGTGTCGAATGCCCTGCTATAGTCAATAAAAACTACTAGGACGTGTTTTTTATCGTTTAAATGTTTATAAATACTATCTGTGAAACAGGAAAGTAATTGTGTGGTGTTCTTGTGGGGCTGAAAACCATATTGTTTTTTTGTTAGGATATCATTTTCAGCATAAAAGTCATAGATCTGCCTACTTAAGTATTTTTCTACAATTTTGTCTATGGTAGGCAAGATGGTTATTGGCCTATAATTGTTGTAGTCCTTATGACAGCCTTTTTTTATATACAGGTCTAATTATACCGGTTTTAAGAATCTTATTCAATATTAAATTATCAGATTTTATTTCCTTAGAAATATCAATATTTGTTTCCTTAGAAACTATTTCACTTCCTTGTATTGGAACTTTTTGAATGATTTCTAAGTTTTCATTTTGAATTAAATAAAACTTTTTTATACAATAAGTCCAATTAAAAAATCATAGTCGAAGTTTTCCTTGTCTATTACAAAGACATTCATTTTTTTTTTAATATTAAAAATGGTTATATCAAGTGTTATTATGCCATTTGCCTTTTTAACGCCATTAATTGTTTTTAAATTAGTTTTGCTAGAATAGCTTAATTCTTTATTTTTTATCTTCAACAACTTTGAGTTTATCAATGATACATTAGAGCCAGAGTCGTAGATTCCAAATACTTCAACATTATTATTCAATATTAATTTGACTTTAATTAATGGCGGCACTATTAGTTTTTTTGGTCTTCACTTTGCAGTTCACATTCCAGTTCAGAATTGTTGATTAGTTTTATTTGTTTCTTATCTTTTTCATTATTTATTTTTGATTTAAACCAACATAAGTCTTCCGAATGATAGCGTACACCTTTTTTTAATTTCTCACAAATATTGCATTTTTCTTTTATTAGCTTAGTATCATCTTTTTTCTTAATAAATTTCTTCCTTGTAATCAAATGTTCTAACCTGCCAAGTTCATTAAATAAGTCTTTTGTTTGTACAACTTCCTCTTTGTTAATCCTATCTGTTATAAAATCTGGTAAGCCGGCAGCAATTATATCAATTAATGTCCCTTGATCAATTGTTTTTCGTACTTCAAGTAGAAGTTTTTCTTTTTTAACACCATATTCTAATAAAGAACCTGTTTGATACTTAAAAGACAAAGCATACTTGCTAGTAGTCCAACCTTTATTAGCATAGGTTTGCAAAAAGCTTGATTTCCATTCTGACCACGCTGATTGTAAACTAAGCTTAATCATCATGGAAGAATACCAATCAACGCATGATTTTTCTAGAAATAATCTGAAGATTTCAATTTTTTCCACCTCTTCAACTATATCAAACCTTGCACATTCTTTCTCAAATACTTCCATCCAGTGATATGCATTTATATTTCTTCCATCAAATTTTTCAAGTACAAACCTGTCAGATAATTTTTTCTTACTTTGTTTTTCTTTTTTTTGTTGACCTTCAATTAATTTTTCCAAAACTTTCACTATGGGATCTTCTGAGGTCTTTTTTTTTACAATAGCCAATTGTTCTAGGGTAATTTCCTCAAGAAATTGGTCTTGAAAAATCATGTTTTCATCCTCATCAAGATATGTTTGTAACATATCTTGTGTCATTTTTATCCATACACTTCTAGTTTGATGTCTTTTTTTTAATGTATTTTTCACTGTAACAAAAGTTTTAGAGGTTTGGATATGTTTATGAAGAGATACTGCTTGATACTCTTCAGGAATCAGGAATATTTTATCTTCAGGCGTGACAATTGAGGTTATGGCAATATAGTTCGACTTTCCGTCAATTGTTGGTTTTGCTTGAAACGTAAATTTTAACTTTTCCATTTTCAGACATTAAATGTCGTTTTATAAGATATTCTTATAATCTTTTGAGTGATTTGTAGGACACAGTGATTCTAAACACAATTGAGTTTCTCTGTAAGAAAAGATTTATTCGATTAAGTACAATGTTTACATTTACACGTTTAACCAAACGTAAGTACTTATCTAGTAACATAACTTTACCTGTAAGAAAAGAAACGACATTTAATGTTATTAATCACAATGTCGATTCAAAAATCACAATAGTAATTCGTTGAGTCTTCTAACAAAATTATTCACTAAATTGTGCCATAGGTTATAATTCGACCACAGATTACAAATGGTTCAATGATAGCGCTTAATGCGCGGGAATATTAAAACTAAAGAAAATTATATTTTTCTTTACATATATTATATTGTTACACGTTTAACGTTCCAGCGGTGAGGACGAATCTACTCAAATTTGCTCCATTGTCACGCGCCATACGACTTATTAATATTATTTCTATAAAAATTGATATTTTTCAATGTACCCTGTCAAAATTCAAAGATGTTGCACAAAAATGTATAGTATTGGATAAATAGGTATATTTATTTAGTAATTAGTTAAATTTTAGGTTTTTATTTATGATATCGTATTGGATTTTTTATCTGTAATGATATTGTAAATACTTTTTCAATAAATAAATAATAAATAAATGTTCTAGATGACTACAGAAATTTATTGATAAAATTGATGGGGAAATATTTCTAAAAGTACCAATTCATAACATTACAAAAAGTATTTCTGCTTATGCACAAATAATCAGGACATTCTTAAACAAAACTGCAATTTTAAGGGGCAGTAATAATGTGTTTCAATATTATTGGAAATATAATCATACATTTGTGACATGAATCTTACAGCTGTGTTTTATTTTTACCTTGGGGTATCTGTTTTGATGCTATACTAAGAAAGTCAAAAAAGAACTGAGGGCCGATACTGGTATTTTGGTGATCCACACACTGCACCGCACTACGCTGCGGGAGCGTGGCGACGACGCGGCGACGGTGCCACGCGTGCAGATGCGAGAGTACTGGTCTGCATCATCAATCAAGCACGTTACTGCAGAACTCGGTGTCCATTCCGTCTGGCCCCGAACCCACGCGCGTGAGTACGTGTTTCTCTGCATGTAAGCGTGTGATCAGTAACACAGCGCTTAAATGCGTTTTCAGTGTGTTGCACCACGCGTGATTTCTATACAAAGAGAGATACTTACAATTACAAACAATACAAGAACACGCACGCTCGCACTACGCTCCTTGATGCGAGGCGGTGTGTGGATCGATCATATATATTTCAATTATCAATTTATTTAATTTATTCATATACAGTTTACATTGTGTTTGAACTTACAGCATGAAACATGAATATAAACTTCAAAATTATTTCACATTGAAAGTGCTCCTGGCGCCGCTGCCGGCCTATGCCATTCCGGTGAGGTGTAAAACGGCCGTTTGTTTCTTGTAGTTCGTTTACGAGAGCTTTTATGCAACCAGACCTCATTTGATATTAGCATGTCTGTTAATTTACCATAGCCCATAGACAAATTTCATCTATCGATATCGATAAACTGTCAGAAGGTATCGTAGCACTATTAAACTTCTATTTGTCTCTGAGTGTGTACGCTTTATTCTCTTAATAGTACTTCTATGCTTAGTACTTGTTCTGTGCTATCCACGTTTTTGAACTGCAAAATTTCTTATAAAAAAAAATTAATCATAAATTACAGTCAACACCTGCAACAATAGCCGGCGTTCAAGGCCGTGTTATCTGTTTGCTATGAAGTGGGTGGTATATGCACCATACTATTAATCATTATTACCAGTTGTATGTTTTCCTTTCTATTCTAATGGTCGACCATACTCAATAGGGCTTATTGTTTGCCTTAAATTTTTAACTACAACAAATATGTTTGTTAGTCATATTTATACTGTGAAATACAAAGTTATTTCTGCAGTTTGTGCAGACACAAATTTTGTTTGCTCTTTTGATCGCTTTATTATTATAGCTGTTTTGAAGTTAAAGCTATTGCATTACTTAAGATAAATGTTGATTAAATCAGATCTTAAGTATTCAGTTGTATTGTTTATCAGCAACCGACCTCTAATGTACATTGTCATTTAAAATAGTACAGAATTTAGATTATGTTTATTGTAAATTTGATAGATTATTATTTTTCATTATTTGGATTCAATTGCAGCTGTACTGAAGTATCCTTTCTTAATAATAATAATCATTAAAATTAGTTTGGCTAAAAAACCTATAATCCAAAGCGTCAAACTCAACTCTTAAAAAATTACACCGACGTCGGCCATCGGTCGGCCAACTCGGCCATGTTATTCAGCTAACTTCACATCAGTGTGCTCCCAAAACAAATACTATCGTGCGTCGTACGGCCCATTGTTTATCAAAAACAAAATAAACCTGACCCACATTTTGTGAGAATCTCACTAGATTCTATTTCGAACTGTCTAAATATTCTTAGAGTTGATTCTATATTAGAAAAACCCGTCGCTTCGCCACCGTAATGGAAGTCGAACGTTTCGCTTCCGATTCGGAAAACGTGGCGGTGGAAGATAACGAGAAGCCGGTTGCCAATGAAGGCGCTGGAGACGCCGCCACTTCTCATTCGGAGCGACTGCGGCGTAAAAATAAGAAATATTGGCGCTCTAATAGCAAAGAGGCGGCAGCAGCAAGCAGTGTCAATAATCCTGTTACACCGCTTCCTAAATATCGTAGCTGGAAGAATAGCCGCAGGCCACGCAACGGGCATGGCAGAGGCTTGCCGAAGAAAGGTAAGCACTACCACACCTATTGAGATAACATTGTCTTTTCTAACCAGACCGGTTGCCGGGGAAAGTTCTAGAAAACATTGTACACCATGAATAGAGTTGCATTTGTGTTTTTTTACGTAACTTTTGTTTACTACGCTCCAATCGGTACCATACCGGTCACGTAATGCTGTAGATATATAGGCCATCGTTTTGAAGGTCACCCAATCGCTAGGCTTTTTTGCGCAGTTCAAATAATATGTTGTTGATGTAATGCGTATTATGTATTTGTAGATATTTCTGTGTGAGGTATTATGCAACAAATTTGTAAACAGCTTTCGATCGAAGGCTATTTTTGTAACGTGGACGGACCATGTGGGTAATTTTATACTTCATTACGAGTTTTAGACGCGGTTTAATGAGCGCATGCATAAAAAAGTCATTTTATAGATTTAGTTTGAATAAAAATTATTATAATTTCCTGATTTGTAGGTGTTTTAATAAAAAACAAAATTATATTTTCCTTGTCTTCGTTTTACGCCAGTAGTACGTACATAGTTTTAGGAACATCATTACCATATGGTACAGCAAAACATGAGGAGATATGAATTATAATATTAAAAATATACCAATTTTTCTGAGATAACACAAAGCTTAAGATAAAAACTAAAAAAAGATAATAGGTATTATGTGGCAATAACATGTTTTAGTCAAAACATAACAAACCGCCAAGTTATCCTAAGGGATAAGCAGAGGTCTTTTAGCATACTTAATCAGTTTTATTGTGTTCCATGTAACAGTAAGCAAGCTTATTTGTCATTTATCAGGCACTAGCTTATTGCTCTGCTCCCTACGCCAGTAGCATGATGTTACATAGCTTATAACCTTCCTCGAGAACTGGGCTATCTTACACTAAAAAATTTTTTCAAATACAACTGGTAGTTTCAGACACTCAAACAAACAAACAAACTCTTCCTCTTTACACTAATTCATAGTATAAAGATATTCAAAAGAAACAAAAAACCTTGTCTTTATTAAATCTTGTCACTATCTGTTTATCTTGAAGGTGCAGTAACAATAGGAGTGGCTAAGATTAGTATAAGGTTAATTTATTTTTAATCTGTGGTACAATAACAAAGAAATTTTCCACTACTGCACAGATAAAAAAAGATAGATACCAAGTCTCAAGTCGGGGCTGCTTTGGACACAGCATTAATTTATCACCCTCTTTCCAGTTATGGGTCCCACATAGCATTAATTTATCTGCCTCTTTCCAGTTAATGGGTCCCACATAGCAGAGTCAGCCTTCAGTATTTTTATTTTACTTCTTTCTATCCTTAAATTACCCTTTGTAACCCAGCACTCTGTATTGCACTTTATGGTCCAAAAGGCTCAGATTTCACACTCATTAAGTTACATCTTTGGTTACTGCTCTGCTCCCGTCGCCAGTAGCGTGATGTTACATAGCCTATATATATATTCTCAAGAACTGGGCTATCAAATGCAAAAAGAATTATTCAAATCTGACTGGTAGTTGCAGAGATTAGTGCCTCCAAACAAACTTCTTCTTTTGCTTTATAGAGTAGGTGCAAGGTGCAGTTATTCTGGAGATTACGCTCCACATACTTCTAAATTATATAAAATTCTATAATATTGACAGGAAAACGACAAATATATTAATTAAAACTATTTCATAGTATTTACGACATTATGAACAGATAAACCTTTGTGTATATAATTTTAGGTAAACAAAACATAGCCATTAGTGATATCTAATTGAATGTATAGGTGTTATCTGTTAACACCTTTGCATTTATCAATAGTTGTTTCCATAACACGTTCAAGGTTACTGACACGCGTGGCATGTTCTGATAAGGTTAAAACACACTATGTCGGGCCGCAGCGGGGTGGAGCGGACCGCAGCGCAGCGCAGCGCAAAATACTTGTATAGCACATTAGAACGGGGCGGGCCGCAGCGCATTGACAAGATTTTGAGAACAATCCGTCAAACCACAAATCTATCTGGCGTAAAATAAACATGTGCGCGCGTGCACTGAGCACTCCAATCCGTTTGCTAGCACACTTGTGTCGGGGTGCAACGGGGCGGGGCGGGCCGCATCGCACGCAATAAAATGCGCGACGGAATATGCGACCTGCTGCGCCTCGGCATAGTGTGCGATAGTTCATATAAAGTACATACAAGCGATTAGAGCGGATTTTTGCTGCGAGCCGACCCCGCTGTGGCCCGCCATAATGTACTATACCTTTATGGTTGGACCACATCTGACAGCGCGGAACAGCGCTTTTCTTTGCTTAAATTCTGACACTAAAACTTGTAATTGCGCGGTAGCTCGCTGACGTGCTGTCACATTTCTTCACTCTGGTAAATGAGGAATAAGAAAAATAGTAAAGGATAATAATATCATTATAACTACACACAACGCCCTCTAGATCCAAAGTAAGCAATAATTCTTGTGTTATGGGTACTAAAATTCGTTTATACATACTTAAACACTTTTTTTTCTAAATACATAATATACATAGAAACATCCAGAGTAGGGCTGTCATTCGTCCTGGTTTCCCCGGATTTGTCCTAGTTTAGAGGGAGTCTTAAAAAAATAATGTCTTGGCCGCCCGCGACACACGCAATGTGCCCACGCCGCGATCAACCGACGATCTCGTGCGTGCATGTCCGTACATAGTATCGAATCACAAGCGGTCCTCAGTATAGAAAAGTGCGGTTCCATGATGCCAGATATGGTTCAACCCTAAGAGGACCAGCGTTTCTCAGACCGGTTTCAAAACACTCGCGCGTTATTTCGCAAGTAAACATAAATTGTCAATTCAGGTGTGTGGGTGTATCTATTATGCAATATACATTCTGAATGAAATAAATTATTTTACATCTGTCTTACATTAATGGGGTAAGCAGATACTATAGAGCGCCATACGCTACGATCCAAACAAAAAAAAAAACAAATTTTTATTAGTTTCATTTTATGAGATTGACATAGACACTGACATAGGTGTACCCATAGATAACCTTATAATGGATAGGATCCGCATAATTTAGTTGTGTAGATCGAGCACACAAAAATATGGAGAAGAATGGGATGCGCGTAACGTAAAAACTGAGTGTGATTGGCCTCAAGGTCAAGCACGAATGCACTCAAATCAAATATCGAATGGTTAGTGATCAACCTAGTGTCAGGATTTGTTGAGGTCGCACATAGAGGCATCCAACTTGATCTAACGACTGTTATCAACTTGGTAACAACCGGGACCGACTTTTAACGTGCCCTCCGAAACACGGCGACGCTCAGATCAAATACTACTATGCGGTCACCCATCCATTAGCCAGCCGCACATTTTGTTGGTTAACCCGCTAATCGTTTACTTATTACGTTCCGCGCGTTCTGCGTCTGTATGTAAACTCGATTCATAACAAAACAAATGTTAATTCGGTATCTATTAGGATAATGGACCGTATTAAGTTAGTTATAAGTGCTATTATTGTAGGCGGCGCTGGAGGTAAGGGAGTCTGGGGTGCGCCGGGGTCTGAGCTTCTTGAGGAGTACGTGGAAGACGCCAATGACCCCAACTACGACTCTGAAGCCATCACCAATGGCGATGTGGAGTTTAAGCAGATTATTGTGGAGGCTGAGCCGAAGGAGATTATTGTAAGTATTGTTAAAATAAACTTTATGAGTTAAGAGTATTCACACATAAGTGTAGCAACGTCGCAATGTAGTGTCATATTTTCGTGGTTTTAAATGACAATAATAATAATATTTTACCACATTCACACAGCGCCATCTAGTCCCAAATTAAGCAATTGTATTTGCTTGTGTTATGGGTACTAAACAACTGATATCCTACTTATGTACAATTTTTTTTTTGTAAATAGATACATATTATAGATAAATTACACCCAGACATAGAACAAACAATTTTGCTCATCACACAAAGGTTTGTCCTTGGTGGGAATCGAACCCACGACCTCCAGCTTAGCAATCGGAGTCACTAACCACTAGGCCAACAGGCCAGTCAAATTTTTATCATTTAATTGGAGCTATATTTAAAAAATGTTTTCAGAACACTTTTTAGAATTACGTGAAGCTGTATAAAAATAAGTAAACATAATGATCACGGTTCTATTTAAGTATATGCACATATTACATTTGAAACTTAAGTTGCGTTATTTTCATAGTAAAATAACTGTAAGCATTAAGGTTAATTACTTTTTATACAGCTTTCACGTAATTATCATAATTTAGAAATTAATTTCAGTAAACTAAGATAATACCATTCTATCCACATCAAAAAAAACCAATAGACATAAATTTTACATTTAATGGGCTCCGATTGGAGGTGGTAAATGAATTCAATTTGCTTGGATTAACTTTAGACACCCACATCAATTGGAAAGCGCATGTAAAAAAAGTAAGGGCAAAATTATCTCAATTTTCTGACGCCCTAAGGGAAGTAAAAAGAACCACAGACCAATCAACTGCTCTTGTAACCTACTACGCTTACGCTTACTCCTGGCTAAGCTATGGAGCAATTCTCTGGGCAAATATTACAGAAGCTCCCTCAGTATTCACCCTACAGAAAAAGTTAATCCGAATAATAGTAAACATTGAAGAAACAGAATCCTGCAAACCTGATTTTCAACTTTTAAAAATGTTAACTTTGCCGTGTATCTATATATTAGAAATTTGTAAGTTCGTTCGGCAACATCCAGAATACTACACCAAAAGAGAAAACTTACAATGTAAATTTACACTTAGACATAGGAGCAGATTAAATTTACCAACATCCAATCTAAATATGCACTCTACAAGACAAATACAAATGTTCATCACACAAATATTTGCCTTCCGCGGGAATCGAACCCACGACACCCGGCGTCGCAGTCAGTTACACTAACCACTAGACCAACGGTGCAGTCAATATAACTAGCAATAGGTGGTCATGTCTATAAAAGTCTACAATAAACTTCCAGAAGAAATAAAAAATGAAGAAAAGTACAATACTTTTATTAAAAAACTAAAGCTCTTTCTGTTTCAAAAAAGTTATTATACTATAAAAGAATACTTGTATGAATAATAATAATTTATTTCAAATACTTACGTGTAACTTATGTGTAATTAATTACATAATTTAATTTTGAATACCTTTAACATTATTTAAACATATTTGACTTTTAATATATTTTCCATAAAACTAGACATTCTAAAATATTAATTAAATACTACTGTAAATTTGACATTCTTTTGATACATTATTTGACATATTTAAACAATAATTAATTCTATCTTTAATATTATTTGTCTAAAACCTGACATTCTAAATTTAAGTAAGTACCTACTAATTTGACAAACATTTCTCTAAAACCTGACATTTTTTAAATTACATTCTAATCTAACATAACAAAAATTCTAATAGATAGCACAACTTTATCTTAACATCTTTATAATTAATAAATAGTAACTTATTAAATTACAATTATTTAAAAAATTATTGACTACAAAATCTTTTAAATCAACAAGCAATAATATTGTGCATGTAAAGTCCGTTACTGTATAGCAAGCCATCTTCCTCTCTCCTACTATAGCGACTATGCTGTGCCCGACAGGGTCCTAATTGTTACATAATTAAGATTTATTTACCATCTGTTAATACATTGTGGAAGCAATAAACGATTGAGTATTGATTATTGAGTAATTCTAATATAATATTATTTTTAAAACAAAGTTGAGATTAAATGATAAATATTTAAAACCACGAAAATATGACACTAAATTGCGACATTGCCACACTTATGTGTGAACAGCTTTCAATGTATTGTTTGTTAGAGAAAACGTCACGCCGAGCAGTTAAAGTATCGTCCGGTAATCAATTGATATTTTTGGCAACTTTTTAACCACCTATTGCTACTTATATTGACTGCACCGTTGGTCTAGTGGTTAGTGTAACTGACTGCGACGCCGGGTGTCGTGGTATTTGTGTGATGAACATTTGTATTTGTCTTTAGTCTGGGTGTTTCCTATGTATTATAAGTATGTATTTACAAAAAAAAGTATGTATATGTATTATATTTCAGTTATCTAGTACCCATAACACAAGCACTGCTTAGCTTGGGACTAGACGACAGTGTGTGATAGTGTCCACATATTATTATTATTATTATACCTTGTGAAATTATATCTACTTGGGTCCTACCCATTTAGCAATATCTACTAGCTTCCGCATTAAGTTACATCTTTGATTACTGCTTTGCTCCCTTCGCCAGTAGCGTGATGTTATATATAATATTCTTCAAGAAATAGGCTATTCTACGCAAAAAGAATTTTTCAAATTAGAATAGTAGTTCCAGAGATAAGCGCGTAAACAAACTCTTCCGTTTTATATAATAGTACTAGCTTTCACCCGCCTGCTTACTGCTCTGCTCCCGTCGCCAGTAGCGTGATAGCCTATACCTTTTTCGAGAACTGGGACCTAACTCTGCTATCGCAATAGTGTCAGAATGATCAATAATTGATCTCATAATGGTTGATTTTGACAAGTTTCAACCGATAAGAGATCCATGATCGACCATTCTGAAACTTTTGTGATGTTACTTAGGCCCCTGGGCTATTATACACAAAAATATTTTCAAATCCGACTGGAGATTAGCGTGTTCAATCAAACAAACTCTTTTGCATAATAGTATAGTTAGATTAGATATGTTCCTGTCTTGAGCTAAGGTCTCCTTCCATCCGTTCTACTTATCTTTCTACAGTCCTATGCGTCCAGTTCCCCAGAATACTTTTTAAATAAATCGTTGCGTTATCTTTTTCTCGTACTGCCTCAGCGCACCAGTTTTGTGCTATACTGTTTATTTGACATGCGGCATAGGCAGAGTGTATAATAATATAAATATTTTACCACATTCACACAGCGCCATCTAGCCCCAAATTAAGCAATTATATTAGCTTGTGTTATGGGTACTAAACAACTGATATACTACTTATATAATTTTTTTTTGTAAATACATACATATTATAGATAAATTACACCCAGACACAGAACAAACAATCATGCTCATCACACAAAGGTTTGTCCCGGGTGGGAATCGAACTTATGACCTCCGGTTTAGTATTCATGGTCACTAACCACTAGACCAACAGGCAATTCAGGTATAGTCTGTAAATTCATTTAATTTAGGTACTGCAGCTATAAAGCCGTCGACTTTGAATGCTTACATACAGCTCATTGGGTACCCAA
Source organism: Parascotia fuliginaria (assembly GCA_963082885.1). Lineage (NCBI taxonomy): Eukaryota > Metazoa > Arthropoda > Insecta > Lepidoptera > Erebidae > Parascotia > Parascotia fuliginaria. The sequence continues at coordinate 2,884,556 of OY720199.1, read as the reverse complement.
TCACGATTCACTGACTTGGCACAGTTAACGTTTTTTGTCTGTAGTCACTGGTTGCTAATATACTAGCATGCTTTCTAAGCTCAGAAAAGAACCAAGATTTTGCCGAGTAGGTAGAAGGGAATGAAAATGAATAATAAAAACCGAGGGGCTTGTTAGATGTCCGGCATTTTAACGCATTAGTGTGTAATGCGATAGTATATAATATTACGGTAGTAGATCCACGCTGTTTTCAGCATGAATAAATAAATAAATAATAATAAATAATATGTGGACACTATCACACATCGTCATCTAGTCCCAAGCTAAGCAGAGCTTGTGTTATGGATACTAGATAATTGTAATATAATACATATACATACTTTTTTTTTGTAAATACATACTTAGAATACATAGAAAACACCCAAACTAAAGACAAATACAAGTGTTCATCACACAAATATTTATTTTTACGACACCCGGCGTCGCAGTCAGTTACACTAAAACCACTAGACCAACGGTGCAGTCTATGAATAGGGCGGATCGAGCGGGGAAATACTACACTCTCATAGAAGATCGACGTAAGAGTAGTAGTATCCATGCTATTGCGTTTCGTTTGGTGAGTGAGAGCGCCGTAGGCCCCCTTCAAACCCTTCACCTACCCCTCTCTCTTCACACTAGGCCTCGCAGAGTCAAGTTATTGTTAAACCTTAAATTTTTAAATAAATACTTTTTACTTTTTACTTTAGTCCTTAGTATTGCAAGAGCAATACCAGAGAATAAGTCTTTAAGGAGCGACAGTTACCATTTTTTTAAATTATAATATCGCAAAAGCTAAACAACGCCATCTAGACCCAAAGGAAGCATAGTAATAGCTTGTGGTATGGGTTCTAGAATGTGGATAAACATACTTATATACTTTTTTTTTGTAAATACATACATAATTATACATAGAAACACCCAGACCAATGCAAATATTCATGATCATACAAATTTGCACTGATCGGCAATCGAACCCACGACACCCGGCGTGGCAGTCCGTACACAGTACCACCGAACCACAGAGGTCGTCAAAACTTACCCTCAGGAAGGCTGTTTGATTGTCTGCCACTATCAGCAATAAAAAAAATATAATCTAACTAGCGACCCGCCCCGGCTTCGCACAGGTGTTATGCTGATACTAAATATACTACAGAATGTCTTTTGAAACAACGTTCACAGCTTTTTCGTCATTAGACAATACAAACATTGTCATTGTTTTTTTGGAGGACGCGCGGACGGCGGCCCCCGGCCGGTACTGCCGCAACCGCTATATCCCTGCATTACATTGGAAACCTCTAAAATTTCCAGTGCTTCTCTACGACATTTGGCACGTATTATACATATAAACCTTCCTCTTGAATCACTCTATCTATTAAAAAAACCGCATCAAAATCCGTTGCGTAGTTTTAAAGATCTAAGCATTCATAGAGACAGACAGCGAGAAGCGACTTTGTTTTATACTATGTAGTGATACTTACGTTCTCATCAGATGCATACTAAACCAAAACTCACATAATCATCAAATTAAAAGACGTCCACTGCTGGACATAGGCATCTTCCAAGTTTTGCCACCTCACCGATTGTAAACCACTCATCCGCCAGCCTCATCAGATCGTCGGTCCACATTGTGAGGGGTCTGTCTCCGCTGCGTCTTCCGTGGTTCCACTCTAGAACTTTTCTGCCCCAACGACTGTCAGCGAGCTATATTTCCTGCCCATTGCCACTTTAGTGAAGCAATTCCACGAGCTATTTCTTCGCTTCTTATATGAGCGTGCAGGTAGATGAAATAGCCCGCTCCGTCGCCCACTGAGTGTCTAAACCTTCTGATAAAACTCATAGTTAGCGACCACGTCTCTACTCCGTGTGTCACTGGGTACACACACTAGTTTTGGGAGACGGACGAGAAGATATGTTGTAGCTTCCTACATCAGCTAAATAAGTAAATAGAAGATGGAAATTCACAACTGATAACTAAATATTTGATAAACTCAACAATGTTTTGAAAACAAAAATGTATGTAGAATAAAAATAGAAGTTTTTATCACTACACACACATATTTTAAACCTTATTGTACAAGCTATACAGTCGTAAATTTAATGTGTTAACACAGTGCCCGCTTACGCCAGTCGGCCTTGATTTTTGTTTACCAAGATAAACGTGCACAGTAGAAAAAAGACGCAAGTGAAATGTCATTTGGTTTATTATAAATCTTTTTAAACATAGCTCGTGTTATTATCTGTGGCATTCTCTTCATTTTAAAGCAGGTACACTGAGTTGCGGTAGTAGATGCTTGACCTCTGTGGTTCGGTGGTAATATGTACGGAGTACGAGCAATAACACTACTCGACCTGGGAATCGAACTTGAGGCGTATGCAGCAATCCACAGCACCACCGAACCACACAGGCATTTACACACAGACAAAAAACACAGAATTTTTGTTCGCTATAACGGCCTGTGTGCCCAAAACCTCATAGCATCTATGTATGTCATTTGGCAGTCGTATACATTTATCTGAGGTCAACGACCAAGGCGGTATGTCAACAAACACGGCCCTTGTACTATGCGTTTCAAATCTGACAAGAAACGAACATTTTTTTTCGTAGTAAACTTAAATTTTGTACGGAAAAGCGTATTTTATTTTAGAGATAGGCATTTTATTTTTATTTTATTTATAAAAAAAAGTATTTACGGTAGTTCCAGAGATTAGCGCGTTCAAACAAAAAAGCTCTTTCGCTTTATATAATAACTAGCTTTCCGCGGCGCGGTTTTACTCGCTTATTGCTTACTGCTCTGCTCCCGTCGCCAGTAGCGTGATGTTACATAGCCTATAACCACAGTGAAAAAGCATCCCACTAAACCGCCATAGTGGAGGCCACCATACCAGTAGTTTGGCTTTTAGAATGGTGTTCACCACTTCTGGATTCCACTGACTGCTTACCATCAGGCAGAGTGGAGTCACTTTGGTAGACTAATATAAAAAAAAACCTTTCTCAAGAACTAGGCTATCAAACGCAAATAGACTTATTCAAATCAAACTGGTAATTTCAGAGATTAGCGCGTTTAAACACGCTTTTCTGCTTTATATATTAGCAGTGGCGTGCATTGTAGATTTTAACAGGGTAGGCATTACTTAATTTTGTTGCTAAAATTGACATTTTAATTAAATATTAGGGTAGGCAGTGCCTTTCTGCCTTTATGGAGTGCACGCCACTGTATATTAGTATATATTTGTTACTAATAAAACAATATATTCACAGCGCAAGTCTGAACCGGTGATCCTAGAATACTTCGAACATGGAGACACCAATGCTGCTGCCGAAGACTTATTGGAATTTGTCACTGCCAAGAGAAGCCATCTGGTTAGTACATACATAACTATACGGTAGTAGATCCATGCTGGTTTCAGCGTGAATGGGCCGAATCGTCCGGGGAAGTACTACCCTCTCATAGAAGATCGACGTAAGAGTGGTAGAATCCGTACTGCTACGTTTCGTTCGGTGAGTGAGAGCGCCGGAAGCCCAATTTCTCCCCTTTCCTCTTTCTTCACCTCCCTCATTCCCTTCCCCTAACCCCATTCCCAGCCGCCATAGTGGAGGCCACCATACCCGCAGTTGAAGACGATGCCACCACTTCTGGACTCCACTGATTGCTTACCATCAGGTGGGGTGAAGTCACTTTGGTAGGCTAATATTTAAAAAAAAAACTACGTCTCCCATTAATGGGGTAAGCAGAGACTATAGAACGCCATTTGCTGCGATTCAAACATCTCCTTTGCCTCTTCAACATTCATTAATCTTTTCATACACACGTAGTTCTTATTTGTTTAGTTTAATATCAGTATTGTTTAATATAAATGTGAAATGGTGGTCAGTAATCAATCATACCTTCTCTATATGAGAAGAAACCTTTAGGCGGTTGACACACTGCTGCACCGCATCACGCAACGCGTGGGAGTGCGTGCTCTTACGTTGTTTGTATCTCACTTTGTTTTGAATCACGCGTGATGCAACACACTAATAACGCATTCACGCGCAATCTAGATGTTCCTTCACCACGCACTGCGCAGCGTAGTGCGTGGCAGTGTGTGGATCGCCTTACAGCAATAGGCTGGTATTATTATTATCTGTTCATACGTTGTTTATACGAATTTATAAGTTTGTCTATTAAGTAATCACATTAAACGATGTCATCGTTTAGATAAGAAATATGAGTTTTATTAGTTATATGACTAATTAGTTAAATAAAATTATGAGACAAACAGGCGATATGTTTTTATAGTGTAAGTCTGAAATATCTTACTTATTTGTAATAAAACTATATCGTGATGGCGTAGTGGTTAAGATAAGACACAAGATTATGGGGTCGAAACACGGCAAGTCCTAACGTGAGCTTCAGACAAATGTACTTTCTAAGTTTATTTTTGTTATTATTGGCGTTGAAGAAAACATTATGAGAAAACCTTGATTTGAGAAGGATAAGCCCAAATTAAAAAAAAAGTCGAAATGGCCCTGTGGATAAGGCACCCGCTTCGTAAACACGAGGTAGTGAGTTCGAATCTGGACAAGTACCAATGTGATATTTCAAATCATATGTACTTTCTAAGTTTATTTGGACATTTCTGACTGACGGGGAAGGAAAACATCGTGAAGAAACCTGGACTTATAAGTCTGAAATTACTAAACCGCCTTGAGCCAGCGTAGTGATTAATGCTCATACCTTCTCTATATGAGAGGAGGCCTTTGCCTGCAGTGGGACAGTAAACAGGCTAATATTATTATTATTATTATTATATTTTTATAAGCCCAAAGACATTGCTGCTAAATATAGCTTTCCTTCAAATTTCGCCACCTTGTCCGGTCGTTCTTCCTTATTTGGTTGCCCGCCACCCGTAGGTCGTCGGTCCTTTAAAGTAGATATAATTTAGCAAACACAAGGCAAATTCGTATAAACAACATAAGAACAGTTAAGGATAATACCAGCCTATTTCTGTAAGGCGATCCATACACTGTCCCACACTACACTGCGCAGTGCGTGGTGAAGGAACATCTACAACGCGCGTAAATGCGTTTTCAGTGTGCTGCACCACGCGTGATTCAAAACAAAGTGAGATACAAACAATGTAAGAGCACGCACTCCCGCGCCACGCTGTGTAAGGCGGGCAGTGTACCAACCGCCTGAAGTCTCCTTCTCATACAGAGAAGGTATGATTGATCACTGACCACCATTTCACACTTAAATACTGCATTTAATCTCCTTAATTGACTGTCTGTCTGCTCACAGGTATGCGAGACCATTGTGGAGATAGCGTTGGACCACAAGCCGTCCCACTGCGAAATGGCCTCGGTCCTCATCTCTGATCTCTACGGGAGAGTTTTCTCCGCTAAAGACATTGGATTTGGTAAGAACTGCACCACCAACACGATTCCTTTTCAGCCGCGTACTAAACTAGGGCTTCGTAACCAGTTACGATCTAACTCTTACGTCCTTGTACGAAACCAGTTACGATCAAATACTTTCATCCTTGTACGAAACTAGTCAGCAATATGTAAAATCTTACTAATATATAAATGCGAAATTTTGTGTGTGTGTGTGTGTGTTTGTGTTTGTCACCACTAGGCGCCTAAACGGCTAAACTGATTTTGATAAAAACTTGTATATATATAGATAGATTCGGTGCCGGAGACGAACATAGGCTACTTCTTATCTTGAAAATCGGTTCCCGAGGGATGCAAAACATATTTTACACCCGGGCGAAGCCGTGGGACGCAGCTAGTCACTAATAAATTTTTTCAAGTTTTAATACTAATGAATCGGTCATTTTCTTCTTTGAGCAATTATAAATTTTATATACAAAAGTGTTACGTCGTAAGTGGGTACAAAGCCCTAGTTTTGTACGCGGCCTAATATCGATCGTAACTGGTTTCGTACAAGGGCATATAAGTGTTATATCGCAACTGGTTACGAAGCCCCTTTTGTACGCGGCCTTAATGCACTAATCGATCTCCACAACACAGTTTTCCTCAAGAATTATCCAACGCAAAAAGAATAAAACCTGACTGGTAGTTCTAGAGATTAGTTTAAACAAACAAACTCTTCCGCCTTATTTAATAGATTAGTATACAATATTTCGACTGGTCTGTTGGTCTAGTGGTTAGTGACCCTGACTGCTAACCCGGAGGTCGTGGGTTCGATTCCCACCCAGGACAAATCTTTGTGTGATGAGCATGATTGTTTGTTCTGTGTCTGGGTGTAATTTATATATAATATGTATGTATTTACAAAAAAAAATGTATATAAGTACTATATCAGTTGTTTAGTACACATAAAACAAGCAAATATAATTGCTTAATTTGGGGCTAGATGGCGCTGTGTGAATGTGGTAGAATATTATTATTATTATAAAGTATATTATTTCTAATATTTCTATATATTTTTATTGCAGCGTTCGATCGCCTCCTAGACAAGTTACCGGACTTAGTATTGGATACTCCTGACGCGGCTGTACTGTTATCAAACTTTATAGCTCGTTGCGTCGCCGACGATTGTCTCCCGCCGAGGTTCGTGCTCACCAACAAAGAAAAGACTGACATTAATTCCCATGCCAAGTAAGTATTAACTAATATTATAAATGTGAATGTTTTGTTTGTTTGTTACAACTCAGCTCCTAAACGGCTAAACCGATTTCGATGAAAATTGGTATCCCGAAAATCGGTCTGGTTCCCGAAGGATACAATAAAACATTTTACGCTCGGGTGAAGCCGTGGGGCATAGCTAGTATTATATAAAAATATTATATATATAATTACAACATGACATAAAACTAACTTCCCGCAGCTAGCTTACTGCTCTGCTCCCATCGCCAGTAGCGTGATGTTACATAACCTATAACCTTCCTAAAGAACTGAGCTATCATACTCAAAAAGACTGGTATTTCCACAGATCAAACAAACAAAAACTCTTCCAATTTATATATTACCTAGTATAGGTTTAATATAAAAATAGCTATATGATTTCTTACAGACAAGCAATACATAGGGCGGAGACATTGCTCTCTATGAAGCAAGGCATGGTGAGGTTGGATAACATTTGGGGAGTCGGAGGTGGGATCAGGTAAATATGCCTTACATCATCATTCCAGCTGTTAATCATACCCAAGGGGTCTACCATCACCTTATAAAGCAGTATTTTTTTAATATTACTTTGTGTTTTGTCTTTTTCTTTTGTACCATTAACGATAAGGATAGAGACAAAGTAACATTATAATAGATTGCTGGTTGTCGTAGGGTCCCTCATCAATGTCCCACAGAACTTCCAAATAGATAGCTAAAAAAATAGTAATATTCTACCACATTCACACAGCGCCATCTAGTCCCAAATTAAGCAATTATATTTGCTTGTGTTATGGGTATTAAACAACTGATATACTACTTAAAATATACATTTTTTTTTGTACATACATACATATTATAGATAAATCATACCCAGACACGGAACAAACAATCATGCTCATCACACAAAGATTTGTCCTGGGTGGGAATCGAACCCACGACCTCTGGCTTAGCAGTCAGGGTCACTAACCACTAGGCCAACAGGCCAGTCAATCTAAAGAAAAATCAAAATCTACAAAATCGCTACAAAAAAGTCAAAATACAGTTTAAATGTACTAAAAATGTACGTGTTTATACTAAAATATGGATGAATGTAAGTTTTTGTACGCGTAAGAAACATTATTTTAAAGTGAGGCCCAATTACAATCTCGATTCTTTTTTTTGTCTCTCATCGCCTTCTACCTTTTAAAACGCCATATATATAATGGATGCATTTCAAAACATTGAAATTTAAAATGGTTTCCATATATTTTATTCAGTAACGCCACCAGTGTTAACCATGAACTACTCAAGAGGGTTTACGCGTCATGAGTAGCAGCGTCGCAATTTAGTGTCATAGTTAGTGGTATTCAATTTATATCATTTAATCGGAGCTTATTTTAAAAATATGCTCTGTTAACATGCTATAATTAGGTGAAAGCTGTATAAAAAGTACAAAATCATTGCGTTTAAAGTTCTATTTATATGCAAATAATACATTTGAAACTTAAGTTGTGATATTTTTTAGAAAAATAACTGTAAGCATTAAGGTTACTTACTTTATAAACAGCTTTCACCTAATTCTAGCATATTGACAGAACATTTTTCTAAAATATACCCTCGATTAAATGATAAAAATTGAAAACCACGAAATATAGCTTTTACATTTTTCACAATAATTTTTTTTTATCGCTTTTCTTGGCTTTCAATGCCAAGTGTAAATAAATTTTCTGGTTTTTAAGTTTTTCAATAATTTTTAATTAGCTTGCCAAACAGCAAAGTATATTAAAAATATAAAAATATTGGATGAAATTATATGAATTTAAAACCAGTGTTGCACATTAAGTACTATACTGATCATGATGTTTTACTTTATTTTTATTTAATTTTTTTTATTGTTTTCCTTAACTTATATAATATTTTAAATAAATAAATTTAAATTTAAATTGTCTCGTGACAAATTATGAATTAATAAATTATTATTAAATTAAATATGATTAATTTTTTTCAATTGTCCCATAATATTTATTATTTAAGGCAATATTTTTTTTTTAAACTGCTAGTTATTTTTGCAGGCCAGTAAAATCGCTCATCAGGCAAATACAATTACTTTTGAAGGAGTACTTGACTTCAAGCGACCTTGCCGAAGCGATGCGCTGTGTGAGGGAGCTGGAAGTGCCGCACTTTCATCATGAACTTGTTTATGAGGTCAGTTATACATACGAACATACGCGGATCAAATAGATGTATTAACAAAGGCCTCAATTACAAGCATCCGTAACCGACGTGTGTATGAAAAGATTAATGAATGTTGAAAAGGGAAAGGGGGTATGTTTGAATCGCAGCAAATGACGTTCTATAGTCTGCTTATCCTAATGGGAGGCAGGCGTGAAGTTATGTATATATATTATAATATCTCGCAGTTCGGTTCCACCTACGTCTTTACTTACTGCTCTGCTCCCGTCGCGAGTAGCGTGATGTTACATAGCATATAATCTTCAAACCTGGGCTATCATTCGCAAAAAGAATTATTCAAATTGCGACTGTTAGTTCTAGAGATTAGCGCGTTTAAACAAACAAACTCTTTCGCTTAATATATTATAGATTTAACATCAAATGTTACTTCCAGACGGTGTTGCTGGCTCTGGAGACTGTCAACTCAGGAGTGGAGGAGCAGTTGTGTACATTCCTGGCTGAACTCAGGCGGTGTGTGATTGTTACTCCTGATCAAATGGACAGGGTAAGTGTTTACAGTATTAAGTACTTCTGAATTCCACTGACTGCTTGCCATCAGGCAGAGAGAAGTCATGTTGGTAATATAAACAAGCAATATATTATTAAAAAACAAAGTAAAAAGAAACCCATTTTATTTTCTCGTGCTGACGTTACATTGGAATTTTATATACCCTATGTCACTCCCAATACGAATCTAATGACACCTCATACGTTAAAATCAATCAAGCCATTTAGGCTGTAGAGCGTGCCAAAGAAATAGACATACATACGCACATACATACATACATACATACATACAAAAATTCGCTAGCAAAAGAAGTTGATTTTAGCAAACGCACAGCTGTGATTGGTCGGACTTGATGCCATTTATTTATTTAATGAGATAGTATTTACAATATCATTACAGATAAAAAAAAACCAATACAGTATAAAACCTAAAATTAATAATAATAATAAAAATAATATTTCAACAACTACACACAACGCCATCTAGACCCAAAGTAAGCATATTATATGCTTGTATTATGGGTTCTAGAATGCGGATATACATACTTAAATACTTTTTTTTGTAAATACATACATATTATACATAGAAACACCCAGACCAATGCATATAAACATGTTCATGCACACAAATATTTGCACTGAGCGGGAATCGAACCCGCGACCTCTGCGTGGCAGTCCATACACAGTACCACCGAACCACAGAAGCAGTCAAAAACAATATAATTAATTACTAAATAAAAGTAAATAACCATAATTCTTACAGTTATTTTACGTATGGCTCATATTGGTACAGCCATCAGAATATCAACGCTGCGGACCTCTCAGGAGGTGCACAGCATAAAGTTGAGATGGCACCATTTCAGGCTGGCACACTAAAATACCTACATTAAGTTAATTTTTATGTCAATTTGTAAACCTTGTGCCTGTCTTGAATAAATGTTTTTTCTTTCTTTCTTTCTTTCACCTAAAGAAAATCTGATTATACTTAGAATTAGTCGGTAATTAGTCGACATTAATATCAATGTAACAGATATAATAAATATTATTAATTCATTCATACATATGTTCGACTGTACATAACCTAATTGTATGAAAAAAACAATTTCAGATATCTCGCTTCAGACGGACCGGCCGATTCTGGAATTTTGCGACTAATTTCGACTAATTACAGACTGATACTGGGCATAATCAGATATTCGCTAGGTACAATGGTTTTCGTGATACAGAGGTGGCTGTGCCAACCGGAGCGCTCAGTTCGGCACAGCCATCAATACCCCCTTATAACTTTTGAACAATGGACCGACTAACTCTGACATTTTGCAACTAATTTCGATTAATTACCCACTAATTCGTCATGTAATTAGATTTTTAGTTCGCGATGGTAGCTGTGCTAAGATGAGTCATACATATTTTACTATTTTTTTTTTTTTTTTTATATATTATCGTCTACCAAAGTGACTCCACCCCGCCTGATGGTAAGCAGTCAGTGGAATCCAGAAGTGGCGGCCACTATACCAAAGCTATCGTCTTAAACTGCTGGTATGGTGGCCTCCACTATGGCGGCTGGGAATGGGGTTAGGGGAAGGAAATGAGGGAGGTGAGGAAAGAGGAAAGGGGGGAAATTGGGTCTCCGGCGCTCTCACTCACCGAACAAAACGCAGTAGTACGGATACTATTACTCTTAAGTCGATCTTCTATGAGAGCGTAGTACTTCTCCGGACGATCCGACCCATTCATGCTGAAATAAACGTGGATCTACTACCAGGAAGATCTACTACTATGAAAATAATGCCATGAAAGTTTCCAATGTATTATTTGCATATAAATAGTACTGTAAGCATTATGGTTACTTACTTTTATACAGATTTCACCTAATTCTACCATGTTAAAAGAACATATTTTTAAAATATAGTTCCAATTATATGATAAAAATTTAAAACCACTAATAATGACACTAAATTGGGACATTACCACTCTTATGTGAACGTTCTTAATGATGTATTTTAGTCCCTTATTCTGTTCCCTCTTCTATCAACATGGGCACTCTACAAAAATGTTATTTATACAACTTTGGTGACAAACAAGCATACGGCCCCACCTGATGGTAAGTGGTAACCTATAGAGATGGCTGTTTCCCAAGCATCGCACAAGTAATAATGCTTAGAAAACACAACCAAGCCGTTGCCAACCACGGAGATAGGGATGAAGAAGGAAAAAGAATAGGACCGAGGGGGTACTTGGGTTAACGGTTCTCTCCTATCAGTAAACAAAACACATTAACATGAAAACTAATATTCATACGTCGATCTTCTATGAGAGGTTCACCGGTCGATCCAGCTCATTCGTGCTGAAACCAGCGTGGATCTACTGTGATAAAAATAAAAATTTCTTCGTTTAATAATGATATGTTGTTCCAGGGCTTCTTACGCGTTTTAGAAGACATGAATGATATAGTATTGGATGTTCCTCTCGCGTACATAATGTTGGACAGGTTCATGGAAAGATGCCAGAACAAATTTCGTTTAGGAGACACTGTGCTCAAACGTGTGCCTACTCGGTAAGTTTATATTTGTATACTAGTTGTTGCCAGCGTTCCTCAGACCCAAATTGTTGCCCACATACCCAAATTCTTGCCCACATACCCAAATTCTTGCCCACATACCCAAATTCTTGCCCACATACCCAAATTCTTGTCCACATACCCAAATTCTTGCCCACATACCCAAATTCTTGCCCACATACCCAAATTGTAGCCCCCCGATACAGAAATTATAGCCCCCCATAACCCTAGATTGTAGACATTTGAATCCGCTTGCTATCTTTATAAAAATGCCAGCCTATTTCTCCCATCATTATCAGGCTTTCTTCAGTATATCTATAAAAATCCATACTTATTTTATAAAAGCGGGCCTGTTGGTCTAGTGGTTAGTGACCCTGACTGCTAAGCCGGAGGTCGTGGGTTCGATTCCCACCCAGGACAAACCTTTGTGTGATGAGCATGATTGTTTGTTCTGTGTCTGGGTGTAATTTATCTATAATATGTATGTATTTACAAAAAAAATGTACATATGTAGTTTATCAGTTGTTTAGTACCCATAACATAGCAAATATAATTGCTTAATTTGGGGCTAGATGGCGCTGTGTTAATGTGGTAGAATATTATTATAAAAAAAAAAGCGAAAGTAACTCCTACTAAAGTAAGTCTGTCGGTCTGTTACGCTTTCACGCCTAAACCACTGAACCAATTTTAATGAAATTTGGTATCGAGATAAAATAGACCTCGGGGAACAACTTAGGCTATCTTTTATCGCAAATAAATCGCTTTAAGAAGTTGAAATAGGAGATGAAAGGTTGTATGAAAAATCGTCAATGTAAACAGAGATATAACCGACATTCACGAGGGTGGAGCTGCGTGCAACAGCTAGTGTTTAACTATAGACATTCATAAAACATAGTGAATTAAGTGTGCTTACCGTAATTTTAACTAAACTGTTTTTTAAAGCACTTTAGTAAAGAAATAATAAATTTAATATTTAATTTACCTTTCGATGCGCATGCGCATTCAATCAGTCCCCTATTTTACGTAAATTTTTTTGTGTTAAAAAAAAAAACAAATAGTATTTCTTTTTAGAATTTAAATTATATTTTACTTATTACAAAGTATGTTTTTAATTGTACACTATGCCAAGAATAAGATTAAGATATTTCTAAAATTTGCCATCTAGACCAGGTGTAAGCCCTCATCCATTGGTTGTTCGCTAACCTTATCAGATCGTCGCTTGTGAGGGTTCTAATTCTAACAATATTCTTTAGTAAACTTTTCATGAAACTTTTGAAACACAACAAGCATCTCTCTTAACAGTTCTGTTTGTGGCAATAAAGTTGTTCTGAAGTGGTAAGTGCCAGGTTGTTGGCCGAAGCCAGTGCCTGGCACTACACATATGCCAGTTTCTTCTAGCAAGCGAAAAGCGTAAAACACATCGGGTGCTTGGTTAGCTTGTGCAGCTGCTTTAACCGCTTTTGGTGGCAGCTCGATCCGTGGAAAAGCGTACATTGCACCCTGAAAAATAACATCGTATATTATAAATGCGAAAGTTTGTGTGTGTGATTTCGATGAAAATGTTTATATAAATTCGGTGCCGGAAACGGACATAGGCTACTTTTTATCCTGAAAATCGGTCTGGTGCCCGAGGGAGACAGAACATTTTGAGGCGCGGGCAAAGCCGTGAGAAGCTAGTACTTAGTATAAATAATTGAATAATAACAACAACTACACGGTATTTTTATTTAGTACTAGCTGATCCGGCAAACTTCGTTTCGCCTAACAGTCGATCAACATTACTTTTTTATCTAAAATTAAAGAATTTTTCTAATATAAACGTAGCCTAAGTTACTCCTTATTACATCAGCTACCTGCCAATAAAAGTCCCGTCAAAATCGGTCCAGCCATTTTAGAGATTAGCCGGAACAAACAGACAGACAGATAAAAATTGTAAAAAAAAATATTTTAGTGTATGTACCGTATATATTCATATACATGTAGTAAAAAACGGTTATTTCAATATTACAAACAGACACTCCAATTTTATTATATGTATAGATTACTAGTTTATAATATCTATATATTAATACGTGAAGCAAAAACTTTGTATCCCTTTTTACGAAAATTGCGCGGACGGAGTAGTATGAAATTTCGCACACTTATAGTTTACTAGCTGTTGCCCGCAGCTCCGCCCGCGTAAATGTCGGTTATAACGCATTTTAAACTTTCATCCCCTATTTCAACCCCTTCAAGCCATTTTGTCGCGATAAAATATTTCATGAAAATCGGTTCTGGTTCGGTTCGGGACCTCTAGGCGATCACTAGTTATTATAAATAACTTATACTTACTTGTACAGCATTACAACTAAACCCTTCCATTTTATTGAACATGTCTTCAATCATTTGCGCTCTATATTTCAACGACTCCAACACCTCATTCCTCTGTTTACAATAAAGCTCATAGGAAGCATCTCCTTCCTTAGGCGGCCTAGCCACACAGTCAACCACAGCCTGACCCAAAGTCGTAGGACATAACCTCGAAGAAATAAACTTATACAACTGCAATTGAACTTCTCTATCCATGTTCACCAATTCCATCCATGCTCCACGAATTCCACATTCACCCATGTATCCCTTTGAAGTAGACATAAAAGATATTAATTCCACTTTATTATACGGAGCTCCTAATTCCATCATCACCTTTTTAAACGAGTGGAATTCGCCTTGATATATATTATGTTGATATACTTCGTCGGCAAAAATCATCAACGATTTGCTATATGCAAACATTATAATATTTTCAATGTTTTCTTTAGTTAATACTTGACCTGTCGGATTGCCTGGATTAATAACCACTAGCGCTCTAATTTTACTATCTTTGGAGCCGATTTGGAATGCTCTTTCTAACTCTTGGAGTGTTAATCCCCAGTTTTTTGACTCGTCTAGGTAATAACCTATTTTGTCCAACCCATATTCGGCTATTGTAGCTGAATAAAGTGGATATTGTGGTATAGGTACCATAACACCTGTTGATTTGCCATCTATTTTATTTATAAGAAGCTGTAAGCAGTTTTTAATGCCTATAGAAGCGCCAGGAGTTAAGCATATTGTATCTATATTCGCTTCAAAACCGTCTCTCTCCATTATATAGTCGACAACAGATTGTCGGATTTTTTCGTATCCAATATCTGGCGAGAAAGATCCAATAGAACTTCCTTCACACATACTTAGAATTTCACTAGCTCTTTTTCTGACGTCTTGAGAAAAATGGCCGTCGTCTATTAATTTTGGATATGCCACGCAAGCTAGTACTTCTCGAATAAAAGTTATAGGAGTTTGACCCATAGCGTGACAGTCTCCCACATTCGCTTTGACAACATTCTTAAAAGGTTTCTTCACTCCATTTTTTAGTTCTCTCTCTATTTCTACTAAGCGTATAAATAACGGTCCGCGTACAGCATATTCTAATTTTATTACGTTAGGATTTAGATTCGCCATGGTCAAACTTTTTGGAGTAACATTGTTTTTTGGAGTCGTAGTGTTCGTGTTTTTTGGAGTCGTAGTGTTCGCCATATTTCGTATAGATGTAATAACACGGTTTTGTTTCATTCTAAAATTGACAGTTTAATTTAAATACGTTAAACTATTTAATGAAAGGCAATAATCCTTTCTTTCTTTCACATTTAATATTCACTTTAAGTCAACAATCACTAGTTTACTGCTTTGCTCCTGTTATTCGTAACTTTAAGTTATAGCTATAACCTTTCTTAAGAATCAGGCTATCACAGCACAAAGTTATTTTCAAATATGACTAGTAGTTTTTGATATGTAACAGTAGAGCTATAATTTGGCCGTATTGCCGCACTATGATAAGATAATATAATAATAAACAAATTTATCTAAATGCAAGATAAATGTTAGATTACACTATTATATAACGAACGTTCCGCTGTACAGACGACGCGATACTGACAGTATTTACGAATATAATAACGCTATCTCTATGTAAGGCTTGGCATTCACAAATAAATTCGAGATTTTAGGTTTCCGTACCCAGGTGAAATGAGACCTTATTAAGACTGCACTATCTGTCCGTTTGTAACCAGGCAGTATCTCATGAACCGTAATAGTACAGTTGAAATTTTCACAATTGGTGTATTTTTGTTGCCGCTATAACAACAAATACTAAAAAACAATAAAATAAGTTCGTGCTCGAGTCCAATTCGCACCTGGCCGGTTTTTATTTAATTAATAACGTGGTTTTAACTGTTATATTGTGGGTTTCTCTAGTAAGGTTTACGTACATCAACCTATCACCTATAGGAGCCGAACAGTTTTAGTATCGATGCGAAGTAGGGCGGGGTGCTATTTATAAGTTAATGTTATTGTCAACGATTGATAAACTTACTATCTTAAGTAAACATTATGTTGTTCATTAAAATAGTTTAATTTTCACTTTTAAATGTTTATTCAGACCTTTATTGACGTAATTAAACAGATTGTAGGAGTGGCGTGCACTTCATATAGGCAGAAAAACACTGCTTACCTTATAGGTAGTTTCCCTTTGGTCCCAAACTAAGCTAGTGCTTGTGTCTTGAACACCATCGGGATTACAATTTTAATATATATATATATATATATATATATATATATATATATATATCTTAGAGGATAAGAGGATAGAGAGATATATATATATATATATATATATATATATATATATATATATATATATATACATATTTTATAATTATAAACTAAACACGATTTAAATACCTAATACTTAGTTTATAATATAAATGTAGTTATAATGCCTACCTTGTCAAAAATCCTTGTTTAAATTACTTTATTTATTTTTTGTTTTCAATGTTACTGACGGTAGTAGATCCACGCTGGTCGAAACGACGACTCTGGTGAAGGGATTGAGGTAGGTGAGGAAAAAGGAAAGGAGGGGAAACTGGCCTCCAGGCACTCACTCACCGAACGAAACGCAGTAGTACGGATACTACTACTCTTAAGTCGATCTTCTATGAGAGGGTAGTACTTCCCCGGTCGATCCAACACATTCATGCTAAAATTAAGGATCTACTACAGTAAAAACTTTTGTAATATTTTTACTATTATATATAGCGGAAGAATGTTTGTTTGTTTGAACGCGCTGATCTCTTGAAACTACCAGTCGGATTTGAGAATGTTATAGGCTATGTAACATCACGCTACTCTCGACGGGAGCAGAGCAGTAAGAAAAGACGAGAAGAAGCAAGTGTATATATAATTTTTTATATCTGTTTGTTGCAGAGGACGCAAACGTTTCGTATCCGAGGGTGACGGCGGTGCCATCAAAGATCACGCGTTAAAACTGCGTGAGTAAATAAACCTACACGCTTGTAGCCGATACTACACAACAGTACAAAATACTTAAAAAAAAAAAAAAAAACGGTCGAATTCAGAAACCTTTGTTTTTGAAGTCGGTTAAATATTAACACTAGAAAAAACTTATATTGTAAGAAATATTGACTAACAGACACTTTATAAACATAATTAACTTCACGCCTATTTGTAATAACAAGAAATAATTTCTTACAAATATAAGAAAATAGTGTTTTGACGTTGAAGTTTGTCATCACTTTTTTTCACAGTATACCCATATTAAGTGTCGGCTATAAGCGTAGATGTAACCGCCTACTTTTTTGTCTTAAAAATTAGATATTTTAGAATCGAAAAAAAAAATGCTTTTTTAGATATTTTTTTCGACAAAGAATGCGGCGTTACTTTTTATTATACTTGTCAGTAAGCAATGGTTTTGTATGAGATTCAGTTAAAGCTTTATTGAAGTTGAATCAGAAATGGTTTAGCCGTTTTGTTTTGTCATTATCCCGGTATGGGATTTTTGTTTCACCAGCTATAATTAGCGCCCATGGGAGCTGAGTTGTTAGCAATATTTTGGACCAAATTCCAAAGTATTGCAGAATTTTATATAAACTCAAAAGATACTAAGGGATAAAATTCAGTTATGTACTGTATATGGATACATAATATAAACTCTACAAATACACTGAATTACTGATTAAAGACAAATACTAACTCCCTTATTCATAAAAATCTTATAAACCTCTATAGTTCAAATGGAGTTTGTCTCAGTATATACAAATGTCAAGGTGACAGATAAAGACAAACGAAATGTAAACCTATTTTAGCTAATAAAAGATGTTTATGAATAAGGGGGTAAAATAATAACAATATATAACTGACTTACGATGAAATTGCACTTCATGAGAAATTACAAGTGTCTAAAAAATTGTGTACTGCTGACAGCCTGACCTTGATTTTGGTGATTAATGCTCATGCCTTCTCTATATGAGAAGAGGCGTTTATTGCAGTGGGATAATATAGCCTGGTTTTATATTTTAGTTTACTTCCTCGCATTTATTTTTATATTATACACACTTCAAACCATCGCCCACATTTCAAAATTATCAAACATATTACATTACATTCTAGAACCCATAACACAAGCTATAATATGCTTACTTTGGGTCTAGATGGCGTTGTGTGTAGTTGTTCTGATATTATAAAACAAAAATTATTAAAATTTCCGCCCACAAAATATGGGCGTTGCAACTGAAACCCATACAAAATTATTATAAAGAATAAAATTTAAAGAAACTATTGATGTATTCGACTTGAACGTTTTAATCAATGTTGATATTTTTATTAATAACGTTTAGGCGACATAGTATAGGATTATTATTTTTTTTTTTTTAATTTTTCGTCTTGTTATAATTTGCGTTATATGTATTTTTAATACAAGTAAACCTAGCAATAATAAAAACACTCGAGTCGAAAAAAAATCGGTTTTCTTACTCGGTTAGGTTCTGCACTATCGACACTTTTTAATCTGATTATGATATCATTCTAACCGAACTGTGATTGTGTCCTCTAAGCATAAAAATAATATAATATAATGCTAAGAGAACATAACTAAGCCGTTGTCGACCGTTCAGGGAAAAGGGAGGAAGGAAGAGGAACGAGGAAGATTGTAATATGTATGTAACGCAAAATATAACAGGACCACAAAAGTGCGTAAGAACATTATGTAACTGAGGCGCACTGTGATTTTTTTCCGGTTTTTTTTTTAATTACTCTTTGTATTTTCACATTGTTTTTAGTACAAGAAACTTTTGTGTTCATTTTTTTTATTTGTACCATTTCGAGTGTTGGTTACAATGTTACATTACATTTCTAACCGATTGTAACCTTTCTAATATTATGCAACATGTATGTAAGATAGCGAATGTTGTTATTTTAGTAATGTGTGGTCTTTTTAGTATTATGTTTTCGAAAGTTCCTCATAGATCACGTTATTAATAATAAAATATGCAAAAATTAACAAAATTTCAACATTTATTCGCTTTGTTACATTATATAATATATAAATTACAAGTATATTGTTGAAAACAGTGAATTTTTTTTACTATCTTACTAGACATTAAAATTTTATTACAATATGTACTAGGTATCTAGAAAGACAATATTATTACTGTAATATCTAATTAATTGTAACATTCTGATATAATGTAATATTACATCTTATTAGAAATTGTATAAAGCCGCAAATTGTTATATACAGAATTTTCAATCTAAAATTTTACTACATTACCGAGAAATATATTTTTTATTGTCACAATAAGAAGTAAACGCAGTAACATCTGTTTATGTAAGCTATATTAAAAAGTCTGTATAATAATAATAAATAAGAAAAACAAAACAAAAGAGAATGTTTTAAAAGAAAACATTGTAAGGAAACTTGGACTTAAAAAAATCGCCTGAAGGAACACTTCTTTGAGTGATTAATGCTCATGCCTTCTTTATATGAAACCTTTGCCCAACAGTGGGATGATAATAGGCTGGTATTAATAAAACCAACACTCGATTATTTAAATAATTTCCGATTCAGAGCATTTATGTTAACAACTATTGTGTAAGATTTGAACATTTTTTTTTTGGTAGCATCCTTTGGTCGCGACCGATAGACGCCAATGGTTCTGTCTTTTGAGCATAATTATGTAAAATAAAGAAACAATAATCATTGATTTTGTTGTTTTATTTAATTACCTTTTTGCGCTGATTGTACTTGGATTGCTAAATGTATGAAAAAAAAAACAATTGCAAATATCTTGCTGAAGGACCGACCAATTCTGGAATTTTGCGACTAATTTCGACTAAATACAGAGCCACCAATGGTGTATTGGTGGCTGTAACTTTTGACCGGCAGCGGGCCGTAGAATCCTGAAATTTTGTTTGTAATGTCTACTAATTACTGACTAATTCTAGGTACAGATTTTTGCAAGGTGCTACGGTTTTCGAGATATAAGGTAGCTGTACCAACCTGAGCGTTCAGTTCGGCAGAGCCACCAATACACCATTATAACTTAAACGATGGACCGACTAATTCTGGTATTTTGCGAACAATTTCGACTAACACGTCATGTAATTAGATGCGATGATGGCTCTGCCAAGATGAGCCATACAAATAATGCTTATAAAACAACTAAGCCTTTGCCAACAATAGAGGGAGAAAAAGGAAAATAACAGACGGTAATCAGGCTGTAATAATAATAAAAACATTTTTTTAATCACATTTTAATACATTAATTAATCCATTTACTTACTATAAAAATACTTAAATATTGAAGAGAGCGAAAGCTACAATATTGCTATATTTTATTATTATGCACATAATATCAATTTAAGTACTTATTCTAAGGAAGCCACTGTTTTTTAGCAGCCGAATGCTTTAAAAAATTGGAACTGTAGCGGAGAAATATTAGCTTTTAAAGAAGGAAAATGTTATTCAAAATTTTACTTAAAAAAATATTGTTTTTATTCTCAAAAGGAGAAATTATCGAAAAGACAGATTCTCAAAAGGAGATATTGTCGAAATGACAGATTCTCAAATAGCCATATTATCAAAAGGACAGATTCTCAAAAAGACAGAGTACCTGGGATAGAAAGGAATTCTATTAAAAACATTGAAGTAAGTATTTGTATTAAAAGGAAAAATATATACGTCTTTTTGGATTAATTTACGTAGTGCTATGACATCTTGAAACTGGGTCTAAAGAGAACATTATTTTAACGATAGGCTGCAGCTTTGTTCACGAACAAATTAAGATATTTGTAAAATACATAATAATTAACTTTGAAATTACATAAAATGTGATGCTAATAATTATTATTGCTTAATATCTACGTCGTAAATATTGCTTGTGCTTTCGTCGTTACATCTGAAAAATAAACAAATAATTTATAATATAATAAAAAAATTATTGCTTTTATTTTATTAGCTTTCAGCGACGCGTTTTAACCCGCGTGTTTGCTTACTGCACTGCTCCCGTCGCCAGTACCGTTTTTTTTTTTTTTTTTTTATATTATAGCCTACCAAAATGACTCCACCCCGCCTGATGGTAAGCAGTCAGTGGAATCCAGAAGTGGCGGCCACTATACCAAAAGCCATCGTCTTAAACTGCTGGTATAGTGGTCTCCACTATGGCGGCTGGGAATGGGGTTAGGGGAAGGGAATGAGGGAGGTGAGGAAAGAGGAAAGGGGGGAAACTGGGCCTCCGGCGCTCTCGCTCACCAAACGAAACGCAGTAGTACGGATACTACTACTCTTAAGTCGATCTTCTATGAGAGGGTAGTACTTCCCCGGACGATCCGGCCCATTCATGCTGAAACCAGCGTGGATCTACTACCGTGATTTAACAAAGCCTATAACCTTCCCCTTTCTCCTTCCTTTCAAATCTGACTGGTAGTTTCAGAGATTAGCGCGTTTAAACAAAAAAACCACTTATTACACTTACCACTTACCATCAGGTAAGCTTATTCGCCACCAAAGTTGATACTATTGTTGGTTCCGTCTTTGTCCATGCGTAGAGTAAGCAGTTGGTACTTGTCTGGACCGTATGTACTCTACAGCTGCCGAGACCACGGCTACCAATACAGTGGCCCCCAGCATTAAACCTTTCAGCAAAGACATTGTCACTGAAAAGATAAAACAGCAACCGTAAGACTTGTGTAAGAAAAGAAATGAAAGAGACGAAGGTGTGTTTGGATCGCAAGTGGCGTTCTATAGTCTCTGCTTACCCCATTAATGGAAGACAGGCGTGTATTTATGTAGTGATAACAGATTTAATAGCTACTGATTGTCTCCATTTTTTTTATAGCTTTATTTTTCTTTATAGTTCATCTAAGGCGTCGTTCGACAAGTAATTGGAATAGTCTTCAGAATAAAATTCCGTGTGTTTTTTTCCATATAAGAAAGGAAGTAGAGATACTGTTTTGAAAGTCTGTGACAAGCTCAATTTTGTACAAAACTTAAAAAAGCGCATAAAACAGCGTAGAACTTAACTTTAACTAAATGTACTACGATGTATCAAAAGTTGATAAAGTTGAGTACCTAATCTAACTAAATAAACATGTCAACATAAAAATCACCCCTTCCTAATAATAAATTTTATTCTACTTCGCCTGATGGTAAGCAGCCGAAGAATTCTAGTATGGCATGGTGGTCTAGATATTATCTTGATTGTAAATATCAATTACGTGGGTACTTACCTACTTTATATTTATTATTCTTTCAAATATATCACCGCAAAAAAATATTACAAGTACCTAACGTGAATGATAATTTGATAAACTAAGTACAAAAACATCCTCGTGTCATAAATTGGGCTTAACACTAACTCGGATAGGAACTCGTCAAACAACTGCAATAATTAGGTGTTTAATAATTTTAATGCCGTCTGTAGCTACTTAGTGCCTACTTTCTACAAAGTGTTGTAATTTGTCAAATTGGCATTTATTCAATTATTAGATTAAATAAATATTAAGCTTGATATCATCATAGATTATACACTTATATACTATACTGGTAATCATGCTCTAAGAGGCATAATAAATCATAATATGACGTCATATTTAAATTGGACATTAGTTATTTGAATTTAAAACTTAAAGTAAGTTGCTGTCTAATAAAAACACAAAATCGTGAAGTACCAAGTTGGTTTCTTTAGTAATACTGCGATTAGCTATGAATGTGAAATTGCAATGTAAACAAATGAATAAAAATAGATAATTTTAATCTATTTGCAATCCGGATGTACTTACGTCACAGGGCACGGCAAGACCTTTGGAAGCAAGGAGTCTTTCTTTTTGTAACTTTTAAGCAATGACACTGTCACAGGCAGCCGTTACCAAGGAGATTGCAAACAACTAATGGATGAAATATTGTGATAGACTGTGCTACTTTATTTTGCCACGTTTAGCCTTGAATTTATAATTACTTTACAACGTAATTCCCCTACATAGACATTATTCTACGTTTCTTTCGTAATGAAAAAAAATTTAAATAATTTTATTTAAACACAGCATCACATTTATACATTGTGTAAAGGATATACCTAATTGGGATTTGGATAAGATAAATCATATAAATACAATAATAATTTAATAAATCTAATTATTTTTGTTTTTACATATTTATATATAAGTTACGTGCGTGTAACGATATGTAAACAGTTGCGTTCCGGTTACATTGTTTTTTAGGCCAAATTACTATGTCGGTATTCTGAGTTATGTACAAAAATATGATTTTATAAAATAATGAGTCTAAAACTAAAAAGATAAATATAACTTTAACCCAAACTTAATTAATATTAATTAAACAATGTAACATCTCTTACAATTTATTTTCTGCATGAACCACAATGTGAACCAAATTCATCACATGTTGTAAACATGTAACTTGGAACTTGGAACGCAACTTGTCATCTATCAAAAACGAAAATATTTTCGCGAAACAATTACGCAGCAGTGCAGAGCAAATTTTTAAAAATGAGTGTAACACGAGAGGAAGATCGGCAGAAAAATAGTTGCCCAAGCCGAGGCCTCGGTATTGCCGCCGCAGCTATAGGCGTAGGTGTTGGGGCCGCTTTATATTACTTCTTCAACAAAAGAGCGGAGCATCCAAACTCAGAAGGGTCGACTAGCGATTGGAACTGCGAACAACCGCATACCTTGTAAGTATAGAATTAAGATTTAAATTTGCTTGTATGCTTTAGCTTGGCATAATTTCATAATATTATGACGGTAGCAATGTTTTTTCCAAGGTTTTATTGTTTTCTTTCATTTTAATGTAATTTCAGATTCACGTTTTGCTAATTAATGTTAATATATCACAGTTTGTTTTACATTTAAGTACAGCATTATAGCATTTATAATCTATTTTAGATTATAATTTACATAATGTTGTTTTTTTTTTGTAAGATCTTAGTAATAGAAAGCACAAGTAGTCACATTTGAAACGTCCTTTCACTTAATTAAACTATTTTAGAATAATATTTAAATAGCTATTTTTGTCTCTATAGCTTCAGATCCTCTATATTCTAGAAATAAATCTAATATTTTACACATTGTGAATATAAGGGTAGAAAAAAATAACTATTAACCGATTCCGTGCTGATGATGCCGCACAGGCACCATGTAAATCTATCGCGTATGGCGTATGGTGCCCGAGAGGATACAAAACAAAAACAAAAAACTCGGCTAAAACGACTTTTGTCAAAAGAGGCCCGTAAATAAAAGTGTCTTTATTTGTCACCCATATCATGCCTACAGTGTTCGTTTCAAGTAATTTTTTAATTAGCAGACTTCAGGGGTTTAATTATTGTTTGACGCCAGGTACTACAGATTGCTAAAAAGACCTCCGCACGGAAACGGTTAAGTACTTACTTACCAAACAGTTTTTTTGGTATTTATAATCAGACAAATACCTATATAACTTACTGTACTGTCTAAGTTTTGAACATTACTGCCATATAATGGTCATAATAAACCTGGAAGATTAAATTACACAGATTCAAGGAAGGTATCCAAGACCCATATGTTATTGAGACAACTTGTAAAGTAGATATACATTTTATTTCTATTTCCTTTATTTCCTCTTTTAACATATAATTTTATCAACAGAGTTAAATTTATTGTCTTCTTCACTTTGCATACTATTTGAAATTATTACTCATGAAAAATTGCAATCTGGAGCCCTACCATAACCTCCTACAGCAATCGTATTATAACCTTACTTTGTCTCTATCCTTTTTTTTATTGGTACAAAAGAAAAATACAAAACAAAGTATTATTAAAATAATATTGCTTTATGAGGTTATTGTAGGCCACCTTGGGATTAAAGAGTAGCCTGAGTTCATTGCTAGTTCTCATGGGGCTACATCACCAGCTCCACTCATTAAAACTAAATGATTAACTCTTTATAAGGCTCTAGTATATATTTTTATATAAAATGCCCTCCTCATATGGAACTCTAAAGGTCTATCTACACATATAAAGGCAGTGCCAGGGACATGACCCGGCCAGGCTCCATCAGGAATAAAAAAAAGCAATGCATAGTTGTCAATGGACTCAATCACACATGTCCGTACCAGTGACAGTGTTAGCAACGGAGTTCTTCCTTTGATGGCCGGGTCATGTCTCGGCCACAGCCCTGATTTGTGAAGATAGATCAAAAGCAAAAAAAATTTAATATATTTACTGCCGAATAAAGGGTTAAACGAGTTTGGGTTACCACGTATCATCAGCTTTTTATGTTTGTTTTTTGCACTAGTCATACCCACCCTTCTGATGACTCATACATGACAATATCAGAGCATGACACGTCAGACACAAGCATACATGACACTTCAGACACAAGCATTCATGACACCGGCATGGAAGAATCATACTCTGAAGATTCTGATAATAGTTCTTATTCCGATGACTACACTGACTCTGACTACAGCCAGTCATCAGAATATGACAGTTCTGATTTTGATACCCGTATCAGAAATACGAAAAGGTATTTTTTTTTATGTATTTTTACAATTACAAGCATCCGTTATTGACATGTGTGTATGAAAAGATTAATGAATGTTGAAGAGGCAAAGGATGTATGTTTGGATCGCATTAAATGGCGTTCTATAGTCTGTGCTTACCCCATTAATGAGACAGGCGTGAAGTATGTATGTTTTATTTAAAAGATGATGTTGTCTGTTTTGACCTATGTTTAGTAGTGAAGGGTTATATTTCAACAGTTTTATGTTCAACTCCAGTATCCGTATGAAGTTTACTTATTTGGTTTTATTATTACGAAAATAATAAATCTAAACTAATGTTATGAAGAGAAAAGATTAGGTTTTTTTTATATTGTTATGGATAAACTCAAAATCTAGGTAATCAATTTTAAAAATTCTTTTACATAATAGAAAGCTACAATCAGTGAGTAGCATAGGCTATATTTTTCGTGGTATACCTATCAGCGCAGGCGAAGGCGCTAGCAACCGCTAGTTACAAATAATAATATAATCACTGCCTATCTACTTTAGTTTCAATTAAAACGTTTTGGTTACCTACTTAAGACCAAGTTTGCAATGCATGCGTTTCTTAAATAACATCAATATAGTGTTTTATTCCATTCATATAAGTATTGTTTTGTTTCTATTAAATATATTAGGATGACTTTATTGAAATGTTTATAAAATATGCTATAAAAATAATTATCTTACTTATATGTAATAGGAATACAAATAGTTATTCATATTTCTATGGTAGGTACTAGGAAAACTTTCAGACAATATTTAGATGGACTTCAAAATTAAGATTATTTTATTATTGTTAAAAATGCATGAATTTATTTTTATTTTATTTATTGTAAATATTACAGGACACAATTGACAGAGGAACAACAAATGGCCATGATAAGACAAGAGCAGTTGTAAGATATTATTGTGTTTATCTAAATGTAACAAACACTGTGTTTTCTTTTTGTGAGGAACCACGCAGACATTTTTGGAGATAGTATTGAACAAACGAACACTTTCGATGCATCTTTATATTCTATTTATTTAGTTATAGAGTCCGTTCGAGGCTCTTTGTGGCCAATTCTTCGGCGCCATCTTTTTCTTCATTGATAAATTATTAATAAGAGGGAACAGATAAAAATACTTAACTACCTACAACTTTCTACTACTACAACTTACTACTACTATAACTTTCTGAAATTATAATCCTCCGTTGGGCTTTGCCGTAATCGGGTAAAACATGGTTCTTACTAGAAAAATTTTTGGCTTTGCCGTAACCGGGTAAAAAATGGTTCTTACTAGAAAAAAATCATACAACAATTAGTTTATTAACTTTTCGATATATTTAGTAAGAAAGAAAAAGTACCTATTTACTTCTTATTAAAAGATTTCTCACAAAGAAACAACACAGTTTTTGTTACACTGTGTGCAATTGTGCATGTTTGAACACAGAAACTAGAACACGTTGTTTGTACTTACTACCGTACTAAGAAATAATGACGTATGTGTTTGATTGTGAGTGACAACTGGTATTAAAGGAGCGAAGCGCTCGAACTTTAAAACGTACCAATGAGGGTGTTTAGGAAAATTTTCGCCACCAGTTAACGCCATTTCTACTTTCACATTGGGTCAATCAGGGGTTAACTTTCAAAAATCGCTTCAGAGCTAGACCTGACGCATCGGTGCTGCCATCTCGTGGGCGCCATTTTAGAAAACCATCTTAACATTTTTGTTTTAGTTTGCGTGTGTATTTTATTTTAATTTAATGTATGCTTTGCTTGCTTTCTTTTTACATAGTTTTATAGTACTAATAAGTCGTTATTTTGTTGTAATTTAGTTTGTGTTATAAATTAATAAAAAAATAGATATATACCTAACTAACTACCTCTAGCATAGTGGAAGTAGCAGTGCTATGCATGAAGTTGTGGGTGAGACAAAATTCGTAAATATTTGTTCAAAGGATGTCGGTACTTTGTTTCCGTGAATTATATGTTTGTAAAGTTTAACACGGGGCTTTATTCTCTAGTAGATATAGGAATTGTATTAATTTCTTTTTAGTTTTATAAGCATTAGGTTGACTTGGCAGAGACTTGAGACTGGAAAATATACTGGTAGTAGGAAACGTTAATTTTTTTGTCATAGAACGGTTATTAAATCCGAATTATAGCTAATTGTAGCAATGAAGAAAAAGGTAAAATATTTGCTGTAGCAAGTCGGAAATGCAACTTAATTTTATTAAAGATTTTTTATTTGATATTTCAATCACTGTGATCAAACTTAATAAACCGTTTCGGCACGTTTAGTCCAATTTTCAAAAAAATATCCAATTCGCGGTGATTAAATTCACGGTTGTTGTGTTATGGTTCACGGTAAATAAACGAGTTTGGGTTTTAAATGTAAATAGGTTGTATATAGGTTTTAATCATTTTTGGAGTGGCCTTAAAAATCTAACACTGAGTTACCAACTAGCAACTAATGATAAGTTTTGGGCAAATAATAATAATAATAACGATACAGATATAGACCCAAAGTAAGGATATGTTATAGCTAATCTTAAGGGGTCTAGAATGCGGATAAACGTATTTAAATACTTAAAGGTCTAGTATCCAAATTCGATTCTATTTTCTCGATTTCCAGCCGTGAACGTTCCTGGACCCTCGAGGAGTGTTCAATCTGCTTCGACGTGATGCTGCGCAACCAGGATGTAACCAGCCTCCCCTGTGCGCACAACTTTCACACAGAATGCATCCTGCCGTGGTTGCAGGAGAAGCAAACGTGCCCCAACTGCCGGAAAGTTGCCGAATGATCTCAATAATGTAAGTTTTGTTAATTTTGCAGCATTATTTTTTTTAACCGATGAATCCGCGGCTATCTAACGGCCAAGGAGGCATAAATTGGGGAAGGCCATGTCCAGTAGTGGACGTCTTTTATTGATGATAATACATATACCTACCAAAAGAAATTTGGTATAATTATGTATCATCATTCATCATATTTGCGTATTGCCTAATTCTCAAAATGGCAACAGAGTCACAAAAGGCCTGATTCTCAGAATGGGCAATTCTCAAAGTGCCCAATGCTCAAAACGCTTAATTCTCAAAATGCCCAATGCTCAAACGCCTAATAACATCAAAACTCGCAGTGTGGCCAATTCGCAAGAGGCCTAATTCTCAGAATGACCAATTCTTAAAAGGCTTATTTCTCAAAGGCCTAATTCTCAGAAGGCCTATTTCTCAAAATTTCCAATTCTCAATAAGCCTGTTTCTCAAAATGGCTAATTCTCAAAGCTTAACAGTTATTCTAGTGAATATCGGTATGGGTTGTTTGGCCTTTATGCAGTATCTAGGTGTTATCTGTGTATCGAAACTAGGCCGCGACCTGAGAAGTAGCTACAGCACACTAATATAGGTAATTGTTTAAATGTTTAACTAGATTACATAAAGATAAGAATTTTTCGATGTAGGCAACTGATTCGTGATCGCATCGTAAACGCAATTACAATCACGTATGGCGTGTGTTGCATATAAAAGCAGTACCTCTTTGATTTCTAAGTACCAAGTTGTTACTAACTGCTTTTGCAGTGCAGTTTGTGTACGAATATAGGTTCGATTCTTATACCGGACATAATTTTTGAAATCCAATAAATATTTGTTCGAATCTCGTTGTATGTTAGTAAAATAGCAATTGAAACAAGGCTAAGTTACCTAGTATGAATATTGTCTTTTTAAAAGAAAAAAGTTGGCGTAATTTAACACGGGTAATGGCACACGCTTCGTTACACAAGGTCGGGGATTCGAAGCCAGCCGGGCAAGTCCAATGTGAGTTTCAAATCATATGTACTTGAAGAAAAACATCTTGAAGAAACCTGGACTTCTGAAGAAGTCTGAAATCGCCAATCTGTCCTTTGCTCTAGTGTCGATCAATGCTCATACCTTCTCTGTATGAGAAGAGGTATTTCCCTGCAGTAGGATAATACTGGACCGATATGATAAAAAAAATATTATACCACCCTAATATTATACAGCGAAAGCCCTTTAGTCTGATGGTAAGCAGTCAGTGGGGTCTAGAGTTGTGGAAATTAAAAGCTATCATAAAATAATACCAGCCTAATGTCCCACTGCAGGGCAAAGACCTCTTCTCATATAGAGAAGGTATGAGCATTAATCACTACGTGCGCTCGAAGCGTATTGGCAATTTCAGACTTTTAAGTCCAGGTTTCCTCACGATGTTTTCCTTCACCGTCAGTTAGAAATGTCCAACCTAAACTTAGAAAGTACATACGATTTGAAAAATCACATTGGAACTTGCCCGGATTCGAACCCGTGTTTACGAAGCGGGTGCCTTATCCACTGGACCATTTCGACTCTTATCTTATCCTATCATAAAGCCTCCTTTAAAATGTATTAATATATGGATTATTCTTTACAGAAAGCTCAAATGAGTTCGCCAAGTCACAGCCAACTTATTGTCCAACTGTGGACCCAACATTAGCTAGAAAATTTAACTTTTGCATGTATATACTAGACAAGCAGTTTAGACAATTAAATTTGAACTCTAAAGTTACAGTCATAAAGATTATTTTAGCCGTTTGATTGGCGCTTAAGACTTCTTTATAGTAATTATTGGTACTGCTGTCGAAATTCAGCAGGCTTCATATTTCAAAAGTTTTGCAAAAATGAATCTAATGTTACACACGTTAGAAGTGATTTTCTTGTATCTTGTATCTAAATGCCGTTTTTCCTTAGTAAAACCCAATTGATGTGTTGCTTATTAAAATTTTTGTGAAGTTCTTTAAAATCCGTTCAGTAGTTTTTGCATGAATATACATTACCCTAGTAAGGCTACTCTATATTTTTCTGTGTGTTTACAATTATATTTTAAATTAGTTCTTTTATTTATATTGTTCTAAACTGCTTTTCAAGACCGTTAAAGTTTGTTGTATTAGTCTATTTAGTATGTAAATGACTTATTCCTGTATTAACTTCGGTTCAAAAAGGACTGTTTTATATTAGTCTGAAAATGTTATACTGCTATGATATTTACGTACTAAATAGATCATTTTGTATATTGTTTGAAAATAATGAAATTGTATGATTATAAATTTAATTTATTAGAATATAATTATGTAGGTAATTGTTTAATAAATTTTATAACGTCGAAGATACCATGGACTTCAAAGCGCTGGTTCCAATTTTTTTTAATTGATTTTTTAAACGTCTGATTTTATTCGTCTTAATAACCGTATAAAATTAATTCAAAATTAATTTAATTTAATTAGTTTTAATCTTCAAAATTATACCAATAAGTTTATTCAGAAAAATAAAGGTAATATAATTGTTTTATAGGGCCATGTATTAAAAAAGTGCTCATAACTTAAATGCTTTAGATTTTTTTAATAACTGTTTTTATTTTACTAGGCTCTTAGACGTAAATTTGTTTAAATATTTATTATAATATTTTATTATGTATTATTTTCAATGAATTCATAAATTAATAATAAAATAAGAGACCTTAAAATTATAGTTGAAAATTACAAATTCTATATTAATGAAATAAATTTTTGTGTTGGGCGTTAGACATAGGTTAAAAAAATAAAAATCATACCCTAAGTTGATTTTGGCTGTAACCGTGAGCCGTAATTTAATAATCGGCTTCAGGCGTAACCAAATAATGTTTGAGCCGTAATTAAATAATAAATGTTTAGGTCTGACAATAGCTTTAAGAGTGATCAATTTTGGCAAGTGTAGGCGACTCGTTAGTTACAGCACAGCATAATATTGGTCCGCATCTGAAGACACTAACCAACTATAATTACCTGTAAAAGATCTGGAAAATGATATATAATTTCTAATTTAATTTATAAACTACTAAAAATACTTTACACTTTATTTTTCTTTTCAAGAGGCTAATCTCTTTCTCTCTCTCTTTCTCTCTAACTGTAACAAGAATTTTTTGCGTTGTACATCTTGATTTTACGGCTACATGTGCGTTAGAAAAAATTCATCAAGTCTCATACATATATGACTTTTTCTGACTAAGCCGTAATTAAATAATTTATTTCAGCCGTAAAAAAATAATATCTATCTAGTCAAATTTCTTCAGATAAAGACCAATTAGTTCTTAGCTTATGGTTTTCTATGTTGAATTAATATTTTTTAATGCACTTGTGATATTAGGACACAGTTAAAATAAATAACTACTTACATATTTATATTATTAGGTTAGTAGTTTCGACTAAAAATATAATAAGCGATTTTAACGAAAAGAAAATCTTAACTCTAGTTTTGTAAATTGACTTGTAAACTAGCTGTTTTATTCTCAGCCGTTCGAAAAGTTTCCGGTTTTCGACAGATTCGAAAATTTACCAAACGTTTTGAATAGAACTGTCAAAAGATCGCCAAAAGTTTTAGTTTTCTGATTTATCATTTTTTTCTCAGATTTGGAATCCATTTTCGTAGAATACCGAGAATAATCCAGCGGTTGGTTGACATGACATTTTTTTTCTTAACTACTTACTTGTCTAGTGTTAAATGATTAATAATAATGTGAAGATAAACGGCTGAGCCGTGTGTTGTGAATGCTAGCAATACAATATTATATTAAATGATTTACATGTCGGGAATGAAGTTATGAAGTAAAGTAAAATTACTATGGATATCAGCGACAGAAAATTAATTATACATGAAAGATTACAAGTCCTCCAGAACCTTTATTTTTATTACTTGGCATACAATCAGTTAAACATTTTAGTCTCTCTCTGGTGGCGAAACCCGCGAAAGTACGAAGTGTATTATATTTGCTTTAATTGATACAGATTTTTTATTAAATAAATGCTATTTCCGTTATTAATAATATTTAAATATAATATTAAATTATAATATTAATTATATTTTTTTTTATAATTATTTTTTTATTTTATGTCGAATGTTGAAGTTCAACATTTTTAATCCGAGTCGCTGCGATGTAAACAAAAAATGACAAAATATTGTGTTGCCAGCATAAATATTTTTAATGTGATAAAAAAATTGTTAATAGACTAGATTTTCTTAATAAAGGTGATCACATAAATTGATTTTATTATTTACTAACCTACCAAAATGTCTTCTGCCGTCCGAAGCCGAAACTTTTGAGGCTTTAAAAGCTAAGCTTTAAGAGCGTTCACACAAAAGTGTCGCAACGTCGCAATAATGCTTACAGTTATTTTACTGTGAAAATATCGCAATGGAAGTTTCCAATGCCAATTCGCTTATAAATAGAACTGTAAGCATAATGGTTACTTACTTTTTATACAGTTTTCACGTAATTCTAAAAAGTGTTCTGAAAACATTTTTAAAATATAGCTCCAATTTAATGATAAAAATTTAAAACCACGAAAATATGACACTAAATTGCGACGTTACCACTCTTTTGTGTGAAAGCTTTTAAGAGCTTAGTGCCTTTAGTAAACAAACGCCAATTTAGGGTCGTGGCATAAGTAACTAGGTCGTCTCGGAGAAATGTCAGCTATAAGTACCTACGTACCTCTAACACCAGTCACTATGTAAAATAGTTAAAAAGGAAAACTCTTTTTGAGATGAATTCTCATCGAGACGGGATCATCACTGTCACACGCTATTTTGTTCGCTCGGCCCCGTGAATGCCACGGTCCCGTCCCATTTGTGCGTAGACTGAGTGTACGCATTTGTGTCTCGTGACTTATTCTCTTTAAATACATTTTGTATGGAAACGATAAATTCCAAAATTTCCCATCCCGTCCGTATGAAAACCCGTCATCAAGTATGCAATTTACCTTTAAGTTAGACGTATGACGGAGGGCTTTTTCCTCGTGGTCAAACTATTTCGCTACAAGGAATTACATTTCCTGGTTGCCAAACTCGTTTTAAAATAGGCAAAGTACACTCGCGCTAGTAGGTAATATATAAACATAAATTAGAATGAATATTAATAAATAATATTACTTAAAAAAATATTTTTTTAACAAAAGATAACATAAGGCATGAAACAGGAATAAAACCACCAAATGATTATAATATTTATTGAAAATAACAATTAAACACCTCATTTATTATAAACAACAAGTGAACACTTCATTTATTTAAAATAGCAATAGTATTTATTGAAAATAACAATTGAACACTTCATTTATTGAATAACAATTGAACACTTCATTTATTGAAAATAACAATTTTCATTTAAGGTATAAAAATAAAATTAGTCATTCTTTGAATAAGATAACATTGTTCTATGCGCCTAATAAAAATCTATTTACACGATACAATTATTAATTTTTAGTTGCTATAATATCAAAATCGAACATTACCTAGGCTGACGAGACAAGTGATAGAAGCTTTTATTATTTAAAACAAGCTTCCCATATTATGTTCAATCCTTACATGACGAGTCCAGGCATCCAGATTTTGGAAATCCTGCAAAAATTTGGACCGTGAAATACTTGTGGGAATTCGCCATTTTCATCAAGTTCGTCTTTTACGACCCTCACGAGAAGAGGAGCGGTTCCATTGTAGACCAGTGTGGCGTCATGTTTATGGCCATGATCTACATAAAAATCAACTTGCGAAGACGACAACTACGAATTTCAGCATAGAAAACATAGATGACGCTCATCGGCCTGAATCGCGATATCAATGAGGGTGCTTAGGAAAATTTCCGCCACTAGTTGGCGCCACTTTGGTAAAAGGTTATAGCGCTATCAAAACAAATATTTTTCAGTGTTCATTTCGGTAATTTTAATGTTTAATTTACAAAATGGATAATTCACGTGCTTAAGGACAAAAGAAAATTGTGCTTGTAACAAATACTCACATCATCACAGTACTGACAGGGGAACAGCTCGAGGCCGTGTACAGCGACGTGGTCGCGGAACTTGTCCGCGTCGCCGAACGACTTACCGCACGCGTCACACATCCAGCCTGACTCTGCAGACTCCGCGTCTTCTAGTTAGCGACAATTAGGGCTTTAAAATTAGTCTAGTAAAATCAATGGTAGGTACCATGGCAAAAAAAAAAATAATATTTAATGTAATGGTAGATAGTGCGTTTTCACGCCTCTGGCTCAAAATGGTAAGGAAACAGGTTTATTTTCGACAGTGAAAACGACCAAACAGTCCACGTGTTGGTAAGTGGTAACTGTCGCTCTTGGACGACTCAGACTCCCTAGCATGCTCCCAATGCAAGGGACTTGCGAAGCCGCTGTCTACCATGAAGGGTGTGGGGTAAGTAAGTAAAAAGAAAAGGAGGGCTGGAAATGTACTGGTAAACAGTTCCAGATTTTTAGTAGTTATGATGAAGTAAGAGAATTGATCAATGGTATGAGACATTATTATAGCCAATTTGATAGTAGGTAAGTAAATAATAACATCTACCCATAGACTTCAGTAATACAGGAGTGATGCTTAGGTACTCTAAATGTCATTGAAGACATTTCGGTAGTAGATCCACGCTGGTTTCAGCATGAATAGGCTGGATCGTCCGGAGAAGTACTATCCTCTCATAGAAGATCCACGTAAGAGTAGTAGTATCCGTACTACTGCGTTTCGTTCGGTGAGTAAGAGCGCCGGAGGCCCAATTTCCTCCCTTTCCTCTTTCCTCACCTCCCTTATTCCCTTCACCTAACCTCATTCCCAGCCGCCATAGTGCAGGCCACCATACCAGCAGTTTAAGACGATGGTATGGTGGCCTCCACTTCTGGATTCCACTGACAGCTTACCATTAGGCGGGGTGGAGACACTTTAGTAGATAAATATAAAAAAAAATCCTTAACAATGTCTTCAATGCTCTACAGACAATAAATAATATATCTCCTGCTGCCAGACCCTCAATTTATCCCTTCACCTAAAAGATCTTGGCTTTAACATCAAAAACCTAAAAATAAGCACTTAGTATTATTTTGGCAGCAGAACCCTTAAGGGTTAAATGCCATCCACATTCAGATTATCTAAGACTTCATCAAAATAAAAAGATTTACCTTCATCTTTAGCATCCAGTTCAGACTTCAATGCCTCGTCGAGAGTAATAGAAGTCTGTGTCTCAGACCTGAACTTCTTCGGTTCTCTAGGCTCGAAATAAGGACATGCTGAAAAATTACAATACAGTGCCTGCGACTGTAGAGCAACAGTAGCGCGATTCTAGAGCAGCAGCTGTGCGCTTGTTGAGCAATAGTTGACTGCCTAGGTAATAGGTATTAGGTTTTTCTCTAGGGCAATTAGGGCAAAAATGGCAACAGGCTCGCCTACTGTTATATGGGACCTATAAAAGCTGGCAAAATATGGTTGTTATTAGCACCCCTTCGTGAAAAACGGCATAAACACAATTTTGGAATGGCTTCTCACTAAAAATATCTAAATTCCACAGATTTTGCACAGTTTTAAGGATTCCTGGATTGGGATCAAGTTCAAACCTGATCTAACCTAACACACGTGCATGGAATAAACAGTAGATTAGCATATATATGACAGATAGATGAGGACTAACAACCGGTCAAGGTCGCGAAAATTGGGGGAGGCCTATGTCCAGCAGTGGACGTCTTTTGGCTGATATGATGATGTATAATACAAACAGCAACAATATACTCACGTCCATGCCCAACATGAGTCTTGTAGAAGGTAACTAGCACACTATCCATGGTCTCAGTGACGATCATGTGCGCGGGGCAAGCCTTCCCTGTCTTGTATATCTGGCGTTCGGGGGCTGGCCGTTTACCTTTGCCCTAAGTATGGGCAAAATTTGACATTTCAATGGGTCGTGAAAGTCGATTTTCGTGAAGCCTCCAGGGTAGAGACCACGTTAACAGTTTTATAGGATAACCTTTGGAATGGTGCCCACCCCGTTTGGATAGGTCTGCTTACCATCAGGCAGTAGGAAGTAAAGTTATTTTGCAATGGTTTCCACTGTCCACCGATTTCGGACTGGATCCAACTGACTGCTTACCATCAGACAGAATAGAGTCACTTAGACACTATAATCCAGATACCTACTAATATTATATATGTGAAAGTACCTAATTCTGTCTGTCTGTTTCGCTTTTAGGCCTAAACTACACCTAAAAAACGGTACAAAGTTAAAATAGACCCTGGTTAAAATAGGCTATCTTTTATTGCGACAAAAATGGCTTGGAAGGGTAGAAACAGGGAATGAAAGTTTCTATGAAAAATTCATTAGCAGACATTGTATGAATGTACCTATATATTGCATGATGTTGTGTTCATGTATATGTTGCCCAATATAATATACATTGGGCAACAGCTATTATATTATTAACAGCTATCCTATTCGGGACTAATAGCATCACATATAGGGGCAATATCTACTAAGACCGTACCTGATACACATAAACTCCAGATTGACTGCACATAAAGTGTGATCGAACTCCTTCGATGGTCTGTTTACTGGCCGTGGTCTTCCTAAAGCGATACTTCGTCTCCTCTTGTATAGCTCCTTTGAACAGCATGAAGTCTGAAAATATGATGGTGGGAAACGATCTGCTTGATGATAACTGGCAACCGTAACTTAAAGACGGACATAGCTGTTTATTTTTAAACGTGTCTAATAAAATGATATAAATTAGCATGCAAAGCAGTTCCGAATCCAGGAAGCCAACGTATCTGCATGCTCCAAAAATATATGTGCTTATAGTGCAGAACTGATAGCCGTTGGGCCAGAAAGATTCTGGAGTTGCAACCAGAAACCCAGAAGACGCAGCATGGCCAGACCCCTCAACAAGGTGGACCGACGACCTTATAAGGATAGCGGGCAACCGATGGATGAGGGCGACAAGCGACCGGCCACGGTAGCGAAAATTGAGGAAGGTCTATGTCCAGCAGTGGCCATCTTTTGGCTGATATGATGATGAAGGTAGTGCTTAGATTCGTAAAACCTTACTCCAGTGGTGTCAAGACCCTCTTTTCAACCCTGCTCGCTACCGTTGCTCATGACTGGTTGCACTCCCCCGCTCGCAACCGTAGCTCATCACTGGTTCCTACCCTCCGCTTGCAACCTTAGCTCACTGGTTTCTCCGCTCGCAACCGTAGCTCATCACTGGTCCTCTCCCCTCGTTCAGAACCTTAGCTCATCCCCCCGCTCGGTACTGGGTTTGAATGGTCAAGGGATCCGCCACAAATGCAAAGTGATAAGCCTAAATCTTTAAACCAACGGTTGCAAGTGCAGCAGTCTATCAGAGTTTGCTGCTGTCCTGTGTTGGATTAATTTCTTGCTATCTTTTTATGTCCATCATTCAGCTGACTAGTTGGGCTAGTAAAGAATAAAGGTACCACTACTAGGTTATTTAAAGGAGTTCCTCAGTGAACCTACATACATTTCATCACTTACCATCCATATTATGAAACTCCAGTTGTTCCACTTGCTCGTGCACTCTATGAGCGTGCAGGAGGTGAGCACTGAAGTTAGACCCATAGCTCACTCTCTCGTCACATAGCGGGCAAATGAATGCTTTGCGTTTTTCCACCTGATTTAGTAAAGGTCATTTCTTTTAAGAAAGTCCGTAGGTAAATATTTTTATACTAAAAAATGTGTACCTGTATGAGAATATTGCCTGCCTGATTTCTCGACAATCGTAGATTGTATCAGTACCTAACAACACAACAATCAGTATAATTCATGTCTATGGCGAATCCTATTTAAATCTATTCACCCGCTACCACTAAAACTGAGAAAATATCACACAAACTTTAGCGACTTCTTATTTTCCTACTAAAGTTGTTTAAAGCATAAAATTGCTTGTGATATGGTTTCTAAAATATGGATAAATATACT
The DNA here is from genome assembly GCA_963082885.1 of Parascotia fuliginaria. NCBI lineage: Eukaryota > Metazoa > Arthropoda > Insecta > Lepidoptera > Erebidae > Parascotia > Parascotia fuliginaria. Next base: position 2,845,967 of record OY720199.1, on the reverse strand, counting down.
TATACTATTCATTTTGTAAATACATACATAGCTATTATACATAGAAACGTCCAGACCAATGCAAATAGCAGTGTTCATGCACACAAATATTTGCACTGAGCGGGAATCGAACCCGGGACCTCTGCGTGACAGTCCGTACACAGTACCACCCAACCACAGAGGTCGTCTTTAATAAAGTTGACCAATCCGTTTCCTTACCTCAAAACCATGAGCTTTCCACAAATGTTTATTCAGGATCTGCTTCTGGCTGAAATCTCGGTTACACATATGACACTTTTTGCGTTCTTTTGGCACGTATTTTGGCGTCTGCTCGTTGCATAACTTCACTAAAAAGTGGGAATATTTCGGCTTATATGATGATGGACCAGCGACCAGCTTATTTTGGACAAGACAAAGGCCTCCTCCAAAGCATTTTGTATATACAACTTTGGTGTCAAATAAGCTTATGTAACGACGGTACTTCAGCGATACTCATGTTGCAATGGTTGGTCAGCGAGGCGGCGATTAGTGGTAATGGTAATAAAAGTATAACTTGACAGCGTAACGATATACTACAGTCAACAGTCGATCACGAAGTGCCCCCGGCACGGGCTTACAAGCCATTTCATACTATCTTTGGCAATTAATTGCCTGTAGTTATCAAATTATAACCGTTATACAAACCAATACAGCAACTTTAGCAGTTTTATAAATCTAAAATTGGTATATTTATATGAAATAGCTGTTGCCCGCGACTTCGTTCGCGTGAAAATTCAGATGGGTGCCTCTATGAGAATATTGCGTGCCTGATTTTATGGCAATCGTCGTCTCTATGACGAATCCAGTTTAAACCCGCTACCGCTAAAACTGACAAACCACTTTCACACAAACTTGCGACTCTTATTTGCCCATTTAATAAGGGTGGTTTCTGAATATTAAAAAAAGAGTATTTTCTAGTAATTTGGTAATCTTACTATAAAAACTATATAAGTTTCATACAAACTTTGCAACCCCTTTTTACCCCCTTAGGGGATTGATTTCGCAAAATTCCGTCTAAGTGAGGACACATTCTAATAGGAATGACAATGCAAAGTTTGGGATTCCTAGCACTTGTTGTTTCTGAGATTTCGTGATAAGTGAGTGAGTGACCTTTTGGGCTTCGCTCGCGTGAAAGTCGTTTTTTCCAATAGACATTTTTATATTGTTTAAATACTGTTTTTCATACTATTTTTAATCTCCTATTCATACAAATCCTCTTTCACCTACCTAAAGATATCCCTCGTAAATCAATATACAATACACAAAGGCAAATTTTCACTACAATAACTTTTTCCCTTCCCATTCTTCCCTATTGCACTTTTTCTCCACTCTCCACAGTTTCCTCCTTCCTCTCCTCCCCTCCCTCTTCTCCTCTTCACCTCCTTCAGCATCCCTTGCCCCTCCTCCAGCATCTCTTGCCCTTTCCTCCACTTCCCTCTACCTTGCCTCCTCGCTTTCCCCTCCCTTCCGCCTTCCTTCTCCTTCCTTTTCCTCCTTTCCTCTCCCTTTCTATCACTTCCTATCCCTTCCCGTCCCTTTTTCCACCAATCGATAACTCCTTACTTTCCGCGTTCCTTCCCCCTCCCTTCCTCTACCGTCTCCCTCACTTCCTCCTCACTTTCCTCTCATTTTCTCCTCATTCACCCCTCACTTCCCCTTCACTCCCCCTCACTTCCGCCTCACTGCGCCTCACTTTCCCTCACTCCCCCCTCACTTCCCTCTTACTTCCCTCTCACTGCCCCCTCACTCCCCCTCACTTCTCCCTCAATTTCCCCTCACTTCCCTCTCACTTCCCCTCACTTCCCCGTTACTTCTCCGTCACTTTCCCCTCACTTCCCCTTCTTTCTCCTCACTTCTCCCTCACTTCTCCCTGGCTTTCCCCTTACTTCCCTCTGACTTCTCCCCGACTTTCCCTTCACTTCTCCCGCATTTCTCCCACACTTCCCTATCACTTTCCTCTCACTTCCCCATCACTTCCCTCTCACTTTCCCCTCCCTTCCTCCTTCTCCTCAATTCCTCCTTTTCTTCCCTCCTTTCCTCCTTCCCCCTCCCTGTAAATTTTAAGTCGCTAGCTTCAAAAGCTAAAGATCTTTGTAAAGAATATTTCATCTCTAATTTCACCCCTCTAAATACACCCCTGTTAAAATAAAATTATAAGGATTTTTTTTATTTAAATAGAAGTATTCCAAAATAAAATTTCAAAACTGTAAGATAAAAAATGAAGAAGATACATACAATTGATTTCATCCCTTTTCACACACTTAGGAATTAATTTTAAAAAACCCTTTTTTAGTACAACCTCTAGACATTTAGACAAACACACCCTCCAAATTTCAAGTCACTACGACCAGCAGTTTAATCTGTGCGTTGTCTGTTAGTCAGTCAGTCAGTCAGTCAGGACAAAGCCTTATTAATATGTATGGGTGTATGGATGTATGGATTAGACGTATAGCCATCGGTGATCAAAGCATACAGGCTGCTAGAAAGCGTTTCTGCCATACATATTACTGGAATCAGATATAGCTCACATAGGTCCCTTAATATTACGTGTCCGTGGTGCTCTCTTTTAATAGGTCATAATCCTATACAGATTAAATTTGTCTCCCGCTTTGCAATGGAGGGAAGTGGACATTTTATTTCCAACTCCTCCTTTTACTTCTGATTAAATTCGTTGCGGGGTCCAAGACAGTAGGTTTAGCAGTCCCCGGGACTCCCGAGTGTCAAAGCTCGGTGTTTCTTCTTGGATTTCACTGTTAATCCTGGCTTACAGGAGTCACAGTGATGGGCATGTGGGTGGGATTGTCCCGTAGGCTGCTAGGAATGCTAACACGTGATAGAGCCACATAAAGCTGACCGTGCGAAAAACAGCTAATACTTAGTTAGATCCACGCCCACAACTTTTAGTTGTGTCTGACCTTGGGCTTTATTAATTATCATCGCGAAACATAGGCTCACTGGAAACTGGACTGATTTAAAACTAAACGGAAGATTGTTTAGAATGAGAGGAATCCGAAAAATAAAAACGCTATCAGCTATTCCGTAACCTGTTAACTTAGAGCATTATTTAATGCTCTAAGCCTGTTAAAGTCTCTGTTTCTATCAGATTTCGTAGTAAATTAACAAATGTTTGACGTGATTCTTTAAATTGGCATAACTTTTTATTTATGAACCGATTGACATGAAACAAACACTAAATGTTAAGTGATGCTTACCACAATGTATTAGTGAAAACCATATCTAAATCGGATAAGCCGTTTCTGAGATTAGCGTGAACAAACGCACAGACAAACAGACAAACAGACAAAAATTTTAACAATCATTGTTTTGGGTTCTATTTGGGTTGATAAAGGCCCCAATATTTTTTTTTCTCATATATCTTCCATGTACAGACAGCGATCGGTTACATTTTTATTATAATTATTATTATTATTATGTATAGATATAAGTATGTAGTGGATAACGCATCTTGTAACACTTACTTCTGATGGTAAGTGGTTATATTATGGACTTATCAAGCATTGCAACGACATCGATATCAGCTATACCTACTTAACTACTCGGTAGACGGTAAGATCGTAACTTTCCAAAGTTTATATCTTAAATACATAACCCAAAATCCAAAACTTTTGACAATTTTAGCTGTAGGACAATAAAAGAGATTATGAAGCGGAAATGACTGGGAAAGTTAGTAGGCCTCGCCCTAGACTGTAATAATAATAATAAAATAATAATACTAGTCTGTTTATTGTCCCACTCACAGGTCCCACTGCAGGGCAAAGGCCTCTTCTCATATAGAGAAAGTATGAGCATTAATCGCCACGCTTGCTCAAGGCGGATTGGCAATTTTAAACTTTTAAGTCTAGGTTTTCTCACGATGTTTTCCTTCACCATCAGTCAGAAATGTCCAAGATTAAACTTAGAAAGCACATATGATTTGAAAATCACATTAGTATTTGCCCGGATTCGAACCTACTACCTCGTGTTTACGTATCGGGTGCCTTATCCACTGGGCCATTTCGACTCTAGACTGTAATACGCGGACCAAATAGGTGATGTGTCAATGGGACACAATTACAAGTACTTGTAACCGACGTGTGTTTATGAAAAGGATTAATGAATGTTTAAGAAGCGACGGAGGTATGTTTAGATCGCAGCTAATGGCGCTCTATAGTCCATACAATGGGAGACAGGCGTGAAGATATGTGTTTATAAGTGTATGTTTTAGCCGGAAACAAAGACCTTTTATGTTTTTGATATAATCTGATTCAAACATGTCAGTTCGGGCATTGCAATCGGCATTGTGGCAACTTGCGGAACGGTTGGTTAGACACTTGAGACATCAAAAGAGATGATTCCATATTTTATTGGTGACAATTCTGTTAATGTTACAAGTATATCCGTGACCGAATCTTTTTGGAACGGAAGTTTAAATCTGATATAAAAATAGACTTCATTTCCTGTGTTATCAAAGATAAATAATAATCGTTTTATTAATTAAGGTAGTTAATTAGGTGATTGATTAATAGCTTAACAGTTACGTGTGGACTGCCACACCAAGGTCAGAAGTCAGTCAAACCATCACATAAGAACTGACAGCAAAATTATCCGTTAGGGTAGGCTATTGGGGCAAGGATTGAGGGAGGCCTGTGTCCAGAAAAGTAAAAGATACTTACGTCCATGTTTCATTCTTAAATGTGTGAAACAAGCTTTCTTGCTTACGTAGATGTTGTCGCAAAAATGACAAGGATACTTTCTACCTTCCGTTTCTGATTTCACGCCATGACATCTAAAACATTATTGTAATTACCTGAATATGTTCACGGTAGTAGGTCCACGCTGGTTTCAGCATGAATGGCCCGGATTGACCGGGGAAGTACTACCCTCTCATAGAAGATCGACATAAGAATATTAGTTTTCATACTATGTGTTGTAATGTTTCGCTCGGTGAGTGAGAGCGCCGGCAGCTCAAATACCCCCTCGGTCCTGATCATTTTGCCTTTTCATTCCTCATCCCCTTCTTCGTGGTCAGCAACGATTTGGTTGTGTTTTTTAAGCATTACTAATTTCGTATTGCTTGGAAAACACAGCCATCTCTATAGGTTACGGTTACCACTTACCATCAGTGGGCCGTATGCTTGTTTGTCACTGAAGTCATATAAAAAAAGTAGGTAGTTCAATGATGCTGTGTATGGACTACCACGTAGCAATCTTCTGTTTGATTAACAGGGTTTTAAGAACATCTATTCATAAATTTAAGAGTTGAACTCTTGTCAGTGGAACTGCTCTGATTCCCGCTACTCCTCTTGGTCTAAAGCCATCTCCTCAACCTCCTTAAACAACATGGCATGAGCACCTTTCTTTATTTGACTCATAGCTTATCCGTGTTCTTTCACTACCTCGCCTTCCTTCTGTCTTCCCCTCTATGAGAATCATAAACGAGGAGGTGGTGAGAAGAGTGAAAGAAAGCGGACCTTGCTCAAGACAATAGAAAGTAGAAGTAAGATGATTGAACATTATACGACATGACAGCTATATAGGTACAATACATGCTTGTTAATAAAAGAATATAAGAGTAGGTATCCATAAGCGAGGCCTGGATATGTCGATAGTTCTGTACATTTACAATACCCATTATATTTTATGGACATTAGTTTATATATGATTATCTGTAAATGCTTTGTCAAGATTAGTTTATTGCCCAATGCGGCAAACAAATAAATGGCTAATGTTAAATGGTACTAATTTGTCGTTGATCCCCAGATCCGGTATTAAAATGTGTGGCTTTAAATTTTTTTATATGTATTAATTATAAGCGACTAAACAAAAAGTTCTGTCTGTGGATGAAGGGAATACCACAGGTTATGACTTATGGGAGGAACAGTGTTCACTGTTCTTCAATGTTGTTATGTGCTGGGTGTCCAAGTAGAAGAGTGAGGGTCCATGGACCCCTGGTAGGTTCAAGCGCTATAGTGAGTCTCCGTGGACTCCTCCACGGTGGTACCGAAAGGGCGCTCAAGTGAATGCACATAAAGACATGAATACGTTTGCGGAAACGAATCGATGCTAATAAAACACATCATATAGCCGACGTGGTCAGCCAAATCCCACCCAAATGTGTAGATAGTAGTGCAATCCGGCACTTTTCTGTTCCGTAACATTACAATCGATTTAAAAGAGCTTTTTTGACTCCGGCTATAAACTTTAATGACGTAACAAGTTAACCAAACGTACGTATTAGGCAATGCAGCAAGCCATGATGATTTAAAAGAGGTTTTAAGGAATCATAAAAGGTAATCTAGTTTATTAATGTACCTATGTAGATATCTGTGTCCGTCATGGGCAGATCCAGGGGGGAGCCTAGGAAGCTCACGCCAAAACGCCCTCGCAAATTTATAACAATAATAATATCACAACAACTACATATAACGCCATCTAGACCCAAAGTAAGCATATATTATTGCTTTTGTTATGGGTTCTAGAATACAGATACTTTTTTCTATAAATGCATACATTATAATCTACACATTACAAACAGACTAATGCAAATAGACATGTTCATACACACAAATATTTGCACTGAGCGGTAATCGAATCCGCGACCTCTGCGTGCTTAGTCCATACACAGTACCACCGAACCACAGAGGCAGTCAAAGAATAGATTCTGCTTATAGGGCAACAAGGTTTATATGGTAGTAGATCCACGCTGGTTTCAGCATGAATGGGTCGGATCGTCAGGGGAAGTACTACTCTCTCATAGAAGATCGACATATGAGTAATAGTATCCGTACTCAGTGAGAGTGCCGGAGCCCCAATTTCTTTCCTTTCCTTTTTCCTCGCCTCCCTTAATCCTTTCACCTACCCTACTTTCTTCACGGAAGGCAGCGGCTTCGCAGTCTCTGGCATAGCAGGAGCAATACTAGGGACTTTGAGTCGTCCATGAGCGACAGTTACCACTAACCATTATGGGCTGTTTGTTCATCAGCCACTGTCGCAATAAAAAAAACAAATAGTGCATTTTTGTGCATTGGAGATACATGGTATATTCTCTGTGAACACTGACCTGTTATGATGATCAGCAGGATCTCTCAAAGCGACGCCACATAAAGAACACTCCCTCAACGGCAAGCCAGTTCTAGGCTCCAATTCATGCACTGATCTGATATGGTCATGGACGTCTTCTACCGTGGTCAACTGTAGACCACAGTAGAGACAGGTGGTTTCGTCTAAAGCTTGGATCGCGTGGTCCTCGTCTAGATCTTCTGTTGGAGAAATACGATGTCTTTCAGGAGAGGTTTGCTAGGTGGAATGGTCACAGTATGGTGATAGAACGCAGTCCCTTACATGGTTTTTCTTAAGTCTTACCATACCCACGAAAACAGATGATTCGGTTCCTTTTGTGGATTCTAGGCTGTAACAGTCTGTAAGTATGTCGTCTGTGGTAATAAATGCTAGCAATTTCAACTGGACTTCCAAGGTCGAGAGGGTTCTCATATGATTATGAGGATTCTTATATCATATTATAAGAAAAATCTCAAAGAAGTATTCTGGCTAAAAAAATCTGTAACTTTGCGGCAAAAATAACGTATGATAAAAATATTTTTTTTTGTTTTGACCTACCAAAGTGACTCCACTCTCTGCCTAATGTATCCAATTTCTGGCATAGTGGCCTCCGTATGCCATGCCAGTGATTTGACTCGGTACTTTTTGGAATGGTGTCTTCTTAGTATCTATACTAAAATGGCGACAAGGGTCACACCAAGCTACTTCTACATCAGTTTCGCAACACTCACCGTCCATATTATCGTCCTCGCTGTCCGAGACCACAGACTTAAGGTCCGACACCTTCTTAGGAGTGTCAGGAGTGATACATTCAGCTTCTTCCAACATGGCTTCGTCAAGGTATTCTTCGTCTAAAACGTATAATTTAATACTAGGTTTTGTAAAAACTGCTAAGAAAACCGTTATCGACCGTAAAAGTCTGGCTCTCCTTTTATGGCACAATGGGTGTGTGCTGTGCAGGTTCTAAATGATTCACACACGTATTATTTAGACATATTTTTTTAAATCCGTAACGTAGATTTTTAGTTACATCATAACAAACATACACAGACTTCAAAAAAAAAACAAGGGCAGCGATATAAGGAAAGGACTCCCCTCCCCCAATCCCTCCCCTTGCGAAACTCATTAATTCATTACTCATGAATGCGTCAGAACGGAAGAAATATGTAGGTACCACTTAGATATATTTCTCCAGTGAAACCATTTCATCCATGCTGAAACCAGCGAAGACCTTTTTTTATTGCCGACAGTGAAAGACAAGCATACATTATTTAACTGCCGCTCATGGACTCTGCGAAGCTGATGCTTAAACTGCTTAACGTGAAGGAAGTGGGGTTGGTGAAGGGTTTGAGTGAGAAAAAAGGGGGAAATTGGGCCTTCAGTGCTCTCACTTTTACTGAAATCGTCGTAAGAGTTTCTACTCTTCTTCTATCTTCTATGAGAGGGTAGTAGGTATTTCACCGGTCGATCCGACCCATTCATGCTGAAACCTGCACGGATCTACTACCGTATAAAATCACTACTACCGTAGGAATCTACTTTATTAAACCTTACCTTTGACGTGCTGCAACATAGCAATACTCTTAGCAGTCTGTTCTTTGAAGGTGATAGCTTTCTCTAAATTTTCCGCGCAACGTGAACATACATACTTCAAATGGTTGGGCACCTAAAAGTTAGAATGTTACAGTTCTATTATAAGTATACTAACTACTAAGCAGCATTGTCAGACCCTTCACTAAAAAAAACATCTGTTATGTATGTCAGGCAACCTATGGTTAACGAGCACCCTTATCAGGTCGTCGTCGGTCCTAATGAGGGCTACTCATGTAATGTAAACTAAACAACAACCTTGAACAAACATGGATCATAAATTCGAGACGATTGAGTAGAATTGAGTCCCCAAATTTCTAACGAACACTTAAAACCTTTTTGTACCAGGGCAAGAAAACTCTAAAACGGATTCTTTTAACTAAAAACTTTTTTAGGGCGCACAATTCTATGACATCAGATAAATTAATAGCCTATGTCATCCAACTTTTTTACTATCATGACTTCACGAGTCAGCAATCGAAACTTTGAGGCATATGTTCGCTGCTGCAAAGATTGAGCCAATCGTCATCGCATAACTTGAAGCTTACGATTTAGTAAAATAAAACATTACCCCCGTTGACTTCGTTAAAAAACATGATCAGTGTTTTAAGCTATACCTAATATACCGTAAGCCCAACTTTCTCAAGTTGATTGGTACTTTCCAACTTTATCTTACGGAGAAGGAAAACCTTCGTGAGGAACAAATTAAAAAAAAAAATTGGTAGGTACTGAAATTGCTCATCTGCCTTGAGAAAGCTTCGCCCTACGAGAAAAGGGCTATACTATGTAATGGGTTATTAACAATGTATTCTGGTCGGATCCCCTGTATCTCGTCGCCTGGGGATCGGTCGGGCGGGTAGGTTGTACCTACTAGGTAGGTACCTGTACAATGAATGTGGAATATGATTTGGATTACGATTTTGGTTAGGTACATAAATGGTTAAAAACGTCCTACTAAACAGACGTGAGCAAAATTAAATCTGAATACAGAACCTAAGGTTCGTAAATTGGAGAAATATTTCAACAATATAAAATATTTTGAAACTATTTTAAGATTTATGAAAGCAGCGACATTTTGACGAACAACAAAAATTATAAACACTAGATTTAATAAATGCGCCATTTTATTTTATAATAACTTTGATAATATTGTTGTATTTAAGCCAAGTAAAGAAGGTTAAACTTAAAATATAGTAGGTCCTTTTTATACCTTTCAAATCTATTTTTACTACAAGAAAAAGATAAGAAATATAACCTTTAAGTCGAAGCAGGTTTCAAACATTTTTGCATAGGTTTCCGCGTTCTCAGCATATAAAGCAAATAGGTCGCATAAATCATTAGTATTCATGCAACTGATGCAACCTACAAACTCTTCGTTCTCCATTTTATTTTGTTACTTTTATAATAAAAAATATACAAAGGAGGCCTACCGTGTTTTAAAAGAATTCAATTTGTATTTTTGTAAAATCGAAAAAAAAATTGACGATCGCGGGCTTTAGTGATGTTGCTGATTTTTGAATAAATACCTAATCGATCGATTATCTTCTTCTAGAAATTTTAAATATTTTATTAAAGCTACATAATTTATTTAATAAATTAATTCTCAACAAATAAAAAAATATTTCTTGTATTTTATAGCAGGTACACTTAATAATAAATCAATAAATAAACTTGATAAACATCGATTTTATTTTTAGAATCAATCACTACTAGAAATAATGTTGCTATTAAAACGATTACAAAAAAATAATAATCAAAAATAATATTAAAGGCGAGCGTCGGTCTCCGGGTTTTAAATCGGGATACACACCAACATTGAGAGCAGTCCATCTTGACATAATGGAAAACAATATTCTATTCTTAATTTTATAATAATCAACTACTTCTTACTAAAGCTTCAGCGAAAAACTGTTTACTGCTTGAAGTAGGCTCTCCCTACTCGCCAATTTACTCGGTCATGTGAGCCGCTGCCATCTTTCAGTTGCTCTTTCTTGCCACCTATTCTTTTAAAAAACTTTTAATTGTATTGAAGCGGTATTTAGACAGTACAATCGCTTTGTGTATCCATTATAAATCGTTTAGTATCAGGTAAAACCATAGATGTATAATACTATATTATAAATCTATGAGTAAAACAGGGTGACTAGGGATGCAGGGGTAAATAGGAGCAAACCAGGGAACTTTTTAAAGTCCCTGGTATTCTCGCAAACTTTAAATTTTAAACTTATACTTTAAAAATGGTAGGTACCTACTTACCTATGCTGATTATTGGACATCCATCAGACAAGGTAGGTACTTTTATAAGATATACCATTATAAAAGTTAAATACATCTTATAAAAGTAAGTTACTTTGTGTTATTGATTTTATGTCGGGTAAAAATCAATAACGAGGCAGCCCTAGCTGAATTACCTTTTCATCCTTTTTCCGACCCTATTGAACCCAGCCACGAAGTGACTAGGAATAGGCCACGTCAATTTTGCTTTTTCTCGTAAAATCTGCATTATTAACGCTGTGAAAAGTAGATTTAGGTGCAGTTTTAGTCACCGGAAGAGATATTAAAGTAGTGTCGATTAATACAATAACAAACAAACTAGTTAAAATCTACTCCAAACTTTGAAACCGTTCTTTTTCACCCCGTTTTACTCGCCTCATCAGTCTGTTTGTGACCACGGCCGGTCACTAAATAACGTGCAAAGTGCACGTGTAACACAAGCAGCGAGCAGTATATTTTTATTTCTATTATTCATCTTTACATTTGTTGAACTGGCAACATTGACACACTGACACTGACAGATTGACTTGTAACAAACGTCACTTTTATTATGACAAGTGGTTGAAACATTCATTGGTCTTTGTTGTTTACAAAGAGTAAAGTAATCGTTGTTTATAAATAATCTTGATTTCGCTCGTGCTGTATTAGTTGTGTCGCGATAAATGGGACAGCGCCAGTCTCATAAATTGCCTGCATTTGTACATAATTATTAATGAATATGTAAAGCTTTTGTTTACTGTACAATGTAGTATTATCATTTTGTGGTCTAAACGCAAGCAGTGAATAAAAGAGAAAGTAAGAACCTGTTGATAAAATGAAAATTTAGTCGTTCATTGACCTAAGAATGTTAAATAGTGGTGATATTAATAACATTGTAAGAAGAATAGCACTTATTGTGTGCCTGTTTGAATTTTGAAAACGAATTCATATTTTTAAACATGAAATTGAAGATAGACAAAGGACTTGTGCCTATTAAGGCACATTTTTTCTTTTTTTTCGCTGGTGAGTACACAATTATTATATTTCTTTCTTCTAGATAATTTTTTGTTCAGGATCTACTTCATTTTATGCATTTTTTTCTGATCAAAATATTTATATAATATAATTATATTAAATATTATCATTAGAGGTCACCATTTGGATGTGTAATTATATTGACCTCCTTTCTAATTGCCTGAGTGATAATAATATAATTTCTCTTTGTTTGATAACATTAATATTTATGATGTCTCTGTTTACATAATACTTTTTATTATGTCCTCTCATAGTAACTGTTTATTTACTAACTCAGACAATAAAGAATATACTTTTTTTACTATACCTGGAGTTGATAAACAGAAATACAATTAAATCATTTGTCATTGTAAAATGATGTAACTGCATTATATAATATATTGTATTGAAGTTGAATTTTAGAAGTATTCTTCTGATTTTTCTTTTTTATTATTTTATTGAATCATTTTTTTAACTACATCTCCATATATAATTTTTATTTTTCACCAGTAATGTGTTGATTCTGGTCTACTATTCCATTTCTATGATATACTAATAGCTATATCGCAGTCTAAAAAATCATAAGAAAACCAGAGCTGACAACTAAAATAAATAACTGAAATTGTCAATTTTACTTATAGAGAATGTGCACTGTTCCAAACATTAAAAGAAAAACCAAAACTATATTAAAATTTATTTAGGTACACTTATCTGTGACTAAATTATGTGGAGTATAAATGGCACTTAAAACTCTGAATGCAACTTTCTTACAGTGTCATTATTGAGAATTTTGCTCAAAACTAAAGAAATGCAAATAATGCCTCATTTTTCCTCTTTGAATTTTTTTGTCTGTGGTAATATTCGTTTTTAATTTTCATAAAAGTCAATGACCTTACACCACACAAAATGGCCACCTTAATATCTCATTTCTTTTTTAATATTACAAGATAATAAATAATTTGAACTATTGGATGTTTTATCTGTATATCAAAGCACTTGAACGATAATATTATTGCATCAAGTGTCGATAAAAAATGTAATTTATAAGATAACATACAAACTATCCATTATGTCTCAATAGTATACGTATCACCTTTATAGTATATGTACCTAGCTAGCTTATTTTGTAAAACTAAATTATATATCAATACTAATATATTATAAATGCGAAAGTAACTCTGTCTATCTGTTACACTTTCAAGCCTAAACCACTGAACCGATTTTGATGAAATTTGGTATATGGATAGAAAATAGCTTGGAGAAAATCATAGGCTATATTTTATCGCGACAAAACGGCTTGAAGAGGTTGAAATAGGGGATGAAAATTTATATGATAAATGCGATATAACCGACATCCACGCGTGCGGAGATGCAGGCAACAGCTAGTCAATCTATATGCCCTTTTCCCCAACAAGGTAAGCAGAGGCTTATAAAATCCATGCTTTGCCAACTATGTTTAACATCATCGTCCACAGCCCTTTGTGAATTCCATTTACGCTAGTCTTGTGCTGTGCCAAGCCAGGAGTTATTCGCGACTTGTCGAATGTCGTCGACTCATCGGACGGCCACGACTTTTTTGCCGGTCCTCAGTTAACCATTCGGTTAAAGCTATGTTCGGTCCCATTAACTGGGAGTAGGCCTATTGCTGTGTACCAGGTAGAATTTCAGATTCAGACAGGAATACAGAAAATTCACTTTATGACCAAGAGATCAAACGCGTGACCGTGCTACTACCGTACACATTAGGTACCTTTGAACCATGGGCGGTCTCACCAGTGACGGGTTAAGGCGGCATCGGGGGCAAATCGTCAGAAATACCTTTGATTAATACTTAAACTAGTTTGAAAATATGTTCTGTACCCAGTATTAAAAGCTCTAAAGATATTAATAACTAGGTACTACTAGTTCTACAAATAGGTAATTTTTACATACGTACATACTTCACGACTTTTATCCTCGAAGGGGTAGGCAGAGGTGTTTAGGAACCCACATTTTGCTATATTTTTATTTTAAGTTCCATCTAATGTAACAAAGGGCGAGCCTGTTGCTATTATATCGGACACAATTTCAGACTCCAGGCAAATACTGACAATTTGTCGACAGAAAAACCCTATACCTATATCATTTTACCCGACTCGGGGATCGAACCTAAGATCTCTGCGTGGAAACCCGTACACAGTACCACTGAACCACAAAAGCAGTCTGGAGCCTAAGTCTGTTACCACAATAGTGTAGGTCGATCATTTGATCTCTTATTGGTTGATTTTGCCAGTTTTAACCAATAATCAATCAAATATGTAAAAAGGTCCATCTTGCATAGTGAAGGCTAGCCCATAGACGGCCGTGACGCGCGTCATTGCAAAATTAAAGTTTTTTAAAAGGGCGCTCACGAGGTGGTAGCACTGAGACGTCATGTCCAGGCAAGTCAAAGCGCTTTCAATCAACCAATCAACCATAAACGATTTTAATAATTTGCTTAAAACTGCAAACTGCAAATAAATTTTATTTTGAATTTTTGTGAATGGAAGATCTTTCACCTAAGTGGCGCCAACTGGTGGCAAAAATTTATCTAAACATTCTCATTGCGTCAAAGCACATAGTATCGTAGTGTAGCAGTGCGTTGTATACAATGTACTAAAGTGATGTAGTAATTTGCACGAAGCTTAAGACCAAAATGATTATGATACGTGAATCACCGTATTAATGTCATTGGACCTCTCTGTCAGTGACCTTGTCAAGGTTGAGGTCCCCTATACTGCCGGTCTCACGTTGATTACATAATGACTTAAAAGCCATTTTATGGCAGTGGAGGGTCAGGTTGTATGTGTGTTAAAGTGTTTGGCATGGCAATATTATGTTGAGTATTGTAGGTTCCATTTCTATTCCAATGGCCTTCAAATCAAATATCGAGTGATCAACCTAGTGTCAGAATTTGTTCAGGTCGCACATAGAGGCATTCGACTTGACCTAACGACTGTTATCAACTTAGTAACAACAGAACCGACTTTTAACGTGCCCTCCGAAGCACGGAGACGCTCAGATAAAATGCGACTATGCGGTCATCCATCTATGAGCCAGCCGTACTGTATGTTGCTTAACCCGCTAATCGTTTACCGCTCAGTGAGCGTTACGAGCTATGAGCGCCTCTTGGCCTTACCTACATTTGATAGATCACTGTTCACATCCCTCAGATACTATCATTATTAGCATTATCATTTCAGTTGGAAAACGTCCACTGTTAAACAAAGGCCTTTTTCAAACATCACTTCTTTGCCCAGTCTTGTAAGACGCCGCGTTTTTATCAGATGACAGAGTGCACCATCTTGTGAAGGCCATCATGCTGCGTCTGCCGATTCGTAGTCGCCGCTTTATAACTCTTATACCTTACACGAAATATTTCTTCTTAATCGAGCACTTTAGTCACAGTGGTCGTTTTTTTATATATATATTAGCCTACCAAAGTGACTCCACCCCGCCTGATGGTAAGCAGTCAGTGGAATCCAGAAGTGGTGGCCACCATACCAAAAGCTATCGTCTTAAACTGCTGGTATGGTGGCCTCCACTGTGGCGGCTGGGAATGGGGTTAGAGGAAGGGAATGAGGGAGGTGAGGAAAGAGGAAAGGGGGGAAATTGGGCCTCCGGCACTCTCACTCACCGAACGAAACGCAGTAGTAAGGATACTACTACTCTTAAGTCGATCTTCTATGAGAGGGTAGTACTTCTCCGGACGATCCGGCCCATTCATGCTGAAACCAGCGTGGATCTACTACCGTAGTGGTTAAAATGTGGGTTGTACGGCGCGCGGTGTGTCTCCAATGAGGGTGTTTAGGATAATTTTCGCCACCAGTTGGCGCCACTTTCGTAAAAGGTCTTCCATTTTGACAGCGCTATCAAAACAAATATTTTTCATTGTTCATTTCGGCAATGTCTAATTTACAAAATGGATAATTCATGTGTTTAGGGACAAAAGAAAATTGCTGAGAGGGTTTTCTAAAATGGCGCCCACGAGAGGGCAGCACCGATGCGTCAGGTCTAGATGTTAGGCGTTTCCCTAATTGGCCCATTGTGACAGTTGAAGTGGCGCCAACTGGTGTCGTCACACATTACAATCAGTGAGTGATGAACAACAATCAACAATCATCCCCTGTTTTCCTACCACATGGGTTGGATTTGTTTTTTAATTTATATGTGACCAACTTCGGAATATACGCTTTCCAATAAAAAAAGAATTATTAAAATTGGACTACTCTGTGTAAAAAGTTATGCTTGGTCATACATAAAAAATACGCGTCTATTTGAAATCCTCCTCCCTTTTTTCATCGGTTATGTAAAAGATAAGAAAACTAGGTCGATGGCTCGCCGTGTGATATCCGGTCTAGATCACAATATATTTTTGTGACTGGCAATATTTTTTAGGTGAGGTGTTAGTCTGCAAGCAAATATTAACTCTGTGTTCACCAAACTGTTTGCCAAGTGTGACTTGCAAACTGCTCTATGTTGAGTCCTATGTACTGCAGTGTCTGCTGCAGTGTAGCGACCTCAACCTCTGTTCACGGTCTGTTTTTGAGCTAACATTTAAACGGATTTTGGTACGGTTTTTACTTTATCGAAAGTAGAACAGAGATTTTTTCGAGCAAGTCCATATGTATAAAACATATTCAAGAAGATAATTTCAAAGACTTGTAATTACAATAATGATGGTTTTCTAAAATGGCGTCCACGAGGTGGCATCACTGAGGCGTCAGGTCCAGGCAGCTGTCAAAGCGCTTTCAATTAACCAATCAACCGTGAACGATTGTATTGATTTCAAATTGTAAATTAATTTTGAATTTTGATGAATGGACGAACTTTTACCTAAGTGGCACCAACTGGTGGTAAAAATTTGCCTAAACACCCTCATTGTTGTTAAAAGGCAGTACCCACGCGTGAAAACGAGGCGAGTCTATAATTACCTTCATAAAACAAACCTTAACGATTTCGCATGCAGTGAAGTTTACAACTGTTAAGTCTTATATAAAGTGTAGCTCTAATTAAAAACAAATACCAGTTATACGACAGTAATAGCACCATTGTTTAATAAACTCGTAATTGCGAGATAATGTTATGACAATATGACGGATGACGGCGATGTTATAATTTCCGGGATAAAAATACCATATATCTAAGTAGATAAGTCTTGGGTCTACGGTTATGAATGTGGGACTATCTCTTTTCGTGGGTGTCATTGACTGAAAGATTACCTGTGTACCTATTAAAAATTACGTACTTATCTTTAATCCTGCTAAGCTTGATTTTGGCAAATTCCTTTCCTTTGGTTAAGGTTTATATCATGCTGGATCTTTCAGCTGATAGATGTATGCTAGAGTAGTACCTATTTATGAAATTTTCATGCAAAGAAGCGTATGACCCACTATGGACATGACTGTTCTGTGCAATACATAAGTATTGCAGACAAACATGATTAGAAGTTTGCTATAAGGTTTACTGTCAGAGAACTCAGTTCTGTTCTGACTTAAGTTTCCTTTTGTACATTAATTTTTATTGTTCGACTTTTTTTTATGTATCTTTCTGTGTGTAATAAATAAAGTAAATAGAAGGAAAAAGGAGGGAAGTCCTTATTCATCAAATCGAACGCAATAGTCTGGATATCTACATTGATATATTTTTTAACTAGCTTCCCGATATTACGGTTACATCTTTGGTTACTGTTCTGCTCGCTCTGTCGTCGCTCGCAGCGTGATGTTACATAGCCTATAACCTTCTACGAGAATTGGGCTTTCAAACGCAAAAAGAATTATTCACATCAACTAACTCTTAAGCTTTATAAAATATAACTTCCTTGACGAACAAGTATACGACCCACCTGATGATAAGTGTTACCGTAACCTATGTAATATGTAGGTATATGATTATCCTGTAAGCATCGTCGAATCGCCCATTCATGCTGGCTTTTGCATGATCAGGATCTACTATCATAACACGTGGAATGTGTAATAAAATATGATTTCACGTTAACATCGCGTGACATTATCTAAATTAGTCTAATCGTCAAACAAGATTGCAGTATAATTCATAGCGTAATAATCTTCTAAACTCATAACATTTATACAGCCATTGCAGTCATAAAACACTAGATGATATTAAATAAACATGTACAATTGTCTTGCTTTGAATAATCCCTAGCGATTTGCCACGGTTTTAATTAAAATACGTAGTCACGTTTTTAGCACGGTTCGTTTTCAGCGTTCATTTCTCCCATGTAGGTACGTGCAGGCTCTGGAACGAACTACCAGCTGCGGTGTTTCCCGAGCGCTATGACATGTCCTTCTTCAAACGAGGTTTAAAGAGAGCATTAATATCACGGTAGGCAGCGGCTTCGCAGAGCCCCTAGCATTGCAGAAGTCTATGAGCGACAGTTACCACTTACCATCAGGTGGGCTGTTGGCTCGTCTGCCACTGTAGGCAATAAAAAAAAAAAAAAAGTCAAATTTCCATAATAGATGAAACTAAATAATTGAAATCCTCTTTTCTTTTTTTAATCTTGGTAATTATATTAATCGGTTGATTTGTAATAATAACTTTGTATGGTTCTTTGATTGCGTTGAGTGTTAAAATTGTAACTCATACAAAAACTGTAATTATCTGGCGATTGAAGAGTGGCGTAAGTTTCTTGCCAGTTCTTCTCACGGCTCTACCTCGTCAGCGAACTGGCTGTAGGTTAATTAGGTGACTTCATGTAATGTTAACTTTTCATAAGCATCATACTTTATGATCAAAATGAAATAAATGCTTTGAGTTTGAGTTTGAGTTTCGCACGAGAGTACTAATATGTTTGTATAATATAATTGCAAATCTATGAATCTCGATTTTTCTCTACTTTAATATGCATGTAAAATGTATAATGCGTATAAATCTACCGGAAGAATTTTTTTTTAATTTACAAAAGTACAAATAATGTACACAAGTACATCCAGACTTGCAACAAATATTATGGATCACACAAAGTTTTGTCACGTGTGGGGATCGAACCCACAACCACGTGCACAGCAGTCGCTTATTGCACTCCCACTGCGATACAGAGGCAGTAACAAGGCGTATAAGCAATTACGAACTTCTTTATAAATGTCCTTGTCCAATGTCTTTCGTGAAAAGTATGTGATGCGAAAAAAGACTGGTTGTTTGGTTTAGGTATTTGTCATGTTTGACAAGAAATGCTAATATTATACAAATAAATAAAATTTGAGTTTAAAATAATTTACATTGAAATATTTACAAAATTAACAAATATAGAGAATTGTATAGTCCTTCGAAAAAAACTGAAATAAAAGTATTTCCTTAGCCTTGATCTGGAGACCTAACAATTAGATATAATGGTAAGTTATACAGTTTATAGTCATATCACAGCATAATTATTTATTAACTAGTATTTGCCAGCGCCCAGGGAACAAACTATTTTAATTTCTAATAACACTTATTAAGGACTAAATTCCTTTGTCGTTATACTGTCCTTTAAGCCTTTTAAATAGTTATTTCTGCGGTAAAACAGATTGGTTCTTCATGTAAGAAATCTAAAAATAACTTTGTAAGGTTTTCCTTGTTTTGTTCATGAAGTATTTTATGTATTACGTGATAAAGAAATAGTTGTAAGTACCAGTCCTTTATATCCTACTGCAGGGCAAAGGCCTGTTCTCATACAAAGCAGGCTTGAGCGTTGATTACAACGCGTGCGCAAAACGGTGTACAGAAAATAAACAAATAAATCCTTAAGTACCATAGTGTCTATTCACACGCCTCTACGTCATAATTACGACTTATTTATATGTAAAACATTTTATCTCAACCCTTCAAATACTTTTTTTTATATTAACCTATTAAAGTGACTTCACCCCGCCTGATGGTAAGCAGTCAGTGCAATCCAGTAGTGGTGGCCACCATACCAAAAGTCATCGTCTTAAACTGCTGGTATGGTGGCCTCAACTATGGCGGCTGGAAATGGAAAAGGGGAACGGAATGATGAAGGTGAGGCAAGAGGAAAGGGGAGAAATGAAGCCTCCGACGCTCTCACTTACCGAACGAAACGCAGTAGTATGGATACTACTACTCTTACGTCGATCTTCTATGAGAGGCTTATACTGCGATATTTTCGACTGAAAATCCAAATTCACTTTATCCAAGACTTCAAATTGCAGTCCATAAATATTATCACAGAAACATCTTGGCAGTTTTATAATTTTGATGAAAAAAAAACGATGTCAAACAGAAAACTAAAAAAGTGAAACATTTCTCTGGGATGCCATCATCAGATCCTGGTTTAAAAAAAGAAACATAAAAAATCATAAACGAAGAAGTTTTTTGAACCCTCATTCATAAAACTTCTATATACTTATGTATAGTGTAGTATATATAGAAAAATTTTAGCCACCAGTTGGCGTCACTTCATCTGTCACATTGGGCTAATCAGGGGTTAACTTTCAAAAAGCGCTTGACAGCTTGACCTGACGCATCGGTGCTGCTTCCACGTGGGCGCCATTTTAGAAAACCCTCTCAGCAATTTTCTTTTGTTCTTATGCACTTGAATTATCCATTTTGTAAATTAAACATTAAAATTGCCGAATTAGCACTGTCAAAATAGAAGACCTTTTACCAAAGTGGCGCCAACTGGTGCCGAAAATTTTTCTTAACACCCTCATTCGAATTCAGAAACCTTCTACTTTATAAGTAGTCAGTTAAAAGATAATCCTTGTCGTTTGTTCACAGCTCTCGGTCCCATATTACCACAGATCAATGTATTCGGGCGACAGTTGGGTGTATCACCATCGGTCATGGGGATGGTGACGGCTGTGCTGCCTCTTTTATGGGCGGCTGCGAAGCCCCTGTTTGGCTACGTAGTTGACTTCTGGCCGGTAAGTGTCTTGCAAAATCTAACCCCAATATCGATGTCATTTAATTTTAAAAGTCAAATTATAACGTCGTCAGCCAACAGTTCACTGTTGGATATCTACCTCTGCCAAAAGGTGGAATTTTCCAAGGTGACCATTCTTGGCAGGAGAAATGACCGCTCCAAGCATCCTCTTGGTTCCCTCTTATCACACCCAGGGAAAAGGTGAGGTGGTTTAATATTCGAGACCAGAAACCACATCAATACACCATCTAGTCTAGTAACAAAGTACAAACTCATTATCCCAATGCAACGTTAAGGGAATAATGTAATGAAAAGCTCTCGTTTGAGAAGAGGCCTTAATGCTTTTCTTGGGGGCCTACCACCACCTCTTTTATGTTATGTTACTTTGTGTTTTGTCTTTTTCTTTCGTGCCATTAAAAACAAGGATGGAGACAAAGTAAGGTAAAGTTAAGGATTTCAATTAGAGGTTGTGGGCTCCTGTATAGTGAAGACATGACAATTTAAACCCTATTTTGTTATAAGCTAAAGTTTCCTTTCGATGTTTTCCTTCACCTAAAGTCAGTAATGTCCAATTTAAATTTAGAAAGTACTTAACGATATTGAAATGTTCTTTTCAGGCTCGAAGAAAACTGGTGTTCATGTTATTAATATTCGTTATGTCAGGATCATACTGCTGTCTATGGTTCCTGCCAATGCCAGACCCACAGGAAACCGACACTAAACTGATCGAATCGATACATCGACTAAACGACACAGTCTATCTAAAACAGTATAGTAACAACACTATGCTAGAAAAATATAGATGTCACTGGAACTGCTCTTTGGTCGGTGATTTTGACGTTTTTCTGTCAAACGATGTATACATCAACACGGTGTACATAGACAATGAAGTTTCAAATAAATCCTGTTCTTTATTATCTATGGATTTTAACGCTTTTCAAGATGGCGCTTTAATTTGCGCGCCAAAAGATGGTTGTGATTTAATATGTTTTGAAAATGAACAAGATAATAAGACTAATAGTATAGATGTATTGACTAATTTGAGTGTTTTAGTCGATTTAAATGATACTAGTCGAGTTGATAGTGTGGCGAAGGATAGTTTTTATATGACTGCGACTTTTTGGGCCTTTGTAGTGCTGATGTGTATTGGGACAGTTGCGTTTAATGTTGCAAATTGTATTGGCGATGCTGTGTGCTTCGATGTACTGGGTAAGTTAATAAATTTATTATTAAATTTTCTTTAGTTACTTTATGCTCAAGTAATTAGTAACTTAGAGATAAGCCCTATGTTGCATAGGACCTAACAAATATATGATTACAGACAAAGTGCTCCCGTATTCGTTAAAAATATTTACGGGTCACTCTAGGTAAAAAAATAGCAAAATGTCCAAACCGAAGCATTTTTTTCACAGAACATACTCACCCAGTAGTTAGGTTGTGTACTCATGCAAAAAAGTACATTATATTTGAGGCCATTGTCTCCGGTATTAAGGTTACGGAAATAGAGATTACGTTGTTAAAAAAAATATCTATAAAAACAGCAAAAAAAAACACGTTTTTTGTATGGGAGCCTCCTTTAATTTTTTTTATTTAGTGAATATGTAACTAGATATTCTTTGAATATTTCAAGCGTGTACCTGTTGCTTACCTGTTACATCAATATTGAGAAAAACGAGGAAAAAAATCACGATTGTTGTATGGGAACCCCCTTAAATATTTATTTTATTGTTTTTTTTTTTGGTATTTGTTGTTATAGCGGCAACAGAAATACATTATTTGTAAAAATTTTAACTGTCTACTACGGTTTATAAGATACAGCCTGGTGACAGACAGACAGCGGATTCTTATAACGTCCCGTTTTAACATTTGAGTACGGAACCCCAAAAAAACTGTCAGTTTTCTGAGTAATGCGAAATTCTTCCAGAGCCATAATGATCAGAACACTTACAACAGCTTTTACTTTGTAGGTCCTGAACGAGGATCCAAATATGGGGCACAAAGAGCGTGGGGTACTGCTGGCTATGGCATCACAGCGTTGCTCGGAGGGTGGCTAATAGACATGGTGTCTTCCAATGGGTATAAAGACTTCACGCCAGCATTCGTGCTGGTGTTAGCAGCGACAGCGATTGACTTGTATAGCTGCAGATCTCTTACTGTAAGTAATTTGTTTACGAAAGTTTGTGTGTGTGTTTGTTACCACTCAGCGCGTAAACGGCTGAACCGATTTCGATGAAAATTGGTATAAAGATAGATTCGATCCCGATGTTTTGTTGTATCCATCGATCTTGTTCCCGAGGGGTACAAAACATATTTTATGTTCGCGCGAAGCCGTGGGGCGCAGCGTGCGAACAGGACGAAGCTCAACGCAAGGAGCTTCAGTTGATCGCCGTCGCTGTTAACATTAATGATAATTAGTAGCATAGATTTATTATAATAGTTGTTGCCCGCAGCTCAGCCCGCGTAAACGTCGGTTATATCGCATTTTTCATACAAACTTTCATTTATTTCGACTCCTTCAAGCCAATTTTTCTCGATAAAAAATAGTCTATGTTGTTCCCCAAGTTCTATTCTATCTCTATATCAAATTTCATTATAATCAGTTCAGTGGTTTAGGCGTGAAAGCGTAACAGATAGACAGATTTACTTTTGCATCTATAATATAAAAATTAATCGCTGAATGTGTTGCTAAGCGCACATCTCGAGAGCAGCTAAACCGATTTCGCTGTTTCTTTTTTTATAATATTCTTTGAAATACGAGGATGGTTCTTACGGAAAGAAAAATTTAAAAAAATGCCTGATAATAAATACTAAGCCATACAAAAGTATCTTTATTTATCCCAAAATGTTAAAAAAATGTCCATCCGTGCGAAGCCGCGGCGGACGCTAGTTTATAATATTATTAATAATAAATAATATTTCAACAACTACACACAACGCCATCTAGACCCAAAGTAAGCATATTATATGCTTGTATTATGGGTTCTATAATACGGATATACATACTTAAATACTTCTTTTTTTTTGTAAATACATAGGTACATATTATAGATAAATTACACCCAGACACAGAACAAACAATCATGCTCATCACACAAAGGTTTGTCCTGGGTGGGAATCAAACCCACGACCTTCGGCTTAGCAGTCAGGGTCACTAACCACTAGACCAACAGTCAAAAGTTATTAGGTATGGATTTTAAATGGTAGTTCCTCGCCACCCACGCGGACCATGGGAGTGTCACGAACGAATTTGTCGGCCGTTGACCGTACAGCGCCTCTACATGGCAGTCAGCTGTAGCTCCGAGTCACTTCGGCCGCCCTTGATAGTAAAATGCGTAGGTAATAATTTTAGCGCGTAAACGTCTCGATACTTTCTACTTTATTTATTGTATTTTTTATTCGATTTTTTTTTTATTTTGGAATTTTTGTTTTTTTGAGTGATGTTTTTGACCAAATTTTTTTTTTTTTTTTGTAGGTACTTAATACTGAATTTTATAGAGTACTTGGTACTATGTATAGAATAACAGGTTAAAAGGATGCTAATGAATTCAAAATCACCTTGTAGTATTATTATAATTGTAACTTTTTATAAATATTTGTCAGCTACCAGCGTTAACCAGTCCCGAAGACTCAGGCAAGGCTCTCAGGGACGTGCTTCGTATTCCAAAGGTGATAGTATTTATCACATTCGCTGTAGTAGCCGGGACGTTCGACAGTTTCATTATATATTATATGTTTTGGTAAGTATATCGAATATCTACGTAATCTATTTTTTTTTTTTTTTTTTTTTATATATATATTAGCGTACCAAAGTGACTCCACCCCGCCTGATGGTAAGCAGTCAGTGGAATCCAGAAGTGGTGGCCACCATACCAAAAGCTATCGTCTTAAACTGCTGGTTTGATGGCCTCCACTATGGCGGCTGGGAATGGGGTTAGAGGAAAGGAATGAGGGAGGTGAGGAAAGAGGAAAGGGGGGAAATTGGGCCTCCGGCACTCTCACTCACCGAACGAAACGCAGTAGTAAGGATACTACTACTCTTAAGTCGATCTTCTATGAGAGGGTAGTACTTCTCCGGACGATCCGGCCCATTCATGCTGAAACCAGCGTGGATCTACTACCGTCTATACTTTATATAACGCGGCAGTTTGTTTCTTTGAACGCGCTTATCTCTGGAATATTTTTGGGTATGATAGCCCAGTTCTCGAGGAAGGTAGGCTATGTAACATCACGCTAATAACGACGGTAGCAAAGCAGTATGAAAGACGCGGTTACAACCGCGCTGCGGAAAGCTAATAAAGAATATAAAAAGTTTCATTCGTCTATCCTATGCTTAGTATATTTACTAAACCAATTATAACTTCTTAACAGGTTTTTAGAAGAGCTAGCAGAGGAAACGGGTCATACAGCCAAAATTAAACTTATAGAGGGCGTTGTTGTCGCCGCCCAATCGTTTATCGGAGAACTGTTGTTCTTTTTCTTTTCAGGTAAATAATAATAGCAATCTTTTATATTGATAGTAAGCAGTCAGTGAAATCCGTGAGTGGTGAACATCGCTTAGAAAACATAGCCATATCCATAAGTTACGGTTAATTTTAATCTGGTTCGGACATAACACACCCAACTGGCGAAATCAAAGAGGGTAATGTTTTATTAACATATATGTACAATGCTTGTTTACGTATGAACCCTACTTGCAAAGTGTAGTAATTTTAGTGTACTGATAATTATATTTATTTGTATACTGTATGCACCTATATACATTGGCTATAGGTTTTCTCTACCAGTCGACCAAGGTGATGCAGGTGAAAGGGGATGAAAATATAAATAAAACATTTCTTAAATTAAAAAAATTTAAAGCTGCCGACACAATATGTAATTGGTCATTTTGCGGTGACGGCCATTTTGGATTTAAAATTTATTACAGTGTATAGTATTCTAATATTCAAGCTCTTTCATTTGTTAACCATAATGAACGAGTTGTGAAAAACATGTAATCCGCCATTCCGTCACACACACGCGCACACACACGCACAAAAACACGCACACACACCCGCACACACACACACACACACACACACGCGCACACACACACACACACACGCGCGCGCACACACACGAGCGCACGTACACACACACGGGCGCACGTACACACACACGCGCACAATCACACACACGCGCCCACACACACACGCGCACAATCACACACACACGCGCCCACACACACACGCGCACGTACACACACACACACACACACACACACGCACGCACGCACGCACGCACGCAACACACACACACACACACACACACACACACACACACACACACACACACACACACACACACACACACACACACACACACACACACACGCACGCACACACGCACACACACACCCACACGAAAGTTTGTGTTTTACATTTATAATATTAATAGGATACAAATTACTTACAGTAAGAGATCTGCAACTATACAAGTCAATCGCTGTCGCTGCTAACACCAGCACGAATGCTGGCGTGAAGTCTTTATACCCATTTTACACGACACATTGACACGTCAAACTTATAACCCCTTCGTTTTAGCGTCGGGGTTAAAAAGGATACCTCTAATAATTTATATAATTCTTTTTAGGTAAAATTCTAAAGCGTTGGGGCTACGGCACGACCCTGACATTTACCCTGGCTTGCTACAGCATAAGGATGATGCTTATATCACTCATCGGGAACCCATGGCATTTGGTCTTTATTGAGGTAATATTTGTCATTTTATATTATTTAGCTTACGGCGGTGCGGTTTCACCCGCGGCTTTGGTTACTGCTTTGCTCCCGTCGCCAGTAGCGTGTTTCATAGCCTATAACCTTCCTCAAAAATATTATTTTTTTAAATTATTGTCTGTCTGTCTGTCTGTCTGTCTGTTCCGGCTAATCTCTGAAATGGCTGGACCGATTTTGACGGGATAAGGAGTAACTTAGGCTACGTTTATTTTAGAAAAATTCTTTTATTTTAGAAAAATTAAGTAATGTTGATCTACTGTTAGGCGGAACAAAGTTCGCCGGGTCAGCTAGTATTAATATAATACTGCTATTAGAGGTAGACGTGCAGATAATTCTAAAGTGGTGTGATTTGTGTAAAATATATAGGTAACTAAGACTGATTTGACTGGCCTGTTGGTCTAGTGGTTAGTGACCCTGACTGCTAAGCCGGAGGTCGTGGGTTCGATTCCCACCCAGGACAAACCTTTGTGTGATGAGCATGATTGTTTGTTCTGTGTCTGGGTGTAATTTATCTATAATATATTTGTATTTACAAAAAAAAAAATGTATATAAGTAGTATATCAGTTGTTTAGTACCCATAACACAAGCAAATATAATTGCTTAATTTGGGGCTAGATGGCGCTGTGTGAATGTGGTACAATATTATATTATTATATTATATTTTTTTAGGGTATAATGCAGGGTCCAACATACGCGCTATGTTACTCTACAATAGTGGGGTATGCAGCTCATGTTGCACCTGAAGGTTATTCGGCTACCGTGCAAGGAATTGTAGCGGGAATGGACGATGGAGTTGGTGAGATAATACTATTTAATCCTATCAATCACTACATAGTATAAAACAAAGTCGCTTCTCGCTGTCTGTCCCTATGTATGCTTAGATCTTTTAAATTACGCAACGGATTTTGATGCGGTTTTTTTTTAAAGATACAGTGATTCAAGAGGGAGGTTTATATGTATAATACGTGCAAAATATAGTATAAAGACACTGGTAATTTTAGAGGTTTCTTTCTTTTCTCGCCGGCCTCTAAAGAAAACATGTTTGTATTGTCTAATGACAAAAAAGCTGTGAACGTTGTTTAAAAAACATTCTGTAATATATTTAGTATCAGCATAATACCTGTGCCAAGCCGGGGCGGGTCGCTAGTATTATATATGCGAAATTTGTGTATATGTGTGTGTATTTGTTAGCACTCATCGCCCAAACGGCTGTAGATAGATGTAGTGCCGGAGACGGACATAGACTTTTAGCCCGTAAATCGGTGTGGTTCCCGAAGGAAACAAAACACGTTTTAGGCGCGGGCGAAGCCGTGGAGCTCAGCTAGTTATGTTATATTAACGAGTTTATAGCTATAATGAATGGTATATTAGTTAATGGTGATATACATTAGTAATCAACCAAAAGATGGCGTTTAAACCATCGTATAAAATGTCAGAACAAACATCAAACACGGGACAGGCAGTGTCTGGTGGCAAGATAATTTTTTATTGTATATACATAACATTTTGACATTTAAATTTTGACAGTTATATTTTGACATTTATATTCTTTTTTATTCCGATTTAATTTTGATCTTGAATGGGTAAGTGTAGTAACTAATCGCTGTAATTACTTAATTGTATTCACAATGTAAAATATTGAACTTGAATAAATAAATAAAAATATTTGTCAAACTTCCTCTGTGCTTCGGTAGTCTCAAGTTCGATGCCTGAGTCGTGACCCTGTATCCAACATGGTGAAGATGTTTACACATCCCTTTCGAGGAAAAAGGCCTGAAGATATGTATGTTTTTCGTTAAACAGGTTTCGCTATAGGCTCGTTAGTAGGCGGTCAGATGTACACGTGGCTGGGAGGTCGTGGTTCGTTCCGTGTGTTCGCGGCGGCCGCTCTCATTGGTTCAGCGACACACGCTGTGTTATTCTACTTCGTTAATAAATCTGATAAAGGTAAGATATCTAGACTTAATAATAATATCACAACACTTACACACAACGCCATCTAGACCCAAAGTAAGCATATAGCTTGTGTTATGGGTTCTAGAATGCGGATGCCAGTAGGAGCCACTTCAACTTTCACGTTGGGCCAATCAGGGATTAACTTTCAAAAAGCGCTTGACAGCTAAACCTGACGCATCGGTGCTGCCACCTCGTGGGCGCCATTTTAGAAAACCCTCTCAGCAATTTTCTTTTGTCCTTAGGCACGTGATATACTCATTTTATAAATTAAACATTAAAATTTTCGAAATGAACAGTAAAAAATATTTGTTTTGATAGCCCTGTCAAAATTGATGATCTTTTACGAAAGTGGCGCCAACTGGTGGCGAAAATTTTCCTAAACACCCTCATTGTGCACAGTGACGCTACTGCAGCGCTTCATCACGCCTCTAAACTAAATGCGCTCTTAGTCCTGTTTTCTTCACGATGACTTTAACCACTAAATCAATGAGACAATAAATATTAATTTCATTTTAGCAGAAGAAAAGAAAGCTCAAGACTCTACACCAGAAGAAGGCGAGAAGATGCTTCCAAACCAAAGCAACGCCATCTACCGAGACACGGTGGTACCACTAACTAACGGAGAACACAAAGTTGATAGATAGCGGTAATAGATGGCGCTAGTTGTTTATCGTTTATTAAGTTGTTTATTTTGTAAAGAACAAATTTATTTATGTAAGTGTATATAAAACAATATTTTAAAGAGAAAGGATTTGATTTTTTGAATGTTTGTTATAGGTAAAATCAAAATTTATGTTACTTTATCAGTGAGTAACATGCTATAGTTTGTGGTATACCTACAAACGCGGGCTAAACCGCTGGTAACAGCTAGTTGTAAATATAAAGATGGAGTTATTACGAATTAGAAAAACTAATTAAACAGTGGAATTAACTCAGCTACATTTTTAAACCGTTGTAGCAAAACTTATACATTTTTACCTGAAAAATGTACCTATACACAATGTAACAAAATATTACAAAGCCATATGTTTTATCGCCATGCTAGTCAGTCAGGCAAACAAACAAACTTTCCCCTTTATATAATAGTATAAATATAAATAATTGATTTTCTTATATGGATATTATACTTATAGATTTTCTAGTTTGTTTGTTTGTTTGAACACGCTAATCTCTAGAACTATCAGTTAGATTTAAATAATTCTTTTTGCGTTTGATAGCCCAGTTTTTGGGGAAGGTTATAGGTTATGTAACATTATTCTACTAGCGACGGGAGCACAGCAGTATCCAAAGACGCGGGTGAAACCGCGCTGCAAGAAGCTTTTTTTTTATAGAGTAACACTGTATAATTAAATTACACTACCGATAATAAGTACTCTATTAATATGCACTGAACAAAACCTAGATGGCATTATATGTAGTCACAATGACTTAATTTTTTACAATTTGTAATTTTTAATACCATTTTTTAGTGTTCTTAAGCAATAATGTTGCCATATTTATACTATAATATTTTACTATAAAATTAAATATATTGTTTTTTTTTAACGTAAGATTAGACAATGTATTATTGTTTTACTATTTTTAAGTTTTTTTTTTCATTTATGAAAATGTCATAAGTGCGTTTACATCTCATGAGTGGCAACACGTCGCAATTAAGTGTCATATTTCGTGGTTTTAAATTTTTATCATTTAGTCGGAGCTATATTTTAAAAATATATTCTTTAACATGGTAGAATTAGGTGAAAGCTGTATAATTTTTAGAAAAAAATAAAAACCGACTTCAAACAACACCTACATGTTCAATCCTTAACTAAAAAGTAGAAAATATATATATTTTTTTTTAATTAGTTATTTTGGAGTCGGTGCCAGCCAAGAAGGATCATAATGACCTTCATAAAAATAACCTACCTACTAGCAAAAAAAACCTTGTTGATTAATCTATTAATATATGAATGAATAATATAGATTTAATACAAGAAATCGAACGGAATCAGATAAGTGCGCCTCAAATTTTTTATGTATATCTGAACACAACTATCAATGACGTCTGCCTTCACGAGTATGACCGCGTTCGGGTAGTGCATCAGGCATATCCCCCACGCGTGCCATTACCGCCCCGTGCATTTCAAAAGTTTGTTGCAAAGGCAGAATTAAAGATCCTTCTTGGCTGGCACCGACTCCAAAATAACTAATTAAAAACTATAAATAGTAAAGTATTATAGGTATCAAGGATTGCGTTGAGTCCCCTTTATTGTTCTTTGCTATGAAGTAATTAAAATTTTATTTTCTACTTTTTAGTTAAGGATTGAACATGTAGGTGTTGTTTGAAGTCGGTTTCTATTTTTTTCTAAAAATTATTTTATTTTTAGACTTTTAGTGGGAATTAATTGTGTATAAATATATTCAATATGGGTAGACCTAAACGTGCTGCGCAAATGAGACAGCGCCGCGCCGTTTGAAAGAAAGTAGAGACGAGAGGTAAGATTGTAAATAGATATACAAGGTCCTTGTCAACACTTTCTCGATCGTTAAAGCCTGAATCCCAGAAACCACAAATCAAAACAAAAATTGATGATCTACCAACAATAAAGAATTATCAAAAAACATAATTTAACTAACCGAGCAATCGCTTAATAGATATACAAAAAATAAACAGTGGTGCTGTAAAAGCAGGTTTAAGGGCGCCCGTTGCTGTTGTAATTTCTCACGACCATAAGACCTCCAACTTGGCTTAACGACTACCTAATTATAGTGATGACCATAGTCCACTGCTTCTAAAGAATGAGGACGCTGAAAATGAAACAACACAAATGGTTACTCATCCAGGGCCACTTCGTTTCTAACAAAAAATGAAAAAAAATCACTTCGCACTTGTAGCATGGACATGTCAATGTCAGAAAATTCATCGCAAAAGACATCGACGTGTTGCTTTACACATCTTCACTTCTGGCATACGTTTTGTTACAAAATATAAAATTGAAGCCAAACCACTAAACCATTCTTTATAAAAAAAACATGGGACCCCATTTCAGAGTATACCCTTTCAAATAAAAGAAGAATTTTCAAAATTGGTTTATAAATGACCGAGTTCTGTTGTAACAAACATACAACCACTGAACCATTTCTTATAATAAAAAAATGGGACCAATTTCAGAGTATACCCTATCAAATAAAAAAAAAAATTTCTAATCGGTTCATAAATGACCGAGATATGAGGTAACAAACATACAAAAAAAAAAAACATACGACCCGAATTGATAACCTCCTCCTTTTTGAAGTCGGTTAATAAAAGTAAGTAACCATAATGCTTACAGTTTCTTTACTATGAAAATAACGCAACTGAAGTTTCCAATATATTATTTGCATATAAATAGAACTGTAAACGCAATGATTTCTTGCTTTTAATGCAGCTTTAAAGTAATTCTAAAATATTAAAAAAACATATTTTAAAATATAGCTCCGATTAAAAGATAAAAATTAAAAACCACGGAATATGACACTAAATAGGCTCTTAATTTAATACGGTTTGAAGACGGTTTTTTAGGCTTTACTGCCTTTATATTCAAATATATCGGTGCTAATCTATATTAATATTATTTAAAGCTAAATAGTTGTTATATCTGTCACTTTAATAGATAATTTGAGCGACAGAACGTGTAATGTAATTAAAATTAAATGACGTCTGTGTACTTGGACAACTATGGTTTGATCAAGCCGATAACTTTTTAGACGTTTTTTAAAATTTGTTTGTTAATTGGACAAAGAAAAGAGTGTTGTTACCATTAAAAATATGGTTGATATGTTTTCTACTATTTCAGCAGTTTTTTTGGTGCAATGTATTATGTAAATATATTAAATCAAATAAACCTATTGCTATTTGTTGTTTTATTTAAAATGATAAAAACACATTTTATATTTAGATTACTGAATACTTTTTAGACGGTGGTAGATTATGTGCTAGCAAATTCTAAATTTGAATTGCAAACTTTGACATTAAAATCAGTGTTGCCAATAACAAAACAAATTACCTACCAGACTTATTTCTTGGTAGTTTTTCGAGGTAGGTTAAGTTAGTTCACGCTTGTCTTAGTCTAGCGACATAGTCAAGTGCCCGTTGAATCTGAGGAGGGATGGGGGGTGGAGTGGGGATATGGTCTCCTGTCGCCACGAAGCCGTTCTCACCAGCTTTGTATAGAACGTTAATAACCTGGAACATAATAGACTTGTTTATTTATTTAGCTTATAAAGCGAATTACAATCTTACAATAAATCCTTTTTTTTGTTGTAAATACGTACATATTATACATAGAAATACCCAAAACAATGCAGGAAGATATGTTCACGCACACAAATATTTGCCTAAGTGGGAATCAAACCCGCTACTTTTGCGTAGCAGTCCGTCCGTACACAGTACCACCGAACCACAGAGGCAGTCACAAAGAAAAGAAACAGAATATTAACCTGTCCATCAGGAGAGGTGTATTGATACTGCCCTTCAACCTTCAACGCTGGAACCCCTGCACTGTCTGGCTCCAGACCTCCTACTTGTTCGTGGAAGATACCACCTCCTGTAACCAAAGTATGATTAAGAATAAGAGTGCCGAAGTTCCAATTTCCCCCTTTTTATTTTTCCTATCCTTCCTCAATCCTTTCACTCACTCACGCTAGACAGCGGCTTCGCAGAGTCCTTGGCATTGCAGGAGCAATGCTAGGGACTTTGAGTCTTAAATTAGCGACAGTTACCACTTACCATCATGTGGGCTGTTTGTCTGTCACTGTCGGTAATAAAAGAAAAAAAGAAAGAGTTTTGCTGGTATTGAAACTCTTCCTTAAATGCTTTCGTACCTCGTTGTTAAAATCTAGAGGAACTATATTGATATAGATTGCCAGTACTAAAAATAGAAAAATATTTACCAGTTTGATAGGCAAATTTATAGGATCCATCATCATGAGGAGTGTCGAAGTCAAGACGTACTATTTCATCGTCACTCTGACACCAGCATGAGCTGACTATCGTGAGAATCTGGAACAAGTATTATTATTAGTAAGTATGCGAAGATAAGCTTTTACATTATTAAAATTTTTTTCACACAATTTTTTTCGTGCTGACTCTACATTAAATTTTATTTAGGCATCCTATCTCGCTTCCACAATCAATACAAATCTAATGACACCTCATATTTAGATCCATCAAGCTATTTAGGCTGTAGAGCGTGCCAAAGAAATAGACATACATATCCACATACATGATACATATTATATACATATGCTCGAAAAAGATTAACCTTATTGAGTTCGGCAGTCGGGAAAAGTTTGTAAATAGGTATGTCGGCCTTTTTGTTTATACAGAGTAAGATTTGGCACAGATAGAGC
This sequence comes from Parascotia fuliginaria, assembly GCA_963082885.1. NCBI lineage: Eukaryota > Metazoa > Arthropoda > Insecta > Lepidoptera > Erebidae > Parascotia > Parascotia fuliginaria. The sequence continues at coordinate 2,812,030 of OY720199.1, read as the reverse complement.
TGACATTGGTGGTTACGTACATACGTACATGAAAAAAACGTAGATAGAGGCCCTTTTCGTTTACGAAATTGCCAGCTCAACGACATAAAAACTTTTCTCTCGAAGGGATAGGCAGAGGTGTATCTACCTAACACGTTTCGATAGCTATATTGGGTTCCATGCAAGTGACTGAGCATGTTGCCATTTACAGGAGCCCTTACACAACCTCATACATCAAACTTAATAAAACCTTACTTTGTCTCTATCCTTGTTTTTAATGGTACAAAAGAAAAAGACAAACAAAGTAACATCAAAATACTGCCTTAAGAGGTGGTAAACCCCCAGGGCTTTCTTGAAAGCATCAATATTTGGATCGGTAGGAAACCTACCAGGTTCAGGTTGAGTCAGCCCGTGACCATGGTCGGTGTAATTCGACCGAAACTTCGGGTAAAGAGGTATGACACCTTATAATAATTTTCTAACACGAGTAGATGCGTTTCATAAATATAGTTATGTGTCGTTAGTTTACAATTAAAAAAAAAAAACCTACCAGGTACCTAGATCAAACTCAAAACCCCTATCAAACTACTTAAACTTACTTATATCAGTTTGAATCAAGATTACGGAGCACTCCTTCAAATCGTAAGTTTCTATATCATTATTCTTCACAGCTTTCGATTTCTTTGACACATACATACAAAATTTCGTCAATATCGACACAGCCTTGAAAATCAACAAACATGCAATAATTTTATTACATGTATTTATTGTATAATAAGTAAATTGTGTTTATTTACTTATTATACATATATAGGTAACATATGTTTATCGACTGAGTTAAGTTATCGTTACGCAATGATTGCAGCACTGTCAAATGCACATGCCCATCTTCAATGAATGAAAGGTAGTTATGTACCTAATTTTATGTTTTAGTTATGACATAGTTTACACGATAAAACGCTCAATAAATGCGTAAATAAGGTGGGTGTGATTCGCAATGTAAACTAGTAAAAAGGAAAACAAAGTGTTACCTATAGATTTTAAACAGATTGAATCAGTTCGGTGGCAGTGCAAATATTTGTGTGCATGAACATGTCTATTTGCATTGGTCCGGGTGTATGTATGATATGTACCTATGTATTTAGGTACAAAAAAAAAGAATAGGTATCTATGTTTATCCGCATTCTAAAACCCATAACACAAGGTATACTTTATTTATGTCAAAGTCAAAGTCAAAGTCAAAGTATTTATTTCATTTTGATCACAGAATGATACTTATGAAAAGTCAAATTACATGAAGTCAGCTAATTAACCTACAGCCAGTTCGCTGACGAGGTAGAGCTGTGAGAAGAACTGGCAAGAAACTCACGCCACTCTTTTCAATCGCCAGATAATTACAATTTTTTGTATGAGTTAACAATTTTAACACATCAACGCAACCAAAGAACCATACAAAGTAATTATTACAAAATAACTAATTATTTAATAACATTTTTGAAAAAAGAAAAGAAACGAAAATAGAGGATTACAATTATTTAGTTTCATCTAGTATGGTAATTTGACTACGTATTTTAATTAAAATTAAAAAATAGTAAATGCATTTCTCAGTCATATTGAACTACAAGGTAATATTGAATTAAGTATTAAATGTATGCCATGCCAAGATTGACCAGTCATCCCAGGTAGCACCCGTTCACGAGCATGACGCACAGACCAGCCATCATCACCTTCGCCATATTAGAGGGAAGGTGATGACCCGGCCAATACGACACCACAAGCCATGACATTTGAGTGAGCATGACAATGCAAGGCATGGGTGGTAAAAAGAACCATAATAAAATGTTATATCTTAAGAGTTCATAATGATCATGATATGCATTCACTTCACATCAAACTTTTACTGCAATAGTCAATATTTTTTTTTTTTTTAATTTTCCTATAATTATATAATGTTAATCAAAGTCAATATAACTACAATAATAATAATTACTTAATCAATATAGCATTAATCTTGCATTAAACGAGCAACTATATCCATGCTCTTTTATCATTTAAATAATCATTAATATTATAATAACTCTTTTGAATAAGACGGTTTTTAACAGTTTGTTTGAATTTCTCTAAGGGTAGATTCGAAACGTCAATGGGTAGTTTATTATAAAAGCGTACACCAAGACCCGCAAATGTGTTGTTTACTTTATGTAGGCGATGGTATGTACCAACTAACTTATGTTTACCTCGAGTATTCACAGAATGCAAGTCACAGTTTCTAGAATACAAGTGAATATTTTTCTTGATAAACATAATGTTAGCAAAGATATATTGAGACGCCACTGTCAAAATACCTATCTCTTTAAACTTATCTCTTAATGAAACTCTAGGGCCCAAATTGTAAATAGATCGCACCGCTCGTTTTTGAAGTATAAAAATTGACTCAATATCCGCAGCCCTGCCCCACAGCAGTATACCGTATGACATCACGCTATGGAAATAGCTAAAATAAACAAGTCTGGCTGTTTCAATGTCGGTAAACTGTCTTACTTTTCGTATTGCAAAGGCTGCTGAACTAAGTTTACCAGCAAGACACGATATTTGGGTACCCCACTGAAGCTTGTTATCTAAAGTTAAACCCAAAAAAACTGTGGATTGAACAAAGCTTAAAGTTTCATTATTTAAACTTATGCTTATAGCTAGACTTTTAGTATTGGGCATAGTAAACTTAACGCATTTTGTTTTTTTGGAATTAAGCAATAGGTTATTCGCACTAAACCAGTCCAGAACCTTCACTAGTGAATTATTCACGTTGTCAATATTCGGATTCTTACGATCAACTTTAAATAAAAGTGACGTATCATCAGCAAATAGTACAATATCGCAAAAATTCTGAACATGGAATGGCAAATCATTAATATAAACCAGAAAAAGAAAAGGGCCTAAAATGGAACCTTGTGGCACGCCAATAGCTACAGGTAATCCGGTAGACCTACTTCCGTATGCTTACTTTGGGTCTAGATTTGATGTGTAGTTTGTGATATTAATTTCTAGCTTCCCGTGGCGCGGTTTTACCCGCTTCTTTGCTTACTGCTCTGCTCCCGTCGCCAGTAGCGTGATGTTACATACCCTATAACTTTTCTCGAGAACTGAGCTATCATACGCCAAACGAATTTTTCAAATCCGACTGGTAGTTCCAGTGATTAGCGCGTTCAAACAAACAAACTCTTCCATTTTATATAGTAATATGGATCTATCGGTCTGTCTCCCTAAGCCAGCAATTCCATTACCTCCTCAGTTCTCATCTCCTTGTGGCGTACAGAGACAGCAGCGGAGCCCTACAAATGCATCGGCGCGTGCAAGTCAATAATGATAGCGGCACTTTTTTTTTTTTTTTTGTGTGTGGGGTGGGTTGTTAGCCTCTGATGGCTTTCACAACCTTACGCGGACTGTCGGTGAGCAGAAGGCTCTCAACCGTTGCGGCGACCACTTCTTAAATAGTGGCACTTATTTTATACTGCACACACACATTCACACTCACACTGCACACATTCACTGTAAACTGTGATATTCGTATCAAGCAGACAACTGCAGCATATTAATGATTTTAGTTTGAGATTTTAATATTGTATAACGCTCCTGATTGGTCAACAACCAAAATGCGCTCATGTAAATACCATACCTGTGTCAGACTACATTTGTATATATAAACCGTGCCATTTTTGTAAATAAACATTGTACAGTCATCTCTCGAGTATTATTCAACACTACCTATTAAGTCTACGGTACGAAGGTGGAAACACTGGGCCGGTCTAATAAGTAGCTCTACAGCAGTACCAAGTAAATCAGCTGATACAGTATATTAGGGACAGTACCTACAGCTGTTAACCCAACAGCTGTCTTCATACCTACCTACCATACATACCCCTAAATCCTTCTTCATATACTATAATGACTTGGTTGTGTTTTCTGTCGTTTCTGGTTTCTCCAATGTTTAGAAAACGGTTACCATTTACCATCAGGACGCTGATCGCCACCAAAATGGTATAAAAAACACAGACAGCAGATATTAAGCTACCGAAGATACCGGTTTGCATTTTCAAATATTTATACGCATTGTTAATGCCATCACATGCATGAATTACAATATTTATTTACATAGTTTAATATTTATAATGTTTTATTCAAAATGTTCTTTTTTATGTAATTTTGTTTTGTAATATCTATTTAATTATTTTTTTTTTTTGGATACTTTGTTTCTGTTTAATTTTCATTTAATATTGCATGTATGTAATCCTATTTAATTTAATGTTACCATATTCTCAATGCTATGCATGCCTATTATATGTGTAATTACAATTATTTACGAAATTATGAGTGATGTAATTAAGTTGTTTATGTAGTTATACTGTTGGTGTGCTCATATTAAATAAATAAAAATAAATAAATAAAAATATTAATTTATTCTGAAAAAATCGTAAATATTTAAAGAAAAACGTATATGGAGAGCTTTATTTATTTATTTATTGAACTTCATGCACGAAAGTACAACGACGGACTTAATGCTAAAAGCATTCTATACGAGTCAACCGAAGGTGGCGAAGAGACACTCCAAGTAGGTGCAGACAAAGAAGCAGGGTGATATTAATGGATGTTTCTAAAAGAACACAGATTTTAATGGATCAAGTACGGAAATTAAATCTATAAATATGTAACTAAAATATACATTAGTAACAACCTACCTACATAAAACTAATACATTAATTATTATAAACTAATATAATTATGACTTTATATTTTACAGTTTCTGTTAACTTTAAATCAATTTAAAAAGCGTAAGAGTTTGTTTGTTTGTTTGAACGCACTTATCACTAGAACTACCAGTCGGATTTGAAAATTCTTTTTGCGTATAATAGCCCAGTTCGTGAACTGAATTTTAGGTTATAGGCTATGTAAGATCACGCTACTGGTGACGGTAGCAGAGCAGTAACCAAAGACGCGAATGAAATCGCGCTACGGGATGCTAGTCATAACAATAGGTGTTACAGCTAAACTTAACTCTTCCTTCGTCCATTTTCAATGCCATGAATTTCCATCTGAAAGGCTCTGAATCGGATGTTCCCTAAAATAAGAGCAGACTGTCTGAAGGCGGTCATAAGACACGGTATATAGGTCGCTTCTTTAACATTTTAATGGAGTTTTATACAAGGTAATCATGCTTTCCATCAAAGGTGACCTTGGAAGGATTATTCAAGGACGACCAAGTTCATAATTAATACAATTTGGATTACATCGACCGTCTACACGGATGGCATCAAGCAAAATCACGTCTGATGGAAGGCATGATTACCTCCGTGTAGAACGCGTTTAAACGTCCGTGCGTGCATCTCTCTGTGTGCGTTATACTTTAGACATTGAATTGTAAGGTCGCAGTGTAATTTATTTTATTACTATTTCTTCAACTTGCGTAATATTTAAAGGACGGGCATAGATTCCTTAGTTATATTAAACAATAAAATGCGGAAGGATCGCCCTTGCGCAGTAGGGAATAAGCTCTGTTTTCCATACTTTATAAGCATGTACCTAGTGTACCTACCTAAATAGCGGACACAGAGTAGGTACACACAGACTAGGAAAATATGTGTAATGCTTGACACAGGCCTCCCGAAGTAGGCGGGAAAAAAATTATACTACTTCTAAAATATTTTGAAGTCACTTTCTAATTACCTACTTTGTTGATCAAACATTGATTAGCAGTTACAAAATAAGTATTCAATCAATTATATTGTTATTCTAAAAGGTCAAATAGGTTAATCATGACGTTTGATGATCATTATTAATCTTTTTATTATATAATCTTTAAACGTAGACTTGCATTTTTCATATAATCAAAACGCCTTAGTGGCTCAGTGCTATTAGGGCATGCCCGAATCGGGTAAATTAATTTATACACACACAACACGTTTTTTTTTTATATTATAGCCTACCAAAGTGACTCCACCCCGCCTGATGGTAAGCAGTCAGTGGAATCCAGAACTGGCGGCCACTATACCAAAAGCCATCGTCTTAAACTGCTGGTATGGTGGCCTCCACTATGGCGGCTGGGAATGGGGTTAGAGGAAGGGAATGAGAGAGGAGAGGGAAGAGGAAAGGGGGAAAATCGGCGCTCTCACTCACCGAACGAAACGCAGTAGTACGGATACTACTACTCATAAGTCGATCTTCTATGAGAGGGTAGTACTTCCCCGAACGATCCGGCCCATTCATGCTGAAATCAGCGTGGATCTACTACCGTACGTTAAGAAAATAAGACATACAGATAGGTACAAGAGCACAAAAGTGCTACTTATTTAATTAGAAATTTCTTCCAAGAGAACTGCGACTGGAAAATTTAATGAAAGACAGATAGCTCTGTCTACATCTTCCGAAAAAAAAGTCGTGATGCTTTGTTAGGTATCTATTGTTCAATAAAGCAGAAAATACTTACAAATTTACAATTTGCCAACTAATATTGCGGTTAGACAAAAAATATCAATAAAACTTAAACGTTTTATGATCGGATCTATGAACTATCGAACTAACAATCCGATGTAAAATATAAATTGCTACTATTATAAAATTAAGTACCTAAGTAGGCAAAGTTTTTATTTACTGTGGGTAAACAGTCGTGTTGTTTTTACTAGAGCCAGACAGCTTTCGTGCCCCAAATGTGCGACTTTTCATACATTGCAATGCAATTACGATATAAGACAAATTTAAAACTGCCAGCAGAAAAAAGATTCTAATGTGCACGCTCGTAGTATTCCCAATACCTGGAACCTAAAGCATATTAGGAAGACACCAATAGAAGGTTTACCAGGACATACCTACTCAAGACCTAAAATAAAGATTATTTTGACAGATACATATCAAAATTTACGCTAAAATGCCACCGTTCCGTTAAACTTAAACTGACAAAACAATAGTACACCTACATCGAAGTCGTGAATAGCACGAGTCGACCTTTATAATAATATATGTCAAATAAGTTTCTATAATGTTAAAGGTCGATTATTTTAAATAGTAACATCATTTCTTTTTAATGCCTATCTGTGCTTAGTTTCTAAGGATTCGTGCAAGTTGGTACAGATTTTGCCACCCATAAATGCAAATGAAAATTATGACTTAGTAAAAATGGCGGACAACTGGTAGATGAATGGTAGTAGATCCACGCTGGTTTCAGCATGAATGGGCCAGATCGACCGGGAAAGTACTGCCCTCTCATAGAAGATGGAGTAGAAAGTATCCGTACTATTTCGTTTCGTTCGGTGAGTGAGGTAACTGCCAGGGGTCCAATTTTCTCCTTTTCTTTTTATCACCTGTCTCAATCGTTTCACTTACCCCAACTCCCTTTACGGTAGACTGCCCGGCATTCCCAGTTTGACTGGTTTGACTCCGCAGTCAAACCAGTCAAACTGGGAATGCCGGGCAGACGTATATGTGTCCCTCAAGTATTTTGTTTCTAGCAGTCAATGTCTGTCGTCTTAAATAATGATTTAGGTATACCACCAAATTAATGTCCTACCATACAGCATTATCACTTTCATCACCTGGACAGAGAAAACCTATATTAAAATGTACGCCGTGGGACATCACATTTTGAAGTGAGTGCACTTAACCAGGTGCAATTATCAAACTTAGTGAGTGCAAATTACGCTGGACCGCACTGTATCGCATCGGATAACAAAAATCCTCCTACATCACTTTGGTAAATAGTTACATTATACGTATACTATCGCACACTAGGTGGGCCGCAACGGGCTGCATCGCAACGCACTCTACACTACGATTTATATGTGTTTTATCGCAATTTTGAAATGCGATGCGCTATGTCAGTAGTATGCGTGTCTACCCACATGTCACAAAACGAAATAGTAAATTTGCAAAGTATGAAATTGTGTAACGCTAGATGTTACCCAACATTTGGATCATTGAGCAATATATGTAGAAATAATAACAAGTTGATTCTTTACATAAAGCGACGTTCAGCATGAATGTATAAGTATAAGTAAATAAGCGTTATTTTTATGAATGAATTCTAATAATTATGAAATACATAGAATACACACGTGCAACCAAAGACTTTGTACATAATTTCTATATATTGTAAAATAAGTGCAATTAAAAATGTTGTAAAAGAATTGCATACAAATACATAAGTATCTACTACTATATAAAGTGGAAGAGTTTGTTTGTTTGAACGCGCTAATCTCTGGCACTATCAGTCGGATTTGAATAATTCTGGATGAATGGAACGAACTACCAGCTGCGGTGTTTCCCGAGCGCTATGACATGTCCTTCTTCAAACGAGGTTTAAAGAGAGCATTAATATCACGGTAGGCAGCGGCTTCGCGGAGCCCCTGGCATTGCAGAAGTCTATGAGCGACAGTTACCACTTACCATCAGGTGGGCTGTTGGCTCGTCTACCACTGTAGGCAATAAATAAAAAATAAAAAAATCTTTTTGCGTATTATAGCCCAGTTCTCGAGGAAGGTTATAGGCTATGTGCTAGTTCATTTATAAACTTCATAATTCCTGAGGCCAGTCAACTAGTACGTATGATGCAGAAAAGAAAGAATTTACAGCCTGAAGAGATCGACTGGAGGACAGGGGTCTCTCTCAAAGGTGTTTGCATTACGCGTGGCAGGTTTAGTTGGTAATTGGCAATATGTGTGTACTAGCTTGACTGGCCTGTTGGTCTAGTGGTTAGTGACCCTGACTGCTAAGCCGGAGGTCGTGAGTTCGATTCCCACCCAGGAAAAGCCTTTGTGTGATGAGCATGATTGTTTGTTCTGTGTCTGGGTGTAATTTATCTATAATATGAAAAAAAAAATGTATATAAGTAGTATATCAGTTGTTTAGTACCCATAACACAAGCAAATATAATTGCTTAATTTGGGGCTAGATGGCGCTGTGTGAATGTGGTAGAATATTATTATTATTATTATTATTATTATAGCTTACTGCAGCGCGGTTTCAGCCGCGTCTTTGTTTACTGCTCTGCTCCCTTCACCAGTAGCGTGATGTTACATTTCTTTAACCTTCCTCAAGAACTGGGCTATCAGATTTAAAAAAGAATTATTCAAATCAGACTGGTAGTTCTAGAGATTAGCGCGTTCAAACAAACAAACAAACTCTTATGTATTTATATGCAATTCGTTTACAACATTTTTAATTGCACATATTTTACAATATATAGGTAGAACTTATGTACAAAGTCTTTAGCTGCACGTGTGTATTCTATGTATTTCATAATTATTAGAATTCATTCATAAAAAAAAACGCTATAAACATTCATGCTGACTCTTTCGCTTTATTAAATAGTATAATATATGTAAACAATTAATATCCTGATTTACCACATTCTTCTAGTACTGTAACATAACAATTTAACAAAAATCTTGTAAGAAAAATATCTTTACGGCAATTTGTTAGAACAATTTTTAGCGAAGACATAATTTCTATAGTTTAGAAATTGAAACTGTAAATAATTAAAATACAACCTACTTTTAATAAGAGATATAGAGATGGCTGTATTTTTCAGCATTGCAAAAATAATGTTAAGAAAACATATTCAAGCCGCTGTCGACCATTGAGGGAGAAGATAAGAAAGGAAAAGGGAAAAGGAAGAAGACCGAGGATGTTATTTGGTTGCCGGCACTCTCATTCCCCAAGCGAAACACATTAGCATGAAAACTAATATTTCACTTGAAGTTGGCATTTTTACTATGCTACGGCATCGTTTTATTTATATATAGAATTTATTTCAATAAAACTTGAAATTTTTTTGATTTTTATTATCACTGCTATGACATTTGTGAATTCTTTGACATTTTTATCTATTTTTAATTTATTTGCCTGATTATTTAATGTTTTTTTGTTGGTTCTCTGTGTCTGTCGTCAAGTTGAGTCGGCAAGTCGAAATTTTTTCTATTTTATCATTGTAATATACCATTAATATCATCAACAAGAATATTATTCTACACTTGACGCTGGCAGAAATAGCTGACACAATCGTCGGCTCTCTCTGTTGCCAAAAAAAAGAAGAAGAATGTTTTTTGTTTATTTGTCTAGCTACTTGTAATGTATTAGGTATTAAGTACCTATTTTTAAATGTGAACATGACATGTAAGAATCCCTTACCAATATAGAACTATGGCTATGAATATGAATCTTAAAATCGATTGACATTTATTATCTGTGTTAAGTAGATATGTAATTTAAATCACTCGAGTCGTGTTTGCCAATGATTTAACTTGATGGGTGACCGTAAACTCTTCACCTTTAAGTACAGTATTCCAGTGAATGTGATACAACAGACAGACATGTTCAACCAATTAATTTGATCACATATGCGATTGCTAGTATTGTGTAAATTTTACAGGCATTCAAAAGTACCTATAAAGGTATGTTGATCCGCATTCTAGAACCCATATCGCAAGCTATAATAATGCTTACAAACTTTGGTTCATAGAGCGTTGTGTAGTTCCTGAGTAATTATTAATTAAACTAATAAACAGTCGTTAGATTAAATCGGATGCCTCTACAATAATTATGAACGAACAGGGGCCCTTTTTTTACCATATCCTCATAGCGATCTATTAATAACTTTCAAATCAAATCAAAACAAATTAAAACTCTTTATTTGTTGAACACAGGTAGGAAGGTGTTACCAAGGCCGTCTTAAGTTTTACTAGGCCCCCGGGCACCTAAGAATTTTGGGCCCTTTTGAAAGTAAAAAAAAGTGAATTAGGATTGAACCACATCTGACGACAAGGAAACGCATTTTCGTATGTTTCTATACTTTCCTGTTAATCAGAATTGTCACTTATTAGAGCGAGAAAGAGAGACAGAACGCAACAGCATGCGGCGAAATCGACGAGCAATACAAACAAAATGCGATTGCACACAGAGGTGGTCGAACGCTGATTCAACTCCAAGTCGATGGTGTCAAGTACGATGGTAAAAGGTGGCCGTTAGCACCCTCCTAAACAATTCCTTAGAACAGATTGTACAGGCGGTACAATACACGTAATGAGGCAAAGTTTCACCTTAAGCCTAATGATTTAATACCGCCTGTAAGCTTGAAATTGTCATAGTTCTCACAGCAAGATTTTGGACAAAGGATCAAGGGGCCCAAGCTGGTATCCAGGTGCTTCAGCCAAAAAATGACAGTAGTACTCTATTTGAGGACGAACTATAGCTTTGTAAAGCAATAGTTTTTGCCCCGCAGTGAAATTCTGCTTCACCCTATTGAGCACGCCAAGCTTTGAGGATAACAGTTGGCTTTAGTCTTCAATAGACGGCGGAAAATAAAATATATCTGCAAAACTAGACGTCACTGAAGATGTAGATTCTAAGGATCTTAAGGCTTTCAAAGGTTGTAAAGGACTGTGTGTTGAAATTGTGGAGTGAATACAAATGGACGCAGACTTGTTTCTTGGTGATCGGTGACCTGCCTCGACTTTTCTCCACAATGCACAATGGAACGAGGGATATATGGTCGACCCGTTTAGTACGTATCCTCAGTGCTGTCATCTGTATAACAATGAAACGTCGATGTAAACGTGATCATTGATATGCAGTAAAAACAAAAACGCATCTAGCGGCATGCTGTAGCACAGGCAGAACAAATAAATGCAATTTCGAGCTTCCAGATATGGTTCAACCCTTAAACAGTTAGTTTTCTACGTTTTCTACTACCTATGATCATTCTTCTTCTTCTTCTTCTCCTTTTTTTTGGCAACAGAGCCGACGATTTGTGTCAGCTATTTTTGCCAGCGTCAAGTGTAGAATAATATTCTTGTTGATGATATTAATGGAGAAAAAAATGTAGATGAAATTAAATGACATCCATCTTCCGTGAAAACAAAAGATCACCTATGATCATTTAATATGGGTAATCAAATACACAATATTATTGTCATTAATTATATTAGTATGTTGTATTTTCTTTTTTGAGCGAAGTCGACAGACAAGGGGATTGACACATTATGTAACAAGATTGACCGTGTATAATCTATGGACTGGACCGTGCGATAGGTGCGATAAGTTGTCCGGATGTCTGTGCGGAGCGCAAATTATGATAAATAATTTTTGTAATATTGGAATAATGATTCATTAATAATAAAGAATCTTAAAAATCGAATTAAAACTGTTTGAATTTTAAATAAAAATATATTAGGCAAAGTTTAGACACACCTAGACATTTTTGTTATAATAAATTATGGCATAAGTATTTATTTATTTCAAGTGATTCAGTAGGTAAGTAGGTACTACGCTGAAGTCTCGGGTTCGATCCCGGGTCAGATAGAGTAATAGGATTTTACTGTCCACAAACTCTTAGCCTGTAATTTTTTTTATTGTGCCTGGTATGTAGGTAGGTGTATTGTTTATTTATTTGTGTAAGTAATGTACTTTTTGACTCATCTCCCAAATTTCCTTCGAGAACATAATGTTGAATCTCTATTTATTATTGCACCTGCTTCGAAATATCTCTGTATCACCCTATGGTAGACTGGTAGAGAATGCTTCAGGTATTAAGTCCGCCATTACATATTGTATGTATAAGTTGATTCAAATAAATTGTAACGCTTGGAGATTGTCGCGCCAAGCCAGCCAGCCTACCCGCCAGCCAGCCAGCCAGCCTCAGCCAGTTAGCCAGCTATCTAGCCAGCCAGTGTTAAGGCAAGATATTACTGGCCACCACAGCCGCCAAGTGGGAGGCGTGAAACTGACTGCCTGTCAGTAGCCATTCTTTTGTTTTTGTGAAGTGCTTACTTTTTGGTCGGGCCTGATAATAAAAAATTGTTACGCCGACTTCATACCTCGTGGTTTTCGTTTACCAAAGTATTATAAAATAAAGCGACGGGCTCGTTCCTTGTGAGTGACCCAACTTAACAGGCGAAATTTGGGTTATAGGTATAGCTCTACCCATACCTTCGCAAAAAAATACACGACATTACGACACGCTTTGAAAGCTAAATAATTGTAGTCGATCGAATCTAGTCAAACAAGAATCATCTTTTATTTTGTAACAAAACCTGAGAGCGGTATTTAATTATAGATATTGGGTATTACAAGTTACGGCCGTGTTGAATACTAAAATAATGATAAACGAAATTAATTCTTTTTAAAATATACCTACCTATTTGTAGACTTAGTGTACCTAAATAAGGCTTCGGTCCCGTGTCTACCCTGATGGCCCCCTAAAGGAGACAACAAGACTGAAAAATCCTGATGTCTTCCCTAGTGGGCCATCAGGGAAGACACGAGAGCGACGCTCTAAAAAAAAATATACCTACATATTTGTAGACTTAGTGTACCTAAATAAGGCTTCGGTCCCGTGTCTACCCTGATGGCCCCCTAAAGGAGACAACAAGACTGAAAAATCCTGATGTCTTCCCTAGTGGGCCATCAGGGAAGACACGAGAGCGACGCTCTAAATGATGGACAGCCGTGTGGTCTGCAGAATATGGAACTATCCCAATTTTCCCCATAACAGCCTAATGGTAAGCAGTCATAGAATGGACGCATGCAAACCAAGTTAATTTTACTTAATCCTGACTCACTATATCAGATTTCCAATCAGTTAAATTTATACGGGCGGTATGGATGAATGGATTTTTTGGATTTATCATACCGATGAAGATATGGTACCTACATGCTTAGGTTACCACTGTGCACTTCTATTATCCTGCACTTAAATAAATAACCGTAATAAATAAACACTATGTTGTCAAATATTTAATAAGTTAATTTATTTATTTTATGTTCAGCATATTTATAATATTCATTTGTTTATGCTAATTTAATGCCGGTTTAAACATTATGTCTGGTGATGACGGCACGCACATGTTAATTTTTGAAGACAATGTCTATCGTGCTGGGAACTGCTATGCTGCCAGCTTTGGTGAGAAACAAGTATTTAGTCTACCTAATTGTAAGTGGTAAGGGGTCACCTATGGAAATGGTTGTGTCGTCAAAAAAAGGTGTAAGACCGAAGGGTTAATTCGTCCTCCGGCGCTCTCTTACCTGTCAATCTGGCGCTTCCATGCGGCAATCAGCAAAAATCTACCACCTATCTACCTTCCACATTTTGAAAGATTTGGTTCTAAAAATTTTAAAACAAATCTTTCTAAATAAAAATCCTTTAGAATTCACTGTGAAAGAGTGACATTTAGTCCCGCACATGTCGTTCTGTATAAAAAGGGAGAGGGTGGGATTCATTCAAAGAGCTCTTCAGAACACTCGCCGTGGTAAAGGCGATAGAAGACGGCCATTGAGGCAATGTCTCTACACAGCTGTAAAGGCTGTGTAGAGATGTCCGATGATACGGACTGATCGGCGCTGCAATCTATCGATGTAGATTTCACTGTGACCTATCCATGTTTCTCCAACGATAAAAATAAAAAGCTATAAGTAGTGTCAAGGATACAATATCAATGCCCTTTCCGCGGCACCATCCTATTAATTTCGAAAGATTTCCGAATAATTTAACATTTTGTTAATGTAATAAAATAAAATATGAATTATGCCACTTAAGCTGGCATTATTTTGTGTTTATTTGTTTTACATTCGCTTTAACATTTATTTTATATGTGTATAATTAATTAATTATTCATAATGTTTATTTAAAGTATAATTATGTAAATACGCATACCTACACAACAATAGTGTAGGTATAGAATTTTTAAATAGTAGGTCGCAAAATCGCTGTATTTTTTTCTGTTTCACCGCTAACATTTATAGCCGTTAAAAAAGCCGTGAAAACCGAGGTCCTAAACGGATTATTAAAACCAAACAACTTGTCTTTTCGAAGCGATGATTGTTCGTAGGTACTTTCGATCGATATTACGTCCCGTTTACGCCTGTTCTTCGAGTAGCCGTAGCGCCTAATTTTGTAGTCGAAACGTCTGGTTTCTCTACGTAATTTCTTTTGTCATTTATTTCAGAAGTAGGTAGTTAACCTGAAAAAGTCGTCATAAGGTTGGCGTACCGTATTAAATTGCCGTGTTTTCAATATATGTATGTTAAAAGTACCTATTGTTATTTGAATAAAATATTGTCTTAAAATAATGAGAAGTGGTCGTTTTGGGAAGTGGGCGATATAGGCAGTAGTTCGTTTTGGGCATAGTCATTATGGAAAGTGGTCGTTTTAGGAATGGTCGTTATGGGATATGGTCGTATTGGGAAGTGGATATTATGATTCTAAACGGTTTAAAATTTAAACCACGCAATAGACTTTGATACGGTTTTCACTAACGGCACTTTATGGGCATTCTCTAAAGTGGCAATGGGCAGGACACATAGCTCGCAGAACTGACGGCCGCTGGGGCAGAAAGGTTCTAGAGTGGCGACCACGAACCGGAAGACGCAGCGTGGGCAGACCCCTCACAAGGTGGACCGACGACCTTATAAGGGTGGCGGGCAACCGATGGATGAGGGCGGCGAACGACCGGCCACGGTAGCGAAAATTGGGGAGGCCTATGTCCAGCAGTGGACGTCTTTTGACTGATATGATGATGATGACTTTATGGGCCGTAACAATAGTTACGACAAGTATTGTGCGTTCAATTCAGCGTTGCCAGACGTCCCAATTTTAAAATCAAAATTAAATATCTCGCGCGGGACAAGCTCAGTCCCGCTTTTTGGGATGATCTTCACAGAAATATCATGTACTTCAAAGAAATAAGTTATCTTTAAATTCTTATTATAAGTTGCAATTTGTAACACTCACTCCTTAGACTATTGTTTGAATCGCTATACCTACCTATTTTTCTAACGAATAAACTTTTTGATTTTGATTTTTTTGTTTTATTCAGAAGACGAATAAGACTTAACTAATTAACTTCTTCTTGCCAGTTCTTCTCATGGCTGTACTTCGTCAGAGAACTGGCTGTAGGTTAATGTGCTGACATTTTGTAAACTTTGACGTTCATAAGTGTTAATTTAATTATTAACCTATATGAATAAACATATTTCATTTCATAACTTTTTGTAAGGTTATTTTTGCTATATCTATTGTCATTGTCACGTAAATGTAATTTGAACTAAAATAAAAATTTTCTTTTCTTCTTTCGACGAAAGAATCCCGCTTTTTTTTTCACTCAAAAAGTTCGGAAACATTAGCAAAAAAAATCTGGCAAGGCTGGTTCAATTCCACCCAGGGCGACAAATGAATAAGTATGTTTGTGATATAATATTAATATTTCTAGAATACCTGTCTCGGTGATTTAGTTCTACTGATGTAGAGTACGGTAGAGGTCTCAGATTCGAACACCGGGCCCGGTAGTGAAATTGGGTTATTAATTGGTTCGCTTCTGTTTTAGGCGATCCAATATACTTAGATGTTTTATAAGCCCACCTCTGCTTACCCCGTCGAAGGAAAGGAAGCGTGATGATATTTTGTTTTCAGAATTTTGAGTGAATGTTGGTAAATTTTCGCGTAAAATTCGTCTCGTTCTATCAAAAATTAACGTTGATCTTGAAAAACATGTACAAAGAAGTGCACGATAGGTACGGTAATAAATAGGTGAGTACATACTTATTATCCTGTTCACATAACACAGTGTAGGTACCTAAGCCTTGTATTTTATTTTTTATAATAAAAAAGCTAAATGTACCTACGGATAGCATATAGGATTAGGTAGGTATTTGTAATTTAAAAAGGTCGCGTTTGATATTTAATATGTTCCTACTTATTCATGCAACGATCTACTTAAATGACAATGTAAAACATTTAGAAAAATAATAATAAAAAATATAGGTAGTTTTATCTGATTGAGTTAAGTTAAGTATAAAAAAAAACTACCAAGAAATTTCTAATAGCAACAAGAATTTTAATAAGTACATAATGAATTTAAGGACTTACCAGCAAACACGTAGTCTTCAAATACATTTTCACTAATTCCAAAATTAATATTATTTTTATTTTAACACAAATAAAGCAAAAATCGACTAGAAAAATTAAATAATAAAAATCATTAATTCCCGCCAATTTATGACAGATATTCGTTCGTTCAACAGGTATGCGAAACGACTGCGACTGTGACACCACACAGGTTGTAACTGTTGACTTGCGACCTTTCACTGATACGTTTTGTTTGTATAGAAGGGAAAGATGTTACTTATATAATGTATGCTAAGTTTATGAATGTAAATTTTGTGATTTGATGCAATTTACTTAGTACAGCAGTTATGCAAAGTGGTTTTATTGGTTGCTGTTTGACGATTACTTAGCAAATGCTCGAATAGTCTTTTTTTATTAAACTAAAACCAAAGGTTCCAAGGTATGGGTTATGTAAATATGTTGTGGTTCATAGAGTACCTACCGTAAAATGGGTTGTATAGAAACGAAGGAGGTGTTTAACATTGTACGATATATTAATTGACAGTTTTGTGTAGTTCAAAGAATTTTTATTATCCATTTTATTTTTATTTACCTTATTTCACCAATACTTACCGTACCAGTCGCTGTTTCTTCATAACTAAAAAAATAAGGCGATTTGCAGACTTGTATGCTACCATAGTAAATAAAAAAATCTAAATATTGACAATTAGTTGTTGGTACTTATGAAGTAGCGACGATCTTAAAAATAAGAGGTCAACCACATAAAAATTAAAACAACAAAATGGCACGTCCGTATAGTATATTTACATCATTATTTACATTAAATATTTATCATAACAAAAATTGGCAAATAAATAACAAACAGTACAAGATAATTATTCTACAAAACGAATAGGTACTATATAAATCTAAACATTTATTAAAATTAATATTAATTATTTAAATAAATAATTTTATAAAAATAATGTATTATAATGCCTGTATACAAAGGCAATTACATAGATATAACACTGGATCCCTTTAGCGAGGCGTCGGCGTCGACCTAACGGATCACTAAAAACAGTTAGTCCAGTCCACGTAAGTCATAAGTATTAATTAATAGTTAACCAATTTGATTACTATGCCCTTGAAGGTATTTTCCTATTTTATGTGCGGAACGCAAACTTTATGCATTTCATAATGTCGATCAATTAATTATTATAACATAAAATCTCTCAACTTTAAAAATAGAGCACATGACATAAGTCACGGTTGCCATAATAAAAAAACAATTGTTTTTTTTATTAAGTGACTTAGCAATCAAATTGGTCGAGACTTTTACAAGAAATTTAAATCAGGCACTTTTCATTTAAATAAAAATTAATAGCAAAACAGTAAAAATATCTTAATATTAGTTTATACATTTGTCCAATATTAAACTGTTCATATAATAGAATATACATACATACTTATTTTATATAGAAGTTAAGTTCGCGAGCTCGATTCTGAAGAAAATCTTTATGTTCATGAACAGGACTATTCGACAGGTCCTACGTATTCTGGTGCAAGTCCAAAAAAAAAACAACTTTACAGTTGAGTTTTTGCACTTGCACTAGTATACGTAGGACCTGTTTTCATTGGTCTGAAACCCAGTTTCTGGGCTGATCAACGAAAAACTAAATAATCACCTGTTAAATCTCATGTAAAATACCTGCATAAGTGGATTAATTTGATTAATGTATTTCAACTAACAAGATAATCAAATTAAACTAATTATTCATGCTTTTATCAACCCAATTGGTACTGCACATGAAATTTAAAGGTGACAGCCTTTCAGAAACTGGGTTTGTAAAAATATGTATTAAAAAAAAATTGGTTTATGGTCATTGTAGAGCCCATATCAGTGGTTAAAACATGCTTGCTTTGGGTCTAGAGAGAGTTGAGTAGTTGTTGTGATATTATGTCTTTATCCAACCCGGGAATCGAACCGATCAGTTAACCACTGATTCAGATTATAAACTTGATGGTATATTAGGTATATAATGCATGTATACTCTATTACACATTCTTATAATAATATTATTCTATCTATCACACATACCGTGAAACAGGGTGAGTGAAAATAAGGTGAATTGAAATTAAATTATTATTTATTTTATTGTCTACAGAGGCAGACGAGCCACGACCCACTTGATGGTAAGTGGTAACTATCGCTCATAGACTTCTGCAATATCATGGACTCTGCAAAGCCATTTATTTTATTGTTCTTATTCTCGTTTGACCTGAACAAATCCTAACACTAGGTTGACCACTAACCACTCGATTAAAAAGAAGAACGTTTTTATTATACCTAGCAATCTTCTCTAGATAAAACATTGCTTGAAGAGAAATATAGGTTTAAAATTTATATTGTCTGTACATAAAAGGATAAGTTATTGATGATATTAAAAACTAAAATATTCACAAACCCAGTATTATTTTTATTCACCCTCAATTTTCAATTCACCGTGATCACTGGATCTTAAAATAAAAGTTATCACACGTTAACAATAAAAATCGTCGCTTAAGGTGATGTTTAAGCAAGCATACAAGATTATGTCGTTAGTATAATATGCTTGCAATAAATTAATCTTATTAGATGTTAGATAGAACTCTTCTGATAAGCACGCCGTGTACTTACTCCCAGTTTCTGAAAGGCTGATCAACTAAAATTAACTAATCATCAGTTAATTCCCATGTAAAGTACCAATTGGGTTGCTAAAAGCATGAACAATTAGTTTAATATGATGATTAGTAACTAATTAAATCAAATTAAACTAACTATCCATGATTTTAGCATGTTTTTAGGTACTTCACATGAGACTTGTGACACATGAGACAGGTGATTAGTTAATTTTTCGTTGATCAGCCTTTCAGAAACTGGGGGTGAGTATCAAATTACAGGCAAATAAATTGTTAACTTATGATTGACTAAGTTACTATTTGTAAATTGGGAGTGCAGTATTTTTTATTTTTTTAATATTAATGTTCTATTTAAACCCGTTTGAAGAAGGACATGTCATAGCGCTCGGAAAACACCGCTGAGAGTTCGTTGAGCCTGCACGACGTGGGAAAACTAAAGGTCTTTTTATTTCTACTCTAACATTACCTTAAGCGTAACACACACAGTTATGTTGCCATTATGCAATACGCGATATTATTTATGTTAATTAAATAATAATATAATTACTTTTTATTTTTCTCCGAAAGATACATAAGCACATGAATTTGAATAATTTTAGTTTAATACAATAATTAGTTGACCTCTGGCACCCAAAGTAAGATTTAACTTGTGGTATTGGTACCAGGGCTCTCACTTATGTATGCCAGGTAATAAATGAACAGGGTATTTCACCCATTTTTGAAAAGTGTCTCAATTAGATTCTATGAACCACAAAAAAAATCACAAAATTTTTATTCAATCGTGCCATAAAAATGCATTTAAATATTGCATTTTCAAATTGTGCGCGTAATTGTTGCATTGAAAGTTTACACTTTTATGTTTACATAGCCTTATGACGTAATAAAATGGCGACTACTATATATTGGTGGTATAAAACAGATTTAAAAAGCTGAAATCTTTGAATTGCAATTTAAAATTTAGTTTGCTATTTTATGAACTAAAACTAACGTTTACCGATTGTTTTTCCCCAAAGTTGTCTCAATAATATATTTTTAGATTTTTGTTATATAAAGTAAAATACCCTATTATACTTATTGCTGAATTAGACGAATACTATTGTATATACTATCAAATATATTAACCATAGAGTTCTACCTACCATCTTAGCGACAAAGAAAAGGCACTATCGAGTATCTAATACATACATAGATTAATTACTATACTTTTATTTAAGTCTTTGAATATTGTTTTCAAATATTGTCGCTATAACGACTAATGCATTATTATTTATCTAAAGAAAATCCGCCTAAATGTAAGGCATATAGACCTTATTCAAGATCTTTATTTTTATTTGTTTAAAATACATATTACCTCCTTCTAAATTCATATCGAGTTCATATTTCGTCACGATGTTTACTTTCACCTACTTATAGCACTGAATAAACTCCTAAGAGAATAGACAAGTCGCATAAAAGCTAATAGAATAAATTATGAAATGAAATGAATATATTTATTCATATAGGTTAATTAAATTAACATTTAATTAACAATTAACATCAATTACGCCAGTTCGCTGACGAAGTAGAGCCATGAGAAGAACTGGTAAGAAACTCAGGCCACTCTATTTAATCGCCAGGTTATTACAATTTTTGTAAGTTACAATTTCAAGTAGCATGCAAAGTGACGCAGGCAATATACACTTAACTTAAAATGTATAAATTAGATTAAACGATTATTCTATTCTATTAACGTTTATGACACTTGTTTAGGCCTTTCAGGAAGTTCATCCAGATTGCGATTTGTTTTCAATGAAAGTATGTCTGTCGTATTGCGAGTAAGAATTATAATTGTTGACTTTATTTTATATACTTAAGGTTCCGTACCTCAAGAAGAAAAAGGAAACCCTTAAAGGATTTATTAAAGGACTTTGTTGTGTGTCAATCTGTCAAGACCAAGCTGAAATTTACATAGAATATGTAAATTTCTTGTCTCCAACCTCAAGCTGTAAAGAAATCAAGATATTATGCCTGATAACTTGAAGCACTGGCTTAGTTTGGGACCAAAGGGAAACTACTTATATTGTATGTAATTTATGTTTATTAATAAATTGATTGATTGATTGATTGATTGATTGATAATATTATTTACATTGACTACAAGTTTGTAGGGAACCCTCGGCGTGCGAGCCCGACTAGTACTTGGCCGCTTTCTTGATGAAAAACATCCTTTATTAATTGTAACTAGTGCTGTTAAAATTAATTATAAGTATAATAAAATATTGATGGCAAGACTATATTCAAAGACTTAACAAAATCAGTATTAAATTAGGGTGAAAGCACCAATCGCCGAAAAGCATTTAAATCAAATATCACATTACAACTGGCGCGCTCACCACATTAAAATTAGTTTTTACATTACACATTTTTTTTGGTATTTTTTTCCAAAAATTTTTGATTTTACTTCTAAGTTTTTCGATACAAAATTAGCCTACGCTTTGTGATTATATTTTTTATAATATATACATTACTAACATATACCATCGTTATATACTATACATACGTCTTGAAATATACATGCTATTTATAGTAGGCAAGCATGCTGCAACCAAACCGCCTGTGATACAGGATTACTCCTAGTACAGGCTCCTAACATTATTATACCTGTTTTGTATTAATATTAGGCCTCTAAAAATTGTATTTCTATTTAAACTGATTAAATGATTTGATGCTAAATGATAGTGCATTCTACTTGAACCCCCCGGGGATCCATAGAAGAATGGATGAAGAATATTTCAGTAATGTTCAAGATATTACAGCAAAATATTTCAAATAATAGCATTCTATAAAATTTGAATAGCATGTATATTTTAACCATCATCGTCATTACCAGCCATATACTAACATTACACATTATATTAAACATTTGGATTTGATTCTTTTTTTTTTTACTTTTATAATTATTTATGAATTTAACATCTAATATGGCAGGTACGCGACTGGATTACTAGATGGCGTTATTGTCAGTTATTGGTGTGGTATGATTTTATACGGTATTAAATCCCAGCTCGTACTGTTACTCGTACTACCCTCTCATAGAATATTGCATAAGATATTAGTTTACATATTAATGTATTTTATAGAAGCGCTCATAGCTCGTTGCGCTCAATCGTAAACGATTAGCGGGTTAAGCAACTTAAAGTGCGGCTGGTCCATGGATTGGACACATAGTGGAATTTGATCTAAGCGTGTCCGTGCTTCGGAGGGCACGTTATAAGTCGGTTCCAGTTGATAACAATAGTTAGGTCAAGAAGGATGCCTCTATGTGCGACCTGAACAAATCCTGACTTAACCACTAACCATTCGATATTTGATATAGACGTGTTTTCTTAGTATTGTTTCTAGCGTTTGGAGAACGCAGCTACTACTTGGAAACTACTGACCATCAGATGGGCCAGCATACGGCCACCTGATAGTAAGTAGATTTTTGTGTTTACGAATTTGAATGAAAATGTATGGGGGAAACCTCTATTCAACAGTGGTATAGAGCAGTGGCGTGCACAGATATTTTTGACAGGGTAGGCATTATAGATTTTAACAGGGTCGGCATTATTGAATTATAACGCTAAAATTGTGATTTTAAGCAATTATTAAGGTGCCTGCCTTTTTTTTCTATATGGAGTACACGTCACTGCACAGCAAAAGCAAGATCTCGGATAGTAGAACGATATACAGATATTTACCGCTTCGAATTCGATATTTGGCCACACTTATTTAACAAATTACGTAGAATAAAACAAAAAATATTGGTAATGCAATAGGATGGTATACCGGTATATTTACCCTACATATTTTTTTATAATTATAAGATTTACATATCGTATTATTATGACCACACCTTTATGGTACAACACACAATAACTGATAATAATATAAAACTAGTTTCTAACAGTCATGAATCAGATTCCTCTCCTTATTACACTAATTATGCTAAACTTATACCTTAACGGTCACTTGTGTGTAATGGCAGTGTATTAATAAAACCATGATTCTAATGACGCATTTACATTGGTCGTTTACTTAGTCGTTAGCCCGCATGCTGGGGATGAAATTCAACGGTCGTTAACTCGGTCGTTATCAAGCATGCGGGGCTTCTGGACGTTTGCATAAGTCATTCTCTTGAGACCTGTTGGCCCTAACGACCTGTGGGTGCTTACGACCTGTGGACGCTAACGACCTGCAGGCGCTAACGACCAATGTAAATGCATCTTAAAGGTGCTCCCTAACCGCGAGCAATGTAACGTTACAGATCCGAGCATTACATCAGTTTCTTGCCAATTCTTCTCATGGCTCTACTCCATCAGCGAACTGGCTGTAGGTTAATTGGATGAAATTTTGTTTTTGCAATTTTGTTGTTCATAAATGTCAATTTGTTTGATCCATGTGAATTAGTTTTTTTTTTTAAAGTGAATTATGTCAATGACCGTTAAAGGTTAACTTAACTCCACAATAATCTAAATAACAACTAATACGAGCTAATATTATAAATTAAAACCTCTTAGATTCTTCAATCTTCTCTCCAGGTCCTCAACTCCTTCTTGAGGCCAGGGCTCTTGGCTGGGCCTTCTACGTTCACCTCCAGGCGCCATTTGGAACCCAGAACTGGATTTGCCTGGACTTTCAGAGCTGTAATAAAAGACATTATTATATTATTGCCGAAAGTCGAAATGGCCCAGTGGATAAGGCACCCGCTTTGTAAACACGAGGTAGTTTGTTCGAATCCGAGCAAGTACCAATGTGCTTTTTCAAATCATAAATGTACTTTCGTTTATCTTGGACATTTCTCACTGACGGTGAAGGAATACTTCATGAAGAAACCTGGACTTAAAAGTCTGAAATTGCCAATCCACCTTGAGCGCATGTAGTGATTAATGCTCATGCCTTCTCTGTATGAGAAGAGGCCTTTGCCTGCTGTGGGACAGTAAACAGGCTGGTATTAATATATATTGCAACTTACAAAGTGGGCCATAGATTTGTTAAGGGTAACGGGGAACCAATAGATGAGGGTTCACGACCAGTCAAGGTAGCGATTGTTGGCCTATGTCCAGCAGTGGACATCTTTTAGCCGATATGATGATAATCTTCAATATAGAATATAAAATCATTATATTTTGCCACGTTCGTGTAATAAAATATCAGGTTATGGGTAACACTGATAGCTGCATACTAAATATTATCTTACTGCGAACACCCATTGGCCTTTTTAAGCTAATAATGGTGTCATGATTCCTATTGCAAAGTCAAAAACATTTACGCACTTGGCTGTTTTTTTATGAGACACAAGTATAAAATTAAATATAGTGTAACTCTGAATATACCTGAAATATTCAGTGCTATGCGCCAGATTCATCAAATCCGTGGGATCAGCGGAATCAGTGAGATCAGCGAGATCAGCGAGATCAGCGGGATCAGCGGGATCAGCGGGATCAGCCTGCAGATTATCATTGCCATCTCGGCTGTTGTAAAGCCACACACCCTCGGTCGTGCTAAGCTTGTGATCTTGTACTGCAAAGTCCGAGCTATACAATCGAGGGGGACGGGTGAACTCCATTGATAATTTTTGTCCTGTAGAATATAGGAATAGTTTAAAATTTTCGCCACCAGTTGGCGCCACTTAGGTGAAAGGTCACACAATTCACAAAAATTCAAAAACAAAATCAAAATTCTATCAGGCGCCTGGACCTGACGCCTGCCACCTAGTAGATGCTATTTTAGAAAACCGTCATTGTTTAAGTAAGGTGATGTTTGACCTATGTTAGTGTTAGTTGTAAGTAAAAAGAGCCTATTTAAAGTCAGACAAGGTTTCATTGACTTTTCTACTATGTCGAATTGATTAAATACTTCTTAAGGTTCCGTACCCAAAGGTTAAAACAGGATCCTATTACTAAGACTCCGCTATCTGTCTGTCTGTCTCGTCACCAGGCTGTATCTCATGAACTGTGATAGACAGTTGAAATTTTCACAGATGATGTATATCTGTTGCTATTATAAACAACAAATACTAAAAAACAGAATAAAGTAAATATTTAAGCGAGCAACACAAAGTCAAAGTCAAAGTCAAAGTCAAAGTATTTATTTCATTTAGATCATAAAGTATGATGCTTATGAAAAGTCAACATTACATTTTGTCAGCCAATTGACCTACAGCCAGTTCGCTGACGAGGTAGAGCTGTGAGAAGAACTGGCAAGAAACTCACGCCACTCTTTTCAATCGCCAGATAATTACAGTTATTTGAATGAGTTACAATTTAAACACTCAACGCAACCAAAGAACCATACAAAGTAATTATTACAAATTAACTAATTAATATAATACTAAGATTAAAGAAAGAAAACAAGGAATTCAATTATTTAGTTTCAACTAGTATGGTAATTTGACTACGTATTTTAATTAAACTGGTAAATGCACCCCCTGGTCACATTGAACGACAAGGTAATACTGGATTGAATATTAAATGTAAGCCATGCCAAGATTGACCAGTCATCCCAAGTAGCACCCGTTCACGAGCATGACGCACGGGCCAGCCATCATCACCCTCGCCATATTAGAGGGAAGGTGATGACCCGGCCAATACGACACCACAAGCAATGACATTTTAGTGAGCATGACAATGCAGGGTATGGGTGGTAAAAGAACCCTAATAAAATGTATTATGCCTTACGAACTCGTAATGATCATGATATGCATCCACTTCACATTAAACTTTTACTACAATAGTCAACATAATTACAATAATAGTCAATATAATTACTATAATAATAATCAATATACTGAATGATAATAATAGTCAATATAAGTACAATAATAAAAATATAGTCAATATAGCTACAACAATAATAATCAATATAACATTAATCTTGCATTAAACGAGCAACTATACCCATGCTGCTTGCTGCACACATGATTTTATTGCTGTTTTATAAATAACTAGCCATGCCCGCAAGTAAAATACGTTTTGTATCTCGGGAACCAGACTGATTTTTGGGATAAAAATAGCCTACGTCCATTTCCGGCACTAAATCAATCCTCATACCAATTTTTATCAAAATCGGTTCAACCGTTTAAGCGCTGAGTGGTAACAAACACACATACATACACAAACATTTTCGCATTTATAATATTAATAGGATATAAATACCTGGATGTAACCGCTCATCCAAATGCAGCTCACCAAATCCTCCAGCTATATCCGTCAATGTACAATCATTGTTGTTATTATTCCATGGTTTGGTTCTCGACCACTCTCCTGAAGGAGGGTACCAGTCTTTACAGGGTTTCTTCTCAGGAGTGTTCGGTGTAACTTTAGCAGGGGTTGATGCTGTGGGGTTATAGAAGAAACATAAAACTATATATATATATATATATATATGGTAGTAGATCCACGCTGGTTTCAGCATGAATGGGTCAGATAGACCAGAGAAGTACTACCTTCTCATAGAAGATCGACGTAAGAGTAATGGTATTCGTACTATTGCGTTTCGCTCGGTGAGTGAGAGTGCCGGCGGCCCAACTGATGCAAAGATGGCAATCCTCGCAGCATGTGTGGGACCAGCTCAGTATCCGCAGAGTCATTGTGTGGGTCGACCCGCCGGCCAGGGAGACCTGTAGAAACTGTGGTGCCGCTGGCCGCCCGCGGCATAGTACAGGGGCCCAGCTAGGCCTAACCACCCTAGGAGCCTGCCCCACCAGGTCGTGCATAATCCCGGAGTGGTTCGAATATCGAATAATAGTATCTGTACTATTGCGTTTCGTTCGATGAGTGAGAGCGCTGGAGACACAATTTTCCCTCTTTCCTTTTCCTCTCCTCCATTTCCTTCCCCTACCCAATTCCCAGCCGCCTTAGTAGAGGCCAACATATCAACAGTTTAAAACTATGGCTTTTGGTATGGTGGCCACCACTACTGGATTTCACTGACTGCTTACCATCAGGCGGGGTGGAGTCACTTTGGTAGGCTATTATAGAAAAAACAAGAACTCACTAGCCAATAAGATTGGTACATTTGAGTGTTTAACAAAGGGGGCAGATGAAACTAAATAGGTACCATTGACCACTGGGGTGGTAAACGCCACTTATTAGTGCCAACTGCTACCCCAGTGGCAAGCTCGAAGGAAGCAGATGGGAATAAACCATCTTTAGGCGGTATCTATCAGGGGGTATATCTCATCACGCAAAAAGGCCCAACTACGAAGGGACTACATGCGGAAAACGAGCCTGCGAAAAGAAGAGAAGAAGAAGAAGGGGGTATATCTATGGCGTGCAATAATTTTTGTTGCTGGTGTCTCTCTGATAACTCACAGTCTCCATTTTGATACCACATAGTGTCCCTTTCTATAATAATTAGGGACATGATAAAATACTTACGTTCAACCTCTTCAGCCACAGCCAACTTTTCTTTAGGTCGCCTCGGTCTGTCCGATCTGTCGTCCAACGAGTTGTCTTCAACATCGAGTTGATTGAGCTCGGCTAACATACGCGCCTCGCCGTCAAACACAAAGTCCCTTTCCGATACTTTGCGGTGTCCCTTGCGTGTTGGGGATGTAAGTTTTGCTAAAAGAAAATATCAGTTTTTTTAAATACTTAAATACACTTACATACAATATAAAATAATAATATTATAAAGAAAAACATTTGATTCTTTATTTTGTTTGCAACGATTTAACTAAAATCTACGTTAGCAATTTGAAAAATTCTTTATTTTTTATATTTTTATTTTTTTATATTATAGCCTACCAAAGTGACTCCACCCTGCCTGATGGTAAGCAGTCAGTGGAATCCAGAAGTGGCGGCCACTATACTAAAAGCCACGTCTTAAGCTGCTGGTATGGTGGTCTCCACTAGGGCGGCTGTGAATGGGGTTAGGGGAAGGGAATGAGGGAGGTGAGGAAAGAGGAAAGGGGGGAAATTGGGCCTCCGGCGCTCTCACTCACCGAACGAAACGCAGTAGTACGGATACTACTACTCCTAAGTCGATCTTTTATGAGAGGGTAGTACTGCCCCGGACGATCCGGCCCATTCATGCTGAAATCATCGTGGATCTACTACCGTAATAACTAACTTTCATCTTTAGAAATCAATTAAAGCGGGTAACACAGGCTATATTTTATTATGTTTAACGAATTTCAGTATTTTAAGCGCCTTTGTAAATCTGAATGATGTAATACGACATTATTAGAATAACATGTTTGTGCGGTTGTAGTGAGAGCGAATCAAATTGTTGATACTCAAGCAAAAAGAGGGCTGACGTCAGAGTATTAAATAAAAAAAACTTACATTCTCTCTTCTCCTCCTTGCCGGGAGTTCCTCCCCCGGGTGGGAAGGGAGTAGACAGTAACTCCTTCAACTCTTCCTCTAATTCCGCCGCATCCAAGTCCTCGATATTACTGCCTAAAGCTTTCTCTATTTCGCTGTATTCATCCATTACCTATTTGACATTTAAAAAAACGATAGAATAAGTTTTTTGACACAAAAAGTCTGAAAGTTTTGCGACCTATCGAGACTCAAAGTAAACATGTTATAGAACACTATGGGCTCTAACATACTTAGATTTTTTGTAAATACACTTGTTCACCCGTTGACTGCCTCTGTGGTACGGTAGTACTTTGTACGGACTGTGCACAGAGGTCGCGTGTTCGCTTCCTGCTCAGTGCAAATATTTGTGTGCATGAACATGTCTGTTTGCATTGGTCTGGGTGTTTCTGTGTTTAATATATATGTATTTACAAAAAAAAATTACGTATGTATATCCGCATTCTAGAACTCATAACACAAGCTATAATATATGCTTACTTTGGGTCTAGATGGCGTTGTGTGTAGTTGTTGAGATATTATTATTATATTATACATCCTATTATTTTAAATTAGGTGTATAAAAGAGTAAATATAATATACATTTATTTCTTTCACTCACCTCTTTTAAATCATCCATGGTATTGTGAACAGCGTCTTCTGTGAGCCCATTCTCCTTCATATTCTGTTTCATTGCTTCGGAGCTCGTCCTGTGTAAAATTTAACTTTTACTACACTGTTATACATTTAATTACGTGTTGAAATAGTTTTATTGTTAGATAATTTGTTTCATTTGAACGACTTGATACCAAATTTGACTCTAAATGGCGAGGATATCGCTGCGTATGCGCTGTCAATTGGTTTACACTTCTTAATAATGTCCCCTTCCTCCTCCCAACTCCAATGGAGAAGTGGACGGTCGTTTTCGTCTGATATGTTGAGCGGGGTTAGGAGGTTATCATTCGTCTGATATAATGATCGGGGGGCAGGTGGTCGTCATTCGTTCGCTATGATGAGTGGGGGCGGTCGGGGGTGGTCGTCATTCAGCGAACGACCGGCCACGGTGGCGAAAATTGGGGGAGGCCTATGTCCAGCAGTGGACGTCTTTTGGCTGATATGATGATGATAATGATATTATTATACAATCCACCATTACCTGTAGGTGTCAACGATAGCGACGTTGACGTGCGCGTCCCTGAGCTGCTGCAGCAAGCTCCTCACGTTCTCCAGCGCCGCGTCGCAGCGGTCCAGTCGCTCCTGTGCCTTGTGCTTGCGACGGAGGTGGTTCTTTGCCTGTTCAACGTCATGTATATAATTTTTATTTTTTTAATTATTTAGCCTACCAAAGTGACTCCACCCCGCCTGATGGTAAGCAGTTAGTGGAATCCAGAAGTGGTGGCCACCATACCAAAAGCTATCGTCTTAAACTGCTGGTATGGTGGCCTCCACTATGGCGGCTGGAAATGGAGTTAGGGGAAGGGAATGAAGGAAGTGAGGAAAGAGGAAAGGGGGAAAATTGGGCCTCCGGCACTCTCACTCACCGAAAGAAACGCAGTAGTAAGGATACTACTACTCTTAAGTCGATCTTCTATGAGAGGGTAGTACTTCCCCGGACGATCCAGCCCATTCATGCTTAAACCAGCGTGGATCTACTACCGTCAGATATTGATAAGAATATTGCTCAGGGTTATAGTAACGTTTTGGCTCGAAATGTCCCCTGGTACTAGTGTCTCTTTCCGAAAATTTTCCCTGGTATCAAAATGTCTCCTGTTATTAGAATATCCCTTTCAAATGTCCCCTGGTACCATAATGTCCTTTTCCAAGAATATCCCTTTTTCAAAAAAATATTTTTAGTAATAGCAAATGCGCAGACTGACTCGATTGTCGTCTCATATGACTCCATCCCAAAACTTTTTTTAATTTTTTTTTATTGCCGACAGTGGCAGACAAGACGAGCCACGAGCTCATCTACGTACATACCCCCAGTTTGTTCCCCAGCTTGAGCGCGGCGCTAGCGTCGTGGTGCGCGGCGGCGACGTCACGCGACAGTCGCTCAGCATCGTTCTGAAGCTTACGCGCAGCATATTGTAGCTTTACCATAGCTTCATCCGACTCTGTTACTGGAGATATCTTTTTATCTAGGTCGGCTGGTAAACAAATAACACAAGATTATAATATATTTTTCATTTTTTATATAAATCACTCGAAAAGGACATTGGCAGCAAAAGCACGACTGTGATTGGTCTGTTTCAAATGAACGTTTGACACTTTCGAAATGAGCGTTAGAAACCAACCAATCAGAAATGGACATTGATGAGCAAAAGCATGGCTGTGATTAGTCAGTTTCAAATGCGGAATATTTGTCTCATAAAAATGAGTGCAAGCGTTTGAAACTGACCAATCACAGCCGTGCTTTTGCTGGGATTATAGTGCTAACGTTTAGCAAAATCGAGCCCTATAATTAAGTGATTTATTCATCTGTATGCCATGTACTCACCTAATTTGACCACAAGACCCTTCTTAACTGCATATCCTTGCGAGACCAGGTAGCCCAGCAGCAGCTCAAAGGTCTGTCTGCTTTGAGTCCAATCACAGTTCTTCATTAATTCCTCAATGGTACCAATGCGGTCCATATCAGTTGGATAGTTTTGTAGAAGTTCTAAAGCTTGGTCCTGAAAAGGAAGCATCACACCTTAGCTAGTTTATCCAAAGATCTTTAAGGGTTTTAATTTTCTGGCTTGAAAGCAACAGCCTTCCCGAAAGACTTAGAAAGACCGAGAGTATTAGTACTATCTCTAGGTTTGTTCTCAATGTCAGTTCTTGAAGCCCAAGGACCTTTGAACTTTATAAAATGTATCCAAAACTTACCATAAATGTAGTTGTTTGTTTATTTTCTAAATTCACAATCTATACCATTAAATATAGCGAAAGAGGTTTTCGGTTGTGCGCGCTAATCTCTGGAACTACCAGTCAGATTTGAATTATAATAGCCCAATTCTTGAGGTTATTGGCTATGTAACATCACGCTACTCGCCACGGGAGCAGAGCACTAACCAAAGATATAATTTAACGCGGGTGAAACGGCGCTGCAACAAGCTAGTGAGTAAATATACATGTTTACATAAACTGTCGTGTTTATTACCTAGAGGCATTCAATGTATAATTATAAGATACTATTTAAGACTTATATTGTAAAATCTAGCGTCCCGTAGTGCGATTTCACTCGTGTTAAATTACTGCTCTGCTCCCGTCGTCAGTAGCGTGATGTTACATAGCATATAATATAACCTTCTTCAAGAACTGGGCTATCAAACGCAAAAACAATTATTAAAATCCGACTGCTTTATTATAATAGTATAGACACCTTTATTACTCAATAAAGATATTTATTTATTCATTTATAAGATATTAATTTATCTATAATATGTATGTATTTACAAAAAAAATGTATATAAGTAGTATATCAGTTGTTTAGTACCCATAACATAAGCAAATATAATTGCTTAATTTGGGGCTAGATGGCGCTGTGTGAATGTGGTAGAATATTATTATTATTATTATTATTTAAAGTGCAATAAAATTTTAACTTGTAATTTTGCTGTATAATATATTCTAGCTATTATGTGTTGTCGTCTATGTTGTGTACCCAATGAACAGAAGCATACTGCATAATAGCATCACATTACTGCAATTACTAATCTGCAAGCCAAGCATGATGAAAAATAGTCTCTTTAAAAGATATTGTGGGCCAGTTAGCTCAGCACACCTACTGCAGTTTGTAGAGTAGGTGTAGTTGTAGTTGAGTATGAATAGAAAGAGTGCCAAGAGTAAAAAACTGTATATATTGTAAAGTAAAAGTACAAATATAACATGAATTAGGTATAAGTGGCCAATCTTTTCTTAATAATAGTTACAATAAAGTTATTTTCGTACTACCGAGTAAGTGCTAAATTAATCATTAATATAATAGGCATTGCACAATAGTTTGTGACGAACATTACGGATGCTGATGTGCAGCGTTCAGTGTCAGTAACATTTTTCATATTAATGGAAAAACTCTCAAAGACACTAACCTTGACAGCACTTTCCAACACAAATCTCTGTGTACAATCTATACTGGCTTTAGGCAACCCATCATTATCCAAGCTCTGTCTCATAGGTAGGAACGAAGCTACTGCTGTGAGGGCAAACGCTGCTGGTTTGAATGCTAACCGAGCGCCCCATTTCACCCAGCCTTCAGGGCCGTTGTGGAGGATCTGTTGGTATTTTGATAGAGGACAGAGGTCTCCGTTCCTGTTAATATAAAGTTTTGTTAGCAGTGGTGAACCTAATAGTGTAGGTCTGTAAGATGACTCTTAGCTCACTTTAATTAGACCAGGTTATAAATCGTACATTTATTTTTCTATTTTTGTTAAATTTGTGAAAAGTGTTGTGTGAGTGTAATTATTAATACTTTTGTCTTAAACATATTATGTAGGCGTTTTAAATTGTCAATTTATAAATGTATCGCTAGTTTTTTCGCTAGTAGTATTAAATAATTTATAAAGTTTGTATTGGCTGTGGATCTAGGTTATCAATTTTTAGTATTAAATATTTGAAAAAGTGTTTTTGTAAGAACTAATTATTCTTCTTTAATGCTTGAATGTGTTGAAATAGTTCACTGTATACAAATATCTTGAAAAGCATAGTTGGTAATGTTCTATAATGATGTCTTGAGGGATGCAGGTTCAAGTCCTGCTTGCAGGTTAATAAATTGATGCCAGAGAACATCATGGGCTACTTACATCCCGAAAATCACTCCAAGGGAGACAAAACACATTTTAGCAAAGCGAAGCTGTGGGGAGCAGCTCGTATGAAATAAAAATACTGTATTTTTGAAATTTTATACTTTTTCTATTTTTATTATTATTTGTGCCTTAATTTTTATGGTATAAAATAGGTATTACAAAGACAGTTATGTAGTAACTGATTTGTCTAATCAGACTTATTAATTATGTTTAGGAGTAAGTATATTAAAATCATGTAAAGTTTGTAATGTATTTAACATGACATGGCATCATGTTAACTTTATTGATACTAAAGTAAATTTGCATATTCTCAAATTAACAATAGACAAAGGATTTTTATAATTTTTAGTTTTAACAGCCTTGATAGTAAATGCAGCCTAAATAGTAGTTGTAGTAGGTAACAGAAGCTTTATGTTTTATGTGTATCAAATTTAAATAAATAAAAAAGTTCAGTTGAGGAAACAAACTGTAAACATTGCATAATGTTTATTAGTAAATATGTTGATTTTTCTTTTATGTATTAGCACAGTGGGCAAAGGTAACGACTATCAGCCACGTAATAAAAATATTACAGATACAGACAACAAAAGACTCACTGAAACATTTCTTCAACGACGATATCCAAGCATGCTGGCGTCCGTCCTTTTCTACAGAAAGCAGCCTTTGCGTCTGCAGCAGAAACTATAGGATCCTTTTTATGACGACACCACTGCCTCAGCATATCGGACCAAAACTTCATTTTCATATCCCATGACTCTGGGTTCGTGGTTTTTATACGAAATGGTGCGAAAAGTGCGTTCATCCGAACATCGTCTGACCAGCTTTGTGGGAGATCACCTTCCGGTATACTGCACCCTGGCAGACCCATTATGCTTGTACGGATCTATTTTGACGGTTGTATTTTGATAATTATTGTTTTTGTTCACAATGATTTCTTGATTTAAAATTAAGGGTGACTGACTTCCGCACACAATGGCGTGCGAAAAATTTTGACTTTTCGGTTGGGGTTGCCAGTTAGTTACTAACCTAACTAATACCAACCAAGACTCCCGAGACGTCATCGTTTGATTATAAAATTAGTAAAATTTAAAAAGATAACTATTACCTTGATAAAATATTAAACGCAAATGATCGATGTTTATAAGTAATTAATTTTTTTAATCATTTTATATTCTAAAATGTTAACTTTAAAAACGAAATGTGTGTGTGTGGTGAAATAGGTGAGTACAGAAGATTTGCAATAGTTTCACATTTAAATACATAAACATTTTCTGAATCAGTTGCTTATTTTTATAATTATGTTTGATAGCTCGATTGACTGTTATTTATAAATCTTGAGCTTGAGAGATCATTTCATGTCAATCAACAGTCTTTAATGTTTCAGCTTTCAGCCTTCTGGTAACACTAAATTGTAACGTCAAATACCAAGATGTCGAATTCTTGACTGACCAATTTTCAATTTTATTTTTACCATTTTTAGTCTGTGCTTACGTTTGTGCAGCGTTTTCATCTAAAGAATCGGTAATTTCTAAAGTTTTCTCGTTGTTTTGTAAGCTAAATCTTATTAGTGAACCAAGGACACATTAGTGTAATCTACCGGTGAGTATTTAGAACAAAAATGGTAACAATTTGCTATGGTATTTGTGATGTTATTTGGTAATGACATACTTATCTCGGTGTACATCGTAGACTCGTTCGTCTTCTCGTATGATATGTTAAATATTTATGTAGGAGTTTTTATTTATAAAGTAGATATTACATCATACAAGTAAAGCTAGTTAAATTTATTAAAAAGTTAAACATGATAGCACTTAACACAGAGTTGTGAAACTGGTTTTTGACTAAAGAATATAATTACTTAGTTCTGCAAAAACTATCTTATTAGTAGTAAACCTGTAAGTAAAGGCTCTATAATTCTGCATATGCCTTGAAATAGGACTTAAAAAATCTTATTTAATTTATTTTTCATAATTATTTATGTATATTTTTGACAACCTCTGTGGTTCGGTGGTACTGTTTATGGACTCCCACGCGGAGGTCGCGGGTTCGATTCCCGCTCAGTGCAAATATTTGTGTGCATGAACATGTCTATTTGCATTGGTCTGGGTGTTTCTATGTATTATATGTTTGTATTTACAAAAAAAAAGTATGGTTTAATATCCACATTCTAGAACCTATAACACAAGCAATAATATATGCTTACTTTAAGTCTAGATGGTGTTGTGTATGGTTGTTGTGGTGTTATAGTGTCAAAATATTGTACTTTTAACAGTAAATTACTGACAATTTATAGTTTTTCATTCAGGGTAACTATATTAAACACAAAACTTTACTCCTGTCTGTCTGCTATTCTACATTCAGTCATCGTTTCTACGTGTCCTAAACACTACTAATTTACTACTTTAATCACTCTATCATCATTTAAACCTCATTAACTTTAATGAGAAGATATTAAATTATTTTAATGGTTGTGATTACACATAGGTATTAGTGTTTTTATTACATAAACCTTAGAAATTCACAACATTCTCTACTATAATATTGACCAAAAACCTAATGGATATGCATGTATCTTACTTGTTACTTGTTGGTGGGCTCGTGTCTGCATTTAAACCTCTTGGTCCTTTGTTGCGTCTGGTTTGGCTGGATTATTTCATCCAGCCTAACTTTGCCCAGGAGCGCAGAAGCTGGCTGGAAAGACCTCAGGCTGCCGAGGATTTGTGCCCGATGTGTCATCACTCCCTCGCATTCCAGGACTACGTGGGCGACAATTTCGTCGTGCTTTATGCATGTATCATACACTAGCTTTCAGCAGCTTGGTGTCACTTGAGTGTTGATTACTGCTCTGCTCCCATCACCAGTAGCACAATGTTACATAGCCTAACTTTCCTCAAGAACTAGCCTATCAATGCAAAAAGAATTATTTAAATCTGACTGGTAGTTCCAGAGATTAGCGCGAACAAACAAACAAACTTTTCCGCTTTATATATTAGTATAAATAAAAATCTTTCCAAAGAAATTCTCTGACCAATAGTCAGTCAAAATCCGTTGCATAATTTAGAAGTTAATGGCCGGTCGTGAGCCATTCTTATCTATCGGTAAAGATATGTACTGGTTTGTTCAATTCTATGTGGGACCATTCAACACAGGGCTCGCCAGTAATGTAGTGCACTAGTCTTACCAGTTCTTTTCACGGCTCTACCTCATCAGCGAACTGGCTGTAGGTTAATTGGCTTACTTTATGTAATTTTGACGTTCATAAGCATCTTACTTTATGATCAAAATGTATTTAACGCTTTGAGTTTGAGTTAGTACTATTATGTTTTTAAGTCATTTATTTGTAGAATCTCGCAATGTTTAACCATACTCCACAGATAAATAGTTCTAGATAAATTATTATTAGTAGTGATTTCTTCAACAAAGTCATATTTATTATACTTATTTACTAGATTTTTTGTACCAATACAAATGTATCATGATTTGTTGTTGTTTTAGGTATGAATAAGCATTATTTTAGAAATTCTTTTTTATTTACCTATCCATATAATAAATTTGGAGTGTCTGTTTGTAGTACTGAAATAACCATTTTTAACTACATGTATACGGTACATACACCAAAATAACATTTTTTTCAATTTTTGTCTGTCTGTCTGTTTGTTCTGGCTAATCTCTGAAATGGCTGGACTGATTTTGACGTGACTTTTATTGGCAGGTAGCTGATGTAATAAGGAGTAACTTAGGCTACGTTTGTTTTAGAAAAATTCTGTTATTTTAGAAAAATAAAGTAATGTTGATTGACTGTTAGGAGGAACGAAGTTCGCCGGGTCAGCTAGTTTTTTATATATTCTAAAGGAATGGGAAACAGCCACAATATAAAACTTTTTAAATTTAAATTAAACCTAAATAAACTTAAATTCGAACTAAAAGAAAGTTGTTTATTATCCGCAAATACCTACCTGTTGTAAATCTTATGTGAAGTATTTTAATATGCCAAGAATAAACAAAATAAACACATAGTTTGATTACCATTTTTGCGCAGTGGGAGCGCAAGCTAAAGCTGTGCATGCTAAGGTTGTGGCTTTGATTCCCACATGGGGCAAATTTTTGTGTGTCGCATAAATATATGTTCTGAGTCTAGGGTATTACACCCATTTTTGAAAAGTGTCTCAATTAGATTCTATAGTGCTAATGAACCACTAAAAAAATCGCAATTTTTATTCAATCTTTTAAGTACCATTAATATGCATTTAAACGCAATTTAAAACGCCGGACGCGATAGTTGACAGTTACTTAATTTTTACATAGCCGTATGACGTAATTGCATGGTGACATTATTTACCTGACACCTTTGAAATAAATTTTAAAATTTAGTTTGCTATTTTATGAACTTAAAGTAACGTTTTCCGACTGCTTTTTGCCTAAGCTATCTCAATAATATATTTGTAGATTTTCTCCTATAGAGTAAAATACCCTATTCTGTTTGTAAAATCCCTTGAAGCACTTGTTCGCTAGTGCTATGTCCGATATACTAGGCATACCATACTGTCATAATATTTTGGTAAATTAAGCCTTATGTAAATATAGTTAAGGTCCATAGTTCCAATGAGGGATCGTATGACAGGTGTTCTACTTTAAATGATTGCCACACTTGTAACTGACTTTAATCTTTTAGTGTAAATGTTTAATTGACGCTTGTTTACAGCCTACGAAACGGTAACGACACGATATCTATTCACGATACACATTTTATGGTATGCCTGGCGACCCATCCTTGCAGGTTTTTAGTAATAGGGATGGATTATTGGGAGCTGGCACGATTATTTTCAGGATTATTTTATAAACTGTATGTGTACATGCTCGGTGTTCATAAGAACAATATAATAAGAGAACACAATCAATTTATTGACAAGTTTGCACAACAAATTGGACTTGGTTTCAACTCAGATTAATTTAAAAAAATATATTTAATTTTTATATGATTTTTTTCTAGTGCAAGCGTACTCTCTTACGCCATGCAGATCGACCGAAAAACTACTTTTATGCAATATAGCCTTAAAGGATTTTCATACTAATGCATTTCGTTAAGTGAGAGCGTCAGAGGCTTAATTATTCCTCTCAATCTTTCTTTGCCTCACTTATAAACGAGGTCTCTCGAAAATAGATTCATTATTCTACAGTGAAGGCTACGCGATCACATTATGTACGTCAAACGGTAGTCAATAGTTTTTATTTATATCTAATCTTCTCTAAATAGCATTAAATCGTTGTCTTTTCCCTGTGTTTCTCGGCTACCTTCTTCCAAGCTTCGAAACAGTTGTTCCCTATCATGTAGAGCAGTTCTTTCAGTAGATTTATAAGCAAAAAATGGTAAAGAAAAGTGGAGATTTTCAACGGTTTGGAATCATGTTGTAAAAAGCGTAAACGTGCGAAGTTACTAGTTATCAATATAATCTTATTTTTTAATCTTAACCTGATATGATCGCAAGTATGCCTTTGTAACACAAACCTACTTAAGTATTCAATTCGTCATTTAAAGTCGTAGTATCTTTCTTTAGTCCTGTAACAAATTTTCATATCAATAGTTTGACGTCTGTGACCTGTTTTGATTTGGCTGAATGAGTGTTTTCTGTGTGCTTGAAAATATTGCTGTGAGTTTTTTAAAGTTTGGTGTTAGATCTAAAATCTGACAGCAGAACTTCCAAGTGTGATTATTGCAAACTCGCCTCTTTGTATTGAAGATCATTACGTGGA
Source organism: Parascotia fuliginaria (assembly GCA_963082885.1). Classification (NCBI taxonomy): domain Eukaryota; kingdom Metazoa; phylum Arthropoda; class Insecta; order Lepidoptera; family Erebidae; genus Parascotia; species Parascotia fuliginaria. The sequence goes on along the minus strand of OY720199.1, from coordinate 2,772,647 downwards.
TTTTTTTCCTCAGGTCAGTAAGGTATTTAAATATGTATATCCGCATTCTAGAACCCATAACACAAGCTATATAAATATGCTAATTTGGGTCTAGATGGCGTTGTGTGTAGTTGTTGAAATATTATTATTATTATATTATTATTATTATTATTATTATTATATTTCGCACTCCAAAACTATGTTATCTATTTTAAATAAATCTAGCTCTTGATTTTCCATAGCTGACCAGTGGACTTACCTAAGTATCATATTTCTATTTAGACTTGTACTGCAGGTACTGTGTACGAATTATTACACGGAAGTCAGAGGTTTAATCCCTGGGTCGGATAAAGTAATGTTAAGTTTCTTTTTGTTAAGAAATTCTGAATATTAGCCCGAAATTTGGCTCGACCCTATGACGTAGGATGCTGGATAGCTGACGCAACGTGGGTGTTACAAACCTCTGCATACCCCTTTGGGGGAAAACGCGTGAAGTTATCTCTGCCCAGCTATCTGCCCTATAGAGAAGACACATACTCGTACATGCGATGGCGTCTTTCGCTGCAGGGCAGATCTAATTCGGAATCTTAGCAGAAATGACGAGTCCATGTGCATAGCGAGGTATGCGAAGGTGCAGCTGCTCCTCTTAGAAGGCTGTAGTAACGGTTGTAAGCATTAGCGTATATAACAGAGGAAGCAGCATCTCCCTCCCTCCCCTAGAAAGGTTTAGCAACGGTTTTAAAGAGCCTGCCCCCCCTTTAAACGGAATTCTGGCTACGACCTTGCACTAATCACATTGAAGTGTTTATCGCTATTTTACTATTAATAGTAATGTTGATTAAGGTATTAAATGACAGGGACGGTGTTGCCTATTAATAAATTGATACTAAGCACACGTACATTTGTTAAGTTTAATTATAGTCGCAGGTCTAATGATTTATAAGCAAATCGAGGTCCGTCCTCGCTTTGGTATCAAAAGTTTCATTCAATCTCACAAGAAACTTACGGAAAATATCATAGCATGGTGTCGTATTGCATCATTTAAATTTAAGAAGGCGCTGAAAATGTTTAAAATCTGAAAATTATTGAAAATAATATGTTAAACATAATAAAATATAGCCTATGGTTAACTGTAGAATTTATTAATTTCTAAAGGTGAAGGAAGGAGAATATCAGTTGATACTGTAGTGGGACTAGGCCGTATCGTGTTGTTGATCCCGATATGTTCATAGCACTGTCATGGTATGGTACGTTGTAGTGGGCAAAATCCTTTAACCTCGTGTATGGGAGGCGTGGCCGATGGATAAGAGTGAAGTAGATACTAAGGAACAGCTGGGTCTTTCGGCTGTAATTATTTATACGGTAGTAGATCCACACTGGTTTCAGCATAAATGGGCCGGATCGTCCGAGAAAATACTACCCTCTCATAGAAGATCGACGTATGAGTAGTAGTATTCGTACTACTGCGTTTCGTTCGGTGAGTGAGAGCGCTGAAGGCCCACTTTTCCCCCTTTCCTCTTTCCTCACCTCCCTCATTCTCTTCCCCTAACCCAATCCCAGCCGCCATAGTGGAGGCTAGCATACCAGCTGTTTAGGACGATGGTATAGTGGCCACCACTTCTGGATTCCACTGACTGCTTACCATCAGGCGGGGTGGAGTCACTTTGGTAGGCTAATATAAAAAAAATGTTTATAGTGATGAATGTATTCGTTTCCTCCAGGCACACAAAGTATGGATCGCCGGTGACACTACACGAACCCCATGAGCCCTTTCTCCACCTTCTCCTGGGTCCGCCACTCTGCGGTATGCTGTTAGGTGAGTCCCTATTAATTATTTATTTATTACTAGCTGCTCCCCACGGGTTCGCCCGCTCCTAAAATGTGTTTTGACTCCATCGGGAACCAGACCGATTTGTAGGATAAAAAGCTTATGTCCATCTCCGGCACCGAATCTATCTATTTCAATTTTCATCGAAATCAGTTCAGCTGTTTAGGCGCTATGTGGTAACAAACACACACATACACACAAAAGTATCAATATAATAAGTGACGCAGTTAATGATGTAAATAATTCACATGTAGATATCAGCTGCAGCTCGGGTCAGTGTCACTGCTACACGTTGGCTGATCACGCGACGTCATGACCTCTGATCCCCGGTATCTTACGAGCGAGTGCGATCATATTTGTACCAGGAATAATCCACTGAACTACAATAATAATTACTGGAACTATTTTAAAAACATAATAGATGGCGCTTTTATAAAATTGCAAATTTGTTTGGAATAAAATAGGGTATTATAGTCTGTTCAAAAAGAGAACTGTCGTGGCCAAATTGTGAACTAACGGTCTGATTATTACCTAAGTAAATTATTTATTGTTATTATCAATTATTATTATATTAATTAAGTAAATTATTCAGGTAATATTTAATAATTAATAATAATTAGTAACGGAGCAGACGCACTATAGTATTGCCCACTAAACAAAAAAGGTAATGACTAATGAGGCACAGTTGCGCCTTAAAATCCCACGACGGTTCTCTTTCTGAACAGACTTTACACCGATTTTTGAAGTTTACCAATTATAGTGCTAATGTACCACTAAATATTTACAAAAATTTTATTTAAACTTTCATGGTTACGTCCTGCACGTTTCTTTGTAATCATTTAGCTAAACCGAATTTAAGATGTCAGTAATGCAGTTTTGCGTTCCGTTTTACATATTTTCGGCTGTGAAAAAACTGACTGTTGACTGCCTCTGTGGTTCGGTGATACTATGTACGGACTGCCACTCAGAGGTCGCGGATTCGATTCCCGCTCAGTGCAAATATTTGTGTGCATGAACATTGAACATGACTATTTGCATTGGTCTGGGTGTTTCTATGTATATTATGTAAGTTTTTATAAAAAAAAAATGTAAATCCGCATTTCTAGAACCCATAACACTAGCTATATAGTATATGCTGACTTTGAGTCTAGATGGCGTTTTGAGTAGATAAAAAAAAAATCGTTTAAACCGTACTTTGTTGATCGATAATTATCTCAATGTCAAACTGTTATTTATATAGATTAAAATGTATTTATTTTGTTGATAAACTGTGCTTTTGGCATAATCTAACAGCTTCCAAACTTATTCGTCAACTCGCCACTTGAAAACTTGCCACTCGGTGGCGAGTTGCCCCGAATTATTTTAATTTATTTTTCATTGACTACCGAGTGGCGAGTTTTCAGTTGACGAGTTGACTTGTTGAGTCAGCTTCCAAAGCTAATTTAACTTGTAAAATTGTTGTAGTCAGACAAAAATGTGTGGTAAACTCAGTAAAAGTAGTTATAGATCCCGTTGACTTCATTTCAGCAAAGATTAGGTTCTTTTATTTACTTTGATTGAGCCTTATTTAAAGATAATTAAAGTAAAACGACGGACTCCGTAAAACAGATAGACAAACAAAAGCATGGAAGAAAATAATGGAATTGTTCAATAAAAATACGAAAGATGCTACGCGAACTTGCGATAATTTAATAAGCTCCTATCGTAACAATAAAAATAGATGAAAAAACATTCTGAAGCAAAGAAGATTTTAGAAGGTAAGTTTTTAAGTTTATCAACAAGATACAAATGTAAAGAAACAAAGTACATAAAAATATATATAAATAAAACTACACACATATTATACATAGAAACACCCAGACCAATGCAAATACACATGTTCATGCACACAAATACTGACACAAATATCTGCACTGAACGTGAATCGAACCCGTGCCCTCTGCGTGTACCACAGAACCACAGAGGCAGTCAAGTCATTTATTATTATGTTCTCATCTTATTTTGATCCTGTTTTTTTTAACGGAGCGTGAAAAAGCATCTCATAAAGCCACTATGGTGGAGTCATTGGAATGTTGTCCACCATTTCTGGATATTACTGACTGCTTACCATCAGACAGAGCTTAGTCGCTGTCGTAGGCTAACATGAAAAATATAAATTTTATTATATTTTAATATATTTATTTTATATTTACCACCTTTTTTGCTGAACGCGTAAAACTAGAGATAATATATTTACATTAGACGTTCAATGTATTACCGGTAGATGGCGCTACATGTAGCATTGTTTTGTTTTTAATCGAGTTGATTACCTACAGTCTGTCGAGTAATATAATAATAATAATAATTGTAAGTCCAAAAAAAAAATAACACAATGTTATGTCGGTAGTAAATACATGCTGGTTTCAGCATGAATGGGCCGGATCGTCCAGGGAAGTACAACCCTCTCATAGAAGATCGACGTAAGAGTAGTAGTATCCGTACTACTGCGTTTCGTTCGGTGAGTGAGAGCGCCGGAGGCCCAATTTCCCTTTTTCCTCGCCTCCCTCATTCCCTTCCCAGCCGCCATAGTGGAGGCCACCATACCAGCAGTTTAAGACGATAGCTTTTGGTATGGTGGCCACCACTTCTGGATTCCACTGACTGCTTACCATCAGGCTCGGTGGAGTCACTTTGGTAGGCTAATATGATTTTTTTCTTCCTTTCTTTCCATAACCCTCGTATTTTAACCCACAGGTATACGTTCACTGAACTTAACAAGACGATTCAAGTGCACCTGCCCCACCACCAGCTACTCTCTGCTCCTTGTAAGATTTCTTTTGTTTTCCTTTTTCTTCCTTTTTCCTTTAACATAGATACTGGAGTTCAAGATTTGTGTCGCTGGCTTAAAACGCACAACTTCATGTCGTACAATCAAAGCCTGGGAACCTGAAACTCTTTACCAGCACATATATAAATTTTAATCCTGGGTTTTTAAATCGATGCGTAAAAAAGCAACTCTCGAAAACTAATAGTTAGTCAGTGGTTACTGCTCTGCACCTATCGCCAGTACCGTGATGTTCCATACCCTATAACCTTCCCCAATAACTGGGCTATAAAGCGCAAAAATAATGATTCTAATCCGACTGGTAGTGCCAGAGATTAGCGCGTTCAAACAAACAGACAAACTCTTCCGCTATAGATATTAGTGTAGATTTAATTAGCAGGTCCTATATCGTTATCTTTAGGATGCGTTTTCACTGAAGCAGAGCTGGGCGGAGAGCGTGTATAGGCCAATCACAATGCTCGAAATCTCCACTTCGCGTCAGTGGAACAGTGTAAGCGGAGCCAAGCGGAGCTAAGCAGACTTTCAAATAAAATATGTAAATACGCGGCCTCGAGCTGGACAGAGAGTCGCGCCGACTGTGGTGTCTCCACTCCGCTACAATACTTTTCACTGCTCTTCTCCTCTCCGCTTCGCCAACCTCAATACTTTTCACTGCTCTTCTCCTCTCCGCTTCGCCAACCTCCGCTTCGCTAACCTCCGCTTCACTGGAAACGCACCCTAAGTCTCACGACATCCAAGGATAAAGATGGGTGCATTTAGACTACAGACCACACGTCCAGTTTAATTTATACATGTTATACATACAATAAAAAACTAATCACATCGTAAACTATGATATTGATAGATAATGTAAGGTATTTATTAAAAGTACCTACAATTTATGGCTTAATTTATAGCAGTTTTACTTTCGTATCATAATACCTTATTACCACCTCGCGCAATAACCAAGTCGTTGCCGATCGTACAGAGGAGCAATAGAAAGTCACACAACACATCATCATACCTTTTTTGGGATTCAAGGGGTAAGCAGAGGTGTACCAGTAGGTACCACATTAAGAGCGTTCACACAAAAGAGTAGCAACGTCGCAATTTCGTGTCATATTACAGTTCTTTTACTATGAAAATATCGCCATGGAAGTTTTCAATGCCAATTTGCTTATAAATAGTACAGTAAGCATTATAATAATAATAATAATAATATTCTACCACATTCACACAGCGCCATCTAGCCCCAAATTAAGCAATTATATTTGCTTGTGTTATGGGTACTAAACAACGCATAAACTACTTATATACATTTTTTTTTTGTAAATACATACATATTATAGATAAATTACACCCAGACACAGAACAAACAATCATGCTCATCACACAAAGGTTTGTCCTGGGTGGGAATCGAACCCACGACCTCCGGCTTAGCAGTCAGGGTCACTAACCACTAGACCAACAGGCCAGTCAATTCAATTATGGTTACTTACTTTTTATACAGCTTTTACGTAATTCTAAAAATTGTTCTAAAAACATTTTTTTAAATATTGGTCCAATTTAATGTGAAAATTAAAAACCACGATAATATGATACTAAATTGCGACGTTCCTTCCCACTCTATTGTGTGAACGCTCATAAAATGTCGCCAGCTATGTAAGAGCGAGCCATAAATCCAGAACGTAATATAATTGACTGGCCTGTTGGTCTAGTGGTTAGTGACCCTGACTGCTAAGCCGGAGGTCGTGGGTTCGATTCCCACCCAGGACAAACCTTTGTGTGATGAGCATGATTGTTTGTTCTGTGTCTGGGTGTGATTTATCTATAATATGTAGTATTAAAAAAAAAAAAAAGTGTATAAGTAGTATATCAGTTGTTTAGCACCCATAACACAAGCAAATATAATTGCTTAATTTGGGGTTAAATGGCGCTGTGTGAATGTGGTAGAATATTATTATTATTATTATTATTAGGTAATATCCGTATACCCGACCCGTAAATCGAACATGATACTTCTGCGAAGTAGTTCATACACAGAATCACTGAACTATAAAAGCAAAAAAAGGACCCATGACATGATAATATGAGTTTAAGGTGCTGGTCATCTTAACCAATCAATAAAACCCTCGAGGCTTATACTGTCATCAATGAAGTATATTAATATTCGCAAATTTATTTGCATATGTTAACTAGTTGACATTGTCCTACATGCAAAGTTCTCGGTCAACGTCTAATAATTTTTTATGCCTACATATTATATGGTTTCCTTAACCTTATACATTCACCTTCATGTCATGAGGTAGGTCATAGGACTAGCTTGAACTTCGGATTTTTCACACTTACCCCAGTTTTTTGGTATAGTGACCACCACTTCTGGATTCCACTGACTGCTTACTATCAGGCAGGGTGGAGTCACTTTGGTAGGCTAATATATAAAAAAATAAGCTTTCGGTACTCAACATGAGATTTAACTGGTGATTTGTAAATTTTTCGTTGATCAGCCTTTTAGAAACTGGGGGTTACACACCCATTGCTGTTACTAAACCAGTAATAACACTGAAGAACCCTTACGATAAATGCAATATCTCCCGTTTCATAGAATATTGCGTTACTTAGCCCAATTTGGGTTGGATTCGGCAGTTTCTATCCTTTTCTGTCAAGCGGAATCGTTATTTAATAGAGCGAGAAGGAGCGACGGAACGTGATATTTGGGGGACTTTTTCGGCCTTTATAATATAAATATAACTGTTTGCCTAAAGAACCATAACTAAAAATGCTTTAATATTTGAACGTCTTTTAGGCCTTTCTCTACTACTCTTTAGACCTTACTCTAACATAGTAAGCTGTAATTAATTACCTATAGAGTTAAGTGTATTGCCTGTCTCACTTTGCATGCTATTTGAAATGGTAACTTACAAAAAATTTAATAACCTGGCGATTAAAAAGAGTGGGCTGAGTTTCTTGCCAGTTCTTCTCATGGCTCTACTTCGTCAGCGAACTGGCTGTAGGTTAATTGGCTGACATTTAATTAACTTATATGAATAAATATATTTTCATTTTTCATTTTCTTTTTTACGTTTGCCTACCAACACCATGGTGTCAGTCATTAACAGTCCACAAAACGATTATCTACCAATGACAGGTAAAATACAAATTATCGTATTATTACGTGAAGTAGGTGTGTCTATACTGCATACAGTAGAAACTATACTTATGCTAATAGTAGTTGGACAAAATATTTACTGAAGAATAAACAGATCTAATATTTGATTTGACATGTTCGCGAAGTGACGCGCGTCATGTACCACAATAATATTTAACTTCTCTAGACATTGATAGCGGTCAAGACACCTAATGAGGTTTTTAAGAGCACCGCAGGTCCATTTATTTCATTTGAATAATAAAATATAAGGTGACAGGTTTTTAAGAGCACCAGAGGTCGCAACTCAGAGTTATTTCATTCGAATCATAAAATATGATGCTTATAAACGTCAAAATTACATGAAGACAGCTAATTAACCTACAGCCAATTCGCTGACGAAGTAGAGCCTAAGAAGAACTGGCAAGAAACTCACCACTCTTTTCAATCGCCAGATAATTTTTTTTTTGTATGTACAATTTTAACACAACGCAACTAAAAAACGATACAAAATAATTATTACCAATCAACCAACTAATAAAATTAACAAAAATAAAGAAAGATGAAAACAGAAAGCCCGCCTGTCACTACCATAATTAATACGAATCTAATGACACCTCATATGTAAAATCCATTAGGTCATTTAGACTGTAGAGCGTACCAAAGAAATAGACATACATACTCACATACATATATCCATACATACGCTCGAAAAACATTACCCTCCTTAACTGAGGCGGTCAAAAAACAGTTTATTTATAGAATTACCCTAAAATACAATTTAACAGACCATACAACATGCGATTTGAACAAAAGATAATTAAAAACTTTTTACACATAGCTAATATATTATTTCAATGTCAATATATTCAATATTTTAATTATATATTACATAATATAATATACGTAATATCTTAGGCTCTTAGCACATAACATTGACATAGTCATTATTGCTTATTTACATAAAGGCGGTTCTTCAGGGTATATGTCATCATCATATCAGGTGTGTGTGTGTGTGTGCATGTCACGTACCGCTTTCTCGCGGCGAGGTTTCACCGGCATCTTTGTTTACTGCTCTGCTCCCGTCGCCAGTAGCTTGTTGTTACATAGCCTATAACCTTCCTCAAAAACTGGGCTATCTTACGCAACAATAATTTTTCAAACCCGACTAGTTCCAGAGATTAGCGCGTCCAAACAAACAAACTCTTCCGCTTTATATAATAGTATAGATGAATAATATTTCGGCTTGGGCGGTGGAACATTCTTGGGCCTCTGTTGCCTGTTAACAGGCTGCAGCAGCTTCTAAGAGGCCATATCTTTAGCGGCCTCAGGCGACAATACCTTCCTAGAAAACTGGGCTATCTTACGCAACAATAATTTTTCAAATCCGACTGGTAGTTTTAGAGATTAGCGCGTTTAAACAAACTCTTCTGCTTAGTATAGATATAGATAGATTGCTATACTGATGTGACAATAGGCAGGCAATTGCAATGAGGATTGCACCAATGTTGCCATAGCTACTTACTAGGCTGAACGTATATAGTACCATCGACTCGAAAGAATTAGAAGAATAGGCAGGTCACAGCCCCGATTTAGGATTTTCCCACCCAGGGTAGGAACTTAATAAAGGCGCCTCCCAACTCCAAACAAGAGTAGCGACAGGGGCGATCATCATATGATGACCAGAGATCGAGTATATATGGCTCCCCTAGATTTAGCCCTGGGGTAAGACATAGGCCTGAAATAATGAAAATTTTCAACAGCACAAGTAAGCCCAGCTGAAAAGCGTCTTAATTTAAATAACTAATGTATGCAACTGTGACGTTAGAGCGTGTGAAGTCAAAGGTCGAGGGATCAGTATAATTATGCAGTGCCCGTTAAAGGCAAGTTTTAAAAGGAAACTGTCTTATCTAAAGAATGATTATCTTGCCATTTAAATATCACGTGGAAGTAGATAGAACAGAAAACTATTCATTGTATGGTAAGCCAAAAATGTGGCCTACGAATTTTCACAAGTTTCTGTGACATCAAATCATCACTAACGTTGACTTTTCTAACGGAGTTAAAGAGAATCTCTGACTGTTTCTTCAAATTTGTTTTCGCTATCATTCGGAGAATTCTGTACACATAATAGACACGACACTACTACTATTTTTGCTATAATATCCTTTAAGTGATTGCCACAACTCGTGAGCGTTTTCGCAAATGCCATAATACGAATTTTGCGAAGTGTACATTTTATAGTGATAACGCGTTGTGTGCTGATTTTTTGCTGAATGAGTAATTTCAGTTATTATGAGACTTATGAGCGTATATTTTTATATATATTTATATATACTTTACTTTACATAATAGGTATTAACTACATGATAACTGCTTACGTTATCGGCGCCCGCGCACAATTTCAAACATCGAACGACCAATTTCCCATTCGGTTGATAGTCGTCCCGCCGCGCGGACGTCCTGTGCAAATGACTGCGGACTTTCGATTTGTTATAGAATTTTGGTGGATATTATTTTATTATTGTATTTTTTTAAATAAAATTGTCGATTCAGTGATCAGAGGATTATTGAGTGGTCTGGCTAATCTATGGGATGTGGATATAGAAGATGATTAAGTGTTTTTAAGCTGTGATTTAAAATTTAATTAATTTATTTTATTTATTCAATCTGTGATATTAGAATAATGACGGAAAAAGCTGGGATTATTACTATACACCAAGTAAGTAAATTGTATTTTAAAATGAGGTACTTAACACTTTTTATGAACTGTCAAAACTCTTATTTGTTCGTGATTTGTATGAAAATACGAAATTGTGACATCATACATTTTGAAGTCAAATGGCGTACATACCGTAATAAATTAATTTAAAAACAATTATCGCATAGGTACTGAATTAAATAATTCCGTACAATGAATAAACGAATGTTGTTTTATTACTTAGATATAATTTCATATTTTATCAATCGTATGATTTACGGTTATTTAGACTGCCTCTGTGGTTCAGTGGTACTATGTACGGATTACCACGCAGAGGTCTCGGGTTCGATCCCCGTGTCAGGTAAAGTAATATTGGGTTTTTCTGTCGAAAAATTCTCAGTATTAGCCCGGAGTCTGGCATTGAGCCCAATGTATATCAACAGGCTCGCCCCCTGTTACATGGACCTAAAATAATGACGAAAAGTGGGTGGTTAAACACCTTTGTTCACCACCTACCCCTTCGGAGATAAAAGGCGTGAAGCTATGTTTGTATGTATAAGGCGTCCGCCACTATTGTCGATACCTACAGCCAGAACTAACCTGCTAGCTTAAGCACACCTCACCCACGCTCTTCATAACATTAATAGACTGCACAATAGTGTTTGTATATTTTCAAGTCCTAAGAGTGAACTAGCAAAAGTTTTAATGTATATATTGTGTATATAATTATTCAAAATTAGTTAATAAGTATGTACTTATTACTTTTAAGATTTTAATGTTATATTATTTTAGATATAAGTTAGTAATAGCTATCGCATTAGGTGTAATAGACCTGTAATGATAGTGCATAAATTCCTAGTAAATAATTAAAAATCATGTAAGGTTTGACTAAAGGAGTAACCAGAGGCCCTATAAAAAATGAATGGGATTGACATAAGCTTACGGCACTAATAGCGTAAGCTTATGTCAATCCCATACATTTTTTCGCTTGTCTAGCAGCTTGTCATGTAGGGGTCAAAAATAGACTGATAATGACATGTTATCTCGAGGTCTAGTCTCATTAGCAGCAAAGGTTTCTTCTAAATAGAGAAAGTATGACCACTAATAAACACGCTTACGGATGGCTGATAGGATAAACTTAAAAAGTTACTTTAGTACCGTCCTCGCTTCTTCTTGCTTCGCTACGGTATCAAGTTTCATTAAGTGTCACAATAAATGCCTACAAAAAATATCATAGCAATAGTGTTGTATTGCATGTTCAGATTTACAAAGGCGCTTAAAATATTGAAATTTTGAAAACCACTGAAATAATAATTATGTAAACATAATAAAATATTATTATAGCCTCTGTTACCCATCTTATTTGTAGCTTTCTAAAGATGAAAGAATTTTTTAATTCGGTGGTGTAGATCTTGAGTTAAATCGCAACAAACAAACATACAAAAAATCAAATAGGTATTTTGTCTTTTTAATATTAATTTAGATTTACTAGGCTTTGCCATTTCAACTTTATATTTTACTTCTGGGTAAACTTGTTGTAGGCTCCAATAGGTTTAGCAGAACTTGGGGCTCCTGAGTTTCAAAGCTCGGTGTATGGGCTTCATAGGTACTGGCTTACAGAAGTCACAGTGATGGCCATTGTGGGATTGTCTCGATAGCCTAGTTTTTGCCCGACTGCCGCAGTTAAGGAGGGTAATGTTTTTCGAGCGTATGTATGTATGTGTATATATGTATGTATGTATGTGAGTATGTATGTCTATTTCTTTGGCACACTCTACAGCCTTAATGTCTTAATGGATTTTAACATATGAGGTGTCATTAGATTCGTATTAAATGTGGGAGTGACATAGGGTACATAATATTTCAATGTAGCGTCAGCACGAGAAAAAAATTAGTTTTTTCTTTACACTTTGTTTTAGGCAGGAATATATATGTACAGAGTGTATACGACGGTATGACATTAAATGCAATTACGTATAGTATGTGACATTATAAAGCGAGACAAAAAAAAATCTACTAAATATCTTCAATAGTTTAGACACAGGACAAATTTTTTAATTTCTTTAATTCTAAATTAACACTATGTAAGTACGTCAAACGGTCACTGACTTAAGTCATAGTCCACGTCGAAGGATAAACGTTGCCGTTCATTACAGTTCAGTGAACTTGTCATAATAAAATGGTGTATTACTTCGTTACTATTAAAATATTATTTATTTTGTTAGAAAATTTCAAATTTTTGTTTTTCGTCAAATTACTTTTGTGATTAATTAGAAATCATTATATGGGCTAGTAACACCTGCCTTTTCATTTAATGTCAAACCGTCGTATACACTCTGTATATATTTTTTTATATAATGCTTGTTAGGAGACGTTATCAATGGATTGTCATAGCTATTAAAAGAGTTCCATTATCATATAAGACGTTCACGCTTGGACAAAGGTCGCCCAATTTTCGCCACCTTGGCTAGTTGTGAGCCGCCGTCATCCATCGCTTTTATATTTTTGACATGCAGATATATTTTTTAACTCTCAAATTGTCATCTTAAATCATGTTATGTATCTTATTGCAAAAATTAAATGTCATGTTTTGTTATTTCATAGTTCCTATTTATCCTAAAAGACAAGTTTAAGAAAATGTTAGACAAGAATAATATTGTAGAAATTTGTAATTTACTTTAGTTTAATTAACAGATATAAGCGATTTAGTGTAAACTGCTAGCTTATATTGGCTACGAGCCCTTTCGACCCTAAAGATTTGACCCTTTCTTGGTTTGAGTACCCATTCGACCCCTAGGATAACAGCAGCACCCATTCGGTCGTTTTCGCGAGTACATATAAAGTACAGACGGTATAAAAATCTGTATCAGGATAATGTATGTTGTTTTATGAATAAATAAATAAATATGAAAAACTTGTTTATCTTCAGGTAACTTTTATTTTTTTTTATTTATTATCATTTTACAATGTAGTCAAACTTATTATACTAATTGCATTGCATTAAACCACGGAGGTTTGTCCACAATGCGAATTTTTATTAGTTATAGTGTTGTTATACCGACGTACAATTAAAAAATAAAATAGAATAAGGTAGGTAGGTAAACTAGATAAAAATTTTAAACGTTTTTACGTACGTTTATATTATAAAGTAGTAAAAGATAGGACGTAGACAAATGCACTCCTCACTGTTATTTTTGGAGAAAATAAGCTTTCAACTTACTTTTTATGTTCCTTGGCGTTAGCTCATTTTTTTTAGTAGAGGGTAGTTCATTAACAAGGCGAGGAACTAGGTAATGCGTGGTCCTCTCGCCGTAAACATTACGCGCTCGTATTTTCTATTGCTGGTTAATCATTATTTAATATACTTTACCTATATGAACTTCCTGGTACAGGCATTTGCTGGTGGGAATAACTTGATGCAATGACGACAATAGTCTACTTAATAATTAATGAACTTGTTGAATATTCTGTTTCATTTTAATTACTTTTACATAATATTTAAATTACGATTTTTTCCTTAAAGGCCTTTGTTGTTTGGTGGTACTGTGTACTGAGTGCAACGCAGAGGTCGCGGGTTTGATTTACTTAGTGCAAATATTTGTATGCATGATATTCTATTTGCATTGCTATGGATGTTTCTATGTATAATATGTATGTATTTACAAAAAAAAAGTATTTAAGTATGTATATCCGCATTCTAGAACCCATAACACAAACTATATATGCTTATTTTGGGTCTAGATGGCGTTGTGTGTAGTTGTTGTAATATTACATTAATCAGGAAACTAGACTTAGGGCGTAATGGCGAACTTTCCTTGCGATATTTTACTTCACTGTACTTAATGTCCAAGATAATCTTAAAGTATATGACTATTACAAAGTATTATTATAATACTAACTTTCCGCGGCGTGGTTTCACCCGCGTCCTTGCTTACTGATCTGCTCCCGTCACCAGTAGCGTGATGTTACATAGCCTATAACCTTCCGCAAGAACAGGGCTATCATACGCAAATTTTCAAATCCTACTGGTAGCTCCACAGATAAGCGCGTTCACTCAAAAAAACATACATCGCTTCTGCTTTATATAGGTAATATTATAGATTTATTTTATTAACAATTGTTGTTATCTGTTTGCGTATATGCCAGTATGAGGATAAATTCTCAAAAATATTTGGTTCAATGAACGATAAGTCATCTTGAATGGTCACTGTCCTGATTTTAGTACTGCTGGTACTGCTTTGATGATGTCGTGGTAGTAGACACGATTGTCGAGAAACTAGGTGATGAATTTCGATTGTAACTAGTTTCTTACAAGGACAAAAGTGTTCGATCGCAACTGGTTACGAAGCTCCAGTTTCGTACGTGTCTGAAACGGTTCTACTTCTAAACAGCCGCTTCGATATTCGATTTTTAATATAAGTTTCTTTTAATCCTGATGTTATGCAATGGCTCTTTTATATCTGAATCGATTTTCAATTATTTTTTTATATTCGCCTACTAAATTGACTTTATCCCGCCTGACGGTTAGCAGTCCGTGGAATCCAGAATTGAAATGAAATTAAATATATGTTTATTCAAATAGGTTAATTAAATTAACACTTATGAACGTCAAAGTTTACAAAATGTCAGCAAATTAACCTACAGCCAGTTCGCTGACGAAGTAGAGCCATGAGAAGAACTGGCAAGAAACTTAGGCCACTCTCTTTAATCGCCAGGTTATTACAATTTTTGTAAGTTACAGTTTCAAGTAGCATGCAAAGAGACGCAGGCAATACACTTTGAAATTAATTGAATTAAATAACCCAATTGAATAAATGTCTTTGACTTTTTATTTAAATCCCCCAAATTTTGCCACGTTCGGCCAATATTAATGAGCCACCCTTATCCATCGGTTGCCCGCTATCCTTAAGATCGTCGGTTCGCCTTGTGAGGGGTGTGCCCACGCTACGTCCGCAGTTCGTGGTCGTCACTACTTAACTTTTGTGCAAAACGGATCTAATGCTAGGTGTTAGAACTGTTTCAATATAATTTAAAATAAAATTCCAATTAATATACAAGCCTTACCAAAAAACATTTTACCATCTTTAAGTCATTGGCTCATCCAGAATAAAATCTACTTTATAAAGACATTTTTAACGTATTGGAATTAATTTATAAGTGCAAATGTTATGCTCATGAATAACTCATGAGCATAACATTTGCACTTTTAAATTAATCATCATAAGGCATCCGATCTGACCTTACGACTGTTATCATATCGTAACAGCCAGGACCGACTTTTGACGTGCTCTCCTAAACACAGAGACACTCATATCAAATACTACTGTGCGGTCAACCATCTATGGGCCTGCCGCGCTCTTTGTTGCTTAACTCGCTGATCGTTTGCTGACCATTGAGCTTAACGAGCTATGAGGCTCCCTGCGTCACTATTCGTCCTATGAACTTATAAAGTTTAACAATCTGGCGATTAAGAATCGTGCAAGCTTCTTGCTAGTTCTCATCTGTGGGTTAATTGACTGACATGTTTTTGCCCGACTGACGCAGTCAAGAAGGGTATGTTTTTCGAGCGTATGTATGTATGTATGTGAGTATGTATGTCTATTTCTTTAGCTCTACAGCCTAATTGGCTTGGTTGATTTTAACGTATGAGGTGTCATTAGATTTGCATTGATTGTGTGAGTGTTATAGGTAAAAAAAATCATAAAAAGTTTCAATGTAGCGTCAGCACGAGAAAAAAGTGGTTTTGTTTCTTTTCATTTTGTTTTAGGCAAGCGGGCTTTTTGTACTTTTTAATAATATGCTTGTTATTTTTGTTACAACATGATCTTAACGAATGAAGTATAGAAAACTACCTATTTATAATATAATAATAATAATATTCTACCACATTCACACAGCGCCATCTAGCCCCAAATTAAGCAATTATATTTGCTTGTGTTATGGGTACTAAACAACTGATATACTACTTATATACATTTTTTTTTTGTAAATACATACGTATTATAGATAAATTACATCCAGACACAGAACAAACAATCATGCTCATCACACAAAGGTTTGTCCTGGGTGGGAATCGAACCCACGACCTCCGGCTTAGCAGTCAGGGTCACTTAACCACTAGACCAACAGGCCAGTCATATTTACTTAACCACTTTTGACAAAAATTTCGATCAAAATTAAAATTCAATAAGAAACAATCTGACGGTGACAGTTATCACTGTACTGAAGTAACTTGCAAGCAAAATAGTTACTATTGTTATGTGACATGCAAACGACATTTACTCTAAGGATGGTGAAGCAATTTAACGGTCGACTATACATATTATTATATTGTTTTTTTAACAAACTGTCGTGGGAAACGTTACATTGTTTAACGCTGTATCGTGCAGAAAACAATCTAATTTTGTCGGTATGTGCGTCAAACGAATACTTACCTACTATAAATATGTATTTTATTTTGCGTAATGATATGATGGCCCTACTGGACATTAACAAAGTCCATAAGGGAGATCATACGAGTAGATATACTTTACTAACGCAAGCAACCAGCTCATATAGACGAAACGTTAATATATTATTATCCGAAAACCTGAGCATTGTGGGCAAATGTGCGGAGATAAATCAGACTCAGTTTTTAATTAGCTTCTTGTAATGGAAATAAGTACTTTTAATATAACAGTGAATAATTAATTTTAAGAAAAAAAACCGACTTTGAAACTATACTTAAATGAACTAACTTAAACAAAAACTAAAAGTAGAATTTTTAAATATAACTTGAACAAACCAAAACAACATCTATGTATTATGTATTTTGTTTCTGTTAATCTTTTCAAAAAGCGCTGAACCAATTGCCATCAAATTTATTATGGGACGACATCTGAAACGTGATCTAAAACATACGACCCGAATTGAAAACCTCCTCGTTTTTGAAGTCGGTTAAAAAGCAGTCAAATCCATTGGCCAGTTCTCGAGATTAGTGATTACATACAGATGCTTTTCGATTTCTTCCTTTTATTGTAGTACAAATTACTTCGTTCGCGAAAAGATATAATTGTATGATAAGAAGCACAATACAAAAAAATAATTATTACCTATACCTAGTAGTTATCTGTACAGCGTGATACCTACGTGACAGATAGGCGGATAAAATAGGAACTAAACATTTCCAGTACATTATGTGCGCAGTCGCATAGACAGTGGCGCCACCGCAACTTTTTAGATAACTTTGTTTTAAATCTTTGTGTCACTCAATGACATTAATAAATTATTTGTCACTTTGTCTATTTTTTGTTACCTTGAGGTTTAATTTATAATTTTGTTTATGTTCTGTGTAACAGATAATGAATGTAATTAACTATTCATTGTATGGTAAGCCAAAAATGTGGCCTACGAATTTTCACAAGTTTCTGTGACATCAAATCATCACTAACGTTGACTTTTCTAACGGAGTTTATGAGAATCTCTGTCTGTGACATCAAATCGTCACTAAGGTTGACTTTTCTAACGGAGTTTATGAGAATCTCTGTCTGTGACATCAAATCGTCACTAAGGTTGACTTTTCTAACGGAGTTTATGAGAATCTCTGTCTGTGACATCAAATCGTCACTAAGGTTGACTTTTCTAACGGAGTTTATGAGAATCTCTGTCTGTGACATCAAATCGTCACTAAGGTTGACTTTTCTAACGGAGTTTATGAGAATCTCTGTCTGTGACATCAAATCGTCACTAAGGTTGACTTTTCTAACGGAGTATGAGAATCTCTGTCTGTGACATCAAATCGTCACTAAGGTTGACTTTTCTAACGGAGTTTATGAGAATCTCTGTCTGTGACATCAAATCGTCACTAAGGTTGACTTTTCTAACGGAGTTTATGAGAATCTCTGTCTGTGACATCAAATCGTCACTAAGGTTGACTTTTCTAACGGAGTTTATGAGAATCTCTGTCTGTGACATCAAATCGTCACTAAGGTTGACTTATCTAACGGAGTTTATGAGAATCTCTGTCTGTGACATCAAATCGTCACTAAGGTTGACTTTTCTAACGGAGTTTATGAGAATCTCTGTCTGTGACATCAAATCGTCACTAAGGTTGACTTTTCTAACGGAGTTTATGAGAATCTCTGTCTGTGACATCAAATCGTCACTAAGGTTGACTTTTCTAACGGAGTTTATGAGAATCTCTGTTTGTTTCTTCAAATTTGTTTTCGCTATCGTTCGGAGAATTCGGTAGACATAATAGACACCAGTAGCGAAGAGTCACTTTTCCGAGGAGGAAAGCCGGTGGGACTAAAATATTTTGAGTTTCGGAAGGCAAGTTAGTCTTTGAGTAGACACGCAAGCAGTGATAGGTATGGTGGTCAGGACATATTCTAAAAGGGAAGCCGGCAGGAATCGTGTTATATGGACGCTTCGCTCTGATAGACACGACACTACTACTATTTTTGCTATAATATCCTTTAAGTGATTGCCACAACTCGTGAGCGTTTTCGCAAATGCCATAATACGAATTTTGCGAAGTGTACATTTTATAGTGATAACGCGTTGTGTGCTGATTTTTTGCTCAATGAGCAATTTCAGTTATTATGAGACTTATGAGCGTATATTTTTATATATATGTATATATACAGCTTGTATCGCTTTTATATATACTTTACTTTACATAATAGGTATTAACTACATGATAACTGCTTACGTTATCGGCGCCCGCGCACAATTTCAAACATCGAACGACCAATTTCCCATTCGGTTGATAGTCGTCCCGCCGCGCGGACATCCTGTGCAAATGACTGCGGACTTTCGATTTGTTATAGAATTTTGGTGGATATTATTTTATTATTGTATTTTTTTAAATAAAATTGTCGATTCAGTGATCAGAGGATTATTAAGTGGTCTGGCTAATCTATGGGATGTGGATATAGAAGATGATTAAGTGTTTTTAAGCTGTGATTTAAAATTTAATTAATTTATTTTATTTATTCAATCTGTGATATTAGAATAATGACGGAAAAAGCTGGGATTATTACTATACACCAAGTAAGTAAATTGTATTTTAAAATGAGGTACTTAACACTTTTTATGAACTGTTAAAACTCTTATTTGTTCGTGATTTGTATGAAAATACGAAATTGTGACATCATACATTTTGAAGTCAAATGGCGTACATACCGTAATAAATTAATTTAAAAACAATTATCGCATAGGTACTGAATTAAATAATTCCGTACAATGAATAAACGAATGTTG
Source organism: Parascotia fuliginaria (assembly GCA_963082885.1). Classification (NCBI taxonomy): domain Eukaryota; kingdom Metazoa; phylum Arthropoda; class Insecta; order Lepidoptera; family Erebidae; genus Parascotia; species Parascotia fuliginaria. The sequence goes on along the minus strand of OY720199.1, from coordinate 2,752,948 downwards.
TTTTATTACTTAGATATAATTTCATATTTTATCAACCTTATGATTTACGGTTATTTAGACTGCCTCTGTGGTTCAGTGGTACTATGTACGGATTACCACGCAGAGGTCTCGGGTTCGATCCCCGTGTCAGGTAAAGTAATATTGGGTTTTTCTGTCGAAAAATTCTCAGTATTAGCCCGGAGTCTGGCATTGAGCCCAATGTATATCAACAGGCTCGCCCCCTGTTACATGGACCTAAAATAATGACGAAAAGTGGGTGGTTAAACACCTTTGTTCACCACCTACCCCTTCGGAGATAAAAGGCGTGAAGCTATGTATGTATGTATACGGCGTCCGCCAGTATTGTCGATACCTACAGCCAGAACTAACCTGCTAGCTTAAGCACACCTCACCCACGCTCTTCATAACATTAATAGACTGCACAATAGTGTTTGTATATTTTCAAGTCCTATGAGTGAACTCGCAAAAGTTTTAATGTATATATTGTGTATATAATTATTCAAAATTAGTTAATAAGTATGTACTTATTACTTTTAAGATTTTAATGTTATATTATTTTAGATATAAGTTAGTAATAGCTATCGCATTAGGTGTAATAGACCTGTAATGATAGTGCATAAATTCCTAGTAAATAATTAAAAATCATGTAAGGTTTAACTAAAGGAGTAACCAGAGGCCCTATAAAAAATGAATGGGATTGACATAAGCTTACGGCACTAATAGCGTAAGCTTATGTCAATCCCATACATTTTTTCGCTTGTCTAGCAGCTTGTCATGTAGGGGTCAAAAATAGACTGATAATGACATGTTATCTCGAGGTCTAGTCTCATTAGCAGCAAAGGTTTCTTCTAAATAGAGAAAGTATGACCACTAATAAACACGCTTACGGATGGCTGATAGGATAAACTTAAAAAGTTACTTTAGTACCGTCCTCGCTTCTTCTTGCTTCGCTTCGGTATCAAGTTTCATTCAGTATCACAACAAACGCCTACAAAAAATATCATAGCAATAGTGTTGTATTGCATGTTCAGATTTACAAAGGCGCTTAAAATATTGAAATTTTGAAAACCACTGAAATAATAATTATGTAAACATAATAAAATATTATTATAGCCTCTGTTACCCATCTTATTTGTAGCTTTCTAAAGATGAAAGAATTTTTTAATTCGGTGGTGTAGATCTTGAGTTAAATCGCAACAAACAAACATACAAAAAATCAAATAGGTATTTTGTCTTTTTAATATTAATTTAGATTTACTCGGCTTTGCCATTTCAACTTTATATTTTACTTCTGGGTAAACTTGTTGTAGGCTCCAATAGGTTTAGCAGAACTTGGGGCTCCTGAGTTTCAAAGCTCGGTGTATGGGCTTCATAGGTACTGGCTTACAGAAGTCACAGTGATGGCCATTGTGGGATTGTCTCGATAGCCTAGTTTTTGCCCGACTGCCGCAGTTAAGGAGGGTAATGTTTTTCGAGCGTATGTATGTATGTGTATATATGTATGTATGTATGTGAGTATGTATGTCTATTTCTTTGGCACGCTCTACAGCCTTAATGTCTTAATGGATTTTAACATATGAAGTGTCATTAGATTCGTATTAATTGTGAGACTGACATAGGGTACATAATATTTCAATGTAGCGTCAGCACGAGAAAAAAAATAGTTTTTTCTTAACACTTTGTTTTAGGCAGGAATATATATATATTTTTTTATATAATGCTTGTTAAGAGACGTTATCAATGGATTGTCATAGCTATTAAAAGAGTTCCATTATCATAAAACGTTCACGCTTGGACAAAGGTCGCCCAATTTTCGCCACCTTGGATAGTTGTGAGCCGCCGTCATCCATCGCTTATATTTTTGACATGCAGATATATTTTTTAACTCTCAAATTGTCATCTTAAATCATGTTATGTATCTTATTGCAAAAATTAAATATCATGTTTTGTTATTTCATAGTTCCTATTTATCCTAAAAGACAAGTTTAAGAAAATGTTAGACAAGAATAATATTGTAGAAATTTGTAATTTACTTTAGTTTAATTAACAGATATAAGCGATTTAGTGTAAACTGCTAGCTTATATTGGCTACGAGCCCTTTCGACCCTAAAGATTTGACCCTTTCTTGGTTTGAGTACCCATTCGACCCCTAGGATAACAGCAGCACCCATTCGGTCGTTTTCGCGAGTACATATAAAGTACAGACGGTATAAAAATCTGTATCAGGATAATGTTGTTTTATGAATAAATAAATAAATATGAAAAACTTGTTTATCTTCAGGTAACTTTTATTTTTTTTTATTTATTATCATTTTACAATGTAGTCAAACTTTATTATACTAATTGCATTGCGATTTTTATTAGTTATAGTGTTGTTATACCGACGTACAATTAAAAAATAAAATAGAATAAGGTAGGTAAACTAGATAAAAAATTTAAACGTTTTTACGTACAATTATATTATAAAGTAGTAAAAGATAGGACGTAGACAAATGCACTCCTCACTGTTATTTTTGGAGAAAATAAGCTTTCAACTTACTTTTTATGTTCCTTGGCGTTAGCTCATTTTTTTTTTAGTAGAGGGTAGTTTATTAACGAGCTTTTACCAGGCATTTAGCATACATATCGCCTGGAATTTCTCACAGAGCGCCTTACAACCAGAGATTAGGATTTTTCAATATGAGTACACTTGCAAATCGACGCAAGATTCATGAACTTGTATTTCTGCACAAAATTGTCAACGGCTACATCGATTGCAGTCAACTAATTAATAAAATACAACTCTCGGTGCCTGCTAGAATGCCGCGACAACCTATCTCTAAAATTTTGCATATCCCATTCTGCAGAACTAACGTCGTCGGTAGACATTCGCCACTTGTGAGAATATGCTTAGCATACAATACTTTGTGCGGCGGCTTAGACGATTTCGATATATTTTTAGACTCGATAAATAAATTCAGAAGTAAAATTTATGAACTGTTTAACACTGGACGAATAAATTAACTAATCATAACATTTTCTATTATTTTTATTATTAATGCTATTTAATTCATTTTTTGTTTATTAAAATATTCTATAATTTAATTTTTGTCTAACTTAATTTGATTTAGTATTTTAAATTTGTATAATTAAAATTTTGTTTAATGTTATTTATTAATTAGAATTGTAATAACAAATGATGTGTACATTTATAATTGATATACGTATAAGAAATAGATGTAGCCTAAGTTATGAGATGATATTTGTATATGTATATTGTTAATGTACCTTATAAATAAATAAATAAATTAACAAGGTGAGGAACTAGGTAATGCGCGGTCCTCTCGCCGTAAACATTACGCGCTCGTATTTACTATCGCTGGTTTATCATTATTTAATATACTTTACCTATATGAACTTCCTGGTACAGGCATTTGCTGGTGGGAATAACTTGATGCAATGACGACAATAGTCTACTTAATAATTAATGAACTTGTTGAATATTCTGTTTCATTTTAATTACTTTTACATAATATTTAAATTACGATTTTTTCCTTAAAGGCCTTTGTTGTTTGGTGGTACTGTGTACTGAGTGCAACGCAGAGGTCGCGGGTTTGATTTACTTAGTGCAAATATTTGTATGCATGATATTCTATTTGCATTGTTATGGATGTTTCTATGTATAATATGTATGTATTTACAAAAAAAAAGTACTTAAGTATGTATATCCGCATTCTAGAACCCATAACACAAACTATATATGCTTATTTTGGGTCTAGATGGCGTTGTGTGTAGTTGTTGTAATATTACATTAATCAGGAAGCTAGATTTAGGGCGTATTGGCGGACTTTCCTTGCGATATTTTACTTCACTTGTACTTAATGTCCAAGATAATCTTAAAGTATATGACTATTACAAAGTATTATTATAATACTAGCTTTCCACGGCGTGGTTTCACCCGCGTCCTTGCTTACTGATCTGCTCCCGTCACCAGTAGCGTGATGTTACATAGCCTATAACCTTCCGCAAGAACAGGGCTATCATACGCAAATTTTCAAATCCTACTGGTAGCTCCACAGATTAGCGCGTTCACTCAAAAAAACATACATCGCTTCTGCTTTATATATTTATTTATTTATTTATTTATTTAATAATGGTACACCAACAGCATTACATATTAATCTCATACTTAAGATTATTTGAATACAGAAAAAGTTCTTATATGTACGCCAATAAAAGGTGTACTCAACATTTTCAATATACATAGAAAGGACATTTTTAAGGTACTTCAGTAAGGTTAGTGGTAAAAGGTTAGACTAAATTATATTAATTATACTTAACATTTTAAACAATAGAACAAAAAAAATCTAAATTAAATCAAATAATAATAATAATAATAACAGATAAGAAAACAAACAGTTAATAAAAAGAATTAATATATACCTAATAGTATAGATTTATTTTATTAACAATTGTTGTTATCTGTTTGCGTATATGCCAGTATGAGGATAAATTCTCAAAAATATTTGGTGCAATGAACGATAAGTCATCTTGAATGGTCACTGTCCTGATTTTAGTACTGCTGGTACTGCTTTGATGATGTCGTGGTAGTAGACACGATTGTCGAGAAACTAGGTGATGAATTTCGATTGTAACTAGTTTCTTACAAGGACAAAAGTGTTCGATCGCAACTGTTTACGAAGCTCCAGTTTCGTACGTGTCTGAAACGGTTCTACTTCTAAACAGCCGCTTCGATATTCGATTTTTAATATAAGTTTCTTTTAATCCTGATGTTATGCAATGGCTCTTTTATATCTGAATCGATTTTCAATTATTTTTTTATATTCGCCTACTAAATTGACTTAATCCCGCCTGACGGTTAGCAGTCCGTGGAATCCAGAATTGAAATGAAATGAAATATATGTTTATTCAAATAGGTTAATTAAATTAACACTTATGAACGTCAAAGTTTACAAAATGTCAGCAAATTAACCTACAGCCAGTTCGCTGACGAAGTAGAGCCATGAGAAGAACTGGCAAGAAACTTAGGCCACTCTTTTTAATCGCCAGGTTATTACAATTTTTGTAAGTTACAGTTTCAAGTAGCATGCAAAGAGACGCAGGCAATACACTTTGAAATTAATTGAATTAAATAACCCAATTGAATAAATGTCTTTGACTTTTTATTTAAATCCCCCAAATTTTGCCACGTTCGGCCAGTATTAATGAGCCACCCTTATCCATCGGTTGCCCGCTATCCTTAAGATCGTCGGTTCGCCTTGTGAGGGGTGTGCCCACGCTACGTCCGCAGTTCGTGGTCGTCACTACTTAACTTTTGTGCAAAACGGATCTAATGCTAGGTGTTAGAACTGTTTCAATATAATTTAAAATAAAATTCCAATTAATATACAAACCTTACCAAAAAACATTTTACCATCTTTAAGTCATTGGCTCATCCAGAATAAAATCTACTTTATAAAGACATTTTTAACGTATTGGAATTAATTTATAAGTGCAAATGTTATGCTCATGAATAACTCATGAGCATAACATTTGCACTTTTAAATTAATCATCATAAGGCATCCGATCTGACCTTACGACTGTTATCATATCGTAACAGCCAGGACCGACTTTTGACGTGCTCTCCTAAACACAGAGACACTCATATCAAATACTACTGTGCGGTCACCCATCTATGGGCCTGCCGCGCTCTTTGTTGCTTAACTCGCTGATCGTTTGCTGACCATTGAGCGTAACGAGCTATGAGGCTCCCTGCGTCACTATTCGTCCTATGAACTTATAAAGTTTAACAATCTGGCGATTAAGAATCGTGCAAGCTTCTTGCTAGTTCTCATCTGTGGGTTAATTGACTGACATGTTTTTGCCCGACTGACGCAGTCAAGGAGGGTATGTTTTTCGAGCGTATGTATGTATGTCTATTTCTTTAGCTCTACAGCCTAAATGGCTTGATTGATTTTAACTTATGAGGTGTCATTAGATTTGCATTGATTGTGGGAGTGTTATAGGCAAAAAAAAACATAAAAAATTTCAATGTAGCGTCAGCACGAGAAAAAAAAAATGATTTTTTTTTCTTTTCATTTTGTTATAGGCAATTTTTATTTTTTTAATAATATGCTTGTTATTTTTGTTACAACATGATCTTAACAAATGAAGTATAGAAGACTACCTATTTGCTTAACCACTTTTGACAAAAATTTCCATCAAAATTAAAATTCATTAAGACCCGGTTATCAGTTTATCACTGTACTGAAGTAACTTGCAAGCAAAATATTTATTATTGTTTTGTGACATGCAAACGACATTTACTCTAAGGATGGTAAAGCAATTTTACGATCGACTATACATATTATTATATTGTTTTTTTAACAAACTGTCGTGGGAAACGTTACATTGTTTAACGCTGTATCGTGCAGAAAACAATCTAATTTTGTCGGTATGTGCGTCAAACGAATACTTACCTACTATAAATATGTATTTTATTTTGCGTAATGATATGATGGCCCTACTGGACATTAACAAAGTCCATAAGCTAGATCATACGAGTAAATATACTTTACTAGCGCAAGCAACCAGCTCCTGTAGACGAAACGTTAATATATTATTATCCGAAAACCTGAGCATTGTGGGCAAATGTGCGGAGATAAATCAGACTCAGTTTTTAATTAGCTTCTTGTAATGGAAATAAGTACTTTTAATATAACAGTGAATAATTAATTTTAAGAAAAAAAACCGACTTTGAAACTATACTTAAATGAACTAACTTAAACAAAAACTAAAAGTAGAATTTTTAAATATAACTTGAACAAACCAAAACAACATCTATGTATTATGTATTTTGTTTCTGTTAATCTTTTCAAAAAGCGCTGAACCAATTGCCATCAAATTTATTATGGGACGACATCTGAAACATGATCTAAAACATACGACCCGAATTGAAAACCTCCTCGTTTTTGAAGTCGGTTAAAAAGCAGTCAAATCCATTGGCCAGTTCTCGAGATTAGTGATTACATACAGATTTTTGATGACTTCCTTTTATTGTAGTACAAATTACTTCGTTCGCGAAAAGATATAATTGTATGATAAGAAGCACAATACAAAAAAATAATTATTACCTATAGTAGTTATCTGTACAGCGTGATACCTACGTGACAGATAGGCGGATAAAATAGGAACTAAACATTTCCAGTACATTATGTGCGCAGTCGCATAGACAGTGGCGCCACCTCAACTTTTTAGATAATTTTGTTTTAAATCTTTGTGTCACTCAATGACATTAATAAATTATTTGTCACTTTGTCTATTTTTTGTTACCTTGAGGTTTAATTTATAATTTTGTTTATGTTCTGTGTAACAGATAATGAATGTAATTTAAGGTTTTGTTTTCACGGAAGATGGTTGCCATTTAATTTCATGCACATTTTTTCTATTTTATCATTGTAATATACCATTAATATCATCAACAAGAATATTATTCTACACTTGACGCTGGCAGAAATAGCTGACACAATCGTCGGCTCTATTGCCAAAAAAAGGAAGAAGAAGAAGGTTTTACATGACTTGGAGCAAATCTTCAAATAAAATTTTGTTTTTAAAGGTTTAACTTTATGATAAGCCTATTAAAGCGTCTTTGCCTGATGGTAAGCAGTCTTTGGGATCTAGGAGTAGTGGACCATCCCAAGAGTCTTCGAAACTGCTAGCATGGTCGACTCCTATAACGGCTTTAAAACGGTGAACGGGATTACGAAGGAAAAGAAAGTGAACGAAATCCATTATATAAACTAACACTACTTCGATATTTTATTAGAGTCTACTCCATTCATGCTGAAACCAAAAACGATCTACTACCGTACAAATATTATGTAACTAGCCTTTTAGTGAGGTTATATCTTTAGTTACTGCTCCGCTCCCGTCGCTCCTAGCGTGATGTTTAATAGCCTACAACCTTCCTCAAGAACTGGACTATCAGACGCAAAAATAATTATTCAAATCTGACTGATAGTTACAGAGATTAGCGAGTTCAAACATACAAACTCTTCCGCTTCATATGTTAGTATAGATGACCAATTGTAATACATGCATGAAAGCAAGTACAATTAATTGTCGAGAAGGATATTGCTAACATATTGCTGAAACTGAAAGTCATTCAAGCGGGGAAATTGACCTGCTTTATGCAATGCGAGTAAAGGACCGTGACTGCTGTGGCTTTATGAAAAGGACAATTGATACCTCCCTCCCTTATTTATACTTATAAAGAGGTAAAGTTTGGGAGGTTTAAGGGAATAATCTCTGGATCTACTGAACCGATTTTGAAAACACTTTTTGCGTTTAGGGACCCTACCACTATCTCTTATAGCAATCTTATTATAAACTTACTCTGTCTCTATCCTTGTTTTTAATGATACAAAAGAAAAAGACAACACAAACTAACATTAAAATATACTGCTATAGGAGTGGTAGACCCCCTGTTCTTGAGGAAGATTATAGGCTATACAACATCACGCTAGGAGTGACGAGAGCAGAGCAGTATCCAAAGATGTAACTTAAGGCGGGCGAAACCGCGCTGCGGGAAGCTAGTAATAAAATAAAATTAAAAATATTTATTTTGATTGATTTAGTAAATTTTACTTTTTTGTTTGTGGTGAAAACAACCACAGTGGTCGACACTTATTTGCTACTAATTAAATAATATTAAACTAATTAATCATGCTTTTAGCAACCCAATTGGTCTTTCACATGAGATTTAACAGGTGATTAGTTAATTTTTCGTTTGATCAGTTTTTCACAAACTTTAAAGCTATAAAATTGGAGTGACGTTTCATATTATGTGACAGTAGAAGGTATTTAAATAAGGATACAATGGTTAAACGCTAAAAACTAGTGCGCATAAGATAAGATTTATTTTAAGTATGTTTTATCAATAAATTAAAGATATGGTCACCACGCCCGCTTACATATCCGCTTCTGTATTTATCTTGGAACCGTCAAGGGATTACGCATCGTCACAGATTATATAGCATCGTGTCCTTATTTCTATAATATATCATACATTTATCGCTATCCGCATTTTTTATATACAGTGCATTTATATATATTATTTAGACTGGCCTGTTGGTCTAGTGGTTAGTGACCCTGACTGCTAAGGTTGTGGGTTCGATTCCCACCCAGGACAAACCTTTGTGTGATGAGCATGATTGTTTGTTCTGTGTCTGGGTGTAATTTATCTATAATATGTATGTATTTACAAAAAAAAATGTATATAAGTAGTTTATCAGTTGTTTAGTACCCGACTTAAGAGTAGTAGTATCCGTACTACTGCGTTTCGTTCGGTGAGTGAGAGCGCCGGAGGCCCAATTTCCCCCCTTTCCTCTTTCCTCACGTCCCTCATTTCCTTCCCCTAACCCCATTCCCAGCCGCCATAGTGGAGGCCACCATACCAGCAGTTTAAAACGATAGCTTTTGGTATGGTGGCCGCCACTTCTGGATACCACTGACTGCTTACCATCAGGCGGGGTGGAGTCACTTTGGTAGGCTATACTATAAAAAAAAAAAAAAAAATAACACAAGCAAATATAATTGCTTAATTTGGGGCTAGATGGCGCTGTGTTAATGTGGTAGAATTTTATTATTATTATTATTATTATTATACTAATTAGATCAAATTAAAGTAATTATTCACCCACCCAACCCAATTGGTACTTCACATGAGATTTAACAGATGATTAGTTAATTTTTCGTTGATCAGCCTTTCAGAAACTGGGTGTTAGTGTGATATATTATTTACTTTTAAATTCAGATTTTGTATATTCCGCGCTAAGCCTGCGATTAAATGATACTTAATTTTCTAATCTTTACAACTTGATAATTTAAAGTCAAAACTGACCTTTGCCTTTAGAATTTAATTAAGTAATAAATACAATGACAATTAACATACATTCTCGCTAATATATTATGTTAATCGTTAAGTATGTAAGCACTGCACGCAACATGTTGAAGAAATTGAGTCTTTACTTGTATAAATTAGGTGTGATTTCCCCTTTTTTTTTAGATATTGTTACGTGTCAGGATGGGGTTCGATGTAAAATGCCAGTTACGCGATGATGAGTTTATTAGAGACTCACACAATACTCTGACAGTACCAAAATAAAGCAATAAACACTTATACTGCACTATCACGCTTCGTATATCGCTCTTCGTAAACTTCCGTATTACTTAGATGTTCGCTCGAGATCGCTGTATTCACAAATGAACGAAGTGCCGACGTTCGAATCCTTTTTATAGTCCCTCAATAGATTTCTAGAACCTTCCAGATATTACTACAAAGATGCCGACAATTCTCGAAAACAGAACAATGAGTGTAGGTACTTAGCTGCGACGCGTAGGTATGCCTACCGCCGATGGTCTATTGTTATACGTGTAGGTAGGTACATGCAAACGTTCTAGCGTAGGTATTTGTCGTATACGTGTAGGTAGGTACTTGCGAGTGTTCTAGAGCGTAGGTATTCGTCGTACACGAGTAGGTAGGTACTTGCGAACGTTCTAGAATAAGTAATCGTCGTAACATTGCCCCCCTCTTAATCATGCTCGTCCCGAGCAGCGTTAGAACCGTGATAGGGTGCTAGTCGATCGATGTGGACGATCTTCGGCTTCTTTCTATCGCCCTGTCTTATGCGATAGGTCACGTCATTGATCCTTGTGATCACTTTATAGGGACCCTCCCAGCGGGCCTGTAGCTTCGGTGACTTGCCGATTTTCCTGAGAGGATTATGTAACCACACGAGCGTACCTTCCTCGAAGCCATGATTACTTGCTTTCCTGTCATAGCGAGTTTTCATCTTCTCATTAGCCTTGAGGTTGTTATCTCGCACTAGATCATGTGTCTTATCCAGCTGTGCTTGCAAGTTTGCGACGTACTCTACTGTCGGCTTTGGCGTATCAGGAGGTGTTCCGGTAATCAAGTCTACTGGTAGGCGTATCTCTCTTCTAAAGTTGACTTTGGCCGGCGTAAATCCTGTAGTGTCATGAACCGCGGACCGATATGATAACAGGAAGAGTGGAATGTAACGGTCCCAGTCTCGTTGATGGTCTTCGACAACCTTGGCCAGATGGTTTTCCAATGTCTGGTTAAACCGTTCTACCATGCCATCAGACTGCGGGTGCGCTGGTGTTGTCCGTGTTTTGTGTATGCCGAGTAGATTACACATCTCTTGAAACAGGGCTGACTCGAAATTTCTTCCCTGGTCACTATGCAGTTCCAACGGCACACCAAATCGACACACTACTTCCTGGATCAACTTTTTGGCCACGGTCTGAGCCTCTTGGTTTGGTGTCGCAAACACTTCGGGCCATTTGGTAAAGTAATCTTGAACTACTACTATAAAGCGGTTGCCGTCTTCTGTCACGGGAAATGGTCCAGCTACGTCAATGGCAATTCTCTCCCATGGGGCTCCGACACTGTACAGCTGCAGCTTGCCTCTTGATCTAGTACGAGGTCCTTTTACCGAAGCACACGTAGAGCACTTTCTGCACCACTCCTCGATGTCTTCCCGACAGCGTACCCAGTAGAAGCGTTCTCTCACCTTCACCAAAGTCTTCTTCACACCAAGATGCCCACCCGATGCACCGTCATGCACCAAGCGCAGAACAGGTGCAACTTTGTCTCTCGGGATGACCATCTGTAGAACTTGCTCCTTGCTGTTAGGTGATTCCCATTTTCTATATAGCACGTCTTGTTCCAATATTAGGCTGTCCCACTGAGCCCAGTAGGCCTTCGTAGTTGGGCTTGCGGCTGATACGTCCTGCCATAATGGTTTCCGACCCTGAGCCTTCCAATCCATTATTAGTTTAAGATCTCTGTCTTCTTTCTGTACCTTACTGATTTCCTCTTTGTCCCAGGATTCATCGGTCCCCTGAGTCCTGACAATTTTCACTACCTCCTTGGACTCATGCTTCAAACAGTGTTTACAATCCTGGGAGCATGGACGTCGCGATAAGGCATCAGCATTGGAGTGAATCCTTCCACTGCGGTGTTCTATTACAAAGTTGTACTCCTGTAGTTGTTCGATCCATCTCGCGACTTGGCCTTCAGGATTCTTGAACTGGAGTAACCACTTCAGTGCTGCATGGTCTGTTCGTAGTGTGAACTCTCTTCCCAGCAAGTATTTATTAAAGTGTTGTAAGGTCTTCACAACTGCTAGTAATTCACGACGAGTTACACAGTAGTTTCTCTCAGGCTTCGATAGAGACTTGCTGAAGTAGGCGATGACCACTTGCTGTCCATTTTGCTCCTGAGATAACACGCCTCCGATTCCAGTATTACTGGCGTCTGTGTCCACAATAAATCTGCCTTCTCTATTAGGGTAGCACAGGACTGGAGCTGAACACAGCAACTCTTTGAGTCGTGTAAATGCACACTACTTCCTGGATCAACTTTTTGGCCACGGTCTGAGCCTCTTGGTTTGGTGTCGCAAACACTTCGGGCCATTTGGTAAAGTAATCTTGAACTACTACTATAAAGCGGTTGCCGTCTTCTGTCACGGGAAATGGTCCAGCTACGTCAATGGCAATTCTCTCCCATGGGGCTCCGACACTGTACAGCTGCAGCTTGCCTCTTGATCTAGTACGAGGTCCTTTTACCGAAGCACACGTAGAGCACTTTCTGCACCACTCCTCGATGTCTTCCCGACAGCGTACCCAGTAGAAGCGTTCTCTCACCTTCACCAAAGTCTTCTTCACACCAAGATGCCCACCCGATGCACCGTCATGCACCAAGCGCAGAACAGGTGCAACTTTGTCTCTCGGGATGACCATCTGTAGAACTTGCTCCTTGCTGTTAGGTGATTCCCATTTTCTATATAGCACGTCTTGTTCCAATATTAGGCTGTCCCACTGAGCCCAGTAGGCCTTCGTAGTTGGGCTTGCGGCTGATACGTCCTGCCATAATGGTTTCCGACCCTGAGCCTTCCAATCCATTATTAGTTTAAGATCTCTGTCTTCTTTCTGTACCTTACTGATTTCCTCTTTGTCCCAGGATTCATCGGTCCCCTGAGTCCTGACAATTTTCACTACCTCCTTGGACTCATGCTTCAAACAGTGTTTACAATCCTGGGAGCATGGACGTCGCGATAAGGCATCAGCATTGGAGTGAATCCTTCCACTGCGGTGTTCTATTACAAAGTTGTACTCCTGTAGTTGTTCGATCCATCTCGCGACTTGGCCTTCAGGATTCTTGAACTGGAGTAACCACTTCAGTGCTGCATGGTCTGTTCGTAGTGTGAACTCTCTTCCCAGCAAGTATTTATTAAAGTGTTGTAAGGTCTTCACAACTGCTAGTAATTCACGACGAGTTACACAGTAGTTTCTCTCAGGCTTCGATAGAGACTTGCTGAAGTAGGCGATGACCACTTGCTGTCCATTTTGCTCCTGAGATAACACGCCTCCGATTCCAGTATTACTGGCGTCTGTGTCCACAATAAATCTGCCTTCTCTATTAGGGTAGCACAGGACTGGAGCTGAACACAGCAACTCTTTGAGTCGTGTAAATGCACGTTGACAATCCGAGTCCCAAACGAAGTTCCTCTTCTCTTCTGTCAAGTGGTGTAATGGCTTGGCTACTTCAGAGAAGTTCTTCACAAAACGCCGATAGTAAGCACTGAGGCCCAGGAAAGCTCTTACTTCGGTTTTAGTTTTTGGTACAGGCCACTCTTGCACCGCTTTTATTTTGTCTGGGTCCGTTCGAACACCTCTATCCGAAATAATATGGCCTAAGAACGAAACTTCTTTCTTGAAAAAGGCGCACTTCTTCGGGTTAAGTTTCAAATTTGATTCACGAAATCTCTTAAAAACTTTCTCAAGATTCCTGCGATGTTCCGTGAAACTGCGTCCCATAACTATTACGTCATCTAAGTACACCAGACAGGCATCTCCCAAAAGACCCACTAGTACGCGTTCCATAAGCCTTTCGAACGTAGCTGGTGCATTACACAATCCAAATGGCATTACCCGGAACTGCCACAGGCCTTTGCCAGTACCGGTGGTAAATGCAGTCTTCTCCTTATCTTCTGGCCGGAGTTCCACTTGCCAGTAGCCACTTTTCAGATCTACCGTAGAGAACCACTTCATGCCTCCAAGCATGTCCAAAGTGTCGTCAATACGGGGCAAAGGATAGCTGTCTTTCTTGGTCACGTTATTCAGCATCCTGTAGTCTACACAAAACCTAGTACTGCCATCTTTCTTCTTCACGAGTACCACAGGTGAAGACCATGGGCTGCATGATGGCTCTATGATCTTGGTTCGTGCCATATTCCCAATCAGCTCGGCTACTTCTTGTTCTTTTGCTAGTGGCACTCGTCTAGGTCTTTGTTTAATAGGCTGTGTAGCACCTGTGTCGATCGGGTGTTTCACTAACCCCGTTCTTCCAAGGTCCTTTTCTTCTTTAGTGAAAATGTCCTTGTAGTCCAGTAGCAGCTTCTCTGCTTCCCGATATTCGTTGGGTGACAAACTTTTCTTCGTGGTCTCTAGCAATGGGCCCATATGATTTTCCGAAGAGGCAGTCTGGACGTTCTCTAGGATCTTCCTCAGACTGCTCACAGCCTCACATCGTCCAACGATTGCGTTCTTCCGTAATAACATCGCCGAATTGCTGAGGTTGGCAATTTTAACTTTTGCTCCACTTCTAGTCATAACCAAAGTTCTGGCTGTAATTAGACTGGTATAGCGCCCAGGATCTTCCACCACGACGCAACGATCAGCAGTCACACCCTCAGGGAACCTTACGTCGACTAAGGTTTCTGACCTCGGTGCCAAGGTTACCGTTTTGGCACTGTAGACCGCTATCGAAGAACAGCCTTCCAGAAAGACTTCTTGATCTGGGAAGCTTAGAACACCTTTAGCAATATCGACAACGCACTGCTGCATTCGTAGGAAGTCTAAGCCGATAATGCAGTCATCCGTTATGCTCGCCACCAAAACAGATTGATGATAAATCTTCTCTCCTAGTTTGATCTTCACATCTGTAGCTCCGAGGACGGTCACTGGCTGGCCAGTCGCTGTTTGCAATTTGCAAGATGGTCGTGCGTCTTCCCACTGAATTGTTCGCCGCAGAAGTTCTGGTCGTACGATGGTCTTTGACGCGCCCGTATCTATTGTAAAGCGAACAGGTTTACCATTTATTTCTCCAGCTGTTACCAGGCTATTACCGTCACATGCCTGTGATACTTGGACTGTGGGGGCTTGACGTAACCCAGCCAGTGCCCGCCCCGCGGCCCTGGCTCCGATTAGTTTAACGAATCTTGACTAGCGTCAACCTGAGTAGTGGTTGACACCGTTCTACTTCCTCTCTGGGCCGGACAGTTAATTCGGATATGTCCTCGCTTGCCGCATCCGTAGCATATAGGCTCACCCCTTGGTCTAACAGCTGCAACAACTTCCCGTACTTCCCGACTTGTAGTCATTTCGCACAGCTTCCACCTCAAGGGCATGTGCTAAGGCCGCATCTAAACTTGTATGGTGTGCCAACCAAACAGTTGCTCTGACCTCAAGGTCTCTTATACCATCCACAAAAGCTTGCACCACTGTCGGGTCCACAGATGATGTACTGGAGGCATAGGCTCGTCGTACCAGGCGTTCAATTTCAGCAGCCCATTGTTGAAGTCCCTCACTCGACTTCTGAGTTCGATCCTTCAGCTGAGCTCGATAAACATGCTCCAGGTGCTTATCGCCAAATCGAGCTTCCAATGCCTTAAGGAGTGCGTCTAAGTTTCGTCGGTCAGCAGGTAAGTTCTCTAGGATCAGCAGTGCATCCCCTCTAAGTGCCAAAGTAAGCGCCGTCAGTGCGTGATCATCTTCCCATCCATTTCCTTTGGCAACTACCTCGAACTGGTGTCGAAAGGCCGTCCAGGAAGACGAGCCGTCAAAGGAGGTCAGTTTGAACTTGGGACCTCCGGAAGTGACTGCCGCGGCCATAGGCGTAGTGCTTGAATATAGGACCTTGGTCTTCTGCAGCTCTTTAATCATCTTGTCATGATGGTTCATGGTGGTCTGGACATCTTCGAGTATTTCATCATGTTTGCTGGTGCGTTTTTTTACCACTTCAACGTCTTCTTGAAGAGTACTGATGACGGTGCTGAACCCTTCCAACTTAGAGTCCATCATTTCTCGAAGGTCCTCTCGGATAGCCTGGCGTTGTCTGTCTTCGGCTTGCAGTTGACCTTCCTTAAGGTCTAGAAGAGCTTGGCGTTGGCGCTCTTCAGCTTTGCGTTGGCGCTCTTCAGCTTGGCGTTGACCTTCCTTCAACTCCTCCATGACTTGACGTTGCCGTTCTTCAGCTTGGCGTTGGCGCTCTTCAGCTTGGCGTTGGCCCTCCTGTATAACGGCTAAAAGGGACGACATGTCGAAGCCAGAGCCCATACCCGTCGACGCCGCAGAAGTGCCGGGATCACTAACTACTGCTGCGCTAGACTCTTCAGTATCGGCCATAATCGATGGTTCACGAGTTTCGTCTACCGCCGCCTGTCGTCGAGTGCGTACTCCCTCGTCGCGTGGTGTGACTGGCATTCTCACTTCTGTCACCAATTGTTACGTGTCAGGATGGGGTTCGATGTAAAATGCCAGTTACGCGATGATGAGTTTATTAGAGACTCACACAATACTCTGACAGTACCAAAATAAAGCAATAAACACTTATACTGCACTATCACGCTTCGTATATCGCTCTTCGTAAACTTCCGTATTACTTAGATGTTCGCTCGAGATCGCTGTATTCACAACTGAACGAAGTGCCGACGTTCGAATCCTTTTTATAGTCCCTCAATAGATTTCTAGAACCTTCCAGATATTACTACAAAGATGCCGACAATTCTCGAAAACAGAACAATGAGTGTAGGTACTTAGCTGCGACGCGTAGGTATGCCTACCGCCGATGGTCTATTGTTATACGTGTAGGTAGGTACATGCAAACGTTCTAGCGTAGGTATTTGTCGTATACGTGTAGGTAGGTACTTGCGAGTGTTCTAGAGCGTAGGTATTCGTCGTACACGAGTAGGTAGGTACTTGCGAACGTTCTAGAATAAGTAATCGTCGTAACAATATAATGAATATTTTATACGAGTGTAGGTTGGCAACTAAAATGCTTTTACAATAAAGTCGTTTGCCTGTTTAATGTTTAATGTCGGTGATTTAAAACTAGCTTTTTATGGCGCGGTTTCACGCGCGTTATTGCTTACTGCTCTGCTCCCGTTGCCAGTAGCGTGATGTTACATAGCCTATAACCTTCCTCGGGAACTGGGCTATCATACGCAAAAAGAATTTTTCAATTCCGACTGGTAGTTTCAGAGATTAGCGCGTTTAAACAAATGTGACAAACTCTGTTGTGAAACTCTTTCACTGTTTAAACAAACGTTTAAACAGTGAAAGAGTTTCTTTCACTTTATATAATAGTTTATATGAGGTGAAATAGAAACAAGCCTTCTTTTTCTGCTGAAAAGTGCTTAAGTCGTAGCAGCATTACAGTTAAAGTAACTGTAAAATTAACTAAAGATAGACGATCTTACAACGATGCATGTGATTGTATCAAAACGCACCAGTGGTAGTAATATTTTTCCGCTAGCACACCAAACTGGTGAGTTTCGAGAAATCATTTCGGTGCGCATCATCTGTTGCTTTTTAAAGTTGGTGCGCTTCGAGGAATACTTACCCAAAAACACGTTGCGTGATTTTGAAGAAGCGTAGAAACAGACAAGATAAGCAATATATAATATTAAAAAACAAAATGCCCGCCTGTCTAAAACAATCTTAAAAGAAAGAAATCTATTTTTTTTTCGTTCTGACGCTGCATTAAAATATTATGTACCCTATGTCACTCCCACAAATAAAACAAATCTATTGACACCTCTATGTTGAAATCTATTAAAACATTTAGGCTGTAGAGCGTGCCAAAGAAATAGACATACATACTAACATACAAACATACATATGCTCGAAAAACATTACCCTCCTTGACTGAAATTCAGCGGTTTGTAATCATGTCGGAGCATAAAAGCAGGAACAGGGGCCTTAGTCTGCTATCACAGTAGTGTCAGAATGGTCGATCATTGATCTCTTATTGGTTGAAACTTGTCAAAATCCACTAATATGAGATCAATCGACCATTCTGACACTATTGTGATAGTAGACTTAGGCCCCAAGTCGCTAGTCAGCAATTCAGCATATATTCTGATGTCATTTATAGATAACAACAACTACACACAACGCCATCTAGACCCAAAGTAAGCATATATTATAGCTTGTGTTATGAGTTCTAGAATGCGGATATACATACTTAAATACTTTTTTTTTGTAAATATATACATATTATACATAGAAACACCCAGACCAACGCAAATATTCATGTTCATGCACACAAATATTTGCACTGAGCGGGCATTGAACCCGCGACCTCTGCGTGGCAGTCCGTATACAGTACCACCGAACCACAGAGGCAATAAATAATATTTACTTTTAAATTTTCGCGTTGCATGATATAGTGGAACTAAATATACGGGAATTCACGCGATCATGCATTAGGTATTTACATACACCGGCCGTGGTCGCAAGCAGAATGCTTGTGACCACGGCCGGTGTAATCTGGTCGAAACGTTAAGCAAAATAAGATATGTAAATACCTAATGCATGATCGCGTTAATTCCTGCAATCAATAATAATATAAATAATAAATAAATAATAAGACTTATACTTTATCTGTTTAAGATTACGATGGATAAATAATAATGAATATATAAATATCTATCAAGATTAGTATGCATATTATGTAAACTGTCATGGCGCGTTTCACAGGTACTACCAAATTTGAATATTGTGAAATTATTAAGAAATGCGTCAATAAATATTCATTTCTTCACCATAAGCGTGATGAACTACTAAATGAGTTTCCCTAAAGAGATCTGTTTGCTCTACCACGGTTCACAGACTGGTAAATGGGGTTACGTTGACCTTCAGTACACTGTAGGTATTATTATTATGTCCTTTATTTAAAATCATTCACAAAATTACGTTTTTAAATATAAGTTTAAAAAAAACACATACATTTAAAAATATAAAATTTGGAGACCCACCGGCATCGGGTACAGTGACCAAGCTACCGGCGGTTAAGACTTCAGAGATAAGAACCTCCTCACAATGCGGGCCGTGTCAAGCAACACCGGCTTCTGTATCTGGCCCTTGACCCAACCAGCTAACGCGAGCCTCTTACGATGTTGGTCGAGGCTCTTAGCAATAAGTCCATCTGTAACCACTATCGGAACAATAATCAATAACAATATTATTATTATTATTATTTGTTGGACTAGAAGCCGTCAGCGGCCTCTTTGCTACCTCGACCAGAATTGATCTATTGTAGCGCCCTTGTTATTTCTACTTCCCTGCTTAGTCCTATAGAGTCTAGGAATTTTCAGATTGTCTGAACAGAGGGAGAGTATCTCATCTGGTTGAGGCTGATGCTGTCTTAAATAGATGCTTCTTTTGTGCATGAGTGGTCCGCATAGTAAGACCGAATGAAACTTTGGTTAGTGAAGTAAAGGCGGACGTCTAGTCAATAAATTAAATTATCCAAGTCAACGAACTTAAATTAAACATTGTGACCTCTTATAGCGTTATAAGTATAACGTTAAATATACAGTTTTTGATTTAATTACATAAAGCACATTATTTACTGCCCTAGTTGTAGATCGTACGATATTGTACTGTAAAGATCATCTTTAAATCTAAAATCGCCAAAAAAATGTTACATACAATTAGTAGATTTTTGGTAAATACCGGGTCGAAGGCGAAAATACTGCTGTCCGTCTTCCTTTTCCTTTCTCGCCCCCTTTGGTGTACTTTGGATAGAAACGTCACATTTAGGATAAATAATTACCTACTACAAAATAGTGACGAAAGTCTAAACAATTCACATACTTAGTGTAAAAAAATTAAATAAGAAGTACTGTTTGGCAATTTTCAACTCTGAAGCAGTAAACAAAAGATTTACATTTGTAAAAAAACGGAATTGTTCATAAGCCTTTATTTTACTGCAGGACGAATTGCTTTTACAATGTTTTTCTAAGCATTGTTATAATGAGAGTGGAACGGAAAGTGCTACAATATTTAACATTTATGTATTTTTATGTAAATGTGTTAATTTTACATAAAAATATAATTTTGACCTTCAATTTGTTGTGAAAACCATAACAAAATCATTGTTGACGTTGCGATCATTGGTAGCTAGGCAACTTAGAAGGTTCTGTGGTACCGTGTACGGAGAACTCTCAGAAGTCCTTGTTCTGAGGGAGTACTATAGTCTGTTCAAAAAGAGAACCGTCGCGGCCAAATTGTGAACTAACGGTCCGATTATTACATAAGTAAATTATTAATAATTATTATTAGTTATTATTATTATATTAATTATTAATTAAGTAAATTATTAAGGTAATAATAACTAGTAACGGAGCAGACGCACTATAATATTGCCCACTAAACAAAATAGGAAATGAGGCACAGTTGCGCCCTCAAATCACACGACGGTTCTCTTTCTGAACAGACTCTACTGCATTTCGTTTGTGATAGCGCTAGAGTTCAATTAGGGTTTAACCACATCTAGCAACACTGGAAACAAAAGAGGGCGGGTGTGTGTGCTCTTTTTCTCGCTATATTAAATAAAGATTGTAAGAGCAAGGTTACACGCACAGTTTGGCATCAGTCTGGTCAGAAGGATCGTGTACCCCACGGATTGACAGCAGTCTGATGAAAATTAAATAATTTAAATAATTTTGTTAGTCCGTTTTGAATGATGAAAGACTGATCAGAGAATGATCGTGTAAACCGCTGCGTTGCGTTGCTGATGGTGATCAGCAACGCAATGTAGAAGGACGAATCAAGCAACATAACTACGCTTCTATCTCGTTATTACCCTTTTTTTTAAGCAGCAACAAGATAATGTCACAGCACTCGCTTTCTTTTTTCTTAAAATATCCATGACTAAGCACTGATTTAAATTGACAACCGACGGTCAGCTCCAAAGTCTAACGGCCACTGGTGTACTTTTCATCAGTCTGCTGTCAGAGTCTAGATTGACTGTTTAACCGTAAAAATCATCCATTATTCTGGCTTCATTCAAGTCAATCCAGACTGATGCCAAACTGAGTGTGTAACCTTGCTCTAAGTGTCAGATTTTTTTTATTGCCGTCCGTGGCAGACGACCAAACAGTCCACCTGATGGTAAGTGGTAAATGTTGCTCATGGAAAACTCAGAGTCTTACATTGCTCCTGCTTGGCTCCTACCCTGAAGGCAGAGGGGTAGGTGAAGGGGAAAGGGAGGAATTTGGCCAGAATAGCATAGAAGAATAGGAAAGTGCGATTCCGCGCTGTGAGATGCTGTTCAATTCTTACTATATAGATTGTCTTTCCTTTAATATCTTCACATCTTACTATATAGGCTTTGTTGTCGTCTAAGCATAATTTCTACAATGCTTAAAGAAATGCAGATAAAGTTGTTCGTTACCAAAGTAAAAAAGAACCTTTTTTAAACGGGCTTAAGTTTCTAAAGGTGTTCTGTAAATAGGAGCTCAGGGCAGTTCAGTGTAGTACTTCTTTTTGTTATAGTTGTAATCCAAATTCAAATTCATTTATTCAAATAATAATTTTACATAGTTTTTACAATATAGGCTTAATCTAACATGTAGGAACAATTATGGGTATTACCTGAACTAGGATAAACCTTCATTTCAGGTAATAGCAAGGCCACCATATCAGCAGTTTTAAACAATGGCTTTTAGAATGGTGACCACCACTTTTAAATTCCACTGGCTGCTTACCATCAGGCAGATTGGAGTCACTTTTATAGCCTTTTATAAAAAAATTAACGTGGTAGTCTATTTCTTCCAGATGCGCCTGCACCGCTGTGAGGGCTGTCTCGCTGCTTGCGGCCGCCAGCGCCGAGCGGCGCCACCAGTCTCTATACTACCTAGGACTGTAGTTAAGTAAGTGCTTTTATACAGATACTAGCTATTGCCCGTAGCTCCACCCGCGTGAATGTCGGTTATCGCATTTTTCTTTCAAACTTTCATACCTATTTCGAACCCTTCAAGCCATTTTTTCGCGATAAAATGCTGCTATGCTGTTTCCTAAGGTATATTCTATCTCTATACCAAATTTCATCAAAATCGGTTTATTGGTTTAAACGTGAAAGTGTAACAGACAGACGAGAGTTCTTTCGCATTTAATAATAATAATAATAATAATATTCTACCACATTCACGCAGCGCCATCTAGCCCCAAATTAAGCAATTATATTTACTTGTGTTATGGGTACTAAACAACTGACAAACTACTTATATACATTTTTTTTTTTGTAAATACATACATATTATAGATAAATTACACCCAGACACAGAACAAACAATCATGCTCATCACACAAAGGTTTGTCCTGGGTGGGAATCGAACCCACGACCTCCGGCTTAGCAGTCAGAGTCACTAACCACTAAACCAACAGGCCAGCATTTGTAATAATTGTATGGGTAAGTGTAAAATCGGCCGGTCAAGGTCGCGAAAATTGGGGTCCTATGTCCAGCGGTAGATGTCTTTCGAATGATATAATGATCGTGAAGTGAAGAACCAACAATTCTTAGACCCGAAAAGTTTTGGGATCAAATATCGAGTGGTTAGTGATCAACCTAATGTCAGGATTTGTTCAGGTCGCCCATAGAGGCATCCGACTTGACCTAACAACTTGGTAAGAAACGGGACCGACTTTTAACGTGCTCTCCAAAGAACGGAGACATTTGCATTGATTATATTAGTCGTTTTCAAAAAATAATAACAATATATATTTGTTGTTCCTAGAAGCAAAATTCTGAAGCGCAGTCGTCGCGCGTGCACGATGACGAGCCAGGACCGTTCAGCCAAGGTGCTGGAGCCAGCGCCACCCGCGCCGCCTGACACCGAAGCACCACGTGAGTATACCCATAGATGACTCCCTAATAGCTTTCACATCAGCATTTTTGTATTGCCGACAGGGGCAGACGAGCAAACGGCCCACGTCATGGTAAGTGGTATCTGTCGCTCATGGACGACTCTGAGTCTCTGACATAGCTCCTGCAATGCCAAAGACTCTGCGTAGCCGCTGCCTACCATGAAGGGAGTGGGGTAGATGAAGGGATAGAGGAGTTGAGGAAAAAGGAAAGGGAAGAAATTGGGTCTCCGGCACTCTTACTAACTGAACGAAAAGCAATAGTACGAATTATTATTATTTTTTTTTATACTAGTCTACCAAAGTGACTCCACCCCGCCTGAGGGTAAGCAGTCTGTGGAATCCAGAAGTGGTGGCCACTATACCAAAAGCAATCGTCTTAAACTGCTGGTAAGGTGGCCACCACTATGGCGGCTGGGAATGATTTTAGGGGAAGGGAATGAGGGAGGTGAGGAAAAAGGAAATTGGGCGCTCTCACTCACTGAACGAAACGCAATAGTACGGATACTACTACTCTTACGTCGATCTTCTATGAGAGGGTAGTACTTCCCCGGTCGATCCGAACCATTCATGTTGAAACCAGCGTGGATCTACTACCGTACAAAACCATGCTCAAAATAAAAAACCCTAACCTACCCTGGCGAGATCAAGCTTCCACAAACCCAAATACTGGATCGCTAACTAACCTAACGGACCTGTTCCAGCGATGCCATGGTTCGGCATGGACATCGGCGGAACCCTAACGAAGCTGGTCTATTTCGAGCCTCGCGAAACTAATCGACGCGAGCTTGACAAGGAGACCGAAGTACTAAAGAACATTAGACGGTACCTCACCAGGAATTCTGCATATGGGAAGACTGGGAGACGGGATGTACATCTTCAGGTAATTTTATAATTTAATTTTTCGAGGTAGTGGATTCGAATACGGGCAAGTACCAATGTGATTTTCAAATCACATGTACTTTCTATGTTTATCTTAGACATTTCTGACTGACGGTGAAGGAAAACATCGTGAGGAAACCTGGACTTAAAAGTCTGAAATTTCCTGCGCCTTGAGCAAGCGTGGTGATTAATGCTTAACCTTTCTCAATATGAGAAGAGGCCTTTGCCTGCAGTGGGACAGTAAACATGCACCAGACACCTACAGTGGCAGACGAGTCAAAGTGCTCCTGATGGTAAGTGTAACTGTCGCTTATGGATTTCTGCAATGCCAGGGGCTTCGCAAAGCCGCTGTCTACCTACTATGGTGTATTGACTGATAATCTTCAAACACCAATATAACTTCAAGCCTGTATTCTATAGGAAAAGCAGAGACTATAGATTGCAATTTGCTGCGAGCCAAACATATCTTCTTTGTCTCTTCATTTTGATAAAATCTAATACTAGACGAGTCCTCGCTTCGCTTCGGTATCAAAACTTTCATTCGGTCTCATAAACGCCTACGGAAAATATCATTGCCATAGTGTCGTATTCCATCATTCAATTTACAAAGGCGCTTAAAATATTGAAATTTTTCTAATGACTAAAAAAATATGTTAAATATAATAAATATACCCGTCCTATTTTTAAAAAGTAGCCTATGTTCGTCTCCGGCACCGACTTTATCTACATACCAATTTTCATCGAAATCAGTTCAGCCGCAGCAGTTTAGGCGCTGAGTGGTAACAAACACATACACACAAACTTTTGCATTTATAACATGAATAGAAAAAGATTACATAAACTTTCAGATGGACAATGTAACAATTCGCGGTCGAACTGGTACATTGCATTTCATCCGTTTCCCGACCTCGGAGGTGGGTGCTTTCCTTCAGCTCGCCCGCTCCAAGGGCATGGCTGACCTTGTTAACACTATATACGCGACCGGCGGCGGCGCTTATAAATTTGAGCAGGATTTTATTAAGGTATTATGTTTAAAAAGTTGTTGAAGCGCTTAGCGAAAGAGTGGACCAATCCACAAAATGTGTAAATCAAGACGTCAAAAACATTTATTCTTTTGGCTTAATTGAATTAACACTTATGAACGTTAAAATTACTTAATATCAGCCAATTAACCTACAGCCAGTTCGCTGATAGGGTAGGACATGAGAAGAACTGGTAAGAAACTCAGGCCACTCTTTTTAATCGCCAGGTTATTATAATTTTTTGTAAGTTACAATTTCAAGTAGCATGCATTGTACTCGATTATATTATTTTTAATGCTTTTCAGTAGATACCGTGTAATAAAAATTGTTGTTTCATTTAAAAATAACGTACAGTGAGGTTTCAGAGAAACTTTCTCCCTCGTACGATAAGGTTGTGGAATGAGCTCCCCGTCGAAGTTTTCCCGAGACTACAACATGGAGTTCTTCAAGAAAGGAGTTAAAAGGTTTTTAACAGGGTCGGCAACGCGCTAGTGATGCTCCTGGTGTTGCAAGCGTCCATAGGCTACGGCAACTGCTTACCATCAGGCGGGCCGTATGCTTGTTTGTCACCTTAATAGTATATAAAAAAAAACTCTAATGCATCATTTGTTTTAATGGACATATTTTTGTGCATTGTGCCACTTTTCTGCTGAGCGCCTCAAATGTTGTTAAGGTTTTAGAATGCAGATAAATATATGCTATGTAATATATGCTTACTTTGGGTTTAGATGGAGTTGTGTGTAGTTGTTGAAATATTATTATTATTATTATATGTATGTATTTACAAAAAAAACTGTATATATGTAGTATATCAGTTGTTTAGTACCCATAACACAAGCAAATATAATTGCTTAACTTTGGACTAGATGGCGCTGTCTGAATGTGGTAGAATATTACTATTATTTCCCTTATTTAAAATCATTCATAAAATGACATTTTAAATATAAGTGTTTAAAAAAAACAAATTGGAGACCTACCGGCATCGGGTACATGGACCAAGCTACCAGTGGTTAGGGCTCCAGAGATAGGAACCTCCTCAATGCGGGCCGTGTCAAGCAACACTGCCTTCTGGACCCTTGACCCAACCAGCTAACGCGAGCCTCTGAGGATTTTATTATTATTATATAGTTTTATATTTAATCCACCTGTGTATTTACCGATTACCGACTGGCCTTTTGGTCTAGTGGTTAGTGACCCTGACTGCTAAGGCGGAGGTCGTGGGTTCGATTCCCACCCAGGACAAATCTTTGTGTGATGAGCATGATTGTTTGTTCTGTGTCTGGGTGTAATTTATCTATAATATGTATGTATTTACAAAAAAAACTGTATATAAGTAGTATATCAGTTGTTTAGTACCCATAACACAAGCAAATATAATTGCTTAATTTGGGGCTAGATGGCGCTGTGTGAATGTGGTAGAATATTATTATTATTATTATATTATACCTATACTAAATATTTTGCCAGGAGGTCAACATGCGGCTATCTAAAATGGATGAATTGGACGCTTTGATCGCTGGAGTACTGTTCGTAGACAGTATGAACGCTCAGGAATGCTACTACTGGGCTCCACCTATAGAGTTGCCAGTACATACGCATCCGAGTGATACGGTATGTTTATTTTATTATTTTTGTACTTTTTAATGATTTTTTTCGAGTGTATGTATGTATGAATGTATGTATGTATCAATGTATGTATGTTTTTCTCTTTGGCACGCTCTACAGCTTAAATGGCTTGATGGATTTCAACGTATGAGGTGTCATTAGATTCGTATTGATTGTGGGAGTGACATAGGGTATGTATATTTTCAATGTAGCGTCGGCACAAGAAATAAAATGTGTTTCTTTTTTTTTTCATTTTGTTTTAGACAAACGGGCTTTTTGTTTTGTTTTTAATAATATTTTTATATATTATTCTACCAAAGTGACTCCACTCTGCCTGATGGTAAGCAGTCAGTGGAATCCAGAAGTGGTGGACACCATTCCAAAAGTCATTGGTACTAACTATTAGTATTATTATTGTTAATTGCAATTTAATGAAATTGGATTTTTTTGTTGTTTTCGAAGGCTTAAGGCGGATTAATATTTATAAATTTGTTTTTAAATTTTGAAATGTCACTGATATTCAAATCAAATCAAATCAATGCTGTGGCTATTACAACAATGATACGATTTTGCATTCCTAATATACTAGCTGCGCCCTACGGCTTCGCTTGCGCGTAAAATATGTTCTGTTCGAGATAAAAAGTAGCATATGTCCGTCTCCGGCACCTATTGTATCTACATACCAGTTTCATCGAAATCGGTTCAGCCGTTTAGGCGCTGAGTTGTAAAAAACACACACTCACACTAACTTTCGTATTTATAATATTAATAGGATGTTCTCTAGGTGTCGTCCGCAGCTTCGCTTGCGTGATATAGAAATTTACACAATATTCTAATGAATTATGGCTAAGTCTGAGCTATTTTGCGTGAAAATGTTACTAGGATTACTTTATTTTTTTATATTCTAACGCTAACCCATCCGTATTCCAGCCTCCATACGCGGAAGCAGCCCTCAGCATGTATGTCCGGAAGCCGTTCGACTTCAGCAACCCATACCCGTTTCTATTGGTTAATATCGGCAGTGGGGTGTCCGTGCTCGTGGTTAATGCGCCCAACGACTACTATAGAGTTAGTGGTACCAGGTAATGAAACTATCATCATTATACATTCATACATACATACATTCATACTTTCATACATACATACATACATACATTCATACATTCATACATACATACATAGGTACAAAATTTCACACGTTTCCCATTAATGAGGTAAGCAGAGACTATAGAACGCCATTTAGCCTATAACATTCCTCGAGAACTGGACTGTCATATGCAAAATTATTTTGCATATCGTACTGGTAGTTCCAGAGATTAACGCGTCCAAACAAACAAATTCTTCCGCTTTATATAATAGTATAGATGAATAATATTTCAGCTTGGGCGGTGGAACATTCCTGGGCCTCTGTTGCCTGTTAACAGGCTGCAGCAGCTTCGAAGAGGCCATATCTTTAGCGGCCTCGGGCGACAATACCACAGTAGATAAACTCGTGAGAGACATCTATGGGGGAGACTACGCGAGGTTTGGACTGCCTGGTGACCTGGTTGCTAGCAGGTAAAAACACTTTTTTCTTTATATTATAGCCAACCAAAAAGACTCCACCTCGCCTGATGGTAAGCAGTCAGTGGAATCCATATGTGATGTTCACCACACCAAAAGCCATCATTTTAAACTGTTGGTATGGTGGCCTCTATTATGGCTGCTGGGAATTGGGTAGGGGAAGGGAATGGAGGCGAGGAAAAGGAAAGGGGGGAAATTGGGCCTCCGGCGCTCTCACTCACCGAACGAAACGCAGTAGTACGGATACTACTACTCTTAAGTCGATCTTCTATGAGAGGGTAGTACTTCTCCGGACGATCCGACCCATTCATGCTGAAACCAGCGTGGATCTACTACCGTACAAAACTTTAAAAGTCTGGCGATTGAAAAGAGTGGCGTGTGTATTATTTTGTATCGTTTTTTAGTTGCGTTGTGTTAAAATTGTACATACAAAAAAAAAAAAAATATCTGGCGATTGAAAAGAGTGGTGAGTTTCTTGCCAGTTCTTCTCATGGCTCTACTTCGTCAGCAAACTGGCTGTAGGTTAATTTGCTGACATTTTGTAAATTTTGACGTTCATAAGTGTTAATTTAATTAACC
The DNA here is from genome assembly GCA_963082885.1 of Parascotia fuliginaria. Lineage (NCBI taxonomy): Eukaryota > Metazoa > Arthropoda > Insecta > Lepidoptera > Erebidae > Parascotia > Parascotia fuliginaria. The sequence continues at coordinate 2,724,298 of OY720199.1, read as the reverse complement.
TATATGAATAAATATATTTTCATTTTCATTCATTTAATTTTTTTCAGTTTCGGCCAGATGTGTTCAGCTGAACGTCGCGCGCGTGTCTCCCGTGTAGACCTGGCGCGAGCAACCCTGGTTACTATAACCAACAACATCGGCTCCATCGCCAGGCTATGTGCTTCTAACGAGGGGATGGAGAGGGTTAGTAATCAACCACAGAAAAACACATACTGGTATTTGCTAGTATAACAGCTTAATACGATTGGTGCAATTCAGTACATTTGTAGACCTTGAGCTATCCGCACTCGTAGTCATGTGGTCCATATCATCCACTAATATTATAAATGCGAAAGTAACTCTGTTTGTCTGTCTGTTACGCTTTCACGCTTAAATTACTGAACCGGTTTTGATAAAATTTGGTATAGAGATAGATTAGACATCGGGGAACAACATAGGCTATATTTTATCTACCTATCGAAAAATCTTATATCTTTTATTACAAAATAGTAGCTTAAAGGGTTGAAATAGGGTATGAAAGTTTGTATGAAATATCGTCAATGTATAAACATGTGATTGTTCAAATTATATATACTTTCTAAGTTTATCTTGGACATTTCTGACTGACGGTGAAGGAAAACATCGTGAGGAAACCTGGACTTAAAAGTCTGAAATTGCCAATCCGCCTTGAGCAAGCGTGGTGATTAATGCTCATACCTTCTCTATATGAGAAGAGGCCTTTGCCCTGCAGTGGGACAGTAAACAGGCTGGTATTATTATTATTATAAACAGAGATATAACCGACACTCACGCGGGCGGAGCCGCGGGCAACAGCTAGTATTATATAAAGCTAAAGAATTTGTTTGTTTGTTTGAACTCGCTAATCTCTGTAACTACGAGTCGGATTTCAATAATTATTTTTGCGTATAATAGCCCAGTTCTTGTGGAAGATTATAGGCTATGTAACATCACGCTACTCGCGACGGGAGCAGAGCAGTAAGCAAAAACGTGGAAAGCTTGTAACATATATTTTTCTGTTACTAGGTGGTGTTCTGCGGTAACTTTTTACGAGTTAACCCGCTATCTATGAAACTGCTGTCATACGCGATGTCCTACTGGTCCAGAGGAGCTTTAAAGGCTCTGTTCCTTGAGCATGAAGGGTAAGTAGAACTCATGTATAACCATCCAACATATAACTTCGGCTAATATGCGTAGTATGTGTGATTATTGACTGCACCGTTGGTCTAGTGATTAGTGTAACTGACTGCGACGCCGGGTGTCGTGGGTTCGATTCCCGTGAAAGGCAAATATTTGTGTGATGAACATTTGTATTTGTCTTTAGTCTGGGTGTTTCCTATGTATTATAAGTATGTATTTACAAAAAAAAAGTATGCATATGTATTATATTTCAGTTAACTAGTACCCATAACACAAGCTCTGCTTAGCTTGGGACTAGTGTACACATATTATTATTATTATTATTATTCTCAGTGATTTAATTTATTATAAATGAATTTTTAATAATAAAAGTAATAATAATAAAAAGGCATTAGATGCCTAAGAGTAGGTAGTTCAAAATTCTTTTGATTTTGACACATCTTTAAAAACCTTCGTTAGAAATTTGTGTATATCTACTTGTTCGTGCTTTTTACTGGAAAATATTCATATATATTTAATCTTAGCTAAAGCACGCATATTTACTTAGTGCAAATTCAAGAAACCGTGATTTCGAAAATAAAACCTTACATAATCGTTTTTTTAAGTATTCAATTGAAATAAATCTGACATCTGGCAACATTCTTTCAAGCAAATGATTACTGATGGATATTGTTATTTTAATTTAATATGTATTTATTTGGAATTTCAATGCTAGGGTAAAAAAATAGTAATTAGTCACGAGTAAACATAAAAAACTAAGTCTTAATTTATTGAATTAGCTGCACGCTGCCATAAAATGGGCTCATATTTGGGCATTCTTCTTTGATATAGCGATAGAAAAAACTCTGGGTAACAACATACTATCTTTTATTGCGACGAAATGGCTTGAAAGGGTTGAAATAGGGGATGAAAATTTGTATGAAAAATGCGATAACTTTTATTAATTTGTTGTAGATATTTCGGGGCAGTCGGCTGTCTTTTACATTTAGATACGAAGCAAAGTAAACGCTTGCGACGAGCCGCCCCCGCTGGAAGTGAGGCCAACAGATGAGAGAAGCAATAATACACCTTAACTTCATACACATACGGTACTAAATGCATTGACGTGTACAGCGACATTTTTATTTATATACAGGGATCCTACTATCTTTTATAGCAATTTTATTGTATACTTACTTTGTCTCTATCCTTGTTTTTAATGGCACAAAAGAAAAAGACAAAACATAAAGTAATCCATACTAATAATACAAATGCGATAGTAACTCTGTCTGTCTGTTACGTTTAGGCGCGAAACGCAACGCGAATCGGGGAACAACATAGGCTATCTTTTAAAAATTGCAGAATGGGGTTGAAATACGGGATGAAATATTGTATGAAAAATCGTTAATTTAAACAGACATATAACCGACATTCACGCGGGTGGAGCTGCGGGTAACAGCTAGTATTAAAATAATACTGCTATAAGAAGTGGTGGCTTCCAGGACGTCCCACAGTCATGCCACATGAAGGGAAAGTAAATTAAATATTGCAGATAGGATATTTTATTGAAAGAAGACATCATTTTTTTTTTAAAAGAGTTGCCTGTGTTTTTTTGCTAATTCTTTTCATAGCCATACCCTTACGTCAGCTAACTGGCTGACATTTTGTAATTTGTAACGTTCATAAGTGTTAATTTAATTAACCTAAATGAAATAAACATCTTTTGATTTGATTTAATATTATGTAGAACTGTATTCAAAGATTTTCGAAAATTTACACACTCGGGAATCGAACCCGGTAAAATCTGAAAGTAACTCACTACACTTTAAGTCATTTACATTCTTTTTTCTTTATCTACAACTGTCCGCAATAAATAAAATAATAATATTAAAATATTTAAATAATACTTTATATTGGGTTCAAAAACTTTATAAAAATACTAGCTGTGCCCTGCGGCTTCGCACGCGTGAAAATTGCTATGTGTTTAATTAATGTTACTCTTGAATCAGAGCGATTTTCGGGATAAAAAGTAGCCTATGTCCCGAAACCAAATCAATCTATCTACCAATTTTCACTGAAATCGGTTTAGCGGTTTAAATTTAATATGGTGGTTAAGTATTCTTAAACTTTCTAAATCACCGCGCAATTTTCTTAGTTTTTCTTTCATAAGAACCTTCTCCTGACAATAACAAACACAACAAAAGAAGAATTAACGAAATTGATCTAGCCGTTCGCGCGTGATGCCATGACCAAGGGAAATAGGGATTCATTTTTATATACATAGATTGCTCGATAACATTCTAATCCCTCATGCCTCATGCCTTCTCTATATGAGTTGAGATTTAACTCTATAATAATAATGTACTAGTGTTATTATAGTTTAAAAAAAAGGAATTTTATCGATCAATATTAAATAAATAAAAAAATTATGTAACTTATTTACTCTAAACACGATTTTAACAGTACATAAGATTATACGGTAGTAGATCCACGCTGATTTCAGCATAAATGGGCCGGATACCGGGGAAGTACTACCCTCTCATAGAAGATCGACTTAAGAGTAGTAGTATCCGTACTACTGCGTTTCGTTTGATGAGCGCAGGAAGTCCAATTTCTCCCCTTTCCTCTTTCCTCACCTCCCTTATTTCCTTCTCCTACACCAAGCCCAGTCGCCACCTTACTATCAGTTTAAGAAGTTGGCTTTTGGAATGATGTCCACCCCTTTTGGATTCCACTGATTGCTTACCATCAGGCAGTGTGGAGTCACTTTGGTAGGCTAAGATATAAAAAAGTGAAAGAGCTATATTAAAAATTCTTGCCTTATTTCACCCGCTTTTTATTTTCTTCAATTTCATACTTAATATAGTTACGTAATTTACTAGCTTTCTGCGGCACGGTTTCACCCGCGTTTTAGCTTACTGCTCTGCTCCTATCGCCAGTAGCGTGATGTTACATAGCCTATAACCTGCCTCAAGAACTGGGCTATCATACGCAAAAAGAATTATTTAAATCCGCCTGGTACTTTCAGAGATTAGTGCGTTCAAACAAACAAACAAATTTCAGCTTTATATAATAGTATAAAGAAAAACGTCATAACTGCATTACAAAGTCCTGATGCCCCAGTGGTGAAGGCACTCGCTTCGTAAACACGAGGTCGGGTGTTTGAATCCGGGCAAGTATCAATGTGATTTTTCAAATTATATGTATTTTCTAAGTTTACCACCAATGTGATTTCCCCCCCCTCCCCCCCCTCCCCTCCTTCGGTGGTCACCGTGATAGTAATATCTATAGCTTAGCCAAGCTGCTGACTTTTAACTTTGACTAGTAATTGTTTAAAATTCGCGTCTATTTAGTATGGTATGGGTACTTTTGATTGGTTGCTGACGATGAATGAGACCGGGAATTTGATATATGAGACCGGGAACTCAATCTATGAGACCGGGAACTCAATCTATGAGACCGGGAACTCGGTCTGTGAGTTCGGGAACTCGGTCTGTGAGACTAGGAACTCGTCCTGTAAAAGCGTAAATTAGGTATATGAAATCGGGAACTAGGTAATGAGATTCGGAACTCGGCATGTGAGACCCGGACCTCGGTCTGTGAGACCGGGAAATTGGGTCTGCGAGGATCGGATTAACGTTATATTTCCTCAGCTGTGTACATGCGAAGATAGACTGTATGTTTAAATACTTAGGCTGATTTTCCTATGGCCCTTGTATGGGTTATATCTCAATGGTTTTGGGTATACATTAAAATAAAGAATATCAACTTTATTTGTTAATGCATTAGGTTGGTTTTTCTTTGGTTCGTGTAGGCGATGTATGCTATATTGTTTTTTTTTATATTATTTATTTTTGTGATATGTTTAGAAATGTTAATTTGTTATGATATATTATTTATGTTTCTTTAAGAAAACAACAAAATTTTTTTGACTATTCAAATGTTTGTGTATTTTTTATATGGCAATGTATATGACTGATCATTTAGTTACAATTTATTGCAAAATATAGTGTTGCAATAAATTGCAATTGATTTTTTTTTGCAAAGTGATGTTTTGGTCGTGATCGCAGACAATACTTGCTGTTTTTATATTTGAGTTTATAAATGTGTGTAAAGAATAGAAAATATTAAGGGCTGTTAGGATATTTTATATGATTAGAAATAAATATTATGACATTGTATTTTGTGTTTTATTGAAACCGTATAAAGTCGATAGTAGATCCACGCTGTATCCTCGAAGTAGACCAGCTTCGTTAGGGTTCCGTCGATGTCTATGCCGAACCATGGCATCGCTGAAACAGTTCCGTTAAGGGGGTTCAGTAGCGGATCCAGTAGTTGAGTTTGAGGAAGTTCGACCCCGTCAGGGAAGGTTAAGTTTTTTATTTTGAGCATGCTTTTGTAGTAGTAGATCCACGCTGGTTTCAGCATGAATGGGCCGGATCGACCGAGGAAATACTACCCTCTCATAGAAGATCGACGTAAGAGTAGTAGTATCCGTACTATTGCGTTTCGTTCGGTGAGTGAGAGTGCTGTAGGCCCAATTTTCCTCTTTCCTCACTTCTCTTATTCTCTTCCTCTAACCCCATTCCCAGCCGCCATAGTGGAGGCCACCATACCAGTAGTTTACGACTAGGGCTTTTGGAATGGTGTCGACCACTTCTAGATTCCACTGACTGCTTACCATCAGGCGGGGTGGAGTCACTTTGGTCGGCTAATATAAAAAATCTCCAGGAAAGAAGACTCGATGGAAAAACTCGTTGTGCAGGGTCATGTAGAAGGCAAGCGAGCACGTGGTCGGTCACCAACTCGCTGGACACACTCCATCACCAAAGCCACGCAATTCACCATCACGCAATGTGCTCGCAATGCAGCGAGCCGCCACAATTGGAGAGACATCGCCACGACCACTCTGACAAGAGTGCCCGATTTAGTGCAGCCGTGAGACACATGATACCAACCTAGGCGCCTACTACCACCTCTTATAACACTATTATTTTAATGTAAGACTGCACCGTTGGTCTAGTGGTTAGTGTAACTGACTGCGACGCCGGGTGTCGTGGGTTCGATTCCCGCGGAAGGCAAATATTTGTGTGATGAACATTTGTATTTGTCTTCAGTCTGGGTGTTTCCTATGTATTCTAAGTATGTATTTACAAAAAAAAAGTACGTATATGTATTATATTTCAATTATCTAGTACCCATAACACAAGCTCTGCTTAGCTTGGGACTAGATGACGGTGTGTGATAGTGTCCACATATTATTATATTATTATTAATGTTACTTTGTTTTGTCTTTTTCTTTTGTACCATTAAAAACAAGGGTGGAGACAAAGTAAGGTTATAATAATATATATAATAATAGTTATAATAAAGGCAATTCAAATATTTAACAAAATACCGAAATCTATAAGAGAATTGCCACTTTTAAGATTCATGAAACAATTAAGAAAATGGCTTATAAAAAAATGCTTTTATACAATAAAAGAATTCATGATGTATATATAGAAAAATAAATAAATTAGGTCTTTTAGAGGTTCATAAGTAAATTGATGTAACTAGTAGCTCTAAATAGGTATCAACACATAATGTAATTAATTAATGTAACGTCTTATAATTTAGAATATTATTTCATAGATAGTTTTTTATATTTTTATTTTATTTTTTATTTTTTTTTATATTATTTAGCCATAAGGTGTCTGTTAACTTTTCTCGTATGTTTCAAATTAGCCTAAACTATACCTGATGTGTATATTTTTGCATACCGTAATATTGCGGTAAGACATGCTGTACTGTATACTACTTGTAAACATCCTGTTACCATGTTTTGAGCAAAATAAATATTCTTTATTCTTTATTCTTATTCTTTATTCTTTATTCTTTAAATAAGAATCCTATAAAAAGTTGTTGTTCCTGTTCAAGGTATTCCTTTGTATCTGTTCTTCTTCTTCTTTTTTTTTTGGCAACAGAGCCGACGATAGTGTCAGCTATTTCTGCCAGCGTCAAGTTTAGAATAATATTGTTGTTGATGATATTAATGGTATATTACAATGATAAAATAGTAAAAATGAGGATGAAATTAAATGACAACCATCTTCCGTGAAAACAAAAGATTGACTGGTATCTGTTCTTGTTTTGTTGTGAGCGTTCACACATAAGAGTGGAAACGTCGCAATGTAGTGTCATATTTTCGTGGATTTAAATTTTTATCATTAAATGGAGCTATATTTTAAAAATGTTATAAGAATTAAGAATATTTATTTGCTCAGAGTACCTACAGGTGAAACCAGGTAGCTTAATGGTAATACAAGTACTATACCGTAATCTAAAAAAAAGAAAAGAAAAAAAAATGCAAATGTTACAATAAGTAAGATTTGTTATAAAGTTGCAACAATGACGGTGATTATAGAAACATACTGACAATCTAAATTATAATTACTATCAATCTAAATTAATATTACATCATTCATCATCAATATTGTTACATGTCAGGATGGGGTTCGATGCAAAATGCCAGTTACGCGATGAGACTTTATTCAAGACTCGCACAATACACTAACAGTAACAAAATAAAGCTATTAACACTTATACTGCACTATAACGCTTCGTATATCGCTCTTCGTAAACTTCCGTATCACTTAGATGTTCGCTCGAGATCGCTGTATTCACAACTGAACGAAGTGCCGACGCGCGACGTTCGAATCCTTTTTATAGTCCTTCAATAGATTTCTAGAACCTTCCAGTTATTACTACAAAGATGCCGACAATTCTCGAAAACAGAACATTGAGTGTAGGTACTTAGCTGCGACGCGTAGGTATGCCTACCGCCGATGATCTATTGTTATACGTGTAGGTAGGTACTTGCGAACGTTCTAGAATAGGTAAACGTCGTAACAATATTATTACTAATACGTACATCATTATTTTTATTACATTATTGCTAACACATCAATAATATTTAAATATTATTACATTATTTATAATAAACTGTCACTACAATTATTAAATTATTAGTTATTTAATTATTAAATTGTAAATTATTAGTAGTTTTATTTATTTATTTTATTTATTTAAAACTTTATACACATACATGTAAAGGCGGACTTAATGCCTGAGGCATTATCTACCAGTCTACCATTGGGTGATGCAGAGACAATCAAGTAGGTGCAAAGTACTTAGGTTAAAGGATAGGATATACATATATAATATATATATAAATAAATATACATATATATAGTATTATATAATAATATGATATAATAATATATATAAATATAATAAAATAATCCATTTAAAGATGGAAAATAATACATAATTACTTATATGTGTGATGAATGAAACTGCCTTATTATTTGGATAATAATAACTCCCGGACTTTAACTTTAAACACATAACGGTTAGTGGACTTCCTGATTTCGAGAGGAAGCGCATTCCAAAGAAGGATAGATTGAATAGGAAAAGAAGAGTGAACAAAATCTGTTGTATGAGAGAAACAAGTTAAGAGAAGATTATTAGCGGAGCGAAGATTTCTATCATGGATAGAACTAAGGTACTGAAAATAAGGAGTCAAGTAAGGAGGAGGGTTAGGGGAAGTTAGAATTGAATATAGAGTGGTTAGCGCACGCAAACTTCGGCGTTGAAAAATAGTTAGCCATTTTAGCTGGGAACGATAAGTGGACACATGGTCATACTTACGAAGGTTAAAAGTAAATCGAATGCAGTTATTGAGAAGACGGTCGAGTTTTCAGAACACTTATTACATTTAGGTGAAAGTTGTATAAAAAGCAAGTAACCTTAATGCTTACAGTTATTTTACTATGAAAATAACAACATAGAAATTCTAATGTGTTATTTGCTGCTCTGCTCCGTTGCTGTAGTTGCTGTTGTTAGTTCCAGAGATTAGCGCGTTCAAACAAAGAAACAAACTCTACTTTTTTATATTTTTTTTTTTTTTTTTTATTTATTGTACAGAAATTATATTATATTATAGATAGAAACTTTAATATCAGAAAACGACAACTATTGTACCAACAGGCAGCCTTTGCTTTCTTTATGAGCAATTTTCATATAAGTAGGTATATGTCAAGAAAAATGTATCGTTGCGACCACGAGCCGGATGACTGGTGTGGGCAGACACGGCACAAGGTGGTAGGTAGCAACTGATGGATGAGGGGGCTCATGATCAGTCAGTGATAATAGGACGGCCTATGTCCAACAGTGGACGTCTTATGGCCAAAATACATACATAGTTTCATGCCTTTTTATCCCCGAAGGGATAGGCAGAGGTGTTTAACTATCCACGTTTTGCAATTTTATTTTAGGGTCCATGTAACAGAGGGCGAGCCTGTTGCCATATATCGGTCATCACAGACTCCGGGCTAATATCGAGAATTTCTCTATAGAAAAGGTCTATATTACTTTACCCGACACGGGGATCAAACTCGAGACCTCTGCGTGGTAATCCGTACCTAGACAGTACCACCGAACTACAGAGGCAGTATGGCCAAAAAGATGGTACCTAATAATTTAACCTTCTTTAGTAAAATCTTCATAGATTAACTATAGAATAATTTATGCCACAGTCATTTAAATAAAGAACTAATTGACATTCGAAATCCCATCCATGTGCTGTCACTGACATTTTGCAAATAAGTATTTTTTATAAATTTTTTGAGACAAATGATTTTATATTAATGTTATGAGTGAAATCACATAGCAAATGAGAAATTTTTAACGTTACAAGATCGTTATCGTAAGTATTATTATTATATACTTAGGAAAATACGTAGTTAAGTACCCATCCATTTTTGGACTGACCGCATACAAGCGAGCTTAACTTTTCTGTCAATACGCGAAGGTGGCTATTTAAATAATAAACAAATAGTTAGGCAAATTTCATATAAGGTACCCGTAAAATACGTGATCCAACAAAATTGTGAAAAAAATGCTTCAACGCCTGTTAGAAAAATCTTAGCAACAGGTGTATATTGCATGCAAATTGTCATTATTAGTTCGATATCAGGCGCAGGATGCATCAGTATTTTACGAATTGGTTACCCTTATTGGTGTTGGACCTTGAGCTTATAGCAATGAGTAGGAATGGTAATAAATAATAAATAAAAAATATTTAATTTTCAGACACAAAATGGCTAGATGTCGGCGAAAACGGAAGTAAGTTAAAATTCTCTAGGAATCACACTTTGCCTGTGTTCGTGCTAGGTGGCTGGTGCCGTCCTAATTTCGTTGATTTTTCTGCCTTGTCATGTCTGTGACGGCTTTACCATTCATTCAGTTGACTGATTACTCTATTCTTTAATAGATACACTTGGCTTAATACAGACTTACAAAATAACATTAAAACTTTATTTAATTCCGCTCATTGATCGCGAGTTAACATTAATTATTAATATTTATCTATTACAGAATGCGCAAAACGTAAGTATCTTATTCACTAACCCTAAGGATCACTGAATATAAACTTCATAGTCAACCAAGTGGTGATCGCCATAATATGGACATAGTCGTAGATGGATGCTACGAGTATGTCCATAGATTCTTTAGCGATTTTAAGTATCAACGGAAAAAAGTTAAAATGCTATTAATTTGTTGCTGGCCGTAAAGGAAGGAGAGGGTAAGTGATTTTAAACATGTGGTTTTAGCGCCATCTAAATTTGTCGTCGGGGGCAGGTGTCCCGTTTTACTTCTAGATCTAGCCCTGAAAGATACATGGACGGCGCTCACACTCACTGGTCTCAACGAATTAGTATCAAAACTAATGCTTTAATTTTACCTCAACACTATCAGACTGTACTTTTTTATATTTAGGTACCTATTATATGTAAATACTTACATATAATATTAGCCTACCAAAGTGACTCCACCCTGTGGCGTGGCGGCTGGGAATAAGGAAAGAGAAAAGTTAGACCTCAGGATCTCTCATTCACCGAACGAAACGCAATAAAGTACGGATACTACTACTCTTACTTCCCCGGTCGATGGGCCCTTTCATGCTAAAACCAACAAATAACAAAAATATTTAACACATTATGGAGACATTTGTTGCGCTTTAGTTTCATTTATCGTATTATCGGCCCTAACATTTGTCGCAACTGCAACTTGTTGGCCGCCGCGACCAGCCGCTGAGTAGGCTCCTAGTCTAACACAGTTAACTGCCCAGGCGTTGCCGTACGAAAAAGGGTCGTTTCAAGGTCTGTCGGTATAACGACCGGCGGTACTACGTGCCGCAGCGCAAGCGACCAAAGTGTCGATCGAGATCCAGCAGCCGAGATGGGTAATATTTTAATTTATTTTTAAATAGAACTAAGCTTTTTATTTTAAATTTTCATATTATGCAAACTTTTCGGAAGATAGTTCAAAAACAGATTTTCCTTAGGTACCTAGTTATTTGTCTCATCAATAAAGGTAAGTTTAAACTATAGCATTTAATAACTAAACATTGAGCATTCCCTGTTTTTAACAGACTTCAAAAACAGGAGGAGGTTTCTCAATTCGACCGTATTATATATTTTTTTATGTGTTTGATGATGATTCTTCTTTTAAAATTTACACAGGCAGTTAAAATATAACAATTCACAGGCAAGATCGCTCCCGATCTGCATCGCCGAAGTACAAACTCTGCAAGCGCTGCAACCGGCGATACAAGTAGACACAGCCTTCGGTACAGCCATCGTTTGTATTGTCAGCGTCCTGTGAGTTTACTGCAGTGACAAATTTTTGGGTAGGAAAAGATTATCATAAATATAACGGCTAAGAAACACAAACCCCCAGTTTCTTAAAAGCTGATTAACGAAAAATTAACTAATCATCTGGGTATAGAATAATAGTTGATACCAATTATTTAAAAGCAACTAGGTAGAAACTTTGTATAATTACTAGCTTAGGTACCGCAGCACGGTTTCAGCCGCGTCTTTGCATACTGCTATGCTCCTCGCCAGTAGCAGGATGTTAAAATAGCCTTTAATCTTCCTCACGAATCATACCCAAAAAGGATTAAATCTTGACTGGTATTCCAGAGGTTAGAGCGTTCAAACAAACAAGACTACCGCTTTACATAATAGTATGGATTTCGATGTAAAATATCGGTAGTGGACCCCACTGACTAACCACCAGACAGAGTGAAGTTATTTTCAAAGACTAATAAAAAAAATGTTGTTTCAGATGTTCCTACTCAGTGATGAAATTGTTTTGGATAAAATTGTGCAAGTGATTAAACTAAGTAAATACAGTAAACATTAATATACAATTGTCGTTTTATTGTACAATCTACATTCATCTTTAAATTGACCACAGTTTTATGTTAAGCTGTAATAATTATGACCTCATAGTCAGGTGTTTTCTGGTGATCTTATGATTTTGTTCCATTATTGGGACCACAAAGGAGAATTCACGATGTGTTGGCTGCTCCCTACAACTTTTTATGACAACATAAAATTTGTTAAATCTTTTACAACTGTCTTTTGTTTTTTATTATTACTACCTATTTCTCAACGAAATAATTAATATTTTTTGTCTGCTTACATGTACTTGTACCATGTCTTTTTGAGAATCTGTCTTTTTAGGAATCTGTCTTTATGAGAATAATTCAATATTATTCTACATTAATGGAACTTGTTCTCTACTTAGTCTGTTAGTCTGTGATTAATGGGAGAACTACTCCTCATTGTCCCATTATTCTATGTAATACACAAACATGGGCGCCTTAAAGTAATCCTGGCGATTACTTTAAGGGTGCAAGGTGCAAGTGATGTACATGATCAGTATTCATAAAAATGTATAAAGATAATCAGATTGACAAGGTTGAACAAGTTTTTGGACAGCAACCCGTATGCTTCAACATCTTATAAAAAAAAAATTGTTGATTTTTCTATGTATTTTTTCTCATCAGGAGGGTCTCCCTGTCGCACCCATGTCTGTTAATCATGGGTTTACTAGAAAACACCCAAAAGCTCCTAGAAGATAGCTTAGGCATTTCTTTTTAATTTTATTCGGAATTGTGTCCTTCCTTACCTGGACTCCAAAATAGCTGGCTTAACGTGTTGTCTGTGACTACTCCATTATGGAAGAAGTCGTAATGTCGTAAATAAAACACACAAAACCATTTAAAAATATAATATCACAAATCTATTGTTTAAAATTGATTTTGTATCCTTTAGTATCAGGGTCTTGTTCCATTTGAAAGTTCTCTGTCGATAGTCCAAAGGGTTTCAGTATCATATTGCCCAAATCTTTTAGCTTTCCTAACATTTCTTTCTTTAATTTTTCATTTTTCTCCTCTATTAGAGGAGGGAGACGTATCACTGCTTTCTGCGCATCCTTATGTAAAGGATCTAATTCAAGAATCTTTTTAAAGTCTGCTAATGATTCATCAAATTTTTCTGTAGCTTCGTACGACTGGGCTCGCCTGAAAAATAATATTGGTAAAAAGTACCAATGTAACTTTTGCCAACTAGTAAATAAAGGAGAGTTCTTTTTGTCTTTTAAATAAGTTAAATAATCCTTAGTTCTTAGCAAAGTTGTAGCTGATTGTACCAAACGCAGGTGTTTGAAGTGCCTACATCTCACACTAATATATTAAAGTTTGTTCCAATTACTTGGGCGTTAAATTATTTAAATCTCATCTCGAAGGCAATAGATATTTTTGTGTGTTCCTTGACGGATTTGAAAACAAAAAAAAACAATCTAAAACTACTAATCTGCCTTGTTACAAATTGGATAATGTGATATTCAGGTTTTCTTTAAATTTTAACATAGGCCCAGAATTGGGCATTGCCTCTACTGAATAGCAACAGGCTTTACAAGAGATTCAACATAACAACACAACAAACTCTGTGGTTCGGTGGTATTGTACACGCAGAGGTTACAGGTTCGATTCCCGCTAAGTACAAATATTTGTGTGCATGAACATGGCTATTTGCATTGGTCTGGGTGTTTCTATGTATATGTTTGTATTTAAAAAAAAAGTATATAAGTATGTTTATCCGCATTCTAGATATCACAAGCTATTAATATATGCTTACTTTGGGTCTAGATGGCGTTCTGTGGTTGTTGTGGTATTATTATTATAGCTCCTATGCCTATCCCTTCAGGGTTATAAGGCGTGAAGTTATATCATATTGCTATATAGTCACCTGAGGTACGCCTTCAAATACGTAGGGTCCAATTCTATGGCCTTTGTACAATCTTTGGCAGCTTTCCCATACTTTTCTAACTTCATTTTAGCTGCGCTCCTGTTGCAGTATAATATTGATCGTTGTTGCGAGAATTGTAGCGGACATGTTCTTAAACCTGCAGAGTTAGATAATATAATTATAATTTTTCCATGGAGAATGTTTTGACGCTGTTTTTATACAGTTTACGTGGTTAAAAAATATGGCCCACATGAACATACAAGAAACTCACTTGTTTCGCTCGGTGAGTAAGAGCGCCGGAGACCCAACTTCCCTCCTTTCCCCTTTCCTTACCTCCCTCATTCCCTTCCCCTAACCCCATTCCCAGCCGCCATACCAGCAGTTTAAGACTAGCTTTTGGTATGGTGGCCACCACTTCTGGATTCCACTGACTGCTTACCATCATCAGGCGGGGTGGAGTCACTTTGGTAGGCTATATATAAATAGCAAAAGACATTGTAATAAAATACATATGCCATCTCATACTACAGCATTTTAGAATAAAAGTGTCCTAGCCATGGCTTCAAGATTATATTAAATGAATTATATATTATAAAAGCCTATAGCTATTTAATAATGAAATATAAATTGTATTGCATTATCATTAGTTAATTATGTATGTTAATACGACTTTATAATACCTACTTAAAATTAGCACACCAGAAATGGTAGTTTACAGAGGTTCAACAAATAATTATTGTACAACAACTTTATACCTGTATGACGCAAATAAATTATTTGAATTTGAATTTGAATTTAAACCCAGGACCAGATCAATATGTCTGAAAGCAAAAGTTATATTTGCTGCCCTTATTTGATATTCGTACAGACTATGTTTCTGCATTCTACTTCGTGCATTCTACTGTCTGTGATCTGTAATAATACTGCCCCTCATTTTAGCTCAGCATTTGCCCAGCTTACCCCTGACAAAACCTTACCTTCTGTATATTTCTCTATACTCCTATCATAATCTCCCAACTTAAACGCATCATTGCCAACTTTCTTCAGTTCCTCGGCTATAATCCTTCGTTCCTCCTTCTGGTCATCGGTCAGGTCTACCTCCGCATCTTTCAGAGACACCTCATCGATGTCAGAGTCACTGTCGTCATTGTTTTCATCTTTGTCTGTGTAGTCCTTGTCTAAATCATGGTCTTCTGGCATGGGATTTGAAGTTCCTGAAAGATGTTTCATCTAATGGAAAGCAGTTATGATGGTCTTCCACACTGTGCCAGTACTAACGTCACTTTTTCAAATTCATAAGTTCTTACTAAGTTTGACTTGGACATTAAGAGCGTTTACGCCTCATGAGTGGCAACAAGTGGAAAGCTGTATAAAAAGTAACAAATCATTGCGTTTACACTGGGGTATAATCACGGGTTAATATGATGAACAAGACGCAATGTAATTATAGAATTTAATCTTAGAAACACAGTGTGCTTATTACCGTGTAACATTGCGTACGGCTACGCCCTAGCTATGACTCTAATATGTTATTATATCTTACCACTGGTTTGAGGACCGTCTCCGGCAGCTGTAGAGAAATCCTCAGCACTTGTACCAGGGTCTATAATACAATCCTCACTTATTTCTTCAGTATTTAGATTAGATTTCAAGTCTTTTGTCAATTCATCTATTATTTCATCATTAGACACTTGTCCCGTACTTTTTAATCTCTCCGACATATTTGAAACCGGAAATATTATAATTGGTAATAGTTTATAACAGTTAAATGCACAAAGAAATTGGTATTAAAATTATTATTTTGACTGCGATCGCTCGATTCAATTTTGAGTATTTCTATTTTGACACAACGAAACGAAAATGAAAGAATGAAACATCACGTCATGTCATGCGTTTTGATTATGCGCTAAAATTCTATAATTTCTGGAACAGTCTTTTGGGTATTCACTAAATTTTAAAATGAAATATCCTAGATCTAACTGTTATTGTAAAGTACCTACCCATCCTTGTTATCTTTACTTAGAAAGATATTTCTAGCGAATAAAATGAGTTTATTGATTAATTAATTATTTATAATAAAAAGGGGAAAATTATAGAATTAAAACTAAGCGTACTGTCAATGTCAAAAATATATACGAGAATACGTTTAAAATAATAATAAAATAATAATAATATTCTACCACATGCACACAGCGCCATTTAGCCCCAAATTAAGCAATTATATTTGCTTGTGTTATGGGTACTAAACAACTGATATACTACTTATATACTTTTTTTTTGTAAATATCTACTTATTATAGATAAATAACACCCAGACACAGAACAAATAATCATGCTCATCACACAAAGGTTTGTCCTGGGTGGGAATCGAACCCACGACCTCCGGCTTAGCAGTCAGGGTCACTAACCACTAGACCAACAGGCCAGTCAAAATGTTTATTTTTAAAATTCTGTGACCTTCTTGTATTTAAAGATAATACTAAAATATTATAACAACATTACAAAACTACTAAAACTTATTTCGTTTTAGCACTATGCATTGTAAATGGAGCAACTGAAATTAGTTTTCCCATTTTGACATTTATTGGTTTTCAATGGCAATAACAAAACGCGACGGTACAGTCGACTTTGGGCTGGATGACTGGATGTGTCCAGTGTTTCCTTCCTTGAGAGTAGGTACTTCCCCGGTTGATATAATATCGGCAAAAAGTATTAGTTTTCATACTAATGCGTTTTGACTGCTAAAAGAGAGTGTCTAATTACATTTTCATCCCTCATCCCCTTTTCCATAGAATAGCGATGCGGACTAGAGTTATTTTGGTGGGTAATATACCTACTTACTACTACTAAAAAAATTTTGTTTTTCGAGATACCGAAACAAGAGTGTAGGTATACTTTTTGACGGTATTTAATAGCGTTACTGTAAATCAATCTACAATAACTAAGTACCTACCATTTTATCTATTCCTACAGAAGCGAATCCAGGTGGGTGAGGATTAGGGGCTGAAGCTCTGTAACCTCCATCCCGGATCCGCTAACTACTGCATTCGTACCCTCTCCTTTACCTGTTTGAGAGCCGAATTGCCCGGTTTTCTTTGAATGTTGAGGCACTACTTTATGTTGTGCAATAGAGTATTATTATAAATGTTTTATATAGGTAAGTATCTACAGTGTAAGAACAGCTGGTTGTCTTAAATAAATAAATGGAATAGCATAGACTTTTTTGTATTCTGCGCTTTTACATAACATCTAACTAACAAGTTAGGTACCTAATTGAATCTGTGCAAAAGCATGGCAATAAATGTAGTTAATTACAGAACACGTAATATTAATAAGTTCTGTGTATCAAACTGTTATTTTACGACAAGCTTCAATGCCACATTAAATTTATTTTATGTGTTTTTGCAAATGTAATTTTCTGTTATTCGTGCACATGAGGCCGCCATGTTGGTTTTAATTGCAATCTCCTTGGTAACGATAGCAGGTACTTTTTTATTTATTTACTAGCGCCCCGTCTCGCTCCGCATAGGTAAAAAGTTGTTGCCTGTTTCCCGCTCAGTTTGCTATTATAGTTACTGTTCGGCTCCTATAGGTAGGTTGATCTATTATAATACATAAACCTATCTCGAAAAAGCCAAAAAATAACAGTAAAAACCGCATTGAAATTCTTTGGATGGTTCTCGAAATTAGCGCGTTCAAACAGAGAGACGCTTTCCAGCTACTTCCTTATAAACTGCTTTCCGCGGCGCGGTTTCACCAGCATTTATGGTCACTGCTCTGCTTTCGTCACCAGTGGCGTGATGTTACATAGCCTGTATCCTTCCTCAAGAACTGAATATACCTAATTACTCAAATTTCACTGGTAGTTCCAGAGATTAGAGCGTTAGAACAAACAAATAAAGAAACACTTCTTCTTTATTAATAGTACCTATAGATAGATTATTTGCGCCATTGCGTTTTGAGCTGGGTAAGCAGAGGTTTAGCTACTTCTAAGTTTATCTTGCACATTACTGACTTACGACAAAGGAAAACATTGTGAGGTAACCTGGATTAAAACAGTCCGTAATTGCCAATCCGCCTTGAGCAAGCGCGGTAATCAATGCTCATTCTCTGTATGAGAAGAGGCCTTTCCCTGCAGTTCGATAGGAATAAGCCGGTACCAATAATGACAGAGATGATAAGGTAGCGCTACCGATGGCTAAGGGTGCGTTTCCTTTGATGCGGAGCTGGGCGAAGTGTAGAGAAGCGGACTATGAATTGGCCCATCACAGCATTTCTACTGATGCGGAGTGGAGATTTTAAACACTGTGATTGGTCAATTTACGGTCCGCTTCTCTCCAGTTCGTTCCTGCGTGGAGTACTGCTCTCATCTTTGGGATGGCTCCGCACAGTACTTACTGGATGCACTCGATAGGTTGCAGCGGCGAGCAGTCCGTATCATCGGAAGCCCGAAGGCTACTAAGACCCTTGAGCCTTTACAGCTGCGAAGAGACATCGCCTCAATGGCCGTCTTCTATCGCCTTTACCATGGAGAGTGTTCTGAAGAGCTCTTTGAATTAATCCCACCCTCTCCCTTTTTATCCAGAACAACACGTGCGGGACTAAAGTGCCACCCTTTCACAGTGGAATCTAAAGGGTCTCGAACCAAACGGTTCAGCACTTCATACTTTTGTCGCTCAATTAAAGCCTGGAACTCTTTGCCAGCGCATGTGTTCCCATCTAATTTTGATCCTGGGTCTTTTAAGCGGGGCGTGAAAAAGCATCTCACTAAGCCGCCATAGTGGAGGCCACCATACCAGTAGTTTGGCTTTTGGAATGGTGTCCGCCACTTCTGGATTCCACTTACTGCTTACCATCAGGCAGAGTGGAGTCACTTTGGTAGGCTAATATAAAAAAAAAAAAAAAAAAAAACGGAAACGCACTCTAAGGGTGGCCCACGACCCTGTCAAAGTGTGAAGCTTGAGGAAAGCCTACATCTAGCAGTAGGCGTAGGTATCTTGGCTTTTTTTTTTTTTTCTTGGCTGATCATAATGATGAAACAGACCTATTTCCTGCCTTTATTCAAATTCAAATTCAAATTTTATTCATGAACAATTTTCACATTGTGTTTGAACATAATTATTACATAATCATAAAGAAAAATAATATAAGATAAAATTATAGTAATGACATGCCATAATAGAAAATATAATCAATTAGCAGTACCTACCATACACTATTATAAAAATACATGTAAAGAGGGTTTATCCTTAAGCATTAAAATCATAATAAATTAAAATTAATGTCAAAGAGGTCAATAGAAAACTAAAATTACTTAATATGTTAAAGTGTGTAATGAAATTAGAATAAATATGTCAACTGGTGAATATTTTAAAATAAGATATAATATTAAAATAAAAGAATTCTGACAATAAATAAAACCTTTAGTAACAATTATAATTTGTTATTGTACGGCCCTATCACGATAAGTACACCTTTGCATGTCATCGAGAGAATAAAAACACCCTTTCAACAGAAACGTCTTAAGTTCGTCTTTAAATTTATTTTTATATAGCAAGGTCTTCAAACCAAGAGGTAGCTTATTAAAGATTTTGATAGCGTTATAATGACTGCTGTGCTTTACTATGTTAAGTTTCGGTTTAATTTTGCACTGAAAATCTTTTCTACGTGTGTCTTCTCTTAGTTGGCGTTCTTCCTCGGTTTCATACTTGTGGACGTATTTTGCAAAATTAGTTAACAGAACTAGGATGTACAGACTCGGTATTGTTAAGATTTCGAGCTCAACAAAAAACGGTCTACAAGATACGTCTTGTCTTATACCTACTATCGTTCTGACCGCCCTTTTCTGCAGAATGAATGCTCTTGAAATGTTGTAATTGTAACTACCTCCCCAGAACAATATACTATACCTCAACTTGGATTCAATTAGAGCATAATATACTATTTTTAAATATTGAATACCAACCTCATCCCTAAGACTTCTTAGCACGTAACAGGCAGAACTAATTGCACTTTCCAAACTATTGAGCTCTTCTTTCCAATTTAGATTCTCATCCACATTGACCCCCAGAAATTTTATGGATTTTACAGTGTTTACTAATTCACCATTTAAAACACAACTAATATTATCATTGTTCTTGGCTGTTAAACGAAACATCATGATGTTAGTTTTACTGGTGTTTAATTTAAGGCTATTTATTGAAAACCAGTTATCAAAAATGTGTAATGCCTCATTAACTTTGCAACCTAAACTGCTTATGTTATCTGCTGATATGATAGCATTAGTATCATCAGCAAACATAATTGGTTGAATATCTCCCCTTGAAATGTTTGTAACGTAGTGTATCAAGTCATTAATAAATGTAATAAAGAATAAAGGGCCAAGTATTGAACCTTGCGGAACACCTGTTATTATTGGCGTCATTTTTGACTTAAAAGGTTCCTCACAATAGTATCCTTTATCTGATCCATTTGTGTCAGGTACTGCATTTATTTCAACAAACATTTTTCTATTTTGGAGATATGATTGAATTAGGCTGCCCGCTTTACCTCTAATACCATAGTGATCTAATTTTTTTAGGAGCAGTTCGTGGTTGACAGTATCAAAAGCGGCACTTAGATCTAAAAAGAGTCCTGCCACTTTCTTTTTTTGGTTCATTCGGTTTACAGCATCGCTGATTAGTAACTCAATAGCGTCTTGTGTGCCTACTCCTGTAGTATATCCAAATTGTTGATGATGTAATACTTTGTTTAAATTTAAGTGATTGATTAACCTAACTTTTATTAACTTCTCAAAAATTTTTGATAATGTTGGTAACAATGATATGGGCCTGTACATGGATGGATCAGACTTACTTCCTTTTTTAAAGATTGGTATTATCTTGGCTATTTTGAATTGATCAGGAAAAAAGCCTTTATCTAGACAGTCATTAAACATATTGGTTAGAGGCTCAAGTAGTATATCAATATTATCCTTTATTGCTGATATGGGTAGTTCATCATAACCACACGAAGATTTATTTTGCATGTGAGTAACTAATTTATAAATTTCTTTAGATGTAACTGGATCCCATTTAATCTGGTTCTCTACTTTATTTGTATTTTGCTCTAAAAAGGCAATTGCCATCGGCGAATAATCTAGTGCTTGTTTGAATTTTCGCCCAAATTCATCTGCAAAAATATTAGCTATTTCTGACGGATCAGATACAGCTTTGTTACCACATTTTAAAATAATCTTGTCTTTAACTATTTGTTTCTTGTTTCTATGTCGATTGATAATCTTCCATACATCTTTAGATAAATTCTTAAACCTAGCAATTTCTCTTTGAATCGCCAACCTTTTAGCTATTTTTATAACCCTTCTATACACTGTCATATATTTCTGTCTGTATTGTGTAATACTAAAATCATTATGGTTCCCTTTACCTACCATCAGAAAACGTTTCATTAGGCCTGCTAGTTTCAATTTTACTTAAAAGAATGGGATTTGTGGAGCAAAAATGACTAGGAAAGTTGGTAGGGGTCGCCCTAGACGAACATCCGCGAACCAAATAGTTGATATGTTGACAAAAGGCACAATTAAAAGCATCCGTAACCGACGTGTGTATGAAAAGATTAATGAATGTTGAAGAGACAAAGGAGGTATGTTTGGATCGCAGCAAATGGTGTTCTATAGTCTCTGCTGACGTCATTACTGGGAGATAGGCATGAAGTTATGTATGTATATAATAATAAATAACACAATATAATATCGAATTGTTTAAATCAAATTCGACTTTATATAAATTTTACTTTTAATTTTTCTTTACAACATAGAAAGCTGTAAGTAGTTAATTACCTATAGAGTTAAGTGCTGTGTATTGCCTGTGTCACTTTGCATGCTACTTGAAACTGTAACTTACAAAAATTATAATAACCTGGCGATTAAAAAGAGTGACTACTTCTCATGGCTCTACTTCGTCAGCGAACTGGCTGTAGGTTAATTTGCTGACATTTTGTAAACTTTGACGTTCTTAAGTGGTAATTTAATTAACCTAAATGAATAAATATATTTTATTTCATTTCATTTCAAAATACTGCAGCTATAGTAGGCGTCTACTACTTTAATAAATATAATTTTCTCTTAAATTGCAGCGGCACGTGATTACCACTCGGCACTGCCCCATGCATCACAATCACAAATAGCTAGATCAATTCACAACTATTTAAAACCACGTCTAGAATTACGGGACAGAAACGAACGTCTTGCCAGATACGAAAACTCAATACTTCGAAAATCAGACCTACCTATTTACATTATAAGAAAATTGCCATTATTAAAAAAGCATATAAAAAAAACTAGAGACTCAATGGAATCTATTAAAGACTTATTTGATGAAAATGGCATGATTTATATCACTAAACCGAAAAATTATGATGATAATTTATTGATCAAAAGTTTGTTTAATTCTGTGAGAAGGAGTGGAGCGAAGGTAAAAAAGGAAGGCATAAGGCAGCTACTGTCGATGATGAATGAGGAACTAAATAAACGGTTACTGGAAATAAATAATAAGCAATAGTAGATAAGTAATAGCTAAAAAAGAGGCACTGCACTGGCGAATCCAGAAGGGGAGAGGGGTGATTAAGGAGCTCAAGCCCCTCTAAACGCATTCGCAAATGTATGTGCTTATGTTTACCGTGGTGAAATCCTATCTCAGGTAGCGTCAAGGCCCTCCCAAACTCAAATCTGTCTTAAATCCGCTACTGAGAGACTGTAAGACTAACATCCAGTTTCTCAGGCTGATCAACGAAAAATTAACTAATCATCTGTTAAATCTCATGTTGAAGTACCTGAAAGCATGCTAAAAGCACGGATAATTAGTTTAATTTGATCTAACTAGTTTTTAATTATAATTATTTTAATTTGTTTAATAACTATATAGATCAAATTTAACTAATTAATCATGCTTTTAGAAATCCAATTGGTACTCCACATGAGATTTAACAGGTGATTAGTTAATTTTTCTTTATAGTATTAGATTAATGTTAAATACAGTTATAAGTATGTTTTGGTGTTGTTATTTTAGTTTATTATACCTACTGATAGACACCGGCTTATCCACGTTCGTGAGTATCCACTATCGCCTTGCTAGAAAGGTGGATTGGTGATCGCAGTACCTAGCAGAGCTGAGAGACGGAATAAACCAACCTTCCAGCAGTTGACGTCTTTCTGCTTATAATATGATGATGATGTACTCAATATCCTGGGGTTCAGACCATTCTGGGGTAGGCACGGCTCATATACGCCAATGCATATGTGTATAATTTTTCTAAGTAACCATTCTGAATACCGAAACCGAACGCAGTGGAAAATTATTGACTGCCTCTGCGGCGCAGTAGCAGCGCTAGCGACTGCTGTGCACGACGTTCGATCTATACACGAGACAAAACTTTGTGATTCATATTTGTTTCGAGTCTGGATGTGCTTTGTTTCAGTAAATTGTATCCCCGCAACACAGGGCCTTGTGCCCTAGTGCGGGAGTTTTCTTTTAAAATAATGGTCTGCTATTGTTTTTATTGCCCACAGTGGCATCCAGTACACACTTTATGTAGGTAACTATCCTGTAGTATACATATAGCACTTGGATTGTTATACCTAGGGGTATTTAGTAAACTATAAATACATTTAATACACTTTTAATATATCGCATGGAGTTGCAACTGTTTGTCGTAAAAAATTTAAATAAAGTTCGTATTAAATGGGCAGCAATTTGAAATTGCCGGAGGCCCGAATTCCCCTCTTTCTTTTTTTCTCATCTCCCTCAATCCTTTCATCTACCCCACTCCCTTCACAGTAGGCAGCGGCTTCGCAGAGTCCCTTGAGTGGTCCACGAGCGACAGTTACCACTTACCATAACGTGGGGTGTTTGCACGTCTGTCACGGTCGGCAATAAAAAAGGCGTAATTTTAACTATAAATACGTAAATGATAATAATATTAAAACAACACCTACACAACATTATTTAGACCCAATGTCAGCATTGTGTAAAAGCTTGTATATTGGCATATCTAACGTTTATACATACGAGCGTTCACACAAAAGAGTGGAAACGTCGCAATGTAAGTAATAGTGTCATATTTTCGTTTTATAAAAATGTTTTCAGAACACTTTTTAGAATTACGTGAAAGCTGAGTAAAAAGTAAGTAACCATAATGCTTACAGTTATTTTACTATGAAAATATAACCATGGAAGTTTCAAATGCCAATTCGCTTATAAATAGAACTGTAAGCAATATAGTTACTTACTTTTTATACAGTTTGCACGTAATTCCATAAAGTGTTATGAAAACATTTTTAAAATACCTATAGCTCCATTAAAATGATAAAAATTGATAACCACGAAAATATGATATTAAATTTCGACGTTGTCACTCTTTTGTGTGAACGTTTATGATATATTTTATTACATTTAAACAATAAAATAACAATTTTATTATATAGGTTTCAATTTCCAATCTTTGCTGCCTCTCTACGTTTTCAAAATGATTTTCATAATAGTTATAAGTTTTTTTAAAGTGTGTTCAGCAAATCAAATTGAAGTGTATAAACGTAAGTTTTTAAAGTCAAACGGTACCTTTAGATCCCTGCTGGTTTTAGCATGAATAGGGAAAAACTAACCTGTATTAATGCGTGTTCGTTAGCTAAGTGAGAGCACGGGATCTAATCCGCCTTTCCTTTTTCCTCGCTTACCTTAATCCTTTAACCTACCTTACTCCTTTCAGGGTAGGCAGCGGCTTCGCAGAGTCCCTGGCATTACGGGATCAAAGCCAGAGCCTCAGAGTCGTCCATGAGCGTCACTACTCCAATCAATTCAATCAATTTCAATTTATTATTAATAAAATACAAATTACATGCAATATACAATATAGGTAGTTTCCCTTTGGTCTCAAACTAAGCTAGTGCTTGTACTACTGTCAGCAATATAAAAAAAACTCTTTAATCCTTTTTTATTTACCTACTCACTCCTTTCACAGTAGGCAAAAGCTTCGCAGAGTCCCTGGTATCGCAGAAGTCCATAAGCGACAGTTACCACTTACCACCAGGAGGACTGTTGGCTCGTCTGCCACTATACAAAATATTTTCAGGTGATTTACCAGAACCACAGTTATTAAATATGAGTATAGTGCATGCTGAGAAATTGCTGGACCGTGTTGGCGAGATTGTGACCATTGTTCGCAGAAGATTACTGAGCATAAACGGTAAGCCCTGTTTTATTCTTTATATATAACTAGCTGTTGCCCGCGACTTCGTTCGCGTGAAAATTCAGATGGGTGCCTCTATGAGAATATTGCGTGCCTGATTTTATGGCAATCGTACATTGTATCAGTATTATCCGTCTCTATGGCGAATCCAGTTTAAACCCGCTACCGCTAAAACTGACAAACCACTTTCACACAAACTTGCGACTCTTATTTGCCCATTTAGTAAGGGTGGTTTCTGAATATTAAAAAAAGAGTATTTTCTAGTAATTTGGTAATCCTACTATAAAAACTATATAGAAGTTTCATACAAACTTTGCCACCACTTTATACCCCCTTAGGGGATGGATTTCGCAAAATTCCGTCTAAGTGAGCACCTATATTCTAATAGGAATGACAATGCAAAGTTTGAGATTCCTAGCAATTGTTGTTTCTGAGATTTCGTGATAAGTGAGTGAGTGACCTTTTGGGCTTCGCTCGCGTGAATGTCGTTTTTTCCAATAGACATTTTTATATTGTTTAAATACTGTTTTTCATACTATTTTTTATCTCCCCCTCACTCCCCCTCACTTCCCCTTCACTTCCCCTCACTTCCCCGTTACTTCTCCGTCACTCTCCTCTCACTTCCCCTCACTTTCCCCTCACTTCTCCCTCACTTCTCCCTGGCTTTCCCCTTACTTCCCTCTGACTTCTCCCTGACTTTCCCTTCACTTCTCCCGCATTTCCCCCACACTTCCTCTTCACTTCCCCCTCACTTCCCCATCACTTTCCTCTCACTTCCCCATCACTTCCCTCTCACTTTCCCCTCCCTTCCTCCTTCTCCTCAGTTCCTCCTTTTCCTCCATCCTTTCCCTCCCTCCGCCTCCCTGTAAATTTCGAGTCGCTAGCTTCAGAAGCTAAAGATCTTTGTATAGAATATTTCATCCCTAATTTCACCCCTCTAAATCCACCCCTGTTAAAATAAAATTATAAGGATATTTTTTATTTAAATAGAAGTATTCCAAAATAAAATTTCAAAACTGTAAGTTAAAAAATGAAGAAGATTCATATAATCGATTTCATCCCTTTTCACACACTTAGGAATTAAATTTTAAAAAACCCTTTTTTAGTACAACCTCTAGACATTTAGACAAACACACCCTCCAAATTTCAAGTCGCTACGACCAGCAGTTTAGGCTGTGCGTTGTCTGTTAGTCAGTCAGTCAGTCAGGACAAAGCCTTATATAATATGTATGGGTGTATGGATGTATGGATTAGACGTATAGCCATCGGGGATCAAAGCATACAGGCTGCTAGGAATGCTAACACGTGATGAGCCACATAAAGCTGACCGTGCGAAAAACAGCTAATACTTAGATCCACGCCCACAACTTTTAGTCGTGTCTGACCTTGGGCTTTATTAATTGTCATCGCGAGACATAGGCTCACTGGAAACTGGACTCATTTAAAACTAAACGGAAGATTGTTTAGAATGAGCGGAATCCGAAAAATAAAAACGCTATCAGCTATTCCGTAACCTGTTAAAGTCTCTGTTTCTATCAGATTTCGTAGTAAATTAACAAATGTTTGACGTGATTCTATAAATTGGCATAACTTTTTTATTTATGAACCGATTGACATGAAACAAACACTAAATGTTAAGTGAAGCTTACCACAATGTATTAGTGAAAACCATATATAAATCGGATAAGCCGTTTCTGAGATTAGCGTGAACAAACGCACAGACAAACAGACAAACAGACTAACAGACAAACAGACAAACAGACAAAAATTGTAACAATCATTGTTTTGGGTCCTATTTGCGTTGATAAAGGCCCCAATAAATTTTTTTCTCATATATCTTCCATGTACAGACAGCGATCGGTTACATTTTTATTATATGTACTAGCTGTGCCCGCGACTTCGTCCGCGTGGAATAGTGATTTTGGGCAGCATTTTTTGGATATATCTTTTGGTTTGTTTTGAATTATAAACATCTTCGTTTAGGTGAATAAGAAAAATCTTTACAGTAAATGCTTCTCTATCTACAATATTAGACGTATAGCCATCGCGGATCAAAGCCATACAGGCTGCTAGGATTACTTACACGTGGCAAATCCACATAAAGCTGACCATGCGAAAAACAGTTAATATTTAGATCCACACGCATTAATTGTCATCGCGAAACATAGGCTCACTGGAAACTGATCTCGTTTAAAACTAAACGGGAAATTGTTTGGAATGAAAGGAATCCGAGGAATAAAAACGCTATAAGTTTTTTTTTTTTTATATTAGCCTGCCAAAGTGCCTCTACTCTGGCTGATGGTAAGCAGTCAGTGGAATTCAGAAGTAGTGGACACCATTCCAAAAGCCAAACTACTGGTATGGTGGCCTCCACTATGGCGGCTTAGTGAGATGCTTCTTCACGCCTCGCTTAAAAGTCCCAGGATGAAAGTTAGGTGGGAACACATGCGCTGGTAAAGAGTTCCAGGCTTTAATTGAGCGACAAAAGTATAAAGTGCTGAACCGTTTGGTTCGAGACCCTTTAGATTGCACTGTGAAAGGGTAGCACTTCAGTCTTGCACGTGTCGTTCTGGATAAAAAGAGAGAGGGTAGAATTAATTTAAAGAGCTGTTGAGAAGACTCTCCATGGTAAAGGCTATAGAAGACGGCCGTTGAGGAGGCGATGTCTCTTCGCAGCTGTAAAGGCTCAAGGGTCTTAGGCCTCCGGGCTTCCATGATACGGACTGCTCGCAAAAGGCCCCCGTACCGTCTCGAAAATGGTCGCCGGGTCCCACTATCCGGTCACCAACCTGCACGACGAACCACTCCGAGATTATGCGCAACCTGGTGGGGCAGTCTCTTTTTTTTTGGTTAGGTCTAATTGGGCCCTTGTACAATGCCGCGGGCGGCCAGCGGCACCACCGTTTATACGGGTCTCCCTGGCCGGCGGGTTGACCCACACCACCCACACAATGACTCCGCGGATACTCAGCTGGTCCCACACATGCTGCGAGGTTTGTCATCTCTGCATCAGTTGGGCCTCCGGCTCTCGCGCTTACCGAACGAAACGCAATAATATGGATACTATTACTCTTACGTCGAAAACTATGAGAGTAGTACATCCCTGGTCGATCCGACCCATTCATGTTGAAACCAGCGTAAATCGACTACTACTATTTCGTAATTCACTTCAATTCCACCTATTCCGTAATGAAACGTGTTAACAAACATGTTTTTATCACAAAAAATAAAAAATAAAATAAATCCAGAAAATATAAATCTAACTTGTATTTACATTTTAAATAATAAAGTATTTACATTTTAATAAAGAAATAAGACGTGTTAACCTAACTTAAAAACAAACTAAGCTAAGCTATATACATACCACATTTATGACGTGATTATTTAAATTCATGCTACAAATATTTGCACTGAGCGGGAATCGAACCCGCGACCTCATAGTACCACCGAAATACAGAGGCAGTCGATTTCCCCCTGACTTTCCCCTCCCTTTCCCCTGACTTCTCCCTCACTACCCCCGCGCTTTCCCCTCACTTCTCCCTTCCTTTCCTCTTCCTCCCCCTCCCTTCCCCCTCCCTCCAAATTTCAAGTCGCCAACTTCAAAAGCAAAGATCTTTCCATACAATATTTCATCCCTTATTTCACTCATATAAATCCACCCCAGTAAAAAAAAAAATATGAGCGTATTTTTTATTTAAATAAAAGTATTCCAAAACAAAATTTCAAAGCTGTAACTTAAAAAATGAAGACGTTTCATACAATCGATTTCATCCCTTTTCATACACTTAAGGGTTGAATTTTTAAGAAAGGGTTTCTTTGTACACTTCTAGACATTAAGACAAACACACCATCCAAATTTCAAGTCGCTACGACCAGCGGTTTAGGCTTTACGTTGTCTGTCAGTCAGTCAGTCAGTCAGGACAAAGCCTTATATAATATGTATGGATGTATGGATTAGACGTATAGCCATCAGGGATCAAAGCATACAGGCTGCTAGTAATGCTAACACGTGATAGAGCCACATAAAGCTGACCGAAAAACAGCTAATACTTAGATCCACACCCACAACTTTTAGTGTCTTACCTTTACTTTAATTACTTAATTAATTAATTACTTTAATTAGTCATCGCAAAACATAGGCTCACTGGAAACTGGACTCGTTTAAAACTAAATGAAAGACTGTTTAGAATGACAGGAATCCGAGGAATAAAAACACTATCAGCTATTCCGCAACCTGTTAAAATATCTGCTTCTATAAGATTTCGTAGCAAATTAACGAATGTTGGATGTGATTCTTTAAATTGGCATAACTTTTTTATTTATGAACCGATTGACATGAAACAAACACTAAATGTTAAGTGAAGCTTACCACAATATATTAGTGAAAACCATATTTAAATCGGATAAGCCGTTTCTGAGATTAGCGTGCACAAACGCACAGACAAACAGACAAACAGACAAACAGACAAACAGACAAACAGACAAAAATTTTAAAAATCATTGTTTTGGGTTCTATTTGTGTTGTTATAGGTCCCAATAGTATTTTTTCTCATATACCTTCCATGTACAGACAGCGATAGGTTACATTTTTATTATATGTATAGATATTGATTGATTGATATAGCCTCTATCATTGCACTGCACCGTTGGTCTAGTGGTTAGTGTAACTGACTGCGACGCCGGGTGTCGTGGGTTCGATTCCCGCGGAAGGCAAATATTTGTGTGATGAACATTTGTATTTGTCTTTAGTCTGGGTGTTTCCTATGTATTATAAGTATGAATTTACAAAAAAAAAGTATATATATGTATTATATTTCAGCTATCTAGTACCCATAACACAAGCTCTGCTTTGCTTGGGACTAGACGACAGTGTGTGATAGTGTCCACATATTATTATCATTATATTATCATCAGCGTATAGGGACTGGGGAAATTTTTCATGCAATCTTTCATCCTCTATTTCAACCCCTTAAGTAATTTTTTCGCGATATAAAATAGCCTATGTTGTTTTCCAAGGTCTATTCTATCTCTATATCTAATTTCATCAAAATCGGTTTAGTGGTTTAGGCGTGAAAGTGTAACAGACAGACAGACAGACAGACAGAGTTCCTTTCACATTTATTATGGCCCAATTTTCCCACTTTCCTTTTCCTTTTCATAGTAATTTAACTTTTTAATTTTTAGTCAGTGATACAAGCAGACCCAATAACAATATAGTATACCCAGTACTTGTTGACGGATTAAAATACTTGTATGAGATACAGCTCCGAGTATCCTACTGCATCCATCTGTTAACCACCTCGATCTTGCTCCGTGAAGGTGAAACTCTGGGCCCAAAAGACCCAACCACGAGGACATTCAAAACTAGAGGTAAGCTGATGTGCCATCCTTTCACCGTTAAATCTAAGGAACCTAGCTTTATTAATTGTCACTCAATTTAAACCAAGCATTCTTAACCAGTGTGTGTTCCTATTTAATTTGAATCCTGAGTCTTTAAGAATGAAAAGCATCTCATAAAGCCGTCATAGTGAAGGCCACCATGCCATCATTGAGACGATAGCTTTTGGAATAGTGACCACATCAGGATTCTACTGCCTGTTTACCATCAGGGTGGAGTCACTTTGGTGGGCTAAAATAAACAAAGGTATCTTAAATGCACCTTATAAGTGTCAATATAACACTACCAGTGTAAACTACCATATTTATTGTCAGCTGTAAGATGGTCGATTTCTGCTCAAAATATGTTATTAAAAAAAGTCATAAAAAACAAACTAAAAAGAAAGAAACTATTTTTTTACGCCGACGCTACATTAAAAATGTATAAGTAATGTAATGTATGGTTTGTTGTATCCCTCGGTAACCAGACTGATTTCTGGAATAAAAAAAACGGGTTTCCTATGTCCGTCTCCAGCACCGAATCTATCTACATACCAATTTTCATCGAAATCGATTGTCGTTTAGGCGCTGAGTAGTAACAAACGCACACACATCCACACACACAAATAGGATGTCACTCTCACAATAAATACGAATCTAATGACACCTCATAGTTAAAAACCATTAAGCCATGTAGGCTAAAAAAATAGACATACCTACATACATACATATAGCTGGAAAAAGCAGTCACTGTTTTATTTCGCCTGGTAGTCCGCTCACTTCTTCTAAACCAATAGAAGTAGAATATAACAGTGTGGTTGTCACAGGCACAGGTAGGACTACGACGTCAGCACCAGTAAAAGGCGACACATTCTTCACTGACAATCTGCTGATCATCGCTGAGCATGCCATGACACAGGGGCCAGACGAATGTTATTCCATTATGGACTGTTGGACCCCTTTTATAGAGTATGTAATGTAACAATTTTCAAATTACTTTTTATACGAATTTGGACTCGGTGACAAACATGCTTAGGTAAGTAGATACCAAACCGTAACACAGTGTAGGAAGGTAGGTACAAAAACGCCAATGTATACTAGCTTTCAGCGGCGCGGTTTCACCCGCGTCTTTGCCTATTGCTCTGCTCCCGTCGCCAGTAGCGTGATGTTACATAGCCTATAGGCTTCCTCAAGAACTGGGTTATCGTACACAAAAAGAATTTTTCAAATCCAACTGGTAGTTACAGAGATTAGCGCGTTTAAACAAACAAACAAACTCTTCCGCTTTATTTAATTAGATTACGGTAGTAGATCCACGCTGGTTTCAGCATGAATGGGCCGGATCGACCGTGGAAGTACTACGCTCTCATAGAAGATCGACGTAAGAGTAATACCGTTGAACAACATTTTTTTTTTCTAGAGAAATAAGACCCAGCTTATATGGTAGAATGGCTGACTTTCTTCTTTCCATCCAACCCCCTCAAGACGACGTGGACGCCTTTAGAGGTAAGGGTAAGGTAACTTCACGCCTTTTCCCCCGAAAGAGTATGTAGAGATACCACTCAAGTTAAGTCAAGTTTCACCAGTTATTTTGGGTCTCGTGTAACAGGGCGCGAGCCTGCTGTCACTTGACCAGGTACACGTCAGAACGCAATTTCAAACTCCGAATTTCTCGACGGAAAAACGGTCACTTCACCCGCCACGGCGATCAAACCGAAGACTGCTGCGTGGTAGTTCGTACACGTAACAGAACCACAGAGAATTCATATTTTATATATTAAAATAATAGCTGTTGCCCGCATCTCCGCCCGCGTGAATGTATAAGTAATATTTTTACTAATCATGAACATGTTTATACATTTAACGATTTCTCATACAAACTTTCAACCCCATCGAGTAATTTTTCGCGATAATAGATATTAATATTATTTGGCCTGTTGGCCTAGTGGTTAGTGACCCTGACTGCTTAGCTGGAGGTCGTGGGTTCGTTTTCCACCCATGACAAACCTTTGTGTGATGAGCATGATTGTTTGTTCTTTATCTGGGTGTAATTTATCTTTATATTTATTTAAGTAGTACCTATATCAGTTGTTTAGTACCCATAATACAAGCAAATATAATTGCTTAATTTGGGGCTAGATGGCGCTGTGTGAATGTGGTAGAATATTATATTATTATATTATATTTTAATAGATATTTCATTAAAATCGGTGTAGAGGTTTAGGTACGTATCAGACAGAGAGTTACTTTCGCATTTATAGTATTATTGGATAGTGTGGAATGTATAGGAAGTATTGATTGGCATCGAATTTGATACCGATTCCAAAGATGACGTTTAATATTGTTTTATTTTATGTTAAATCTAGAACGTGCGAAGGAGTGTGTATATAGAATAAAAGCATTGCCCGAGTTTCTTCAAAGGACTGACGAGGGTATCAACGGAGACAGAGATAACCATGGCCGCAAATTGCGTCGAGCTGCTATGACATACGTGAATTTCAGTGAGTTAACTTATAATTTTTTTAAGTTATAAATAAAATAGCTTCCCGTGGCGACGATAGCGACTTTGCTTACTGCTTGCTTCCGTCGCCAGTAGCGTGATGTTAAATAGTCTCCTTCTTCAAGAATTGGGCTATCATACGCAAAACAAATTTTTTAAATCCGACTAGTTTATATATAATAGTATAGAAGTATAGTATCGAAAGATATGTTTATGTGCAATATTTTATCTACAAAAAAAGTATTTAAGCATGTTTTTCCGCATTTTAGAACACATACCACAAGCTATAACTTAATGCTTACTTTGGTTCTATACAGCGTTTTATAGTCGTTGTGTTATTTCTTTTATCTAGCTGCAAGCGAGACTACATGTTACGACATATTGGATAAAGTAATGTTGCCATTTTTCAACGCAATGGAATGGGCATACCATGAAGGTATATGGCCTTCTTTTAAAGCAGACTGTAAGAAACTCATACCACCTCATTTTGACGGCAACAGAAGAAGCGGTAAGTGGATCTTTTAGAATTGCATAGTAATATAAATGCGAAAGTTACTCTGTCTGTTACGCTTTTCCGCGGTTTTCGTGCTCCAAAGTGTTCAGTTTATAGTTCTTGCAGGTCCACCATCACCAGAGCCTCCTATACGCAAAGGCTACTTGACGGAAGCCTTGTTAAGACTTACAACTTCTATACAAAAGAAGGACGATGCTGATTTAAAGTCAGTGCTGAAACATTATAAGGCCGTGATGCTGTACGTTAAATACTCGCTTCGGCCGTCTATAGAACCGGAGTTTTGGAACTGGTTTCGTACGAAGCTTGTAAGTTACTTGTATGGAACTGGTTTCGTACGAATCTTGTAAGTTACTTGTATGGAACTGGTTCCGTACAAATAAATTAAAAAGCCTCGAGCGAGATCAGATCCGTACAAGTAAATTAAAAGCCTCGTACGGAACGCAGTTCCGAAATTCCGTTTCTATAGAGGTGGCCGATGCGTTTGTACCTACTTTCAATTTTTAATGTTCTTTAGTTCTTTTATTATTATTTTTTTATTGCCGAAAGTGGCAGGTGAGCAACCAGCCTACGTGATGGTAAGTGGTAACTGTCGCTCATGGACGACTCAGAGTTTCTGGCCGCTGTCTACCGTGAAGCCAGTGGGGTAGGTGATGGAGTTGAGGCAAGTGAAAAAAAAAGAAAGAGGGGAAATTGGGCCTCCGGCTCTCTCAAAATATATCTGATCAAGACTAAAGAAGCATACTTCTTGGTTGTGCTTCCTCAACATTGCTTTTGCAATGCTTACCACAGTCATTTAGTTTACGATAATCACTTAACATTAACTGAGCCATACGCTTATTTTCCACAGAAGATATAAATAAAACCTTTTTAATTTTTACTATCTTCATCCAGCATTCTCGTAATTTTTCTTCTTCGTCTGTAAAACTCCGCTCAAGTCGGTTATAAGTTCGTTAAAAGCTCCGCTCTAATCGGTTTAGCAACCGACACTGTTCTCTTCTGCTTTCTGTCCAACCTAGAACAGATTTTACGACTCAACTTCAAGGTTATCTTTTAGTTATTTTATGAATCTTCGCCTTGGTCTTTTCTCTATATTATTAAGCCTACATTCATATTGTTCTAGTGAATATGTGAAGAAATTTGACCTTCATAACACCAGACTGGAAATGTATCTCAAAGACCGTTTGGCATTGACTGACCCTAATTTAGTAAAACGTAAGTTATTTATCTACTATCTTACATCCAGTAGTGGACTTCTAGCCATAAATGCTGATTTAAGAGGATTATTCTTATGACTTATAAATTTATTCTTTCTTATTGAAGTATTTGCGAAATTATATCACGACGATATAAATGAAAGTAATTACGAAGTGATACAGAAGGGAGACGAAGCTCTGAGGACGAATGACACGTTAGGCAAGGACTTGTTGAACACTGTGGACCAGTTTGAGCAATACCATAAAGGTAAGTCGAAGTTGTTTGGTAGTAGATCCAAGCTGGTTTCAACATGAATGGGCCGGATCGACCGGGGAAGTACTACCCTCTCATAGAAGATCGACGTAAGAGTAGTAGTATCCGTACTATTGCCTTTCGTTCGGTAAGTGAGAGTGCAGGAGGTCCAATTTCCCTCACCTTCCTCAAAACTTTTATCTACCGTACTCCCTTCACGGCTTCGCAAAGTCCCTGGCATTGTAGGACCAATGCTAAGGACTCTGAGTCGTCCATGAGTGACAGTTACCACATCACGTGGGCTCTTTGCTAAAAACAAACGGCATCGAGACTAGAGTCCAAGCTACCAGCGGTTAGGGTTCCAGAGATAGGAACCTCCTAACAATACGTGCCGCGTCGAGCAGCACTGTCTTCTGGATCTGGCTCTTGACCCATCCACCTAATGCGAGCCTTATTAGGTGTTGGTCGAGGCTCTTTGCTATTAAACCATTTCCGGTAACGACTATTGTTATTATTATATGATGTTGTATGGCAATCGAGGATCCGTCAGCTTTTTATTTTCTTCCACACTAAATATTTTTTAATCCTCAGAAGGAGACACAGCTGACAAAGAAATGTGCAGCAAAATTATTGGTAAAATGTTACGCACTTTTATGGGAGTGCAATTACCATGTGGCAAAAAACTTGCAAATTTACGCATTAAGCCCGGCAGTGAGTATTTTTGAACACAGTACTCAAAGTCCAACTATTCTCTTGATTTCTCTTTATTCCCACTCTTTCACTTCTTTCCTGTGCCACGAAAAAAAAACACTTGTCGATGTGTTTTTTTTTTTGTCAAAAAAGTAGTTTGTCACTTTTAGTACCAATTTTAAACGTCAATGTCACTAGTGTGTCTGTCGTCTGTCTCATTTTTAATAAAATTCAATTGTCATTACTGTCAATTTTAGTTCTCATTTTGAACACTTTTTCTTAATTCTTCTCGTTTTTTCACGGTGGACCTCACAAACACAATTGACGTACACAAAGTACACCCAGACTCGGAACAACTATTTTAGATCACACAAAGTTTTGTCCCGTGTGGGGATCGAACCCACATCCTCCCATTCAGCAGCTGCGTGCGCTGCTACTGTGCCACAGAGGCTGTCAAAAGATTATTCATCACGTAATGTTTTTTTCAGAACCTTCACAAACAGATCTACAAGCATTAGTTTATTTACAACAATCTATAAGAAAATTAGAACAGGACATACTTTATATTGAATATATATTAAATTTTAACATCGTGAAAACAACATCGATTAATTAATCAGATAAATGTCTCCATACTGCTTGATGGTACAGTAGTCCAGGAATGAGGAAAATTATTTTATTGTCATTGTGCTAAACTAATGCCATGATTCTTTCTTCTATCGACTTTACCACGGAGAGTGTTCTAAAGAGCTCTTTGAATTAATCTTACCCTTTATTAATACTACCCTTCTATATATTATGTGTTCCCATCTAACTTTGATCCTGGGTCTTTTAAGCGGGGCATGAGAAAGCATCTCACTAAGCCGGCATAGTGGCGGCCACCATACCACTAGTGTGGCTTTTGGAATGGTGTCCGCCACTTCTGGATTCCACTGACTGCTTACCATTAGGCAGAGTGGAGTCACTTTTGTAGGTTAATATAAAAAACTACGTAATATTGGCATAGCTTGTCATAGACGGAACCTGTATCAAAATACACCGGAGAGGCCTTGACTTCTTTTGAACTTCTCTGCAGAAAGGAAGAAGCTCAAAGAAAGTCAGAGCCTTAGTAGAAGGCGCCTTGATTTCAAGGGAGTGAGTGATCTGACAGCCACTTTATAAGATGCAGTTAAGACTCCATGAAAAAATCTTTTGAAGAAAATTCCCGCCAGCGTCGTATGCACTGTGAACGAAAGAAGTGGTGTATGTAAAAAAGTTTGGCAATCATCAGACATCTCTGCAGGTAAAAATACTTAAATTTGCCAAAAATTAAGGTCTAAATATAATAATGAGAATGCCATAGACTGTTTTTTGTATTTTTCTAATTTTTTGTAAGTAGGTACTTTTTATACTTTACTTTTTACTTACTTTTTTATACATTTTAGTCTTAAGTTATTTTATGATCTCATTTATCTAATCTGTACTTAATTTCGAACCTGAGGATATGTATAGCTCGTAATAAGTAAAAGTAACTCTGTAGATATGTACCTACATAAGTGTATTTTGCATACTGTAATGTGATGCGGTAAGACATTCTGTATTCTTGTAACCATGTTTTTGGCAAAATAAATATTCTTTGATCTTTATTCTAGTAATTCGACCACAACCAGTCAAAGTGGATATCCTTCGGCTGTATGATGATGATTAATAATAATATAATGAATTTATGCCTTTTATTGGATTCTTTATTTTACAGTCGGTCTATGACATAAAAAAGCCCCGGTATAATTTTAGGCAAATTGATTTTTTTTTAAATTTTATATTAAATATAAAAAGTAAATGCAGGTATAAACTAAACCAACTAAACGTAATCTAATCTTTGACGTACTGCCAACGTCAATTATTTATGCTTCGTTTTACTCAGAACCTGACTTAGTAACTTACTTTTACAACTTAGATAATGCTATTTTATGACCGTATTTATTGTCATCGTATATATTTCTTCATCATAAAAATATATTATTTTTCAACTACACGATTGAACTATTAAACTACATTTATTTCATTGTAGTACACTTTTACGTTTGACAGAATCAGTAGCAGTTTTCAATGTCAGTAACGAAACGTACTTGACTAACCTAAAAGTTGTAAGGTCAATTAAATAATTCATGAAATTATCATAGATTGTATTATCATAGATCTTTTTGCCGTTATCTATTAGAATTATTTAATATACGGCAGTGTAACGTTGTGTGATTCATAGTTTTATAACTGTAAAACGACAGATAATGTTGCGAAATTTTGTAAAAAACTTAACTGCAAAAAATTTGCGTACCTTGATAAAAACTAATGCATTACCATCGAGTTTTAGTAATCAGAGGTTTATTGCGCCATTATCAACGACGGAATTGGCATTGAAAGATGAAAAGTAAGTAGTTTTTTCTTGTTTTTAATTTCATACTAAATATTTTCATATTTCTACTAAGTTTGACCACAAAAACGTAAATTTTAACTGAATATGATACTCTTAAATGTCACTATGGTTTTATTTTGTGGATACAATCTTTAAAAATTATTAAAACAATAATGAAAATTATAAAAAATGTGTGTTGTTTTAAGTTTCCCCACCATAGGCCCTTAAAAAAAAGCCGTTTAGAAACTTACATAATTATATAAACCTTATTAAGTATCTGTCTCCCTACCACTTTGCAAATTTCAAAACTTTCTTTTTCATAACCTGTCAGTTCTGTCAGTCATGCTGAGTTTTTTTTTAATTGCAAAAAATCTCAGACATGTCCGTTATGCCTATAGACATACTGATACACAGATGTAATACTAAAAGTCTTAAGGAATGAGTCAATCAATCTATTAATTATACTAGATATCCACCATCACTTCAGTAAAAGTTACATTTGGCTTCACAACAAACTCATAAAATATGGTTGCAATATTACCTACGTCTGCGAAATATTATTAATATACTGCAAATTTACTTTTGCTGTCTACTAAATTTCAAATTTATAATATTAAACTTATGAAAAGTGTAAAAAAATGTGTTGAACATTTTTTTTTTTATATATATTTTAGCCCACCAAAGTGACTCCACCCCGCCTGATGGTAAGCAGTCAGTGGAATCCAGAAGTGGTGGCCACCATACCAAAAGCTATCGTATTAAACTGCTGGTATGGTGGCATCCACTATGGCGGCTGGGAATGGGGTTAGAGTAAGGGAATGAGGGAGGTGAGGAAAGAGGAAAGGGGGGAAATTGAGCCTCTGGCACTCTCACTCACCGAACAAAACGCAGTAGTAATGATACTACTACTCTTAAGTCGATCTTCTATGAGAGGGTAGTACTTCCCCGGACGATCCGGCCCATTCATGCTGAAACCAGCATGGATCTACTACCGTCAAAATATCTTTTAATAATTCTGGTGTACTTACATTTTTATTACAGTAATAAAAATAATATTAAAATTTAAAACATGACTTGTATATAAAAAAAATCATTAATTTCTCTTAATATACCATAATTTAAATCTATACTAATAAATAAAGCAGAAGAGTTTGATTGTTTGAACGCACTAATCTCTAAAAGTACCAGTCGAATTTGAAATTTTTTTTTGCAAATGATAGCCCAGTTTTCGAGGAAGGTTAAAGGCTATATAACATCACGCTACTGGCGACAGAAGCATAGCAGTAAGTAGAGATGCCATTAAAACCGCGCCGCGGCTAGCTAGTATATTTATAAATGTATATACTTACCTTGATATTACTGATTGTGCTATGAAGGTCACTTATCTATTTAAGTGGTACTTAGATAAATGTAACAAACAATGTTTATATAGGAAAATAATGTAGGTATGTATTACAGTATTATTAATACATACATAACTTCACGCCTCTCTCCCATTATCCGGTAAGCAGAGACTATAGAACATTATTTTCTGTGATTCAAACATACCTCCTTTGTCTCTTCAACATTCATTAATCTTTTCATACACACGTCGGTTACGGGTGCTTGTAATTGTGCCCTTTGTCAACACATCATCTATTTGGTCCGTGTATGTCCGTCGAGGGCGACCTCTACCAACTTTCCCAGTCATTTCAGCTCCATAAATCTATTTCATTATCCTACTTCCATCCACCCTTTCTACATGTCCAAACCACCTTAACATACTCCTTTCAATTTTAGTCACTATAACATCATATTAATACTAGCTCGTTACTATAACTTTGCCGGGCATAAATAGCCATTAATAGTTAACTTTGCCCATACTGCCCCGGCAGGAAAAAGGGCGCCATGCTGTTATTTTATTACGTAAATCTTTGATATTTTATTGTAATAAGTATTTAGTAATCAAATACTGATTACTGTAATCTATTATGTAAGTATCGTAATACAATTTCGAGAATAATATCTAATCTTATCTTATGACTAACTGCCCGCGGCGCAGTTTCATTCGCGTCTTTGGTTATTGCTGTGCTCCAGTCTCCATTAGTGTAATGTTACATAGCCTATAACCTTCCATAACTGGGCTATTATACGCAAAAATAACTATTTAAATTCGATTGGTAATTTCAGAGATAAGCGCGTTCAAACAAACAAACTATTCCGCTTTATATAGTAGTATAAATACTCTTAACAAAAAGATAGCAGATTTAGGATTTTGATATCTTTAAGATATCTTATGTCTTTAAAATGTTTTAAATGTGCATTTAAAATTACTTATTGATATTCAGGGTGGTATATCTTCGATCCCATCTCTACTTTCTGTATTGTACCGAATTATAAATAATACAGAGGTGCTAGTGTTTCTATAATATGTTTTTTATAGTTGAATTTAAGTTTTATGGATGACGCTTAGACCTTCGATGATAAATATTGACGGCTTAAAAACGGCATCTTAGTTAACATTTTGTGGAAATAACATACCCTATATTCTTTAGATTTTGTGTGATTATCGACATACTATACTATCACACACAACGCCATCTAGACCCAAAGTAAACATATATTATAGCTTGTTTTATGGGTTCTAGAATGCGAATATACATATTTAAATACTTTTTTTGTAAATAAATACATATTATACATAGAAACATCCAGACGATTGCAAATAGTCATGTTCATGCACACAAATATTTGCACTGAGCGGGAATCGAACCCGCGACCTCTGCGTGGCAGTCCGCACACAATAAAAAAAATGTTTTGTTTTATCCCTCTGGAAACAGACCGATATTCGGGACAAAAAGTAGCCTATGTCCGTCTCCGGCACCGAATCTATTTTCATCAAAATCGGTTCAGCTGTTTAGGCGCTGAGTGGTAACAAACACACACAATATTAATAGAATTACACTATGTAATACTGTAATTATTTAAGGTCTAGTTTATTATCATATAATTTGTGGCAGACGTCCTACTGGACATAGGTCCCATCCCGTTACTTTGATGGGCCGTAAGCCATTCTTATTCATCGGTTGGTTGGTCCAACTAACGATAAAGGTTGCGGGAAACTTGCCTGCCTTATGAAGTCATCAGTTTACCTTTTTGCCTGACTTTCGAAGTCATGGAGCCAGGAAGGTAATGTTTTTCGAGCTTAAGCTTTTTTTTATATTATAGCCTACCAAAGTGACTCCACCCCGCCTGATTGTAAGCAGTCAGTGGAATCCAGAAGTGGTGGCCACTATACCAAAAGCCAACGTCTTAAACTGCTGGTATGGTGGCCTCCACTATGGCGGCTGGGAATGGGGTTAGGGGAAGGGATTGAGGGAGGTGAGGAAAGAGGAAAGGAGGGAAATTGGGCCTCCGGTGCTCTCACTCACCGAACGAAACGCAGTAGTACGGATACTACTACTCTTAAGTCGATCTTCTATGAGAGGGTAGTACTTCCCCGGACGATCCGGCCCATTCATGCTGAAACCAGCGTGGATCTACTACCGTAAGAATCAATTTCAATTTCTTTGGTACGCTCTATAGCCTAAATGGTCTAATAGATTTAACTTTGAGGTGTCATTAGATTCGCTTTATTTGTGGGAGTGACATAACTTATTTATGAATATTTCAATGTAGCATCAGCACGAAAAAAAATGGGTTTGTTTTAGACAGGCGGGCTTTTTTTTAAATATATTTTGTTGTTCCAATCTAGAAATTTTTAGTAAGGCGACTCTGCAAAGTATTTGTGTGGATATGTGTTTACTAATATAATTTGTTTTTTTTATTTGTAGCAATAAAAGTTTCTTTATTACTTTCAAAGTAAAGTTTTTCTGCGCTATCGTACAAAATCAACAGACGAACCAAAGTGGCTGATATCTCACAGGGTCTTACGTAAGTTTTTTTTTTTTTCAGGGTAAAAGTAACGTTCATCCTCCACGATGGTAAGCGTATCGAGACAGAGGCTAAGAGCGGCGACACTCTGCTCGATGTGGTCGTGAACAACGACTTGAACATCGAGGGGTACGGCGCGTGTGAAGGTACGCTCACTTGCTCTACATGTCACGTGGTGTTGGAGCAAAGAGATTATGACAGGTGAGCCACAATTACCCCCCTCGGTCCTCTTCTTTTTCCTCCTAAAGCCCCTTCTCCCCACGTTATAGTATCGTTAAAAGAGAAGGGAAGGACCTCAAGACCTTCTATCAGTAGACGTCTAACAGGCTCATGATGGAACGGAATAAATAAAATTTACTAACATCAAAATACAAGTGTATTTTTTTGTTTTTATAGTCCTCTTGCTCTAGGGAACAAGCCCTAAGGACGGACGGACAATGAATACACCGAGATTTAACAAATATTTATCGATTTCACAGTTTTATACCGAGCTAGAAGAAGAAAAAACAGGCAATACTCTGTCTAAATGTTTAACAGAATAAATTTAGGTACCTCTGCTAGTACATTAATTTTGTTCTAAAACATTGGGTTACTATTTAATAAGTTTGCCAGGATGTATATGGATAATTTTTTAGATTTTAATGTACTTGTCGCTCGCGCCGCCATATTGAATAAAGGCGCCATTTTGAGAACTTGCCAGGCAAAACTTCCAAATGATTTTACTATACTTCGAAACAAACCACAGAAACGTGTTGATATTAGCCATGCCTTCGTCTTCAGGTTACCTGAAGAGCCTTGTGACGAAGAACGCGACATGCTGGACCTAGCATATGGTCTCACAGACACATCCCGTCTGGGTTGTCAGATCACTCTCACTAAAGAACTGGATGGGCTCGAAGTCAAGGTCCCGGAGACCATCAACGATGCCAGGAGCTGATGACAGTCCCCTATAGTTTTAAGTAAGATGATGTTTTTGGAACTGACAAAAGGAAACCCCCTTATAGATACCGATTAACAGTGTTTCCTAAACATTGTTCTGAAAGGGCCCTGTAATTTTCACACTGCCCCTTCGTACTTCCACTTCTACTTATTATTTTTAAACCCTCGCTGGTTTAGATAAAATTATACATAATTATAAATAGTATTTTTAATATTAACATATTTTAGTATTTTTTTAAAAACAAAGCGATAATATTGTGACCCGGTATTTTATTTTGATGACCCGGTACTAGGTCGTGACCTGGCAAATGGCACTGTTGTAACATTCTGAATCTACTTCACAAA
The DNA here is from genome assembly GCA_963082885.1 of Parascotia fuliginaria. Classification (NCBI taxonomy): domain Eukaryota; kingdom Metazoa; phylum Arthropoda; class Insecta; order Lepidoptera; family Erebidae; genus Parascotia; species Parascotia fuliginaria. The sequence continues at coordinate 2,680,682 of OY720199.1, read as the reverse complement.
ATAAGGTCCGATATAAGCTGCTCTGTGATTGGCTATTTTAAGTATAGAACCACCAGTTGGCGCCTCTTCAACTTTCACATTGGGCCAATCAGGGGATAGCTTTCAAAAAGCGCTTGAAAGCTAGACCTGACGCATCGGTGCTGCCACCTCGTGGGCGCCATTTTAGAAAATCCTCTCAGCAATTTTCTTTTGTCCCTATGCACGTGAATTATCCATTTGTAAATTAAACATTAACATTGCCAAAATGAACCCTAAAAAATAATTGTTTTGATAGCGCTGTCAAAATGAAAACCTTTTACCAAAGTGGCGCCAACTGGTAGCGAAAATTTTACTAAACACTCTCATTGTAGTGTCTAGTTGTTATGCTAGGGTATATGGGCTGTGTTGATGCCCTGTATTCGGTATCTATTAGGACGTTATCTGTGAATCCCATGTGATTTAGTATCCTTTTAATAGATGGCGCTCAAGTTGACATATTCCGTTTTTAATTTACATATAATTTAATCGTAATAATTTTTATTTTAGACACTCTTCAGAGGAAGTGTATAATATAAAGTTCCAAAAATATTATCAAAAGAATAAATACAATAATGTTAGTTATGTACCATAATTATAGTTATACAAGTTTATATTATAATAATATATAGAAAATTTTGTTTTTATTTATTGTATTTTAAGGTGGCGTTAAATTTAAGGCCATTATTAAACTACTTCTTTTATACAAAGAATTTGAATTTGTATATATACAGCACAAGACATTTACACACTAAAATTTTAAATGTCGCGTTACATGTAGGTACACTAAACCGAAACTAACTCACTAACACAAAACATTAAAAAAATCTGTTGTATGCAAAATTGGTTTACGGACGTTAAAAGAAAACATTGATGGTAAATTGCATACTTTTATGAATTGAATTATTATCAAAGAATTAACATTATTTTGTATAACACAAAGAAGGCGTTTGCGTCACAAGCCGAACGCTTAGACCGATCGTGCCTCTCTATCGTTAGTTCCGCGCTCTCGCTTGCACGCTGAACTTTAAATATTTCGTGAGTGCATCCGGAGTTCATGACGTTATCTCCCTAATTTAAATTAAAGTTAACTCTTTTGTTAAAATTAATAGTTTATTTTTCAAAAACGTTTAACATAGACTGTTTTATGTATAAAATTGGCTCTTTTGAAAAAAAATTTTTGATTGAAAACTATATTAAAACTGGTATTATATAATTATACAAAAATGTATAAAAAATTAGTTTTAGTATAAAACTACATTAATTAATTAATTACAGTTTATTATAATAAATTTTTTTTTTTCTTTCAATTAAATGAAGAAATTAATTGGTTTTACCACCACCAAACAATACGTTATTATTTGGTAGCTTGACTTTTATAATATAATTTTTATTACAATTAGTATTTAGCTATTTTCTTTTATTAAATTTTATGCAATTTAGATGGCAATTAAAACCCCTACTGCCCCCTCAGTACCCTTTCTTTTCTCCTCAGTACTGTTCCTTTTCTCCTCAATACCCTTCCTCTTCGTCTCCCTCGTTCCCTTTTCTCGGCAACAGTTTGATTGTGCTTTCTATTTTGCTTGAGGTTCTTCAGGTTTACCTTGTTCCAAATAGGTAAATATTCTTTTAGCAAATTTTATTTGATGTTTTATTTACTTGCAAAATTCGTTGGTGACACTCTCATGGTCCGCGCGGGTAGCGGGGGACGCTATCAATATACATCAACGTCAAAAGTGTCGGCGTTCTGAAACTCCTGTCAGGTCTCCCTCCCCCTTGCACGTGTTAACACCCCCGCTGCCTGAAGTCCCCCGTTCGCCCGCGGACAAGAGGAGTGTCACGTGTACGAATTTGTCTAACTATAGTAATAAAAAAATTACATCATTTTTGTTAATCCTGTATTTTGTTATATGTATAAGTAGGATAATGAGTTTATTTTATTATATGCATCAAATCAAGTTACTTGTTTTATTTTATAACTCCCTTTTATACTAGCGACACAAGTGTTTACAATTGGAACTAAAAGTGACATTAATGACAGCACTACTAAAGTTTAGATTTAAAATGATAATTTGCATTGGAATAAGAAAAAATTACCCCTCATAAGGCGGACCGACGACCATAGGGTGGCGGGCAACCGATGGATGAGGGCGGCGAGTGACCGGCCAAGGTGATGATAATTGTAGGAGCCCTATGTCCAACAGCAGACGCCTTTTTTGTCTGATATTATTGGAATAATTTGTTAAGAGTGGCAATTTTCCTAATATTCTATATCTATACTAATAAATAAAGTGGAAGAGTTTGTTTGTTTGAACGCGGTAATTTCAGGAACTACCAGGTGTTTGAATTATTATAATCCAGTTCTTGAGGAAGATTTTAAGCTATGTAACGTAACGCTACTGGCGACGGGAGCAGAGCAGTAACCGAAGACGCGGGTGAAACTGTACTTATATACTGTGCTTTTAACTTAAGAACTATGAAGGTAAGTAGGTCCCGTACAGTGAGGTTTTTGAGAAACTTTCTCCCGTAAGAGAAGGTTGTGGAACGAACTCGGCGAGATTTCCCGAGAGACTTAAAGAAAGGAATTAAAAAGTATGTGATACTCCTGGCGTTGCAAGCTTCCATAGGCTACGTTAACTTATTAAATTACTTACCATCATTTATTTATTAAATAATAATATTTCAACAACTACACACAACGCCATCTAGACCCAAAGTAAGCATATATTAATAGCTTGTGTTATGGGTTCTAGAATGCGGATATACATACTTAAATACTTTTTTTTTTGTAAATACATTCATATTATACATAGAAACACCCAGACCAATGCAAATAAACATGTTCATGCACACAAATATTTGCATGGAGCAGGAATCAAACAGTTATTAAACTAATTATTATTTATTGTGAAATTATGTCGCTTTTGTTAGCTAGAGTTCGCAACACTCGCTTCCTGATACTAGGTAAGTACCTACATATTAGCTGCGATATCGACTGTTCATATCTATTATTAACTCATTTAATTCATTATTAGCATTATTAATTATTTTTCTTTTCTTTAAACTGTGAAAATTAACAGGCCAAATCGCTCTTCTAAATTTAGGCAATAAAATTGCCAATATCCTTTCTATTTTGCTTGCGTTAGCTTCATAGCTATCTTTAGATAGGTTATTAGGTTCTGTATATGGTTGTTAATATTTATTTATTAGAATTATTAGTTTATTTAGTGAATCGGAATTGTCTGTGAAAAAAGTAGATTTTAAATTACTAAGCTAATCGATACAGTGATTGCCCAGCACACAGTTATTGCCACACTTAAATAAAAACTTAATTATTCATTGCTTTCGTACGAAATAGATAAAATAATTTGCTAAAGGTCAATAATTTATTTTTCGGTAGAATTTAAAATTAATAATTATTATTTTTCAATAAAAGTTTTAGTTGTTATAACAAATAATAAACATTTTATGGATAAAACATTAATTTGTATCAATCCCGTGCGGGCAATCACTATAGCGTTTACCACTATCTCAACTTTCAAGTCTGATGGCAGTGGGGTTCAGGACAAGTAGGTATTTACTTAATTGGCAATAAATAAATTAGAGTTATAGCTCACAGACCTGAGGGCCTAGACAATATGGCATAGATTTCTATTCATAGAATAACAATGTTGCCGTTAACTTAAGTCAATCCCATATTTTTTTTATACTGTTTTACTTCTATGAATAGAATAGAAATGCATTATGTCACTTGTCTAGGCCCTCTGATAGCCGTTGGGGCAGACAGAAAGGTTCTAGAGTAGCGACCACAAACCGGAAGACAGTCCATACCCCTCACAAGGTGGACCATACACCTGATATAGTGGCGGACAACCGATGGATGAGGGCGGCGAGTAATCAAAGCCGAATTGGAGGCCTATGTCCAGCAGTGGACAACGATATGATGATAAAATTACAATGAACTGCTAGACAGTTGATATATAACGTTCTAATAAAACTTACCTATTAGATAAATTAAAATAACAACACAAATCATTTTCTTCATTATTTTAGTATAATGTGAAACTGCTCGGCTTATCTGGTCTATTAAAACTTGTATTATTATGATTCATGGCGGTAAATTGAATAGCTTATAATTCGATAATTTCTTATTGATCTTTTGACTGTTTTCTTATGTGAAGGTTTTATCATGTTAGAAGTAAGAAAACCCATGCAGCGTCCTGTAAACAGACTGCCGCCTCGAAGCGTGACAATAAAACTTTTTCTATACAATTTTAACTGATATGGTAATAGTAACTAGAGATGTTTTTATAAGCATAAGAAATAATGCTTAGAAAATACAACCCAGTCGTTGCCGACCATGTAGACGACGATGAGGAAGGAAATATGAGACCGAGGGGGTAATTGGACCGCTGGCGCTCTCAGTCACCAAGCATGGAACTCATAATTACTTCAATCATAGATTTTATAGAGAGTTTGCGCGTCATGAGTTGCAACGTCGCAATTCAGTGTCATAATTCGTGGTAAAGCTGTATACAATGTAAGTACCGAACCATAATGCTTACAGTTATTTTACTAGTAAAATAACGCAACCTAAGTTTCAAATGTATCTATTATTTGCGTTTAAATAGAACTGTAAACGCAATGATTTCTTTACTTTATAGACAGCTTGCATCTAATTCTAGCTTAAAGACACTTAGACAGAACATATTATTAAAATAGCCTCGATTATACGATAAATAAAGACAGCTACGAATTAAGTATGACACTGCGACGTTGCCACTCATGACGCGTAAACGCTCCGTCAATAATCTATGATGAGAGGGTAAGTAGTAGGTACTTCCCCAGTCACTTCGGCCCATTCTTGCTGAAACCAGCAGGGATCTAAGTACTAGGTACTGCACTATGACAGTTTTTTAAGATGCCTTCAGACTCAGGATCAAAATTAGATAGAAAAAGTCCAGTGACCTAAAAGTCAAATGAAAAGTAACCGTGACTTTGAAACGTCGGTAGCTCTAATTTTCTAGGTTTTATTATTTCTTTTCTTTTACGGACTGAGCGATTGTGTAAGTTATTTCTGCCAGCGTCAAGTGTAAAATAATCTTCTTTTTGATGATTTTAATAGTATACATAATATGTACAATTATAAAAATGTGGATAAAATTAAATGACAACCATTTCCCGTGAAAACAAAAGATGGAGCAAAACCAAGTTTCTTTCTTTTAGAAACTTATTGTTACTGTTGTCAATCCTATCACTCATACACGATTCACTTAGGTCACGCTTTTGATAATGGTTTTATTTTTTTTTTATATAAAAACATCAGTTAAGTGTGAGTCGGACCCGCGCATCAAGGGTTCTGCAACTTAAAAGGTATATCTTTTGATTGTGTTGACATGCAACTATAATTTTATCACACTTACCTTACAGCGCCTGATAAATTTTAATAGCAATGTTTATTATACATATTGCTATCAAAATGTTGACAGGCGTTCTAATGTGTTCTCCTGACTAGTTGACGCGTTCTCTCTCACTCTAAGCGCAACTCATACGCGCCGAACGCGACACACAATTTAAAGTACCTTGTAGGTGCATTTAAATCATTGTCTCGCTCGGTTAAGCGTTTCACAGATTCGTTCTCTCTCACTCTAATCACATTTCATACGCGATACATAATTTGAAGAAGTGCATGAAAACAAGCAAAATGTACCTACTATTAAAAACAAAAAGCCTGCCTGCCTACAATAAACTAAATAGAACGAAAACCATTTATTTGGTGCCGACGCTAAGTACATTGCAATAGTAAATACTTACCCTTGAGTCATAACCATAAGTCGTACATTGTCATGAGTTCATGACTCATGTAAGTCCTGTGTTCTACTCAACACATGTCAGGCTTCAAATTTATAAATACATCACTCAGAACAAGGATAAAGCACATCATTATCAATATATATTATAACCTACAAAACGTCAAAATATTATCAAAACTGTAAAGTCCTAGTTGTTATTTGTCATCTGCACGCTTATCACGTACGACGGATATGCGTATCTACGAATCACTATTGTTACAATACTGAAGTGAAGTTTATCAAAAGTGAATAAATGTAATTTTTGAAGGTAAGAAAGTTGATTTTGTTTCATAAAGAGTCGGTGGCTACAAACACTCTGAACATAATGTAAGCCAAGACATTATTGTTCATGTATACTTAAACGAAATAGCAGGGCAGTTTGGTGTAAAGAGGTTAAAATTACTTTGTTCATGGCCAGATGTTTCTGATTCCCTGCACGGGGGATCAGAACGGAATAGAAAATAAAATGAAAACAAACCGATCCCCCAGGGGATTAGACCGGAATAACTTAAACTTATACACTAGCGGCATATGAATGAGCTGTACTTTGAAATCGCAGAGTGCCCTGCTATAATTTGTCTGATTATTTCAGCCGAGTAACGTAGGTGGACAGAAGCCTCCTCCGAGTGACAACGTTGTGACCGGTTGCTCGCCGCCCTCACTCATCGGTTACTCGCCAACCCTATCAGGTCTTCGGTTCATCTAGTGAGTGGTCTGCCTACTGGTTCGTAATTAAATGGTAAGTATTTATTTAATATACTCGGTCAGCAATAAAGTTATTTTGACAGTATATATTGATCCGAGTACATTAATTGGCTTATATTTTGTGATTTTTATCGTTCATATGTGTTAATTCAATTGGGCTATATGAATAAATATATTTGACTTTGACTCATTGCAAAATGCTTTTCTATTTCATTCCATTAGCCGTCATCTGAACAAACAAGTATCACGTCATGGTCTGTCTTACCTCTTCATTTTTTATATGACTAAGGCGACAAAGTGTACGGCCTGCCTGATCGTATTCGTAAGCAGTTGCTGTTACAACACCGAGTACCATTTGCTAGTAGTAAAAACTTTTGAACTCCTTTTATGAAGAACTCCTTGTTATATTCTTATTACAGATTAGCATTACCAAGCTGCAGCATCATGTCCTCCAAGAAGTACAAAAAACGACAAGGCACGTCGGGCATCAGCGGTCAGTTATACGAGATTAACCTCATAAGTTTAATACTACACAAGTTGCATCATAGCAGTTCTATCGAAGATTTTACTATCGCCTCAAATATGGATGACTTAGGCGCGTTCGATGACATATGTCTTAAAATTAAATTCGCTGACCTTAACAAACCAATCTACGTTTTTATCCAAGCTAAACACAAGGATGATAGCAATACGTATTTACAATATGAATTAATTAAACGTTTTTACAATAGTTACATGAAAATTAAGAAAGCTTTTTATGTTAATAAGGATGTATTTTTTAATGAAAAGTTCGATGAAATTGATAGTATATTTATATTGTATACTAATGCTAAGTATTTTAATGATTTAAATGGGGGACCCAGTCAAACAAGGAGTTTAGTTAGCAATTATTTAGATAAATTAAATGATTTGATTGCTACTGGTGAAAAAGGATGCCAAGCACAATACACTATCGAAGATCTAGAATTAATTAACAGCATAATAGTGGAAGAAGAAATTAACAGACTCTCAGAACATTTTGTCAAATTTCTTCAAAAAACTAATCAATCAATGAATATTATGCTAGACGATTATATTTTACAATATCATGTAATCTTAGCAAACACTATAGTTAATATTTCTAACATAAAAACAGACGAGAAAAATTCACAATGGCGAGAGTTAACTTTTCGATCTGATTTTTTTAATTCTGATAACAAAATTAATAAACTGTTAAAAAAATATATATTTATGTACGTTTTTAAAACTATAACTGATAAAAATAATAAAAAACGAGACAATGATAAATATAAAGCCAAATCAAACAATGAATCTGATTCATTGAATGCAGATGTCGATGACTTAATATTCAAGTTCTTATCGGAACCTTCAGCAATTACTTTAAGTCATTTAATTGGAACTCATATAATATGTAAAGATAACAATTTACAGTTTATTAGTAAGAGATCAAGTGCTGATATTCAAAAATTGACAAACATTAATCTTGAATCCACAATTATAGAAGAAGCTCGAGAGATTGCTGTTAAAAACATACTTATTTCTCTGGAATTAAAAGTACCAGTTACATTTGGTAACTTAGATATAGCTATAGGCGGTAATGATAAGAAAGTTGAGAAGAGATTGTATACTTTATCAGAGCTTTTTGTCGATCTATGTAAAACAAGTCAATTGATTGATGCACATGAAATTGTTGTAATAGATGCAAACGTAGGCGACGGATTTTTAAGTTTAAACGGCGGTATTGCTAGTGCTATTGGGAATTTGTTAATATATGATAATGTTACGGGATTACTAAGGTTAACAGAAGAACCCAGTACATTGTCTATTAATGCACAAAATCTATTCACTAAATTAAGCAATAGAATCAAAAATTTGTCATCATATAGATTTGATATTACCGCCTTAATCAAACTTCCGAAATTAGTTTTTGATTTTACTGAAACAGCGAAACTAATTTTAAATAAAGTTATAATTTATGAAAATCAAGGAAACCATAGAGATGTTGCTGAAATATTAAAAAAAGAAATAGATAAGTTCCATGCTAACGGACACGATCCTATAAAACCTGAAATAATATGCGTACAATACTGTCATGAGATACAAAAATGGTGGATGTCATTAAAAACGGCAACGTATTTAACCAAATCTGATGACAAAATATACCAACAAGCGAAGGATAATATTCTAACTGAACCACAAATAAGTGTAATGCAAACTACATTTTATTTGACAAACCTAAATTATTTTAGATGTATCTTTAACAAAAGTGAGATTGATCGATTAAAAATTCTTGAATCATTTGAAAAATGTATTATAACCACTAATATACCTATGCTTACAGCTACAAAAGTTATTCAATATTTAAGAGATAAATCTCCTCATATTATTGTAGATTTAGAATACGTATTAAATCTAAATGAAAACATTTTTAACGCATTACATTCAGAAATAGTCAACACAGAGAGAGTTGCAATTATATTATGCGATGATATAAATAATAGTAGAAATTTACATATAAGACTAGCTCAAATAGTTCAAGGACCACAGAACAAAAAACTTATTATAATAACTAAAAATGAGTTAGTTGAAGTAATACAGCAATATTGTAAATACACATATGTCATGAATGAAGATAATCCAAGCTTGACATCATTGACAGAAAAATCACAAAATAATATAGCCGAAAATGCAGTTGTGATATTTCAAGGACAAAGAATATTTCTAGATTCCCTCATAGATGAAAAGTCTAGAGGGCTTATAAAAGGACAAATATTTAATCATATAGTTCGTAATGAAATTATTAAGATAGGCAAACTACCAATAAGTGCAATTAATAATAAATTAAGTGATTTGTATGCTGTTAAGATCGACACAGATGATAATAATAGCACAGATAATTATTATCTACTTGAAAAGTGTAACATTGATCAAGACGCTGTTCTTATGACAGCTGAAATTGAATTAACATCTCTTCTCAGCTATTTATCACTTAAAACTAAAGAACACGACATGCTTAATAAAAAACCAATTCGATGGATCGAAATAATAAATTTAATATACTATCCAAGGATTTTTTGCGATTGGCAAGAAAACAAAACAGAAATAGACACATTAAAAACTTTAAACTTTGTATGTCAAGTTATTTTAGAAAATAATGTATTAGATCATTCGAAAGTGTTTTACAATAAAAACAATATTGTGACAGATCTTGTGGAAAAATATAATCTTGCGAAACAATTTATATCAAAAAGTAATATTACTTTAGGAACAGAAGGTAATAATGTGTATTTGAAACATTGTACAGGCGATGAATGGGTCACTTTTGAATTAAATATATTCCTACATCTTTTTAATGAAGGCAAAGTAGTATTCGCGTTCGATGTTTCCGAAGATATTTTTCCGCATTACAAAGATAGCCTCATAACTTTTTTAAAAGTCATTAAAAATATTCCTCAAAACAAACTTTGGATTACTACTAGACCTAAAACAAATATTTTACCAGATTTAAAAAGAGTAATAGGTAAATGTTATGATATCAAATATGGAGCAGCTTTAGGATATAAAAGAAGCCAAAAAATGGATTACAATGAACACGTTCATGATATCTATTTAGTTAGTTTTATACTATTTAAGTTAGAACATGATAAGGCTGTTGAAGACTTTTCTCTTGCGGTAAATATGGATGGTATTGGAACTTTTAACAGTATCTGTCTCAAGTTAAAACTAACTGAATACCAAAGACCTATGTTTGCTTTTATTAACACTAAATTCAGGCTTGAGTGTGACGATAATACCCCATTTCCTAAAAATCAGTTGTTAAATGACTTTTATACCAGTTATGTTAAAATTAAAAATAAATTTAATACGAGCGATTCATTTTTCGATGAGAATTTTGATGAAATTGATATTTTTTTTATATTTTATACCAATCAAAAATATTCAGATTATAATTTTAAAACTCTTGATGAGAATAGTGCCATAAGCAAATTAAAAGGTTTAATAGTTACTGAATTGGGCTTAATAGTAAACCTCACCAATGAAGATATAGAACTCATTAATAATTTATTAATTGAAGAGGAAATTATCAAGTTACCTAAAAACTTTGTTAAGTATATAAATCAAGAAACAAGCCAATCTATCAATATTTTACTTAATAACATGTTAATAAACGGTATTGTTAACATTTCTAAAGTGCAAACTGATTTAGACAAATCTCTACAATGGCGAGAGTTGACATTCAATTCTAATTTCTTTAATTATGACGATGAATTTATAAAATTATTTAGGAAGAGTTTAAGTGCAGAAGTATTTAATGTATTAGTTAAAAAGCATAAGGAAGATATTCAGTTTGATGACTCTACTGTAAATTCTGATGAGGTAGACGACTTAATATCGAAGTTTTTAACTAATCCTTCTGCTGATACCTTAAGCCCTTTAATAGGAACACAAATTAATTACAGATATGGTAATTTTATGTTTATGAATGAAAGACCACATCTCGATTGTGAAGCAATAGAAGACATTAAGCTTTCGTCGGATATAATAAAAGAATCAAAAGAAATAGCTGCAAGAAATATGTTGCTATCGCTGAAAATAAAAGTTCCGGTAACATTTGGTAATCTTAATTTGGTAGATAACGCAGAACAGTTAACAGAATATTTCTTTGATTTATGTAGGACTTATTTAATAAAAGATTCTTATAAAATTGTAGTATTAAATGAAAATAAACAAAAAGGAGGTTTTGTCAATGTCTTTAGTGCTGTTGGTAACTTATTAGATTATGAAAGCGATAAATTACTAAAATTTACAGAAAATCCTGCATTATTACAAGCTAAAGCTCTAATTGTATATAATAATTTAAATAATAGAATAAGCAATCTAGATTTGTATAGATTCGATGTAGAATTAGTAGAATTTCCCAAATTTAATTTAGATTTTACTGAAGAAGCGAAATTAATTTTAAAGAATTTATTTATTAGTGACAATCAAGACCATTACATGGAAATAATAGACAAATTTGAACATCAAATAGAGAGTCATGATATAAATTTATCTACCAAGTCTGAAGCCATAAGGAAATTTTATTGTCAGGAAATCCACAAATTAATAATGTCTACAAATTTCGCGCCATATCTTACAAAATCCACAGATAATATATTTAAGAGAATATTGAAAAATTTGAAAACAGAACCACAACTAAGTGAAATGCAGACAGTATTTTTTAATTCTAATCTAAAATATTTTGATATAACTTTTGATACCGATACTTTAGACGAATTAACATTAAATAATAGACCTTTTATAAAAACAGATAATCCTAATTTATCTACCAAGAAAGTTGTACAGTGTTTACAAGGTAAAAATAGAACGGCAAATGCTGTTGTAGATTTAGAATATACATTTAATCTTCAAGAAAATGATTTTATTGAATTAAAATCAGAATTAGCAAACACAGATAAGGTTTTAATTATTGCGTGCAATATGATGGACATTCATCATTCAAAATTAAATCAAATTGCAAAAGCGACTGAAGGTAAAAGAGTTGTAATAGTCGCCCCTATAGATTGTATTGAAATATTGGGGCAATATTTTCTATTATGGGGAACTGACCAACAAACAAAAGGAAAGATCAAATGGGACATTTGATCCTCCTTTTGTTTTTTGTGTAAACAACAGTCTAAAATTATGTTTATATTTTTTTAAAGCTTTATACATAACGTACCAAGTCTTCCATAAGGATCCAGTGTCCACAGTCCCCCTAAACCCTAGATTTTTTGGAGATAGCGCACTCTTCCAACGAAAAGAGTCTGTGAATAGTGACATCTATCTATTATAAGCTGCATTAAATTGTCGTCTATTATAATTATCATTGTATTCGCTGTTGTACAATGGCAAAAATTAATAAATTGTTATAAAAAGGGCTTTGTTTTTTTAGGCTATATTGCAGCCTAGTTAAATTTACTTGGGGATAAATAATTAAGGTAATATAGAGCGTGTGGAGCGCGACACGGCGCTCCACACGCTCGTGGAGTGTCCGGCGTGGGCGGACCAGCAGCGCCGCGACTTGGTTGCGGCGCTCGCGACGGCCCAACTCTCGCTGCCGGCCGTGGTTCTGTCCATGGTCCGCAGCGAGAGGACTTGGGAGGGGGTCGCCTCCTTTTGCGAGCAGGTAATGCTCGCCAAGGAGGCGGCCGAGCGGGAGAGGGAGCTGACCACCTTGTTCCCCGCCCGTCGCGCCCGCCCCGGACGTCGCCGTGGGGCGCTCCGGGATCTCCAGCCACCGTACGTGTTCCACGAACGCCTCTCGATGGAGGAAGGGGGGCTAGGCCTCCCAAATCAGACGGGGCCCGCTCATGACGGGGTCGCGGACGAATGCGCGAGCGTCTCCCGTGACCCCGACACTCTGGCTGTTTGGAGGAACACCGTGGGTTTTAGTCGGTATGCCGGCCGCTGTCTCATTGTGGCCGGAGAGTCCGACATAACCCCTGCCTCGCCCAGGCGGGTGCGTACGCGTAATGCGTTTCCCACAAAAAAAAAGAAGGTAATATAGAGCTCTGTGTAATGCTTTTTCCATGTCTCGTTTCTTTTACTTACGCCTTTACGCAAGACAGATAGCCCCTAACCACAGCCACCACCCCACACCAAGATGTTTTTTTCAGAAATGGGTCGTGGTACATCTGCTTAGTTCACCTGGGACGACCACGGGCACTTTTTATTGCCGATGGTCCACCTAAATGTTGATTAATATGCAAACCAAAAAAGTCTATAGGCCATGGTCCACCTAAAAGTAATTCCACGTGATCTAGTCTTTTTACTACAATTGAAAAATTAATGCAAAAAAAACCAAATGAAAGTGGAAAAAACAAAGTAATGCCGAAAAAACCTTTACTGAAATAATCATTAACTTAAGTAAAACAATCAATCAATCAATCAATCAGAGAAAATTAACGTAACTTTTTCAAAACTTATCCTACAGTAATTTCTTTGTTTAACAATTCTAATTGTAATTATTTATTTATTATGTCTAAATAAATATTTGTTCAATAATATTTATTTTATTTCTATTTGTATTTAACAATTCTAGTTGTATTTCTAAATATATATTTATTTTGTAAATTTTTATTTCAAAAGGAAAGATATTGCATATTATTTTATAAAGGTGGACCACCGGCAAGAAAAAGTGCCCGTGGTCCACCTAGGTGGACTCAGGTGGACCATCAGCAAGAAAAAGTGCCCGTGGTCGACCCAGGTGAACTCAGCAGGTTAACAACGACTTATTCCTGGTTTTTTTTATTGCCGTCAGTGGCAGACGAGCTAACAGCCTTCCTGATGGTACCTAAGTGGTAACTGTCGCTCAATGGACTTCTTTGTCGCCATGGACTCTGCGAAACCGCTGCCTACCGGGCAGATAGTGGGGTAGGTTAGGGTAGGAAAAAGGAAAGACACAAAGCAAATTGGCTCTCAACTGACTATGTTAAAGTTTTGTTCTTGCTCCAATCCTCTTCGTTCTTGCTAATATAAATTGAGGTGTTTTTCCAGGCGGTTTGCGCCGGTTCGTTGTGCATAAAAGAAAGTTAAATTTTATAAAAGACTTTTTATTTATACACAAAAATATAAATTTATTACATCTGGAATCACAAATGGCAGCATTTTCTTAAATTATTACAAATTTGTTCAATCTTTATCTTATTTATGTATTATTTTTTCACATAGACTGTCCTGTAATTTCTACAGAAGTTGGTGGTTGGTTACATTATAATGTTTAACTACTTTCACAATAATAATTAGATAAGAACTATAAAATTAAGGAAATATAAAAATAAATTTGTTAAACTTAGATTTAAAGGAAACAAAATACGAAATAATAAACCTTATAAACTAAATTCATTTCTTTTAGGGTTATGTTATAACCTTAAACTTTACTGTCACAACTGTCAAAATTCATATAGAAATATTATTAAAAACATTTACACAGAAGTTCGTGCACATAATAACTGTACTTATGTAAGTAGTAGAGATTGTTTTTTTTTACATATATACCTTCCGTATATAGGTATATGTAATAGGTTCTATAAAATAATGCACCGGTAATTATTTTTTAAGAAAGGCAAGAAAGAAATGAAACATGGCCTACGCACAAAATGCAGCCGGTCTGTGAGACCATATTAATATGTCGCTCGTTTACTATAATCGCAATTTGCAATTAGTATTAGGTAAACATTTTATTTCTGTGGGTAATGTAGCCAAACTTTTGTACATTCTATTAGATCTGAGAGACCACCACGGTCTATCAGACCTACTGTGCACGAACAAAAACAACATTTAAACGACGACAAATCTCGTCATGAAAGCCATAACGACTAGCGCAAGGATCGAATAGATGCTGCGAGCACCTAAGCTGTTAGCACTGCCAGTGCAAGCTTGTAAATGTCTGAAAAGTTCGATATAGTTCCTCGCGGGTTCGTGATTCGACGTTGAAGTTGGTTCTGTGAGACCAATAGTAGAATCCTTAAACAAGAGGTCGGGTCTTTCGTTGAAGGGAGAGAACAGTTCGAAGTTGATTAATTGGTTGCCACTAGCAGCTGTGTATCCGAAGTTATCTTCGAGGGAGTCGAATAATACGTTCAAACTGTTGTAGAGAGGGTCGTTTCTGTGAATTAAAGAATTTTTATTAATTTTCTACGTCACTTCATAACTTTTTTGGGGTTTGGAAAGGTGTATAAAATTGACGTTTCGCCAGTTATGTTTGGTCCCATGTAATATAATATTGTTGCTATACATGCGAAAATGTCTTGCCAGAAAAATCCAATATCACATTATCAGATTTGGAAATTGATCCTGGCAATCTTAGCATACATTACTACACAGTACCACTAAATCAAAAAGGCAGCCATTTTTTATTTATATAATAACACAACAACTGCACACACGATGCCGTTTAGAACCAAAGCAAGCAATTATCGCTTGTTTTATGACGGTTTCGATCTAAATTGCAAGTGTGGAGCCAATCTTCAAACAATGGCCCGCTTGATATCGTGCCCTGCGTGCCCGATCAACTGCACGCAGGAAGATTTAATGAACGCTGCTGACAGTGCAGTAGCCGTAGCTAAGTTTTGGGCTGATACAATATAAAAAGATTCGCTGTCGACTCGAAAAGAAGAAGAAGCTTGTGTTATGGGTTCTAGAATGCGGATATACCTACATACTTAAATTACTTTTTTTGTAAATACATCGAATCTCCAAGACGGTCTTAATAGAACGTCTAAGGAAGTCTTACCTTCTTGTCAAGACCTCGGCGTCAACAACATAAGCCAGGAGACAGTTGTCATCCACGCTGACTCCAGGGTTCAGAGCCAAGGAGTTGTTGCGGCATAAAGCGCGGAACTGATTCGGTTGGAGATTTAATGCTTGGAGATGACCTGGAAAATAGAATATTAGTGAGAATGGAGGCAAATTTGAATACTTTCTTGGTTGACCTATAAATTTAGTAAAAGCGGACGAGTTTGCTTGTTGAACGCGCTTAATCTGTAGAACTACTAGTCAGATTTGAATAATACTTTTTGCGTCTGATAGCCCAGTTCTTGAGGAAGGTTATAGGCTATGTAACATCACGCTACTGGTGACGGGAGCAGAGCAGAAACCAAAGACGCGGGTGAAACTGCGAGAAGCTAGTTTACGATATTCTTGATGTTTCTTTGAAGCTACCAAATGAAGTTAAAGCTTCAAGCCAGGTGGAGTATTTACTCTAATTAAAACGCCAGAAAGGCTCGAATACTCCATCGTTTTTTTTTCCTTTTTGTTCTCCTTATTCCTTTTCGATTGTCAAAAAAGATTTTTCATATCATAGTACCAAAAATGCTTACCACTTACTACCAGGTGAAACAACTAAGTACCTACTAATTATTTTTCTTGGAGAAAATGTTTTAATTTCAACGTTCGCCTAAACGACAAGCTGTTTATGTCGGCCGGTATACCAACTAAAATCACCATGATTGCTGTCTTCGGGTGTACAGTAGGAAATTCTGTTGCTGTTATATCGTACTGCTGTTCCCTTCACTTTCCTCGGATGTTTTGAGATGAACCTCGCAACATCTAAACAACCAATCAATCAATTGGCTGACATTTTGTAATTTTTAACGCTCATAAATGTTAATTTAATTAACCTAAATGAATAAATGAAATGAAATGAAAATCCCATAAATGCTTCGTTTTTTCCTCTAATCTAAATATACATACTGGCAATATTCCTTGTGTTCAGGAAAGCGACGTCGTTGTTGGCGTCGGCCAAACAGGACAAAGACCCGTTGTTACCGAAGTACATGTTTGAATAGTCCCAGTTGCAGAATTCTGAAACAAAAAGATTTTTAGTATTATAATAGAGACCGACGACCTGATCGGATGGCGGGCAACCGATGAATGAGGGCGGCGAGCAACCAAGGTGGCGAATAGTGGAGGAGGTCCATTTCCAGCAGTGGTTCTTTCGGCTGATTAATGAAAGCGCTAAAGCAAATACTAAGGATGACAAAGATATCTTCTACAGTGAAAATTTGTGTTAGTGTGCTTCTAATACTTATACATTTTTTACACGACTAAGGTGACAAACAAGCATACGGCCCGCCTGATGGTAAGCAGTTACCGTAGCCTATGGACGCTTGCAACACCAGGAGCATCACTAGCGCGTTGCCGACCCTATTAAAAACCTTTTAACTCCTTTCTTGAAGAACTCCATGTTGTAGTCTCTCGGGAAAACCTCGACGGAGAGCTCATTCCACAACCGTTTGCCAATTTTTTTATAGAAGCTCATACTTATCAAGTTGGGTACATTAAAAATTTATATACCCTATGTCACTTCCACAATTAATACGAATCTAATGACACCTCATACGTTAAAATCTATTAAACCATTTAGGTTGTAGAGCGTGCCAAAGAAATAAACATACATACTTACATACATACATACATAAATACATACATTCATACGCTCGAAAACATTACCCTCCTTGACTGTGTCAGTCGGGCAAAAAATTGTGTAAAAACCTGGAGAGTGGCCTGAGTTTCTTGCCAGTTCTTGTCAGCGAACTAGCAAGGTTAATTGGTTGACATTTTGTAATTTTAACGTTCATAAGTGTTAATTCAATTAACCCAAATGAAGAAATGTCTTTGACTTTGACGTCTTCATGACGATTACGGAACATTTTTTATTACTTACGATTAGAAAAGTTTCCAACGGTAGTGTAAAGTGGTCTGCACACGGTACACAGGACAGATGAATCGAAATTCTGTAACAAACAAAATTATTATATTAAAATGTATAATTATTGCTTTTAAAGGGATTGTGTCATTAGTAAGTGTAAATCAATTAAAATCTATTTGATTTTATTATTTTACAAGCTTCCCGCAACGCGTTTTCACCCGCGTCTTGCTTACTGCTCTGCTCCCGTCGCCAGTAGCATGATGTTACATAACCTTCCTCGAGAAGTGGGCTTTCATACGCAAAAAGATTTTTTTAAATCCAATTGGTAGTTTCAGGGATTAGCGCGTTCAAACAAACAAACAAACTTTTCCGCTTTATATAATAGTATAGATTGACTGTCTCTGTGGTTCGGTGGTACTGTATACAAACTGCAACGCAGAGGTCGCGGGTTCGATGCCCGCTCAGTGCAAAATAAATATTTGTGAGCATAAACATGTCTATTTGAATTAGGTTTTAAGTATAAACAAAAAAATTGTACCTATTTAAGTATGTATACTTAAATAGGTACAATTTACATGTACATGTGTGTAAATTGTACCTATTTAACTGACTGTCCTGTTGGTCTAGTGGTTAGTGACCCTGACTGCTAAGCCAGAGGTCGTGGGTTCGATTCCCACCCAGGACAAACCTTTGTGTGATGAGCATGATTGTTTGTTCTGTGTCTGGGTGTAATTTATCTATAATATGTATGTATTTACAAAAAAAAAAAAGTATATAAGTAGTATATCAGTTGTTTAGTACCCATAACACAAGCAAATATAATTGCTTAATTTGGGGCTAGATGGCGCTGTGTGAATGTGGTAGAATATTATTATTATTATTATTATTATTTACATGTACATCCGCATTCTAGAGCCCATAACACAAGCTATAATATAAGCTTACTTTGGATATAGCTAGATGGCGTTGTGTGTAGTTGTTGTGATATTATATTTTAATGATATTATATAATAAGGTAGTCTGTATGCTTATTAAGCACTGACATTATTTATACGCCTACAAACTGACCTAAGCAAACATTAGGAAATAAGAGTCATCATACTAACTCTTTTAAGAATAGCCCGATGAGGCTTAGGAACGGACTTCAACGTCTTAGATGTGTCCTCTGTTGCATTCGCTTGGTAGATCTCCAATAGCTCTTTTGGCCCTGATGTTATTAACTAACAACATAACATAATCATAACATGGAATTATCCAAAAAAAAAGTGTATTTATCGGACACAATTTTAAAATTCGGGCAAATTTTTTGATAGAAACTCAACCCTACTTTCCCCGACCAAGAAATCGAACCTGATACCTCTGCGTAAAATATATACAATAAATACTACTACTTGTTGGTGGATCCTAGAAGGGAGGGGGCAAGAGGCTTAAGCCCCCCCCAAATGTATATCTTCAAAGAAATGTACGTGCGTATTAAACTTGACTCTACCCTCGGCGGCGTCAAGCTCCCTACAAAATGGTCAAGCCCTCCACAAACACAAATCTTGGACCCGCCAGTCCTATACTGTTGCACATAAATGCTGTTAAAATGTATGTTAAAAGAAAACACATACCGATCCATCATCCAAGGCATGGGAAGCATCAACAGCGCCGGGGGCACAGGCTCCGCTAAAGAACTCCCCGACGGCTCTCGCGTAATCACATTCCGTGGTGGATAGTACTCCTCGCTCCTGACCAGCGCGGACGAATGCCATGTATGCTGTAGAAGAAAACATATTGTTTGTAATTCTTGAGTTAGGTCTTTAGGATCTTCAGTGACTTCAGCTTGCCTAGTGTGTAAACCACAGAATTATTTATTTAAGGCCCAGCTCCACCCGCGTGAATGTCGGTTATCAGCTTTTTTATACAAACTTTCATCTCCTATGTCAACCAAATTTTGCCGTTTATAATAAGTGTCTTTCACATCTAAATGAATAAATAAGTTTTATACAAAATTGTTAAACGTAAACATACCTAGTCCACCAAACTCAGGGAAGCAAGCTCTCCTGCCCCTCAAGTTCTCGAACCTGGTAACGTTTTGACTTCCGGCAGTGCTTTCCTTTACGAAGGCAGCTACTCTTGAAGCTGCAGCAGGAGCGTTCTGAACCAGCTTGACTGGTGTCAGTCTGTAGTGTCTGGAAAGATAGAAGTAGGTAAGTGATATGGGCTGGAAGATGAGATTTTTATCCAAAAAGACATCTCCCGCAGTCAAGAAAAAGTTTTGCGGGGAACTTTACAAACATACAACAGATAGTTACAAAGAACTGCGAGTCTTGGAACAAATATTTGGATCATACAAAGTTTTGGGGATCAAACCCACAATCTCGTGCTTAGTTGCTTGCGCTACCACTGCACCAGAGTGGAGCTTTTCAATTAATATAACGACGCATGAGGTCTTTTTTGGGTAAATTCGCGTAGGGAGATGGATATATTATATTTGAAACTCTTCCATTTTACTTCTGTTCACATTAATTGCAGTCTTTATGACAGCAGTTCACGACGCCTGAGTGTCATATTTCGGTGTTCGTAAGAATCCTTCGCTGTTAATCCTGGTCTACAAGAATCACAGTGAATCCTTCAAAATAATCATGTTTAAAAAAAATACAAAATTAACTACTACTTAAATAACTTACTGTCTAGCCAAGTATCCATAATTAGACCCAGCCGAAATAAAGTCTGCCTTATCATCCCTGATATCAGCGAGGCATTCGAAGACGTTGTTCCTCAACAGGCAGGCAAGAGGGGGCTGCAGACCAAGGAGGTTGGAGGCAGTGCGGACCCAGTTGCACTTAGCCAGCTCGTTCGTGGATAAAACACACCAGCGACGAGCTGGTAAGCATGATGCACTGGCGTCTACTCCGAGTACGTCGCGAACTGGAAAGATAATGTGGTGTTATTGGAAAACAAGCATATATTTATTTATTTAACAATTTCATATACAAAGCATATTTATAGGTGGATATATATATAGCATTCGCGTAATGAGAGATTCATTTTATAAATTAGTTACTATGCAATTTTATGTAGTTGGGAGCTAATTAAAAATTTTCGATCGACTATGATAAAATTCGATAATATCACATTGGTACTGGCGGTATTATTCACCCAAATCAGTGTTTAAGAGACCTTATTTATGTGCTAAACTACAATTTCCATTTAAGCTTTACTCTCCTTAAAAGTTGTTTAGTTGTTTAAAAGTGAGACCTAAACGAGTGAGCACTTTTAAACGGACGAATGGGCACAGGGTGCAAATTTCAGGGAACCAATGGGTTCTGACCCGATATTTGTTCCTCACTCACCGAACAAAACGCATCATTTGTTTTACACGTGTATGCGGTCACCTGTGTGTGAAAAATAAACCTTTCTTTCTTTCTTTAATTTACGTCACGGATCGGCAATCGAACAAGAATCTACTATCTTTAAGAAAATACTTACTGCCACGCGTATAGTTAACGGGGAAGATAGGAGCGTCCTCGAAGACCACGCGAGCGTTCGACCCTCCAGCCAGAGCCGTGTACATGATGGACTGCCAGGAGTTACCTCCAGGGTTGGCGCCGTTGGGCCACCACAGACGGAGGCTGGTCAGGAGCGCCGATGCTATGGTACTATGAAAAATAATATAAGTTAAGCAAAACATTCCCTACCCCTTTCCAAGCCGCCATAGCAGAGGCCACCATACCAGCAGTTTAAGACAATGGCTTTTGGTATGGTGGCCACCACTTCTGGAGTCCACTGACTGCTTACCATCAGGCGGGGTGGAGAAATTTTGGTAGGCTATTATAAAAAAATTAAGATTTTTAATTACATATACTTTCTAAGTTTATTTTGGACATTAGATATTTTGAACTTTCGAAGAAGAAAAACATCGCTAGAGAAACCTGGACGCGCACGTGGTAATCAGTGTTCACGTTTACTCTGAGAAAAGGCCTTTGCCCTGCAGTGGAACAGTAACAGGCGACTATTACTGCTCACTTGTTGCCAGAGGCCCTAGACAAGCGGCATAGATGTCAATTCTATTCATAGAATAGATCATAAAATGTATGGGATTGACATAAGCTAACGCTAACATTGTCGTTAGCTTATGTCAATCCCATACATTTATTATCTATTCTATGAATATAATAGAAATCTATGCCACTTGTCTAGGGCCTCAGGTCTGATAACAGCTTATCACCAAGAAGATAGTCTGTTAATCTTGGGCGTATTTTATTCATTTTTTACAACTTTGGTGGCAAACAAGCATTCCTTCATTTCATGGTAAGTCGTAATTCTATAAACTGAAGACATGTCTTCACGAAGCAGCGTAGGAAGTAGTCAGCTGTATAGGAAGGAATGAGGTAGGCAAAAAAGAAGGCGATTAGAGAGGGAAAGGATTCCAGCGCTCTCACTTCTTTACGAAATGCATTAGGATTAAGAAAATTGTTACTAATACTTGAAGGATTTCGTCAGAAATAAATAACTTATTAGAATAGAAAGTACTTTACGCCCTACGAAAGCAATGTTACGTAACCTTACATGTGAAGAATTATTTTTCTTGCAGTTACTTTTTTTTATTGCCGATAGTGGGAGACGATCAAACACCCCACGTGATGGTAAGTGGTAACTGTCGCTCATGAACGACTCAGAGTCTCTGGCATTGCTACTGCTAATGTCAAGAACTCTGCGAAGCCGCTGCCTACCGTGAAGGGAGTGGGGGTAGGTGAAGGGATAGAGGTAGGTGAGGAAAAAGGAAAATTGGACCTTCGGCACTCTCACTTACTAAACGAAATGCAAAAGTTCGGATACTATAACTCTTACGTCGATCTTCTATAAGAGGCTAGTACTTGCCCGGTCGATCTGGCCTATTCGTACTGAAACCTACAAGGATTTTACTACTTATAAATATTTGAAAAATACTTACGGGTTAGCCACGATGGTGCCCCAAGGTTGCCTGACGAGGGCGCAGGGTGACGTGGAACTGCCCAGGATATCATTGGTCAAAGATACCAGAGTATTGTTGGGGCAGAGGATACTGAAGGAACCAGCGTCTTGAGGGTTACGGGTCTGAAAGAATTTATTTGTTATAAAGGTATGTATTTTAATTTTACTTAAATATAGTTTTTTACAACGTTTTTCCTCAGTGCCTCTTAGGTGGTACTGTGTACAGACTACCATGCTGAGGTCTTAGGTTCATTCCCTGGGTTAGGTAGCCCGCGCTGTCTAGAATTGTGTCCGATAAATGGCAACTGACTTGCCCTGTTACGTGAAATCTAAAACAAACTGGCGAAAAGTGGGTATTACACTCCTTCGGCGAAAATTGCATTCAATAAGTCTTACGTTAGAAATTGTCTAAACAGTAGTAACGTTTATTTAAGAAGTTGTCGAAGAAGCAGACAAAAAAATCGCTTTTTATTTTTTAGAGTTACTTACCGTGAAGTATTCCCTGACGTGCTGCCAAGCGACGTAAGCGACGGCTGATCGTGAAGCATTGACATTAGTTCTAAGACACTCCAGAGCCTGAATATGGCGGTTGTCATTCCTGACTCCAGCTACGTTGATACCCATGTCGATGGTGTAACGCGAGCAGTTGGCGTTTACGCCGCAGAGAGAGCAGAGATTGGGGAAACGGGATTCTAGAGAAACGTAAAATATCATGTAGAAATCATCTAAAAATGTTATTTTACAAAAAACACTAAAACTTTTTCTAAGTAAAGTGCCCTGGCGTTATACGGGCAATAAAACATATTGTGCATTTAATGATACAGATGATGTATAGCTACTAACAAGTAGTATTGCGCAAAAATACACGACGTATAAAAACATAAAAAAAACTTATTTCCTCATCCCCTTCTCCGTGGTCGGCAACAGCTTGGTTGTGTTTTCTAAGCATTATTACTTCTGCGATGTTCGGAAAACACAGCCATCTCTATAGGTTACGGTTACCACTTACCATCAGGTGGACCATATGCTTGTTTGCCACCAAAGTTGTATAAAAATAATAATTAAAGGGGTTATCCTACTAAACCGTACCATATCATGACCGCGATAAGAACTCTCGCCGATAATTATGGACGCTCCGTGCATGGCACGCGACGGTGCTGGTCGGTGACAGAACAGTCTAGTGAGCATAGTCTCATACTTTTCCACAAAAAGAATATTTTCTTGCTTAAAACGTACCTACTACTTATTACGGTCATAGTATGATACGTTGTAGTGGGCAGAATCCTTAAAGCGTTAAAATTTAATCTACTCAAACTATATACAGCAAATTAAATAGTCTGGTTTTTACATGGTAAGGATATATGCGTCCCAATGTCGTTCATGTCGTTCATTACAATGAAAATGAATCTTAATATCTCAATTAGTCAAGCGTTACTCGGTAAATTAAATAGCTTGATGTTTTAAATGGGAAGTAAAGTGTCAAACAGTACGTAAGATAAACGCTCCAAATATTGCTTGGGAAATAAACTGCTGTGGACGCTATTCGGGAACAAAATCATCAGGCATTAATTACATGCTCTAACACTTACTAAGAGCAGCATCGACAGTGGCATTAGCGCTCCAAGTGCCAGGTCTGCAGGCGCCTGAGAAAAACTCATTGAGCACTTCCATCTCCAGCTCCTCAGCCGTCTTCTGGGCGGTCTCTGTGTTTGGGCAGCGGTCTGTTCTGGCGGCCTGGAGTTAAGAAATACAATATATTTTTCGTCTCACAGCTATTTATGGTAGTAGATCGTTGCCGATTTTAGTATAATTGGGCCAAATCGACCGAGGAAGTACCCTTTTTCCTTACAAGGTCGACTACGCCTTAGTTTGTTTCTGCATTTTGTCAGCAATATTGGCCTTACTATATGCCCATTGTCTATGATCCATTGGTAACCAATGAGGGTATTTAGGAAAATTTTCGCCACCAGTTGGCGCCACTTTCACTTTCACGTTGGGCTAATCAGAGGTAACTTTTTGACAGCGCTTGACAGCTAGACCTGACACATCGGTGCTGCCACCTCGTGGGCTCAAATTTAGAAAACCCTTTCAGCAATTTTCTTTTGTTCTTAAGCACGTGAATTATCTATTATGTAAATTAAACATTTAAATTTCTGAAATCAATACTGAAAAATGGAAGACTATTTACCAAAGTGGCGCCATCTGGTGGCGAAAAATTTCCTAAACACCCTCATTGACAACATGTTGGTGGTTTACCCAGGCTATGTAAATATAATCGATATTAATAAAGAATATTTTTAACCTGAATCTCCAAAGTCTTGAGCACTCTGGGCGACCACCTAAGGTCTGGCTGGTCGAGGCCGGGGTGACAGTAGACCCCACCGCGAAGACCCTCCAATCCATTGGTATGGTTCGACGGTACTACCGCTACCGCTTCAAACGCGTAAGGTTCTGGGAATTTAAAATAAAAGGTTAAGAATATACCTAAATCTTCTCACTAAAATATATTTTGCTGATAATAATGGGTGTTTCAATGATAATAGTTGAAATATTTTGTAAAAATAACTCTCCAAGTGTTTATTGTAAGAACTAAATTTTTAAATATCAACATTTAAACAAAAACACTTACCAAGTCTTTGGGCATCCCTGACGGTAGCTATGACTCTGTGGTTGTCAGGTTGCTGAAGACCAAGGAGGATTGTTTCTTCCTCTGAGAAGTAGCCTACGTCAGCATTGTTTGTCGCTAGCTTGAGAGCGCAGTCCACTCTGAGGAAAAAAGGTTTTATTCAAAGTTAAGAGTACTGGTTTTTTATTTCGACTGGTGACATGAGACATGACTGCCTACCCCTCTTGGAATATATGTTATGGGAGTGTAGTAGTAGGGTATGGGTTTTGATTTCCATCCCAAACAAAACTGCGTAATCTAAAAAAATTTATAGATAGGTTCTTGAAATATATTCAACCTATACTTCTATACATATAATAAAAATGTAACCGAACGCTGTCTGTACATGGAAGATATATGAGAAAAAAAAATACTGGGACCTTTATCAACGCAAGTAGAACCCAAAACAATGATTGTTACAATTTTTGTCTGTTTGTCTGTTTGTCTGTTAGTCTGTTTGTCTGTTTGTCTGTTTGTCTGTTTGTCTGTTTGTCTGTGCGTTTGTTCACGCTAATCTCAGAAACGGCTTATCCGATTTAAATATAGTTTTCACTAATATATTGTGGTAAGCTTCACTTAACATTTAGTGTTTGTTTCATGTCAATCGGTTCATAAATAAAAAAGTTATGCCAATTTAAAGAATCACATCGAATATTCGTTAATTTACTACGAAATCTTTTAGAAGCAGAGATTTTAACCCAAGGTAAGACACTAAAGGTTGTGGGTGTGGGTCTAAGTATTAGCTGTTTTTCGCACGGTCAGCTTTATGTGGCTCCATCACGTGTTAGCATTCCTAGCAGCCTGTATGCTTTGATCCCTGATGGCTATACGTCTAATCCATACATTCATATATATTATAAAAGGCTTTGTCCTGACTGACAGACAACGTACAGCCTAAACCACTGGTCGTAGCGACTTGAAATTTGAAGGGTGTGTTTGTCTTAATGTCTAGAAGTGTACTAAGAAATGGTTTTTAAAAATTCAACCCTTAAGTGTATGAAAAAGGATGAAAAAGATTGTATGAAACGTCTACATTTTTAACTTACAGCTTTGAAATTTTGTTTTGGAATAATTTTATTTAAATAAAAAATTCTCATTTTTTTTTTAACTGGGTTGGATTTATAGGCGTGAAATAAGGGATTAAATATTGTATGGGAAGATCTTTGCTTTTGAAGTTGGCGACTTGAAATTTGGAGGGAGGGGGAAGGGAGGGGGAGGAAGAGGAAAGGAAGGGAGAAGTGCCGGGTAGTGAGGGGGAAGTCAGGGGGAAATCGACTGCCTCTGTATTTCGGTGGTACTGTGTATGGACTGCCACGCAGAGGTTGCGGGTTCGATTCCCGCTCAGTGCAAATATTTGTAGCATGAACATGTCTATTTGCATTGGTCTGGGTGTTTCTATGTATAATATGTATGTATTTACAAAAATAAAAGTATTTAAGTATGTTTATCCGTATTCTAGAACCCATAAGCAAGCATATAATATGCTTACTTTGGGTCTAGATAGCGTTGTGTAAAAAAAGGAAAAAAGAAAAAGGGAACTCAGGAGGATGTGAGGAGGCAGTGAAGGGCAAGTGAGGGGCAAGTGAAGGGCAAGTGAGAGGTAAATGAGGGGGAAGTGAGGGGGAAGTGAGGGGGACGTAAGGGAAAGTGAGGGAAGTGAGGAGTCAGTGAGTGGTAAGTGAGGGGTGAGTGAGTGGAAAGTGAGGGAAAGTGAGGGAAAGTGATGGGAAGTGTGGGGAAAGTGAGGGAGATGGGAGGGAGACGGGAGGGAAAGGGAGGGGAATGGGAAAAAGGGGGAGAGGAAATGAGGGAAAGGGAAAAGTTATTGTAGTGGAAATTTGCCTTAGTGTATTGTATATTGTTTTACGGGTGATATCTTTAGGTAGGTGAAAGAGGGTTTGTACGAATGGTGATGATAACGAGATTAGAAATAGTATGCAAAACAGTATTTAAACAATATAAAAATGTCTATTGGAAAAACTCACTCATCACGAAATCTCAGAAACTACAAGTGCTGGGAGTTTCAAATTTTGGAAATAGGTGCTCTCTAACCCCAAGTTTTCACTGACGACACAACATGTTGTAAACAGCTACCTATCCCACTCATTCTTTGAGAGTTAAATAGTAAGATATATGTTTGCAACATGTTTTATCGTCAGTGAAAACGCGAGGTAAGACGGGTTTTTCGAAATTCATTTCCCTGTAGTATAAAGGGGAACAAAATTTGTATAAAGCTTCTATAGTTTTTAAACGGGAGTTTTGATAATACGATTTCCAAACTAGGAACTATTCTTATTAAGTGGGAAATTAGGAGTGGCAAGTTTCGTTAAATATCGCAAAATTTCGTCTGTTATAGGGGTAGCGGGTGAATAGATTTAAATAGGATTCGCCTTAGAGACGGATTATACTGATATTTATTACTAATACATTGTACGATTGCCGTAAGATTAGGTAAGAAATATACAGGCACACATCTGAATTTTCACGCGAACGAAGTCGCGGGCAACAGCTAGTATTATATAAAGTGGAAGAGTTTATTTGTTTGAACGCGCTAATCTCTAAAACTACCAGTTGGAATTAAAAATTCTTTTTGCGTATGATAGTCCAGTTCTCGAGGAAAGCTAAAGGCTATGTAACATCACGCTACTGGTGACGGGAGCAGAGCAGTATGCAAAGATGCGGATGAAACCACGCAAAGCTAGTTTGAAAAAGGTAGAAATGTTTTTACAAAACCGCATTATAGAACTCATACAAGGTTGGGCCAAGATAGCGTTGTACACTTGTACCTATAGTTAAGTTTTTTTTAAACAACACAATATATGCTTTAGTATCTTTAACTCTTTCATGGACACTACTGTTTACACATTAGATGTTTTATTGTCATTGCGGCCATATCTGTTTACAGTCCCGGAAAGTGTTAAGCAGGTCATGATGAAATAAAATATATAACTTGACATTTACCTAGATTCAACAGACAAACACTGCGCTTGGCTGTCATCTTTGCTGATACTCTGACACACCGAAGAAGGCAGCGCCTGTGATACACATACTCTATCTGAAAACAGAAAGAAATTTGGTCAAGAATTTTATATAGAAAGAACAGAACTTGTTTTGGAGTGGTGACCACGTCTTATAAGCTAGACTGACATATACTGCCGTCATAACAAAAAAGACACATCTACAAGAAATGAGACACGGAAAAAACACCTATATGGTATAATTTAACTTTATTTAGGTATACATAGTTAACTTACACTTTCCGGGAGAGTTAACGTATATGGCCGTAAAGACGAAAGTAGAAGAAAGTAAGTATACCATTTATTTAAAGTGTACTTTAAAGATGTTTTTTCCGTGACTCGTTTCTTGTAGATGTGGCCTAAATATGTGGGCAACCGATGGCTCACGGCTAATCAAAGGAACGCAAAAAAAAAGAAAATGTTTTTATGTACTTTTGTAACCTCTCAATCACTGCACTAAGAGATCTTAGCTCTGTACTTCCTCATCATCATCCACAGCCCGAATCTACCCACTGCTGAGTATGAACCTCTCTTCGTTTGTGCCAAGCTCCACGCTCTTGTGCAAGCCTCTTTCATGTTCAGCCACGGCTGTGATATCATCCGCCTATCTCGCTGCTAGACGGCCGACACTTTTTTATCCATCTCTTGGACGCTACGCGGTGACGGTTTTTTTTATTATCATCATTTCAGTTGAAAAACGTCTACTGTTGTAGGTACAGAAGTCTATCCGTTCAGATATGGACCAGTTTGAGGCCGTTCTCATCCATCAAATGCCTGCTACTTTGATCAAGTGGTCGGTTGTTAAAACTCATTAAAAAGCGACGGAGAGGTTTAAGTTATCAGACTTTCTGCAATTTCCAAAAACGATGAAATAATAATTATACAGCTCATAGAGTCAGATCGCAGAACTTTTGGCATTTAGGGCAAAAAAGTTCTGGAGCAGCGACCACAAACCGGAAAAGCGTGGGGCAGACTTCTCACAGCGCATTCTTGATACTTAAATAATTATTTTAAAATTAAATAATTTGCCCTACACTATCAGTATTTAGTCATATGACTGAAATATATTGTTGTGATAACAGATAAGGGCAGGGCGCGCCGATGACTCAAGAACGGAGCTATTTGCTGGTTCTTTGGCTGTGATGAGTGTTTCAATTGTAACTTATACAAAAACTGTAATTATCTGGCGATTGAAAAAAATGGCGTGAGTTTCTTGTCATGTTTAAAGATCAATAATTACTGCCACAGTGAAATTGATTCTAGGTAATGCTTTATAAAAATGCTGATATTGCCAATCCGCTTTGAGAAATTACCATACTAGATGAAACTAAATAATTGAAATCCTCTATTTTCGTTTCTTTTCTTTTTTCAAAAATGTTATTAAATAATTAGTTGTTTTGTAATAATTACTTTGTATGGTTCTTTGGTTGCGTTGATGTGTTAAAATTGTTAACTCATACAAAAAAATTGTAATTATCTGGCGATTGAAAAGAGTGGCGTGAGTTTCTTGCCAGTTCTTCTCACAGCTCTACCTCGTCAGTGAACTGGCTGTAGGTTAATTAGCTGACTTCATGTAATTTGACTTTTCATAAGTATCATTCTGTGATCAAAATGAAATAAATACTTTGACTTTGACTTTGACTTTGACTTTGAAAGCGTGATGGATATTAATATTTTTTCTGTTTATGGATCTTTGGGATGTAATGAGACAGTAACAGGCTGGTATTATTATTATTATGTTGTAAATTAATGTAATTGATGACATAATGTATAACACTGTAAAGTTGAATCGTCAGATCACCGTTAGATCCGTAATGAAATGTGGTTTTAATAGGTACTCTAAAGCGTGGACCACACAACGAACATTAGACATTTAGATCAAAGTTTTACTATCGATGCCATATCATTCACACTCAATATTTCAATTATATAATATTTAAAACCTTTATCAAATTTACCTAGAGACTTTAGGTATGTAGAGGTACCATTACGATAGTCGCCTAATGACCTTCAGAAGAACTATAGATATGATTCTGATAACTCAGTATCTATATATAAATTGAATTATGTTTTATTGGTAGACTATACGAGTACGTCCGCCCTCGCTGCGCTTCGGTATCAAAAGTTTCATTCGGTCTCGTGACAAACGCGTAAAATATCATTGCGTTAGTGTCGTATTGCATCATTCAAATTTTCAAACGCGCTTAAAATATTGATTTCTAAAGGTTAAAGTTTACTTTAAATACCTTGGACCGCAAAACGATACGATGAATCTCAAAATAAAAACCCGCTTGTCGTCCATATGCCAACAACGCATTCTTTCCTATTTCGGCCACACAGTCCGCAGAGGCGATGAAAAAAACTGATTGTCGTTGGGAACACCGAAGGCAAACGATCGCGTGGTTGTTCACCAACCAGATGGACCGATCAAGTGAAAGACTCGTCGTCCTCCAAATTCCACGCGGTCGTAAGAGACGCGCTGGATCGAGACCGGTGGATGAAGATCATCCGCTCCATATGTTACCCCGATGCTGACCACGATCCTCAGACATGAAGGACCGATTAGAGAGAGAGAAAGGTAACAGAATTTTTCAAATCGGTAACGTAGAGTTTATTTAAATAATACAAAGAAATACAATCTTTTCTCTTTAGAATATAAATTTTGATTGGTATAAGAATGGTAGTAACCGCAATGTCTTATAATTTGTAACTAATCAAGTACTTTTCAAAAGTCTGTTTTCAAAAGTAACTAAAAATAAATCGCCAACACATCTAAAAGCGCGGTGATCATTGCTCTTGTCTTTTTTGAATGGGAAGAGGCACCTTAGGTTTAAAGGTAGGTGTTATAAACAAACAACTGCCTCTTTGGTTTAGCGGGACCGCAAGCGACTGCTGTCCACGAGGTCGTGGGCTCGATCTCCACGAGAAATTACTTTGTACATATTATACATATATAACTTCACGCTTATCTCCTATTAATGGGGTAAGCAAAGACTATAGAACGCCATTTGCTGCGATCCAAACATACCTCCTTTGCGTCTTCAACATTCATTAATCATCATTCATTACTTTGTGTGACCTATAAATATTTGTGCCGAGTCTGGGTGTACGATAATTATATATGTTTGTGAAGTCTCCTGCGACACAGAGCTTGTTCCCGAGAGATATAAAAACTGCCTCTGTGGTTCAGTGTTTACGAATTATCAATCAAACGCCTCAATTTCGATTCCTAGGTAAAATGCTATGGAGTTTTCCGTCAAGTTATTCCCGCAGTCTGGAATTATGACCAGTAAATGAGAACAGTCTTGATACAGACCTTAGATGGCGCAACTTTGTCTCTGTCTACCCATTCGGCGATAAAAGTCATCATGATGTGTGACTAGAACTTAAAATTTATTATTTAACTGTAAGCAAAACATGACATCAAGCTGATACTGTTAAGAAAAATGAGTGAACTGTTTAAATATAACTAGATTTTTTTTTCTTCAAAATGTTTGAAAACAGTGTATATTGAAAAAAGGTAACTTCTTCAGGTAAAGTGTTTAATATATTTAAAACTTGGCAAACAACGTGATGTAAGCAGTTTAAGTATAATGTACATAACCATTGTAAACTAAAGAGTTGTAGTGATGATAACTAAACTAATTTTATAAAGACAAAAAAGATTTGATTTTTTGTAACTTGTTGTTTTATTTGTTGCAACGATTTAACTAAGAATCTACGTTACCGATTTGAGAAATACTATCACCTTTAGAAATCATTAAATGAAGCGAGTAACATAGGCTACATTTTGAACCTGTTTTTAGCAATTTTCAATTTCAATATATTTTGTAAATTTGCAATACAGAAGACAGCAAAAGTAAATTTGCAGTATAGCAATAACATTTCGTAGACAGATTTCAATCATATTTTTCGTATGCGTTAATTGTGTGACCGAATGAAACTTTTGATACCGAAGCGAAGCGAAGGCTATGTGGTCTAGTACTATAATAATATGTAAAAATAATAAATAAATAATATATAAACAACTCGTTATTATTCCATTGCAGTAATGGCCTCTTCTCCTATAGAGAAGGCATGAGCATTGATCACCACGTGCGCTCAAGGCGGATTTGCATCTTAAGACATATTCTTACATCAATTTCCTATCATGTTTTATTCAGAATCAAAGTTTAACTTGGATTTTTTAGAAAGTAAAAATCGATTTGAAAACTTATACCTGCTTGTTCGGATTTGAAGTGACAAACTTTGTCTATTTTAGTCCCACCGGCTTCCCTCCTCGGAAAAGTGACTCTTCGCTACTGGTAGCTATACCATACCAGTAAAGTATATTATTATTATTTTTATGATTCTGCACTAACGAGCAAAATATATTATTAAAAAACAGAAAGCCCGTTGGCCTAAAACATACTGAAAAGAAACCCATTCCTTTTTCGTGCCGACGCAGGCGCTATATTAAAATTGAATAACTCTGTCACTTCCACAATCAATACAAATCTAATGACACAATTATATTAAAATTCATCAAGCCATTTAGGCTCTAGAGCGGGCCACAGAAATAGACATACATACCCACATACATACACACACATATACAATTACCCTCCAAAACAAAGCTCTGATTGATGCTGATTACATTTGTGACTCACTCTCCATCACTTGAAGCGAAGGAGATAAAATGGGAGTCAGTAAAGGATCTTCCTTGGGAATTTTTAAAAGGTCATCAGCTCCTAGAGTTGATAACAATCTCTTTCTAAGCTAGGTTCATAGCGATATTCCTTTTGGATAGCTCTGACCTCGTGGTCTAGTCTTAGGACCCACGCCTCGTTTTAAGGTCACACGGTCATGGCTAAGATTTATATTAGCAGACAGACTTTAAAGCTTTTTTTATTGCCTACAATGACAGACAAGTCCACCTGATCGAAACTTAACTGTCGCTTATGGACTTCTTCAATGCCAGGGACTCAGCGAAGCTGCTGCCTACCGTGATCGAAAGTTTGTATGTGTATATGACTATAAGTACGTGTGTCTGTGTATTACCACTCAGTGCCTAAACGGTTAAACTGATTTCCATGAAAATTGGTATACAGATAGATTTGATGCCGGAGACGGAAATAGGATATTTAGCCAAAAAATTGGTCTAGCTCCCGAGTTACATTAATTAAACACATACCATGTTGCGCGCGGGCGAAGCCGCAGAAAGAAGCTAGTTAATTATAAGTGTTTGAAGTTCTTCAGAATTCAGATAAGGTACACTATATGTAAGTTCGCGATTACATACTTTTGATGACGCGTGCGTACCCCGGATATGCACTAATGACGGTGGTTTGCGTCATCATTTCATTTTAATACTTATTGATTCACAACATGTTTTCTATAGATACAGGAGGGAGTCATTCCCTCCCTGTTCATAATATCTACTTAGCATTGTATTACTACTATTAATACTACTGTGAGAAGTGCCTAAAATAAAAATCTTCATTTCACTGGGACGGCTACTGTTAAAATATAGATTTTCTCCAAAGTGTGAACATGGGTCAGTCCGGAATATCTGTACGTTGACCAAAAGTAAACCCATTCATGGGTTGTCCGCACAGTTATCAGGACATCAGTCAATCTTGTAATTATATGTATTTCAAATTATATATTTTCGTTTGGATATATATTATACTGGCTGTTGCCCGCAGCTCCACCCGCGTGAATGTCGGTTATATCTCTGTTTACATTGACGATTTTTCATACAAACTTTCATCCCCTATTTTAACCCCTTTAAGCCATTTTTTGCAATAAAAGATAGCCTATTTTGTTACCCAAAGTCTAAACTATCTCTATACTTACCAAATTTTTTCAAAATCGGTTAAGAGGTGTAGGCGTGAAAGCGTAACAGACAGACAGAGTTACTTTCGCATTTATGATATTAGTAATTAATTTAAAATTTCTTTACCAATACTAGATTACTAAATGCCTTGCCCTAAATAAATATGTGCCTAGCAATAAAAAATCGATCGTCCGCCATTTTATCCTTATCTTTCCACGAATAATGTGTCATTAACAAATATTCTATATACTCACAGGATTGCGCCGAAACTGCACTGACGAACAACGCGAACAACAAAACTTCCTTGAGCCCCATTTTGAATTTTCACTACACTTAAATCCTACATTAATTTCAGCAGACTCAACCACAGCCTTCGACGCGTCAGACTACAATAGCTAATCTTATTCAAAAGAGTATGTGTAGTATATACTAGGTATATCTTATCTATGTTTCGAAATTCACCGTAAAGTTAGGTGATATTACGCCTGATAAGATGATAAGAGAGCGTCGAGCGCGGTTTGTAGGGCGGAGTGCCGCAGGGAGCCATGTGTGGACCGCATGGCCTTGACGAAAATTTTGCTATCTTAATTCTTAAGTAAACGTTCGCTTAACGGTTTATTTTTGGGTGCCACTGAACTTTTAGTATTTAAATGTGTAGAAATAGAAAACTTGCTTGCTTTATTTATTTTTATGGCAAGTTCAACTTGATATAAATTATTACAACTTAATATACGTACAAGGAAATGAAAGTGACGATTGCTGTCATTCTCCCTGCCCATCTTAAGTAACCACTGTAGGGCAAGGCCAAAGGCCTCTTCTTAAACAAACCATGAGAATATTGAGGATATCACCACGTTTGTTAATTGATTTGATTGGTAATTTTAAACTTACATTGATTTGCCAAGTTTTCTTTCGTTGTTTTTCTTTATCCAAATTAAAGTATAAATATAAAATTTATATCGGGAAGGTATAACAATTTAAAGAATAAATTACAGGAACCACACAGAGAAAGTACCTCTATGTTACAGAGGTTACAGATATAGCGTTACCTCATAGTGAGTAACGGCTTCCTGCTGTACTCTTAGGAAATTACTAGGTATCCGCAGCGCAGTTTCATCTGCGTCTTTGGTTACTGCTCTGCTCCCGTCGCCAGTAGCGTGATGTTACATAGACTACAACCTTCCTGGGGTATCAGCAAAAAAAATATTCAAATCGGACCGGATCGAAGTATAGATTTGTAGAGTAAATAGGTAGGTGTAATGACTGGTGGTCGCAAGTATCTAAAAATATGTTCCCCTGATCTCCCAGAATTAGGTGGAAAAAGTGGAAAAGGTACGGAATCATTGTTATACATAATACATTGTAAATTTGCAGAGCGTTATTTTCATAGTAAAATGTCTGTAAGCACTAAGGTTACTTACTTTTTATACCTTTCAATATAGCTTTCACGTAAGGAAGTTAGAGAAACATATTTTTAAAATATAGCTAGCAGCCAATTAACCTATAGCCAGTTCGCTGACGTAGGGTAGAGCCATGTGAAGAACTTGCAAAAAACTCAGGCCACTCTTTTTAATCATTTATTTATAAATTAAAGTATATTACATACCTATCTATGATAATCGATAACTATATTTAAAAAAGGTACCCGAATAAATGATCTGTGTGTTCTTTAAGATTTTTATATTTTAGGTAAAATCGAACCAACTGAATCAAGACCCATTTTGCTGATATTTCGCTTTTAGCTGTCAAACTTGTAAGTTCTATATTAAAATAATGCACATGACGTTTTAGTTCTAACTTACCAACAGTGTACTCAGTTAAATGTCAGTTTTATAAATTTAACAAGCTCGTTGCCAAGGAAATATTTCTTCAGTTTAATTTCGACCTAATTGCATTTAGATGGATCAGATGGATTGCCAAAATGAACTTATGGTGGGTCATGATTCACTTGGTTCACGTGGTTTTCACGTGGTTGGTGAGGTAATAAAATATGGAAATGTTCAAGAAGCTTTACAAACTGTACTATTTCAGACTTATCTATCTATCTATATATATAAAAATGAATCCCTATTTCCCTTGGTCATGGCATCACGCGTGAACGGCTAGATCAATATCGTTAATTCTTTTTTTGTTGTGTTTGTTATTCTCAGGAGAAGCTTCTTATGCAAGAAAACTAAGAAAATTGCGCGGTAATTTAGAGAGTTTAAGATACTTAACCACCATGTCATCACTACATAGTATAAAACAATGTCGGTTCCCGCTGTCTGTCCCTGTGTATGCTTAGATCTTTAAAACTACGCAACGGATTTTGATGCGGATTTTTTTAATAGATAAGGTGATACAAGAGGAAGGTTTATATGTATATAACATGCATAATATAGTAGAGAAACATTGATAAATTTAGATGTTTTTAATGTTTTGTCGTAAATAAACAATTTTTTGCGCTTACATTGCAACGCTGGCTAAACCCTACAAGATATATCAAAATAATGTACTACAGTATTGTACACCTTAAAAAGGTCTACAAAAGAGTCCTCGATAGTATATGACTATCTCTAAGGGATAATCCACAATTACCATTTTTATCCTTTACATTTTATGAGAAATAATGGCGTATTTTCGAAGCGATTTTAAGCAATACAGCATTTATCCTTATCAAATTAAGTACCTTAAATACATTGTGCATTTAATATAAATCAATAATGCCCTTTGGAGCATGTATTTTAAATAAATGTTTTCAAAGATATTACAGATTAAAAATGCAGGGAGGGATATAGCGGCAAGGGGCCGGCATTCTGTAGTAAAATTAAATTAATATACTACAGAATGTGTTAATACAGCGTTCACAGCATTTTTTTTTCTTCGCACGAGCAATGCTGTTACTAAATATAGTATCAGCATTGCACCCGTGCGAAGCCGGGGCGTGTCGCTAGTCAAATATGATTTTTACGTTAGTCTATATTATAATAAAAAAAATTTAACAAAAAAGTTATGTTAGGTAGACTTTCAATTTTACTGTGAAAGGGTGCCACCCTTAAAGAGTTTATATAATTTAGTTAACTTATTTATTATCAATACAACAATGAATGATTCAGTGACGAAATGATCTAATATTGGCATGAAATACCAGACAAATACCTCATCAAATTCATCATTAACGGAACCAATAACTACGCATTGTGACTATTGTGAGTGAATAACGGAAAACAAAGAAAAGTAACACATTTACTAAGAACCTTACTTGACGCAGGAAAATCTAAAATGGATTATAGTAAAATGTATTTTATCGTGTGTGTAGAAAGTTAAAAATAGCTTGTTCCGTTTAAGTATTTGTGAGTAATAGTTATTTCATATCCGTTATGAATGAAAAAGAAAATTTGCAGAAGGTTCAAAGATTTCACAGGCTTGATGGCAAAGTGTGAGGTCAACATGTATCTGGTATGTGTTTAATTTATGTAACTCAGGAACCCGACCGATTTTTGGGATAAAAAGTAGCCTATGTCCGTCTCCGGCACCGAATTTATGTAGGTACACACAAACTTTCGCATTTATAATATTAGTGGAATTCATGTCCAACAATCTTTTCCTGTAATCTCTTCTTCCAGGACAAATTAATGTGACCATAATAATTGTTAAGATGTTAACTAAATAATAGTAAAAAAAAACAGATGGTAATTCATTTTAACGATTCAGATCCGCTATTAAATTTGTATCAATAATAAGACACAAGAATTAATGCTCACCTGCTGATTATTTTGTTAAAACTTAGTTAAAGACATGGTCACATTGTCCTACAAATTACGAGACACTAGACCGGAGTAATTGTAATTTGTTTTTTTTTTTTTCTCTTTTATTGCCGACGGTAGCAAACAGCCGACCTGATGGTAAGTGATAACTGTCGCTTATGGACTTATTTAATGACAGGGACTTTGCGAAACCGCTGCCTACCAGGAAAGGAGTGGAGTATGTGAGGAAAATGGGGAAGGTGAGTAAAATGGAAAGTGGGAAAACTGGGACCTACTGCTCGACCCCTTAAAACGAGCGCAATATGGGTATTATACAAAGCTATATTATATTTTAAACTTCTGAAACTTACCTGGACAGTGTACGTAACAACAATCCAGTATCTTTATCCTTATCGCCATTCTGTTTAAACATGGGTGTTGATCGATATACACTTTATCTAACGATAACATGTGTACCTATGTATATTTCTATATAACCAATAAAATACGGTACTACTTTTAAATAGATGTATTCACAGAAATATGTCAGACTTAGTTCTTTTAAAGCTTTTAATCTCTCGCTTCGGAAAGAAGAAATAGCATCATCATATCACCTAAAAGAGGCCTCCTCTAATTTTCCCCACCATAGCCGGTCGTTCGCCGCCCTCATCCATCGGTTGCCCGCCACCCTTTTATGGTCGTCGGTCTACCTTGAAGGATGATATCTATAATATAAAAATGAATCGCTGAATGTGTTGCTAAGCGCAAATCTCGAGAGCAGCTGAACCGATTTCGGTATTTTTTTTTATAACATTCCTTGAAGTACGGGGATGGTTTTTACGGAGGGAAAAATTAAAAAAATTGAATAACAAAAAACAAAAAGAAAACATTTTTCTACATTCCTATGTAACATCACGCTACTGGCGACGGGAGCAGAGTAGTAAGCAAAGACGCGGGTGAAACCACGCCGCGGGAACCTAGTTTTATTATAACTGCTGTTTATTCCAATTGAGTCACACAAGAATGTGTAGCACTTTTTTCACATTATACAATCAACTTAAAGACTTCTAGGTACTGTTAGCTAAAATTATGGTAGAATATCATACTTCCATAGACTTTCTCTAAGTAAATTTATCCATCGGTTTCTTGCCGTATGTCAAATCGTCCATCTTGGGAGCGGTCTGTCGTTTGGTTCGTGGTTGCCACTCCAAAACTAGCTCGTTGCGCTCACTGATCGGTAAATGATTAGCAGGTTAAATAACATAGAGTGCGGCCGACCCATGGATGGGGTACTGCACGGTATTTGATCTGAGCGTCGCCGTTCTTTCAGAGGGCACTTTAATAGTTGGTCTCGGCTGTATGTTAGGTCGAATCGGATGCCTCTATAATAAATTATTGTGACCTGAATAAATTCTGACACTAGGTTGATCACTAACCACTTGATAAGAAAGAAAGACTCCCTAAAATTTTTTGCTCCAGTGGTTATAAGGCCCATAAGTACTGTGAGCTTATAATAGCCAGTGTGTCAGTCAGTCAGGACAAAGCCTTTTATAATATGTATGAACACTGCGTTGTTATCAATATCTAATCTCACCTACATTATTTTATGTAACTCAGACATTGTTTTTATATTAGATACTAATGATTGTAAAGATTATAATAAAACTATCAGATAAATATAAGAAATGGAGTTTAACGCGAACTTTGGTATGAAGCGTAAAGTATGAGTCTTACGCCGTTTCTGAAAGGCAGATCAACGAGAAATACGAAACGACGACAACGAAAATATAAATTATATAGTTAAAAAAAGAAAAAAGAAAGAAAAAGAAAAGAAAAGAAAATTTATTTAATTATTAAGTTAGATAGGGATTTAAGATAGGGTCGTCTTATATACTGAATCTTATAAGCTTTTTATAACAGAATAGTGTTAGTTTATACGAAATTATGATTTAATCTTATTAAAATAGGGTTCTTAAAGTGGAGTCACTTTGGTAGGCTAATACATAAAACAAGAATAGAGTGCATTTACATTGTTTTATATAAGTACTTGATAAAGATGTTTTACATAGATAGGGGCGTAGTATATAAATATTCTCTCTTATCTAGAACCAAACTATGAAAAAAAGTTTTCTCTTGTAACTAGTTATGTAGTTATCAAAATGGAATTGTAATCTCAACAATGAAAAATAATTCTTCTCTTGCAACTGGTTACATAATTTTAGTTACGATCATGGAAGAAGGGGAAAAATCTTGGATCGAATAAAAAAACTGTACAAATTTATTATCAGATATATGTTAAGCTACTTTTTGCAATAAAACACCATAAATTGATTAACTTTTTATTTATTAAATTTCCTAACAGATAATGTTTTGTCACGGCGGCGGTACGTAACAGTGAGACGCGTAGGTACT
This sequence comes from Parascotia fuliginaria, assembly GCA_963082885.1. Classification (NCBI taxonomy): domain Eukaryota; kingdom Metazoa; phylum Arthropoda; class Insecta; order Lepidoptera; family Erebidae; genus Parascotia; species Parascotia fuliginaria. Next base: position 2,640,320 of record OY720199.1, on the reverse strand, counting down.
ATTATAAAACATTGCATTCAGGGCATAATGACAATATACATAATACGAGTACAAATATGGTCTTTACCAATATCAGCAACATGAAGACCACGTGGAGTCAAAATTATATTTTAAAGTTTAGTAGTAAACAACAGTGTTATAAAATAGGTGCAAATAAAAAAAGCTAAGTTTTTAACAAGGAAATCATGTAAAATTTTAAAAATTAAAAATATATAGGAATACGATAAAATCATTTGTTGTAATTTGGTTTATATAATGTTATAATAAGGAAAAATAGTGGCAAATAAAACTAATTTTATATAAGTACTTTTATAACACCATTATAAAACTACATGAACATACTTTATAACATAATTTCGTTCAACGTAATACCTCAGAAAGCCGTAAGAAGCAAATAGCAAACAAAATGAACTCAGATAGAATCACAAAACCCTTATATCTAATAAATCACTAGCATACGGTCCACGGCTCACCTGGGGCCTAGGTCTGCTATCACAATAGTATCAGAATGGTCGATCATTGATCTCTTATTGGTTGAAACTTGTCATAATCAACCATTATGAGATCAATAATCGACCTTAAATGTGGTTATCGTAACTTAAGAAAATGAAGTTTTTTAAGCATTGCAGAAATAGTGGTAAGAAAACTTCATCATCCTTTCTCTTCTTCGTGGTCTTATAATGGTCGCAATAGCGACGTTTTTATACCGATTTATATTTATTTATGGATAGTATTTGTGATTCAACCCGAGCCCATTATTAACAGACAATGAAAACGATTAAGTTACATTAACCCAAGTCATTTTAAATTTCATACAAAACCCAATATTTATTTTAACTTCGTAATTAAGGTAAATACACATTGAGCTAGTCAATTCAATAAATTTTGTTTAATTTATATAAGGTGGAAACAATTACTGATAATGACCCCTGTATCAATACAATTACTCTTTATGAACCGTCACAACTAATTTTTTTGCGAAAATTAAACAATTAAATAGCCAGATTTAAATGTAGTCAATTGAAAATAATTCCATTTAATTTTTTGTCCCCTTTTAATACCGACATAACAAAAGAACATGAATTTCAAATTTTTATACTACAAACAATAAAAATAACAAAAATTCAATGATTTATATAAAGTCTATAATGTATAATTATAATTCGATTTTTATAATATATAACTTTGATTACAAATCAAAATGTCTAAGCTTCCGCCAAGTGCTTGTTGACGGACGATATTTGGAGAAAAGTGCTAACTACACCACCGAAGTAGTGTAGTGTTTCTGAAGATAGTATCTGCCAGCAGAGGTACTTCTTGACGACAAGATCATAGTTAACTAATTTTAGAATTAAAACATTGACAGATTTACACATTTGCCGCGAGTAGGCTATTTAAATTTCTTTCTCCTCTTAAATCACGCCACACACACATCTCCAAAAGTAAAAATTACGATATTTAAATTGTAGTATTTAAACGCTATTAGAATATATTTGGAGTATTCAGTATACTTTACTATGTAGTACTAAAATATTGTAACTTTTATTAAATTGTCGAAGCTCGTTTTCTCCGTGTATATAAATGTTCATTTTTTTCATTTCCGTACACACAAAAAAAATTTTGGGCCACATTTGCTGCCCCCTAAAATTCGCCACCCTAGGCCAGCCTACTCAGCCTGCTGGTAAATCCGCCACTGGATCAATTTAAGTTGACATTTATTTTGTAACACCAAAATTGCTACACTCTGTCTGATGAGCACTCAGTGGGATTCAAAATACCATACCAAATTTTTTCATGAAATCGAAAATATAGAGCACGCAAGCAAAAATTTAATTCCCTGCATAGACATTAAGGTTGCATATCCCAAATATCGTCAGCCACAAGTCTAACATCTTTACGTTGTGACTACCACTTAAACAAACTTAAATTATGAGTCCTTCATACAATAAAATACTAACAATTTCTGAAAAAAAAACTACTTAATTACCTAATAATAAAATTTATAATAAAAACCTTAATAAATAACCTATTCTCTATGAGTCAATAACAAAACTAAAAAAAATATAATAATCATAAATTATGTTACAATTTTGGTACAGAACATCCAATTATTTGGACAAATTATTAAAAAAATAATTGATTTTTTTTATCATACATATTATTTTTTATTAAAATACAATTTCGTTTGGGGTGGGTCACAGTGCACATGCACAGTATACTTGTGACGATATTTCATACAAATTTAGCATAACATATAAAAATCGGAACCGGCTTAATTACAGTATTACGATTTATATTTTTCAATTTAATCTTATTTTAGTCAGTGAAAATAACGGTTTTCGTGTATAAACGGTTTCTAATAACTTACGGTAATATAGCACGTAATTTTTGATTTTCGTTTATTAATAAACGAGTGAACTGAACAGAAAAAACCGATTTTAAAACTTATCAATTTAAGGCCAAGTTAACAATTTTAATATAATAATATTCGTCACAATATACTTATTAATATAGTAAAAAACAACTAGTTGAGGGAATGAATGATTCGTTCATATCGTTTAATATTTTTAGTAACAGATCGTTTTGAATTATTGAACGATATGAATGATCTATGTGATGAATGTATCTTTACAGATGAACGAATGTAATAGACCTGCTTAATGAACGAATGCTAGCAATTGGCGCTCACATAAATACACGCAACTTGCCCTCGCTTAGCATCGGTATTAAAAGTTGCGATTTCCCAGCTTTGTTCACTATTAACGTTTAGGCTCGGCTCCTAGACGTGGTAGGTTAATGTGTAATGTACCAAAACCTTTCTTTCTTCTTTTTTTATTTCATAGCCCAATATGAAAGGGGAATATAAGGTGTAACATCAAGCTACGACACTTAGGAGCGGGGCAGTAGCCTGTGAAAGAACACTGTGTATACATGGTAACACTGTGTATTCACTGTACATCTATGTATACATGGTTTAAAAGGAAGTAGCTGTAAAAAAAACGTCTGTTCGTCTCTATAAAGGTGCTAATCTCAAAAACCACCTAATGGATTTGAATGCAGTTTTCATTGTTATATTACGATAATAGTGAACCAGGTAAACCGCAACTTGGCCGAGGCAAAGCGAGGGTGGATCGATAGTATAATATTATGTGATTACCAACACCTGCATATAACGCCTATACGACCAAGGAACTAGGTGATATATTTACATATATATCTTTATATCTACATCTTATTTAATATACGACGGTTTTCATATATTTGACAGCTATACCTTATATAATATACAAATATATATTAATTTTCTTATATTCATACTTTATTTAACAAAAATGTTGCTACATTACTTCAAAATGTGGTTAGTTTTTTGTGTTTGCAACACTAGGATATTTTTATATATTATTTAGAGAATAGTATATAAATTATATATTTTAGTAATTATTTCTTCAGTACTTTTTTTATTAATGAAGCAACACGAAAATAAAAAATTTTCAGGATTTTTCGAACGAATTTCAAAAACAGGCTCATCATGTCTACAATATTATAGTTAGTAACTATATTTATTTATTCTTATTTATCAGAATAATAATATAAATATATAATTATAACTCTTAATATTTTTCTACTATATAATAATTATCTAAATCTATAATAATAATTATAAAATGATTATAATAAACATTAAAACTATAAATAATTACATTTTGAGTGTCAGGGTTGCTATATTCAAAACCCCTAATTTTATAATACTCGATATAGTTTTTTAATCTATGGAAATGTGAATCATGCTTTTTGTCTTTCTGGCTGTTGTTTTAAATTTGTCTATGCTTAACCTAAACTACATTGTTTATAGATAAACATATTACCTCTTAATAACGATACATACGATACATGATACTACCGAAACCGATACTGGTTATTCGGTTTGTGCCGAAACCGGAACTCATTCATTAACTCTTACCAAACCTTATTTTTAAACGTGTAACGAAATAGGGCCGTAGGTAAATTTGCGATACCAAAGTACGTTGTATAAACTTGCCATATAAATGGCGAGTACTAGTGTAGTGAATAAATACTTTTTTAAGGCTCCATATATTTCTTCAACACTCATTATTCAACTTAATAAGTTTCGGCCGGCCGAAACCGAAAATCAAGTTTCGGCGTCGGTATTCACATATCGCCGGATAAACTATTGTCTATAATATGGAACTGTATTATATTATTTAACTTAAACTTAACTCCGCTGCACCCAAATTTAAAACAACAGCGTTCAAATAATATCAGTCATTAATTAACTAATTAGTCGTTAATAATTAATATTTGACTATGATAGTTAAGCGTCCTACTCTAAGGGTGAAGCAGATCTTTTAATTTTTTAATCGGGTTTTGGAAGATTTCATTTTCTTGACAACTTTAGCCCTAAATCAAAAACTGAGATATTAAAAAAAATTGTTACTAAAAATTCTATTTTTTGGGTACCCAAGTTAGGGACCGTATCGCAACATAATATAATGTTGTATATTTTTTAAACAAACCGGGATTATTATTTAACTGCACAGGTTACACAGTTAGAGATTATAAGAAGTAAGAGACGTGAACAGCTATTTGTAAAACAAAAAAAGGAAAAAAGGAAAATGTTTTGTCACTATTTTTTTAGGTCTACCAATTATTTTCAATATTTTTACATAGAGCAACATTGTTAGTTTAGAGTAGGACAGCTGCTGCACGGCTCGTACAAATTGATGAAGAGCATTTACGCTGAGCGGGCAACGTCGCATTTTTACCATAATTTTGTATTTATAAAATACAAATATTTTGCAAAAGACAGTTTTTCGTAGTCGAGTAAATGAACATAATACAAAAACATACATATTATTGATTCATTTTCTGTTCTCAGGTAAAAACCACAATGTCTAGTAGTAGTCAGTCCTATTTTTTATAATATATGAGATTATTGCGATCTGATAACATTAATATAGTAAGTGTTGCCATGAGACAAAAATAACAAAAACTACTACAGTGTTTAACAGATAATGATAAAGAAAAAGTAGACGATATTAAATTTTAAAATAAACAAAGGAAATAAACCCACATTTTAAGTGACTAAAGTTGAAAATCACAAACTCATGACATTTGTATGTAAAAGTTCTCCTACATATATTTTGGTCATAGCTTACCGCTTAATAAACATACGTTCGGTACTGTGACATTGTAAAATAATAAAATGTTTTCTGTAGGCTGTCGATGATAAATTTGAATCATTGCTTAGAGAAATAAAATATTGCCATATTTTAAATAAATTGGTAGTTTTCTGATTTCAATATTTATAATTTTTAACTACAATATATACTTAATGTCCCGGATATAGTATAGGGTATATTACCAATTAATGTAAGTTAGATAGTATTAAATATAATGAAAATAGTTTTCTTACTGAGATGAGATTCAAAAAGTAGTTATTTTCGTAGCAAGATATTTAAATACGACTGTTATTATTTTTAATCTTAATCTATTGCACGAAAATAGCCCTTCAGTACGATGGCACAAATAAAACAGTTTAAAAGTGAAATATATATGTATGAGGACAGCATTTTATACCCATGGGTATGTGACACCCATGGGCATTTATACCCAACGGTAGGCATACCTGGTATATTAGACCCATAGACATTATACGGGCATACCACACCCTGATACTATATCTATGGGTAAATTACACCCAAGGGTATATAATACCCGTATACTATATCGGGAAACATATACATTTACAAGTCACAGCTCCTATCTACTGTTACCAATCATCATCACGAGTGATCTTCGTCTTCGGGAGGCGGTTTCCTGGCGGCCACGATGGTCAGATCAGGCCTGGTCCTCATGAGAGCAGACGGGGAGGCAGGGGAGGGGGCGGTGGAGGAAGGCGGCTCGTTGCCACGGAGCGTGTCTAAGGAAGCCACGCGAATCGTCGGCCATTTACCACCTGAAGAATTAAAGAGGTTAAAAATAGTAAAATTTAGAATATACAATTTTAACCGAAAAATAAGTTTATAAGAGGTTGTGTTAGGGAACAAACCCTAATGCTAGGTTAACCATTAACCACTCAATAAGAAGATTAGGGGGTTATCTGTGGAGAGGGTGGATGGTACTTACTGGGTGGGGTGGTGGTAGTACTAGTGGTGGTGGGTAGTTTCACGTCGAAAGCGGTGATTAACGTCGCGGGGATTGGCTCCTCGTCCGTCACGTTGCCTATCACTATTTTCTTTATTGTCTGAAATATGTATAACACTTTTTAAGACAACTTACATGTTAGGGAATAGTTGCGAGAATTTTACAAGCTTAATCAACACAATGCTAACCTAAAATTTATAACTAAATGTCACTTAAGGCTTATTCAAACTAAGAGGTACTATTGAACCAAGTAAATCATCATGACCCACCATATGCTCATTTTACCAATCCATCTAAATTCGAAATTTCCCTGAACTGAAGATATAATTCCTTGGCAACGAGCTTGTTAACATTTCATTAGACACTGACGTTTTAATGAGTATACTGTTGTTATGTTAGTATTCAAAACGTCTTTAGTGCATTATACACGATAGACCTTACAAGTTTGACAATTTTAGGCAAAATAGGTCATAATTTAGCTGGTTTGATAGAAAGAAAGAAAGAAAGAAAGAAAGAAAGAAAGAAAGAAAAGCATTTATTTTGAATTCACACAAAGGTACTTAAAGATAAATTGTTTTTAATAGTAAATACCGCGCGGATTTCACTCAGGTATTTAGTATGAAGTGCCGCGGCTAGAGCAGAATACCGCATATCCATTCGAACTGGCGAAAACTTCATACTTTTGTGAGCGAAACTTACGCGATATTCTACCCACAAGGATAGCGAAATCTGCTTTGGTATGAACAGTATTACCGCATACCCACTCGGATTTCTCCACCGCAGACGGTAGCGAATACCGCTCAGGTTTAAAGACCATGGCCGTTACCTAATGAGGTTAAGGCCCTTAAGCTTCAACCTATAATTTTTCTTAAAGTCGTATTTTTTATAATTTATGGACCTCTGCACCTTCTTTATTCCCGGTCCCACTTGCTGCAGTCATTGCCTGCCATGTTCGTAGAGCAAACAGGCCTGTCAAGACCTGTCTGCTCTACGAACATAAAGATAAATGGTACATTACCTTATCTTGTGTACTGGTGGGTGAAGGAGTGGTGGCTGACGGTGGTTTCCTTGGCGGCTTACTGGCGCCGGCGCTGTACGTCCGCGAACGGATCTTCAGCGAGGGGTCCATCTCGATGGGGATCGGGTTCTCGAAATCTAACACGAGAATAGTACCAGTTAGTCTTGTCCATAGGAACCACTTACTCAGATGGGCCGTATGCTAGTTTATTGCCAAATTTGTCATCAACACCTTTTAAAATGAGAAATAGAACTTGCTTCTAATATGCTATAACATCAAGATTTTTTAAATAAACATATACTCTTTATGATGTTATAGCCATTTAAAATTTGAGCAATTTCCGTTATATGTTGGTATAAAAGTAGATGCCGCGTGTAAAAGATTAAAAAATCATTTTTTGTTTTGCTGACTTCATTGATTAGATATTGAATGTATTTTTCACCAAATGTTCAGAAGAAGAGAGAATAGTATTGGTAAATTTGCAACAAGCTCGACCCTGTTTAAAGAAATTTTAACGGGACCAAACGTGGGTGTTATACACCCATGTTTCGTCCCGTTTAAATTTCGTCCCATTTTAAATTTTTGTCTACCTCTTTCTAGGAAAATGTGTGATGCTTTATTAAGTAGAATAAGAAGTCAAAATCAAAAATAGGATAAAATAAAAAATCCTTATAAAATAAGAAGTATAAATAGGGTAGTGTGTGGACACTACCTTTGTCGGGTATACCGAAATCCGCGACGTGCGCCGCAAGGTTGGCCATGCTGACGCCGAGCGCCTGCGCCGCCGCCTCCAGCGACACCTCGCCGCAGCGCAGCCGCTCCATCACGTCCGACGGACCCTTGGCCTGCCAGAAGTCGCGCACGGCCCTGCACACCACCGAGTACGTCACTTATATACACTACACCACACATTACACACACACATATATACGAGTACGAGCGCAGCCGCTCCATCACGTCCGACGGACCCTTGGCCTGCCAGAAGTCGCGCACGGCCCTGCACACCACCGAGTACGTCACTTATATACACTACACCACACATTACACACACACATATATACGAGTACGAGCGCAGCCGCTCCATCACGTCCGACGGACCCTTGGCCTGCCAGAAGTCGCGCACGGCCCTGCACACCACCGAGTACGTCACTTATATACACTACACCACACACTACACACACACATATATACGAGTACGAGCGCAGCCGCTCCATCACGTCCGACGGACCCTTGGCCTGCCAGAAGTCGCGCACGGCCCTGCACACCACCGAGTACGTCACTTATATACACTACACCACACACTACACACACACATATATACGAGTACGAGCGCAGCCGCTCCATCACGTCCGACGGACCCTTGGCCTGCCAGAAGTCGCGCACGGCCCTGCACACCACCGAGTACGTCACTTATATACACTACACCACACACTACACACACACATATATACGAGTACGAGCGCAGCCGCTCCATCACGTCCGACGGACCCTTGGCCTGCCAGAAGTCGCGCACGGCCCTGCACACCACCGAGTACGTCACTTATATACACTACACCACACACTACACACACACATATATACGAGTACGAGCGCAGCCGCTCCATCACGTCCGACGGACCCTTGGCCTGCCAGAAGTCGCGCACGGCCCTGCACACCACCGAGTACGTCACTTATATACACTACACCACACACTACACACACACATATATACGAGTACGAGCGCAGCCGCTCCATCACGTCCGACGGACCCTTGGCCTGCCAGAAGTCGCGCACGGCCCTGCACACCACCGAGTACGTCACTTATATACACTACACCACACACTACACACACACATATATACGAGTACGAGCGCAGCCGCTCCATCACGTCCGACGGACCCTTGGCCTGCCAGAAGTCGCGCACGGCCCTGCACACCACCGAGTACGTCACTTATATACACTACACCACACACTACACACACACATATATACGAGTACGAGCGCAGCCGCTCCATCACGTCCGACGGACCCTTGGCCTGCCAGAAGTCGCGCACGGCCCTGCACACCACCGAGTACGTCACTTATATACACTACACCACACACTACACACACACATATATACGAGTACGAGCGCAGCCGCTCCATCACGTCCGACGGACCCTTGGCCTGCCAGAAGTCGCGCACGGCCCTGCACACCACCGAGTACGTCACTTATATACACTACACCACACACTACACACACACATATATACGAGTACGAGCGCAGCCGCTCCATCACGTCCGACGGACCCTTGGCCTGCCAGAAGTCGCGCACGGCCCTGCACACCACCGAGTACGTCACTTATATACACTACACCACATACTACACACACACATATATACGAGTACGAGCGCAGCCGTTCCATCACGTTCGACGGACCCTTGGCCTGCCAGAAGTCGCGCACGGCCCTGCACACCACCGAGTACGTCACTTATATACACTACACCACACACTACACACACACATATATACGAGTACGAGCGCAGCCGTTCCATCACGTTCGACAGACCCTTGACACACTGCACACCACTAAACACCTCACACATATGTACACCACACATTACACACATATCAGTCACTCGTACTCAAAACCAACAAGATTGAAGACGATGACTGCGTACTCCGTAGTTATAACATAGAAAACATAGATGGCGCTATTCTAAAGCCATTAGAATTAACACCAATTTATATGGAATTCTTGAATCGCGATAAGAGTTCTCACACCAACGCACTACATATACAACTCCCGACTACTAACCGTCGAGTAGCCTGCCAGGCCACCACCCCTCGCCCACCCTGGGAGCAACGATCCTCCTCTTTCGATGGAGATATAGTTATTTGTTTCAAAAACTTTAGGAGAGACTTGAATGCCGTTCGCTGTAAGTGTAGTGGCTAACAGCACTTTGTTACTTTCCCTTGCTTCATTGAACGCCAGAGTAAAAATGCATCGACGTGCCATCTATGCCAAGCCACAAATGCAACCGCTTTTTGTATTAAAATTTCTCAATATCCATTTCAACTCGTTTCATGCAGTGAAAAACGGGTGAGAGTTTAAATTTTTTGTGTATATAAAACACAAAAGTAATGATTTAGTTAGTAGTTAAATTTTTTGGTCACGTATTTGTGTCGTTGGCGTAAAGAGGTTTTATATGACTATGGCGTTCAAAGGTTAAACATATCTGTCTAAACGTGGGTGTTATGTAGAGTAGTAATGTAAGAAGAATACAAAAAAAAGAAGAAATAAATAACATGTGTAGTGACCAGGCTGCTTAATTTACACATATATACTTTAAAAAGCGGAAGAGTTCGTTTGTTTGTTCGAACGCGCTAATCTATGGAACTACCAGTCGGATTTGAAAATTCTTTTTGCGTATAATAGCTCAGTTTTCTAGGAAGGTTAAAGGCAACATCACGCTACTCGATATCTAAACTAATAATATAAAGAGAAAAGTTTTGCTTTTTTGTATGTTTGTTGCGATTTAACTCAAGATTTTCGCAACCAATTTATAAATTCTTTCAACTTTAGAAAGCTACCAAATAAGACGGGTAACATGGGCTACATTTCATTAACATATTTCTTCAGTAATTTTTGAAATTTCAATATTTGAAGCGCCTCTGTAAATCTGAACGATGCAATACGGCACTATTGCTATGATATTGTCCGTAGGCATTTGTTATGACACTGAATTAAAGTTTTGATACCTAAGTGAAGCGAGAGCGGCTGTCTAGTATTTACTAAAGTGGCGACCTCTATGGGTCGGTGGTACTGTATATGGACTACCACGCATAGGTCGCAGGTTTGATTCCCGCTCAGTGCAAATATTTGTGTGCATGAACATGTCTATTTGCATTGGTCTGGGAATTTCTATGTACAATATGTATGTATTTACAAAAAATTTAAGTATGTATATCCACATTTTAGAACCCATAACACAAGCTATATAAATATGCTTACTCTAAGTCTAGATGGCGTTGTGTGTAGTTGTTGTGATATTATTATTATTCTCTTTATTGACTTACATACTCACAAACTTACATTTTTAAATATATATAAAAAAAACAGAAGTATACATTTAAAAATATAAAAATATAGAGACCCACCGATATCGGGTACAGGGACCAAGCTACCGGTGGTTAGGGCTCCAGAGATAGGAACCTCCTCACAATGCGAACCGTGTTAAGGAGCACAGCCTTCTGCATCTGGCCTACGATCCAGCCACCTAACGCGAGCCTCGCGAGATGTAGGCTCTTAGGAATCAGTCCATTAACTGATATGACTATCGGAACAATGATCGCCGAATCCACATTTATTATTAGTATTATTAAAGTAACAATATGACTTACCTGTACGGCCTATTGATACACCCGTACACGTCTCTATAACGACCATACAGCGTGCCGTAACTGACCCCCAATATCTCAGCCGCTTGCTTCATCTCCAACTCTTTCAAACGAACTGCTTCCATCACCTAAGAAGAAAACAACCACTATTATTTTTAACATGATTCTTATAAATCTATGAACGCCGGCTCGCACGAAAAAATTAATTGCCGCGTGCAAGCGAGAGCGTGAACCATACGACAGAGAGGCACGATCGGCCTAAGCATTCGGCTTGTGTCTCAAACTCTTTCTTTGTACTATACAAAATAATGATAATTCAATTAAATGAGGGTGTTTAGGATTATCGCCACCAGCTGGCGCCACTTCAACTGTCACATTGGGCCAATCAGGGGTTAATTTTCAAAAAGCGCTTGACAGCTAGACTCGCTCGTTGGCGCCATTTTAGAAAACCCTCTCAGCAATTTTCTTTTATCCATAAGCACGTGAATTATACATTTTGTAAATTACTTAAACATTAAAATTGCCGAAATCAACACTGAAAAATATTTGTTTGAATAAAATACAATGGAAGACCTTTACAAAAGTGGCGCCAACCATATAAAGCATACGGCTTTCCTGATGGTAAGTGGTAACTGTAACTCATGAAGTGTGTTCTCTAAGCATATATTTATGCTAAAAAAACAGATAATCCAACCGTATACACACACACATACACACACAAACTTTCGCATTTATAATATTATTGACGGTAGTAGATCCACGCTGGTTTCAGCATGAATGGGCCGGATCGTCCGGGGAAGTACTACCCTCTCATAGAAGATCGACTTAAGAGTAGTAGTATTCTTACTACTGCGTTTCGTTCGGTGAGTGAGAGTGCCGGAGGCCCAATTTCCCCCTTTCCTCTTTCCTCACCTCCCTCATTCCCTTCCTCTAACCCCATTCCCAGCCGCCATAGTGGAGGCCACCATACCAGCAGTTTAAGACGATAGCTTTTGGTATGGTGGCCACCACTTCTGGATTCCACTGACTGCTTACCATCAGGCGGGGTGGAGTCACTTTGGTAGGCTAATATATATATAAAAAAAAGGTTGGTACAAAGGTTGATTTAAATACTGCAAGCTGTTAATGTTTTGTCCAAAATTGTCTAAACAAAAAAAATTCAAGAACAACAAAAACAAAAGAGTTTCTTACCCTTTTGACATAGTTCTCCTCCCAGAACTGCGGCCGTCTCCCGTGCTGCAGGTAGTCGGTCAGTTTGACCACGTCAGTGAACCGCGGGTCTGTGGGACCCGATTTAGGACCTACAGTCGCCGCTGGAACAAACAAGTTTTTGTTATATGTTCCCTTTATGTCAAGTAGTCCCTGTACCTCGAGTCTTAGAATCTATTGTTGTAGAAAAATGGACTCTATTTTATAACATAATCGACGTATAGGGACTTGACATAAAGGGAACATACCGTTTCTGGTATTTTTTTCATACATTTATTGGCTTTGGAATGTTGGCCAACTCTTCTGGACCACACTGACTGCTTACCATCAGGAAGGGAGGCCTCATTTTGATCCAGATACTTACGTCGCGTGAGTGACAGCTGCGCCTTAGCGAGCTCGACCCTGAGCTCTGAGCTAGCGCCTGACTGGGAGGGGGGGGAAGTTGACTGGTTCGACTGGTACGCGCGGGGAACGCTCTCGTTAGACTCCTCGTCTGGAACATAAAGACTTGATTATTGTTTGCAGTGGTCTGTGGAGGTATCACAACACACCTACATTGAAAAGGGAGGACCCTCCAAGCAGATCAGATGATCGTGCTCAGCGGGCTGACAGTTGGTAGTCGGGAGTTTTATATATTAATATACAGAGTGTATACGACGGTTTGATATTAAATGAAAAGGCAGCTGTTACTAGTCCGCATATTGATTTCAAATTAATCACAAAAATGATTTGACGAAAAACAAAAATTTAAAATTTTCTAACAAAATAAATAATATTTTAGTAGTATCAAAATAATACACCATTTATTATGACAAGTTCACTGACCTGTAACTAGCGGCAACATTTATCTTTCGACGTGGATTATGACTTGAAGTCAGTGATCGTTTGACATACTTTATTAAATTAAATAAATTATAAAAATATACCTGTGTCTAACCTATTGAAGATATTTAGTTGATGTTTTTTCGTCTCGCTTTATAATGTCACATACTATACGTAATTGAATTTAATGTCATACCGTCGTATACACTCAGTATTTAGTTGGTGTAAGAACGCCGCGCCGTGCGTTTCAGGATTCCATATCGCCATCTATGTTGTCTATATTGTACTACGTTGTCTTCTTACATGTTGGTTTTATTTGATGATTACCATTGGCCAGATAGATGACACCACAAGCTATCTATAGCAGTATATAAAATGAAAGAGTTTGTTTGTTTAAACACGCTAATCTCAGGAATCACCAGTCAGGTTTATAAATTACGTTTGATAGCCCAGTTCTTGAGGAAGGTTATAGGCTATGTAACATCGCGCTACTAGCGACAGGAGCAAAGCAGTAAGCATAGATCTAATTGAACGCTAGTAACATATAAGTCAAGTAGATATGAGTTACCGGCGCTGTTGTCCCCGTCGACCCTGAGGCGCGTGTGTAGGAAGGAGCCGATGTCGGCGGGCGCGTCGGCCCACTCGTCGTCGGACGCGTCGCGCGAGCTCGCGGACTCGTGCGCGCGCCCCGGCGCCGCCCGCCCCCACCCCACTACACGCTCCGCCGTTATATCCTGCAACATCGATGTCTAAGCCGGTTATCGAGACAGTTCCACCCCCATGCCCATCACTGTTACTCCTGTAAGCCAGGACTAATAGAACCCATATGAACATCGAGCTTTGACACTCGGGAGTCCCGAGGACTGGCTAAGCCCACTGTCTTGGATCCTGCAAATAGTACAATTGATCAGTACGATAGTTGGTACTACTGACACACTTTTACGTTACTAGTACCATTAATGGTACAAAATGGTACAAGCGACGCAGAATTGTATCCGTTACGTCAGTAGTACCATTGATCAGTACCATTGATGGTACTACTTACATACCTTTACGTCACTAGTACCATTAAAAAATGAATGTATTCTATCCCGTGTTTACTCGCTGAAATACCTACCTACCTACATATTATTTTATTTAAAAAAAATAGGTAACATATATTTTTTAATACTTACAAGCTTTTATTTCGCTAAACAATTACTAAAAAGTTAAGAATAACTACCAAAATTAAATCGTGTTACATTAGTCACAAGAAATTAAAAAAACTGAAGACCCTTTTATTTTGGTAGATATTTTTAACTTTCTACTCGTAGTAATTATTAAGCGAAACAAAAGCTTGTTTTAAAAAATGTTTATAACATAATTTTTAACAATAAATTTAGTATAGATTTTAATTTTAGTCTAACTTTCATTAAATTCAGATAATTGTATTTTTTTAATGGTACTAGTGACGTAAAAGTATGTCAGCAGTACCATTAATGGTACTGATCAATGGTACTTCTGACGTAACGGATACAATCCTGCGTCGCTTGTACCATTAATGGTACTAGTGACGTAAAATTGTGTCAGTAGTATCGTCAATGGTACTGATAAATGGTACTAGTGACACAAAGAGGGCGAAACGCTTCTTAACAACTGATCCGGCCATTGCCCCCGCCACTCACTATGAGACGTCATACGAACTGTTAGATTCAAAGTTCTGACATTTATATAAAAACACTTCTTTAATTTGAACACTATTTATTTATTATATTTCTATACACATTAATAATTATTAACACTTAGTTAATTAGAAACACAGGGTTTTACGTTACACTTAATAACTTATACTTTGAATCACACTTAGCGCGATTACCTCAATGAAGGGCAGTATTATTTCTCTAGATTCACCGCTGTTAAGCAATTTTGAGTAGTAGTCGACCTACGGACCTACAATTATACCAGCACTAAAGAATAATAAAAACTAAACTAAATTCCCGATTTATTTGGTTTATATAGTAAAATAATGCTGATTTGCAGTAAGATAATTGCTTCAATTTAGGTATCATTGCAATGAGCAGATCAGCTAGACCTGATGCATCGGTGCTGCCACCTAGTGGTCGCCATTTTAGAAAACCCTCTCAGCAATTTTCTTTTGTCCCTAAGCACGTGAATTAACCATTTTGTAAATTAAACTAATTACACATTTAACATTAAAATATCCGAAATGAACAATGAAAAAATTTATAAAAATATAGAAGATACGCGTTGTCAAAATGGAAGACCTTTTACCAAAGTGGCGAAAATTTTTCTAAACAACCTCATTCAGCTTAATGCATGGTAAATAGGGATGTGACAAAACGACCCAGGCTCGCGTGAACCACCAATTTAGTAAATATAAACTTGTCACTTCTGGTGTTGATAGCGTCTATAGGCTACGGTAACTGCTTACCATCAAACAGGCTGTATGCTTGTTTGTCACCTCAGTCGTATAAAAAAAATAACTCACCAAGTTGCCATGTTGCCATTCTTGATCCCTTTCTCTGTAATATAATAAATAATTTTATTTATTTAGGCAAATTAACAAACACATCTTAAAACTAAACATTAATTATAAAAAAATAAATATACAAAATTAACAAAATAAAATAAATAAATACTGACTGGCCTGTTGGCCTAGTGGTTAGTAATCCTGACTGCTAACCGGAGGTCGTGGGTTCGATTCCCACCCAGGACAAATCTTTGTGTGATGAGCATGATTGTTTGTTCTGTGTCTGGGTGTAATTTATCTATAATATGTATGTATTTACAAAAAAAAAAAATGTATAAAGTAGTATATCAGTTGTTTAGTACCCATAACATAAGCAAATATAATTGCTTAATTTGGGGCTAGATGGCGCTGTGTGAATGTGGTAGAATATTATTTTTATTATAACACAAATAAAAACATCCATGAAACATAATGAACAACTTAGGTAGTTACAAAACCAACACCGTTTTCCACGTGATAATTTATATATTTTTTTCATTTTTTATTTGCATTGGTCTGTGTTTCTAAGCATAATATGTATGTATTTACAAAAGAAAAAGTATTTAAGTATGTATATCCGCATTCTAGAACGCATAACACAAGCTATAATATATGCTTACTTTGGGTCTAGATGGCGTTGTGTGTATTGTAGTGTTATTATTATTTATTAATTTTGGGTGATAGTGAAGTTATGTATGTATGTAAAACTTACATCATTTATATGTTAGGGGGTACTTACAATTTTGGTATCGCCAATGCCTCATCGTCTGTGAGTTCCGATCGACTTGTCTGCCTCTGTCGCTTTGGACTGGGACTGTCGCTAGAAATAAACAATTTATCAAGCGATTGATTAAGAAAGATTACGACCAATTTTTATATTCAATCTTAAATCAAAGATTTTTAATTTTTAATTTTTTTTTATAGCTAAAAGTGGCAGTCGAGCAAACAGTCCACGTGATGGTAAGTGATTAGCATTGCTCCAGTAATGCCAGGGATTCTGCGAAGTCGCTGCCTACCGTGAAGGGAGTGGGATAGGTGAAAGGATTGAGCGAGTTAAGCAAAAAGGAAAGGTAGGGAAATTGGGCCTATATGGATCGTTCAACGCTGAATCGCAATTTCAATATCAAATAACGATTTCGCGCTAAACGAACCTTACATGTTATGATTAAAAAATCTTAGATTAAAGATCGAGTATAGAAAGCGGCTGTTAGGTCATAATTTTTTCTTTATTTAAAAAAGGTAGGCAATATTTATTTATTTTATTCATTTAAAACTTTATACACATACATGTAAAGGCAGACTTAATGCCTGAGGCATTATCTACCATTCTACCATTGGGTGATGCAGAGACAATCAAGTAAGTGCTTAAAGTACTTAGTTTTAAGAAAATAATTATTCTATATATTTAAATAAATGCATATATATAATAATAATAACAATACTATAAAAATAGTGTATCTTTATAATATATAAATATATATATGATATACTAATACATATAAATTTAATAAACCACATGTAGTTGAGAAATAAAACAAACAGTTTATTACGTGTGATGAAAACTGCAATACTTACGAATCAGAATTATCTCTCTTGAGTGAACTACTTTTATCTTTAATAGGTAGCTTTATTAGTGGTGGTGGACCTCCTGTTGATTAAGAAAATGGAAAATATAAATAGGCATATTATGTGTTTCAAAGTCAGAAGTGGAAGAGTTTGTTTTCGTTTGTTTGGTCGCGCTAATCTTTGGAACTACCAGTCGCATTTTAAAAATTCTTTTCGCGTATGATAGCCCAGTTCTCGAGAAAGGTTAAAGGCTATGTAACATTACGCTACTGGTGACGGGAGCAGAGCAGTAAGCAAAGACGCAGGTGAAACCACGCTGCGGAAAGCCAGTAAAATATATATTTTTTTTTTTTTTTTTTTTATATTAGCCTACCAAAGTGACTCCACTCTGCCTGATGGTAAGCAGTAAGTGGAATCCAGAAGTGGCAGACACCATCCCAAAAGCCAAACTACTGGTATGGTGGCCTCCACTATGGCGGCTTAGTGAGATGCTTTTTCACGCCCCGCTTAAAAGCATGCTCTATTTCCCATTTCATATCCCGTTTCTGAGTGCACTCTGTATAAAATAGAATCTTTTGGTTTCGCTAGTGATAAGTTCACTTACCGTTAACATTAAACCTCTCAGCCTTCGGCTCTTCGTACTTGGCCTTGGGTTCCGTCAGCTCAGGCGAGTGCTTCGGCGATGGGTGCTTCGGAGAATGTTTCGGGTGCTTCGCTTCGGTGTGCTTCTCTTGCTTCTCTTGCAGCTTTTGCTCTGTTGATGTTGCTGTTGTGACTATGCCTGTAATGTTTCCAAAAGTAATTGATACCATACATATTATATAACTTCACGCCTGTCTTCCATTAATGGGGTAAGCAGAGACTATAGAACGTCATTTGTTGCGATCCAAACATAGGTAACTCTATTGCCTCATCAACATTCAATAATCTCTTGATACAGAGTCTGACTTTTAGAATGTATATTAAAAATTTGTAGTAATTTATACTACTATCTAAAAGTTGAAATGGCTTAATGAATAAGGCAGCCGCTTCGTAAACACGAGGTAGTGGGTTCGAATGCGGGCAAGTACCAATGAGATTTTACAAATCATATGTACTTTTTAAGTTTATCTTGAAATATTCTGACTGACGGTGAAGGAAAACATTGTGAGGAAACCTGGACTTAAAAGTGTGAAACTGCCTCCACCTTGAGCGCACGTGGTGATTAATGCTCATACCTTCTCTATATGAGAAGAGGCATTTGCCTGCAGTGGGACAGTAAACAGGCTGGTATCTATTTATTAACCACTTGTATGCTACAATATCAGACACAATAGAAATAACATTGTCTCGTGCAGATCTGCTCCTAAGCACACGAAGGGTTAATACGTGAAGCAAAAACTTTGTACCCCGTTTTTACGTAAATTGCGTGGACCGAAAATTATAAAATTTCTCACACTTATAGTTTATATAGAGGAATATTAAATAAATATATTTATTATAGATAGGTGGTTTGGGTGAAATATAAACGCTATAACAAGTTAGAACGTACCAGCGTCGCAGTCAGGTGGTTCGTCCTTGTTGTTCCACCGAATGTCGGTGAGACCCTTGATGCGGAGCTCCTCCGCTGTCTTCAGTAAGCTGGCCAATTGACTCTATAAATAATAATACAAAACTTTAAACTTGGCGGTGAATTCCTACTAATATTATAAATGTGAAAGTTTGTATGTGTGTATGTGTGTTTGTTACCACTCAGCACCTAAACAGATGAACCGATTTCGATGAAAATTAGTATGTAGATAGATTCGGTGCCGGAGACGGACACGGCTACTTTTATTTCGAAAATCGGTCTGGTTCCCGTGGATACAACAAACCATATTTTACGCGGAAAGCTAATATATAATAATAATGATAATAATTTATTCTCTCAAAAAGATTAATAGGTACATAGTTAGGTCTTAAAATAAAGGCTGCTGGTGGTGACTGTTATAAGTTTGAAGATATACACGGTTGAACAATATCTTTCCAAATGACAGGACTTACTATTACTCACTCACACACTCAATAACTACACACAACGCCATCTAGACCCAAACCATATTATAGCTTGTGATAATATGAGTTTTACGATACGGATACACATACCTACCTAAATACATACATATTATACCAATGCAAATAGCTATGTTCAAATATTTGCACTGAGCGGGAACCGAACCCGCGACTTCCATACACAGTACCACAAAACCACAGAGGTTGTCGTTTTCCTACATATTTAAAAAAGCAAGAAGTTTTTTAAGTGAAAATTATCACGAATAGATACTAATTTTAAATGTTTTTTCTTCTCTTACTAATACCTACCTACTGTACATTAGTAATTTTTTTTAAAAAAGCAAGTTTACTATGCCTACTTTGTTTTTAAGTACCTATTGTATAAAGTATAAAATTAGACATAAATTCTAACATTTTTTATACCTAACTAATTAAGTACCTATTTTATAATCGTTTTGGTTTTGGATTACATCTTGGGTTACTGCTCTGCACCTATATTATTTAACCTTCATCAAAAACTAGGCTATATAACTCAAAAATAATTATTATTTTTCGAATCCGACTTGTAGTAAACAAACTCTACCGCTTGACATAATAAATATGATATTAATAGAATGTATTGTATCGTGTAATGTTAGTTGTGTAACATAAAAAAAAACTATTATAATATTATATCTAAGTACCTATGTAATTTAATAATATAAGACGAACGAAACGAACGAGCTATAATATTATATCTATTCTGTGCCCGAACGACGAATGCCTAAGTTGACCGAGCACCTCTGAACAACAACTATACGCTCACTCACTCACTCGCCGGTCTATTGTGTGTTAGCAACTCGGGAAAAAAGAATTTATGATAGTAAATGAAAAACAATATAACTAAATCTATTCTGCATTCAAATATAAGTTGTTATTGAATAAGTTTAACATTTAAAAGGATTACAACATTAATGTAAGTACATATTTAATAAATAGAAACCAAAACCAAAACTATAGCAGCTTTGTATTTTTGTTTATGGTGATGTAAAGCGGTAAAACATGTTGTACTCTATACAACTTATAAATAAACAACAAACATCATGAATAGAAACATTGTAACCATGTTTTTAGCAAATTTTAAGCTTATGAGCAGCAGTTGAGTTTGTGGGTCGTCAGCTGTTGACGCTGTTTGACAAGGCGGCCATTTTATTTATTTATTTTATTGCGTTTTCTTGCTCGCGCGGTTGAAGTTGTAACATTCCGTTTTACTGAATACGTATGTCGTGTCGTAACTCGTAAGTCAAGTCGTAAATATTTTTTATAGTGAATACTTGGCACGTTTTGAACCGAGAAATGTATAGAGTTGTTTACCCCGCAAATATATTATATAATAATTATAAGGTAAATAAATACATATTTATAAATAAACTAACATTTTTTTTGTTTTAATAAGGATCACTAACTGATCAAATTACACAGACTGTGCGTGTAAGAATCGAACTTGTAATATGTCACAAAAAGCATACTAGTGCCTAAAGTGCGAAGCGGAGGCGACTCGTTAATGACAAAAAAAAATATTAATGTTCACGCACTGAATTTGTTCAGTACAAATTATATATCTATGAAATTATTGTATTTTTTTCAGAATGAGCAAAGTAAAACCTAAACTTTTAAAATTGGGCAACGACGCGAAAGAGATAATATACAAAGTGTATCTTTACTGTGAACTAGAAGCTAGCATGTTCCCAGCTGGAAATGGCTACTTCCAAAATGTACAAAAACGAACGAGTATCGCTACTGGCGTACCAGTGTTGTTCATCAATCGATTGTTGAGGGAGAAGGGCAAGTGTAGACGATATGACATGACACGTTTTAAAAATAAAACCAAAGCGGCTTTAGATAAGGGTTTGCAAAAAACTACAAATAAACTAAACAAAGAAGCAACAATTATTGAAGTTAGTGATAATGACCCTGAAGGTACAGCCCCAGAAATTACAGAAAAAAATAATATATTGCATCATACCTCCACGACAAAAATAACCGTGAATAATGAGCCATACGTAAAAATAACAGAAAACAATACACATTCGAAAATAAAAAACGAATTAAATAAACCTAATTTGAAGCGAACCCTCATCAAAAGCAGCGTAAATTTACCGGAAAATGCAATTAAATCATTACAAGATATTGTAACAACTATGCAATCTAGGTCCACGTGTAAAAAGGATTTAGAGCAAAATATATTTCAGACAAAAATAGTAGCTGGCAAAACTGGCACTATACATGACGACGTCATGTCAAACACGTCTTCCAAGCCAGCATCCCGAAAGCAGGTGCAAAGAATAGAAGGGAATATTGAATTCAAAATAATAACTAAGCCTTGGAATATTAAGCCCATAATAATAACTAAGCCTATACTTAAACCCTATACAGGCCCAGGTATAAAAGCGGCTCAAACGGAACCAGAAAAGAATCCTGAATCAGAAGCCATAATACCTTCAAGTTTTGCAGGAATACATGCACCAATCAAATATATAAAGCCTGATCCTGATTTATTAAAGTCTGGTATAAAGCCAATAGAGTTTGACGAGGCAGTTACGATTGAAAGTACGAGTGACAGTGATGATTAAAACGCGACTATCGGACTTGTTAATTCAAGAACTGTGTATTGATAACTCCACCGCCTACGAGCCAAGTGTATAAATGATGGCAAACCACCACATGAAAATAAACACCTGCGTGCGAAATAATACTCACTCTCATGCGTGATGATGATAAATAGGTAGACATTATTACAAGTGAACAATTTATAAATATGTGTAGTGCTAAGTACTCTATTATAAGTAGTTTATCCGTTGTTTAGTACCCATAACACAAGCAAATATAATTGCTTAATTTGGGGCTAGATGGCGCTGTGCGAATGTAGTTGAATATTATTATATTATTATTATTATTATTATTATCTATCAAATAACCTCAAAAATTGTTAAAGTAAGATATATTTTATTTGAATAATTGTTCTGGTGTAAAATTTGCTGTTTTCGTCTAGTAAGTAAAAATCTATAAGTAAAAAAGTTGATTTTGTCGCTGTTTACAAAATTTTCTTCCTTTTAATAATAATTATTATTATTATGTCTGTCTCTTTTAATACCGACATGTTTCCTATGGAGATGTGAACATTATAAATTAATAAAAATATTTTGTCTAATATAACCAGTCTTTTAGTCAAATATAGCACCTTCCTTTTCTTTCGCATTCGGGTAAAAACAAATAATATTAAAATTGTTTAATTTTGATATTTTAATTCGATTAATTCTTCACTATAACTATTGTAATTAATTATTTAAATTTTTTTGCCCGACTACCGAGGACTCCCGTCAAGGAAGGTAATTTTTAATTCGATTTTATCATCACTACATCTCTGTAAAGTTCCAATAGCAAACATCACAATGTCACAGAGTCTTGTGAACACAACCTATGACGTCAAACTCGCGCAATGTTCACACCGGTCAACTTGTAGAACGAACGATCAGTATAAAATGAAATGAAATGAAATATAATGTTTATTCATATAGGTTAATTAAATTAACACTTATGAACGTCAAAGTTTACAAAATGTCAGCAAATTAACCTACAGCCAGTTCCCTGGTCTGCCACGTCATAAATACACATCCAGAGTCGTTTATTGTTTATGTAGCGAATTACACGCGCTGAGGTACTCAAAGACATTGTTATAGAGTTATTGAATACCCCTAACTAACACATTTTATATAGTGGGTATTTTCATATATGTCAGTCGATATCGCTAAGTTATATTTTTCTTTAAGAATTGTGAAGTATCAGCTTGAGATCTGGTATTGAGTTACAGTAATAGCTTCGTTCTTTATTGCTTAGGATGTAAGGTTTGGTTGGTTGGTAAATTGTTAGGTTATTAGAGAAACGCAAATGTAATACTTACAATAGTTATTTATTATTAATGTTCCATTTGTGTTCCTGGTGGTATTCTCGTACTTATTTTATGAAGTTTAGGCAAAATTGTAATTTTATTATACAAACCGAAAAAGAACCACATTTATACTGGAACAAAATCTCTATCCAGTACAAATCTTAATATTATTGCTTTAGTTTCAGAATGGTTAAAAGCAAAATGTTATGCGAAGAGGCTCGGGAGATAATATACAAAGTGTATCTCTACTTTTCTTCTGAAGCAGCGACATTCAAGACTGACGACCAGTACTTTCAAAAAGTGCGGGCACGTGTGTCGGAGGCCACTGGAGTTTCAACGAAACTTATATATCGATTATTAAAACAAAGGGGCTTAACTAAGACAATACAAACAAACCCTATTAGAGCACATGTTGTGGGAAAAAGACTATTACCGGATGATAGTACAGTTCATACTGCAAAAATAGCACGAGCTGCTCAAAAAGAACCTGGTACAACTGAGGATGCTGAAGCTACAACTTCAATTTCATATACTGAAGGTCAAGATGTGCCTGCAAAGAAAAGCGATGGCGTCGTGACAGATGTTCCAAAAACGGTAGATTTAAAAGAAGGAAAGGGGCCAATAAATAAACTTGCTAAAATAGGGCCAGTATATATCCGACGACTTCAAACAGAAGAGAATTCTAATAGTCCAGTACCAATATACCCTAAACGCCCCAATGGACTGTATGTACGACACAATGCAAATAATAAGACGCAATTAAGGCGCAATTATACAGGTAAGCCTATGGAACAAACTGAGTCTAGCACTCATATTAATAAAGCCGGTCTGATATACATCAAAGTGAAACATACACCTCAAGAATCCGACACAGGTACATACCCAATAGAAACTTCTAACATGAGCAAAATGTGTGTAATTGAAGATAGCTGCAAGGCTGATAAATTATATGTAAAGAAATCGCAGAGCTCTGAATCTAATCAAACAGAGCCAGGACCGTTGAAAATGAAAATTGTGCATGTTGTGCCGAATGATACACCTGAGCATGTAATGCCGATTCAATATATAAAACCTGACCCAGATTTAATCGAATCTAATGTAGTGCCAATAGAATATGAGCCTGCGATTAAAAAAGAAAATATAAGTGATACCCAAGATTCGGACTGACGTGTGGCGGTTCCAATTTCGTTCAGTTTTACGAGTGTTTTGTGTTACATTCGTTTGTATTATGTAATTATTTCTAAATTAAAGCATTGATTGTTTATGTTATTGTTATTCTGAAATACGCATTATTTTATAGCTTGTAATGTGTTCTAGAATGTGGATAAAAATACATATATTTTTCTAAATACATATTATGCATAGAAACACCCAGACCATTGCAAATGGTCGTGTTGATGCACACAAATATTTGTCCTTGTCAACGGAAGTGTGCTCTGCGTGGCAGGCCGTATACAGTACCACCGAACTAAAGTAGAAAAACCACAATCTATGAATTTAAAAGAATTGTAAAACAAAGTATATTTTTGCCAAATTGTTGTAGGTTAAGTGACAAATTGATTGTTAATAGTCTGTATAAATAAAAAGCATTTCTCTATAAAAACAGACTTATCGCGACGCGGTGAGTTCATACCGTATCAATACACCAATCGCTTTATTATAAAAGTATCTTGTCCAGTTTTTAAAATTGATTAATTTTCTAGTTTAAGTTACTACAGCAATATAGTATAAAATCGCACAGACTTTATAGGCAATTCTCTTTTAATTTTAAAGCACAGTAAATAATAATAACACAACAACTACACAACGCAATCGAAATTATTTTGGGTCTCGATTACGTTATAGCTTGTGATATATTGTCTAAACTAATGTTATAAGAAAAGATTTGATTTTTATTTTTGTTTACCTATGTTAAAAAAATCTTACCCTTTTAGAATGCTACAAATGTAGCGAGTTACATAGGCTTTATTTTGTTAAGTTCAACATATTATTTAGCAATTTTCAGAATTTCAATTAATTGTAAATGCGCAAATTTTTAAAAATTTATTATTTCACGCAGTCTAAAAGACAATGCTAGGAGTGAAAGTCTCTGATTGTCAATCTTAATATTCCTTTTCCCCTTTTATATTATGTTTACTGTTCAATACGAATAAAAGGTTAATTAAAAAGTTAGTTTTATTTTTCACTTGTCATCTAATCAGCGGGTTGATGACATCCACTGTATGTACGCACCTCTCCGAAAGGTGTGTGTCATAATCACCACGCTTTACAGGAGGCCTTACCTTCTCATTCAGTATTATTTTAATCTTACTTTTTTATGTTTTGTATGTCTTTTCTTTTGTACCATTAAAAACAAGGTTATAGACAAAGTAAAAGTTATAATATGATTGCTAGAGGTTGTGGTAGGGCCCCTGGTCGATTGGTGACAGCAATATAGCTACTACAGCTTATGGTGGATCATGATTCAGTTGGTTCAATAATACTTTTGTTATTTAAAGGGCTTCTTAGTATAACTTGGAAGATAAAGGGTTTGATTGTGTTTAGTATTGTTTGTATAGCACACATTGAACACAGTCATGTCCATAGGGCACGGTAACCATTTCCATGACGTAGGTACGTTTGTTGCATATAAAAAAAAAATACATAATATAAACGCAAAAAAATCAACTCAAGTAAATATTTTTTACAAATTAAATGTCACGGTACTAACAACTCTTTAGATACATAGACATGTCAAACAAGTGTGCCGATGAAGCTCGAGCCGAACAGTTTTAAAAGTTAAGATATGAATTATGCTTCTAGAAATAATGCCCTCTAGCGGCATTTCTTATTTTCACTTTGACGTTGCCCTTCTCAGGTATTGACTAAGTTCCGTTATAAAATGATAGATGGCGCTGTTCGCATAAAACAACAAATCACGTACGACGCGTCTCAAGATACGAAAACCTAGTATTTTTTGTTATAATTTCTTTGCCCATAAATAATATAACAATAAGCTAGTCTCTTAAAACGCGGTAATTTTTCCTGCTCCTAACATTGTCTACATTGTCAGTCGAAGCTATCAAATGTACTTCTTCGGTCGATGCGACCCATTCATGCTGCAGCCAGCAAGGATCATCATCATATCAGCTGACAGACGTCCACTGCTGGGCATAGGCCTCCCCCAATTATCGCCACCTTGGCCGGTTGGGAGCCGCTCTTAACCATCGGTTGCCCGCCACCCTTATAAGATCGTCGGTCCACCTTGTGAGTGGTCTGCCCCGCTGTGCCACTATTACTGTAATTGATTCCATGACCTATCCTAACCGAGTATCAATGTAATTTCGGTAATTTCCTAAACGGGTATTTTCGGTACTTATGTTAGAACTTACATGATGCACGTTCATCTCCCCGGTGTACATGTAGTCGAGAAGTGCCTTCAGATGCTTCGGTTCCGCTCCATCTATCACCAGGACTGGCTCGCCCTGCGCCTCGTGAGCGCCTAGCAACGCGCCCAGGAGTTCTGAGCATGCTGCTAGTACCACCCTGTAGAGAACATTACAAATTATTTTATTTTTAACATTTAAATGGTATTTTTGTAATAAAGTTGGAGCTTTCCACGTCTGGTCAAAGATCCAGAGGCAGACCCAAGACAACGGACATGAGAGAGTGCCAGCTTTCCGATGACGACGTCCCAGATAGTAGCGAAGTGGAGGAGCAAAAGTAGATAGTTGACGGTAGTAGATCCACGCTGGTTTCAGCATGAATCGGCCAGATCGTCCGGGGAAGTACTACCCTCTCATAGAAGATCGACGTAAGAATAGTAGTATCCGTACTACTGCGTTTCGCTCGGTGAGTGAGAGCGCCGGAGGCCCAATTTCCCCCCTTTCCTCTTTCCTCACTTCCCTCATTCCCTTCCACTAACCCCATTCCCAACCGCCATAGTGGAGGCCACCATACCAGCAGTTTAAGAAGATGGTATGGTGGCCACCATTTCTAGATTCCACTGACTGCTTACCATCAGGCGGGGTGAAGTCACTTTGGTAGGCCAATATAAACAAAAAAAAATTAAAAAAAAGGCACCACCATCTTGAATGAATAGTCGGGATTAGTGAGAGGTATTTTGTAATAAAACCATGACACAGGACAACATTCCTGGGGTAACGTTGCCAGAAGTCAGAATTTTTGAACAAGTGTCTGGACAAATTAAACGGTGTCCGGCTTTTATTGGGCTTTTTACATTTGACCACTCATCACAGTCACTTAAATTTTAAGAAGATTTAAATGCTGTTCCGGACTGCGAAGAAGATCGAATAAGTTACTGGAGCTCTGGCGTTGTCTTTCCGAATGAAACGCAATAGGTAAGTATGAATACTAGTTTACATTCTATGACAGAATCCATACTAATATTATAAATGCGAAAGTAACTCTGTCTGTCTGCCCGTTACGCTTTCACGCCTAAACCACTAACCGATTTTGATAAAATTTGGTATAGAGATAGATTATGGCTATTTGCATTGGTCTGGGTGTTTCCATGTATAAAATGTATGTATTTACAAAAAAAAAAGTATATAAGTATGTTTATTCGCCTTCTAGAACCCATATCACAAGCTATAAATATATGCTTACTTTGGGTCTAGATGGCGTTGTATGGTTGTTGTGGTATTATGATTGATATTAGACTTCGGGGAACAACATATACCATCATCATATATCGTGATAACATGGTGTAAAGGGGATGAAAGTTTGTATGAAAAATCATCAATGTATAAACAGAAATAATAACCGACAATCACGCAAGCGGAGCTGCGGGCAACAGCTAGATGTCTATAAAAACGGCAAAACAATCACGTTTGCTCTATGGAAGCCACCTTAAATATTTATTTTATTATGTTTTTTAGTATTTAATGTTATAGTGGCAACAGAAATACATTATCTGTAAAAATTTCAACTATCTAACTATCACGGTTCATGAGATACAGCCTGGCGCCAGACGGACAGACAGCAGAGTCTCAGTAATAGGGTCCCGTTTTACTCTTTGAACTCTAAAATGAAGGAAAGTCAAAAATGATTACATGAGTTTGTTAGTAATCGTTACAATTTGTGACCTTCAAGTACCAAATCATATTCTCAAACCAGCCCTTCATAATGCCACTGCAGAAAAAGCCCTCTTCTCATACAGAGAAGGCATGAGCAAAGCATTATTCTTAACTATAATTCGCGTGTTGCCAGTTGTATTGATTTCAGCCAAACGTTCCTAGCGACATGACCCAATTGGTGTCCTACTTAATTATAATAAATTAATAATTAACTCCGCTATAATATCGGATTCGGCAGTTTTATAGGGTTGCCTGGACGCATACGAATACCCCGAAAACGAGAGTGTTAAATAAATTTGGGGTCTTTTTTGCACAACATCGGTAACAAGTTGACTGCCTCCGTGGTGCAATGGGAATCCGGCACCCTATGTGTGACGACCTTTGCCCATCTGTCCGGATGCATTCTGTATGTGTCCCCATTTCAATTTAGCAGACTTGAAACCTTAATAATACCAGCCTATTTACTGTCCCACTGCAGGGCGAAGGCCTCTTCTCATATAGAGAAGGTATGAGCATTAATCACCACGTGCAGGTTTCCTCACGATGTTTTTCCTTCACCGTCAGTCAGAAATGTGCAAGATAAACTTAGAAAGTACATATGATTTGAAAAATCACACATTGGTACTTGCCCGGATTCGAACCCACTACCTCGTGTTTATGAAGCGGGTGCTTTATTCACTGGACCAATTCGAGTACTTACTTTACTTACTTGAAATAAATTAAATCTTATTACCTGTGCGCTCTTAACGACACTCCTCTTATGTTCTGTGCTTCCACTGTGTCTTTGCCGGAGACTTGCGTCGCGAAACTCGGCGAGCAGTACAGTGTGACGTCACAGAACCGCTCTGCAACAAAATACGATAGGTTTTTAGAAACCATTGATGTAGAAGAGTTCGCTAACCATCATCAGTATTGAATAAATAAATCAATTAAATCGAGTGGTTAGTGATTAACCTAGTGTCAGGATTTGTTCAGGTCGCCCATAGAGGCATCTGACTTGATCTAATGACTGTTTAAAACAACTTGATAAAAACCCGGACCGACTTTTCTTCGTAAGGCAGAGCATCTCCGTCAAAGACTCTCAGATCAAATACCACTATGCGATCACCCATCTATGAGCCAGCCGCACTCTGCTTAACCCGTTAATCGTTCACCGATCAGCGAGCGCAACGAGCTATGACCGCCTCTCATTAAAGAAATGATAAGGTATTAGTACTAAGTCCTAGGTGGTGGGCGATGAATGAGGACGCGGACGGCTTACGACACGAAAGTAAAGACGCTTGATCAAGCCTATATACAGGAGTAGACGTGGGTTGAAACGTTAATTAACAAAAAATTACCTACTTTCGTATACAAGTTTGACTACCTCTCAGTAGCGAAGAGTCACTTTTCCGAGGAGGGAAGCCGGTGGGACTAAAATATTTTGAGTTTCAGAAGGCTAGTTAGTCTTTGAGTAGACACGCAAGCAGTGATAGGTATGGTGGTCAGGACATATTTTAAAAGGGAAGCCGGCAGGAATCGTGTTATATGGACGCTTCGCCTCTGCTACCTCTGTGGTTCGGTGGTACTGTGTATGGACTGCAGAGGTCGCAAGTTTCATTTCCGCCCAGTGCAAATATTTGTGTGCATGAACATGAATATTTGCATCGGTCTGAGTGTTTCTATGTATAAAAAAAATTAAGTACTATATATCCGCATTCTAGAACCCATATCACAAGCTATAATATGCTTCCTTCGGGTTTATATGGCGTTGTGTGTAGTTGTTGTATATAGTCATAGATTTAAGTTATTTTTAATATATATTTTAGGTTACGGTATTTATTGATTAACTTTTATTTAAATAGTGTGTAGTATACTTATATTATAATGTATGTATGATAGTCTGTATTGAAAATATATAAATTGAAAATTGTAATCCGGATGGTACCCAAGATACAAGCACTAGCTTAGTTTGGGACCAAAGGGAAACTACTTATTTGTAATAAAATGTAATTTATATTTATGAAATAAATTGAAATTGAAATTGAATATTATTTAAAAAAAAAAGTACTCGTAAACGCCGACCGCCAGCGCCATCCTTGGACCTACTGTATATCATTAACTCAACTAGTTTTGGTTTTGGCGATATTGACACAATTACATTGGAGGTTTTAACTTCTTCGCAGTGTTTTTTTTATTGCAGTGCAATGCAGTTTTTTGAATGATGAACAAAAGGCAGACAAAATTGTATTTTAAACAAATTTGTACACGAAATTTGGCCAATATCGATTTAGTTTCTAATTAACAAGTCATCATTGCTTTTCGCCCAAGCGGCTCTGGCTATACGTCTTTGGAAATAGCGTGATGTTTTTTCTGATAAATGAATCAGAGACTCAGAGTTCAAGTTAAATATAAACAAAGAGCTAACTGCATTTTGAGTAAAACATTTTGTAAATAATAATATTATTTTATAATTTAGGAGCTATACCTATCATTTGACCACTATATTACATCACGTAACTATAACGTGAACCTACTTAACTTTTGTTGTCAGGGTATAAAAATCAAAACCTAAAAATCATATATTTTGAACAAAATTGTGGCATTATTAGGGTTCCGTACCTCAAAGAAAAAACGGAATACGTCTTTAAAAAATTTCTTTTCATAAAACGTCAAAGGTAAAAAAAAAGCTTATGGTAATACTAAATAACAAGTCTACAGTCACTTAGATCTGTCAGCTTAAGGTATAACTTTTTCGGGACAATTCCGCCCACATGCCAATCACTGTGACTCCTGTAAACTAGGATTAAAAGTGAAAACCAATATTAAACACCGAGCTTTGACACTCGGGAGTCCCGGGGACTGCTAAACCTACTGTCTTGGACCCCGCAACGAATTTAATCAGAAGTAAAAAGGAGGAGTTGGAAATAAAAATGTCCACTTCCCTCCATTGCAAAGCGGGAGACAAATGTATTCTGTATAGGATTATGACCTATTAAAGCTAAAAGTTTAAATAAGCTATAACTTGTTAAAACTTTAAGTGTAATACGGTCATTTATGTTACGTATTTCATGTTTAGTTAAAAAATCAATGCAAAGTTTGATTGTTAATCTGAAAGATACAAAAATAGTTGACAGGTATTATCGAAACTTTAAGTTTGATTACCTTCTATTTTAGGTCTTACATTAAAATTTCAAGTTTTAAATTTCGAATTAAATAAATGTATAAGTTTTCTAAATTTCTGGTGTTTTGACTTTGTTAATGTTATTTTTATTTAAATAAATATCTATAATTTACATAGAAATAATAACTGGATATCACCGCTCACTAAAGAATATATACCTAAGTTAAAATATGAAAAAAAAAAAAAAAAAAAAAAAAAAAAAAACATCTGATCACATCATAGATTATTCGAGTTATTCCGGTCTAATCTCCCAGATCTGATCTCCCTCCTAATAGATACCCCATTCAAATTTAATTTGTTTTTCAACAATAGGGTGCAGGAACGAGATGCGTGAAATAAAGCTGCACTGTGTTGGTAAGGTCAAGGTCACGGTCATTCAAATGCACTGAAATGCACCAATCAAAGTGTGATCAGTGATTTCTCATGCCTACGGATACCGGTCTGTGGAATCTAAGGATAATCTGTGCATCACATAAAGGCAGTAAAATCATGAGGTTCTGTGATAAGATTGTCAGCCCCGGATCTACAATATTTCCAACCCTGGGCAGAAACCTGGTCAGGTGATTACAGCTATAATATCCTATAATATAGGAAAAAAACTTAAATAGGTATCAAAAATATTCCATACATTAATTAAAAAGTATTACAGCTAGTAGGCGGTCCGACATGGAGGTTACATACGAGTACGTAAGCCAATCAAAAAAAAATTATTTTTTAAAAACCAGCCACTGGCTGAACGCGTTCGTCATGATGAGAATTAAAAAGTTAAAATTTAAAAATAGACAACCGGTCTTTTTCGCGGTCATATTTAATTTAATATTGAAAGATAAAAATCTTTTTTGCTTTGTGTGTCGCTAAAAACTTTACAATAGTTTTATTATAGGATTTTTCCATTTTTTTTTCAGACTACAATTGTTTTTAAGTAAACGAAAAACAAGAAAAAATATCTCGGCGTTTATTTTATATTTAGTTTTGAATTATGACTTTATTTTTAGGATTCCGTAACTCTATAGGCAAAGTGAAATCTTTATTATGATCCCTTCAACGTATTACAGAAAAATAATAATATTGCTAACTTTATGTATTGATAATGTTAATGTCTTTACAAACATTTAATTTTTATATTGTAGCTGCTTTTTGTATAACAAATAATATAATTAATAGGTTGTACGTCTGTCCGTCCGTCTGTCAAGATTTTTCATTACTTTTTCGTCATGAATGATAGACTGTAAAAGTATTCACCTTCATAAAGAATATCAACGTATGTAGTATACCTACTTGCGTAATATTGCGTATCATTCGATGGCTAAAAGAGTCTGGAGTTCCGAGTACACCTTCGTTCTCCTTTTCCCCTTCCTCATTCCTTTCCCGCTGTGGCCTCTTATAATTTTTTATTACCGACAGTGGCACACTATCAAGAGTATACCTACTGGTAACTGGTAACTGTCGCTCATGGAGTTGTGCAAAGCAGCCAATTCGCAGAGTCCCGCGAATTGGCTGCTTACCGTGAAGAGAGAAAGAGGAATAGGGTAAAATTAGGCGTAGTAGTAGGTAATAATAACAAGTAATACTTAGAGAACCCAGCTATCTCTATAGGTTACGGTAACCACCTAACATCAGGTGGGTGCGGGTGGATAGTTTATTTGTCGCTTACATGCTATAAATTTTAGGTATATTATATTTGTGTATTATTGAGAACGAATAAATAATCTCAGTTAACAAGTTTAACGGTAAAGAATATTGGCTGGATTCCTGAAGATTAGCGTCAACAATAAAAAGTTCCTATTTCATATTCTGATCTCGGAAAATTATTTTCACGTTGTAAAAAGCTTACTTTAAAGGTTTTTATATTTTAACTGAAAATTGTGCATCTACATCATTATTTTAGAAGTTCTTGAGTATCAGCTACCACTGGTTAGCCAAGCTTGCCGTAATTTTTAAAATCTTAAAAGATTTATTCTAATAATGCCCACCGATTTATCCAGCAGATTTATATACCACGAGAGATGCCAATTATTTTACAAAATGGTAAAAGCCTACGTAAGTAATTACAAGCATTGGTAACCGACGAACTTGTATGAAAAAGAATTAATGTGATTGGCAGCGGAGGCATGTTTAGATCGCAGTAAATGGCGTTCTATAGTAGTCTCTGCTTAGCCCATTAACAAGAGACAGGCGTGAAGTTATTTATGTTATGTATTTTGGCCAGAAATTTCCAGAAACAAAACAAGTTCAATCTTGTGGAATCTTCTTGAAAAAGGGTAAATTTCTACAATGAAATAAAGACGCGTAGATATGTTTTAGTCATGTTATTATAAATTTAAATTAAACTAATAATAAAAACAAACGCCGAGTCCGTTGTTTTTCTAGAAACCGTGATAATCCTAATTATTGATATAATTTTCCTTAAACTTTGAAAAGATAAGAGCGAGCGGTAGAATTTTCTATTTAATATTTTAGAATAATCATAACACATATGGAGAGGGGGATAGGGCTATATTTGATCTCACAATTAAAATTACCTTTTTTTATTGCTGACAGTGGCAGACGACCCTACTGTAAGTGGTAACTGTCGCTCATGGAATTCTACAACGTCAGGGACTCTGCAAAGCCATTGCCTACCGTGAAAGGAGTGGGTAGGTGAGGGGAATGAGGAACGTGAGGAAAAAGGTAAGGGAGGTAATTGGGCCTTAGTGGGTACCATTAGGTTTTTACAGGATCGGCAACGCGAGAGTAATAGTCCTGGTGTTGCAAGCGTCCATAGGCTATAGTAACTACTTACCATCAGTCCGTTTGTCACCTTAGTGATATAAAAAACGACATTTGGATCTAGTTATAAAAGGTCCATTTCGCTTTGTCGCTTCCGTCTGGACCTATAGCGTTGTCTGTCTAGCGAACGCGTAAACTAAACTCACTCTGTAGTGAGGCCATGACTGGACCGATATGTGACATTCATGGCCCAGTTTTATTTCAATCATTTTAATATTTACTATACATCTAATTAGCATAGTTAACAAAGAAACGCAAACATATTTGAGTTTAGTAAAATATTGAGATGCCCAAATGAAAAAAACTCTAGTCACCTATTAAAATATCCCAGCGAATTGCTAATCCTGTAATTACATGGCTTGATTACTAGTGCAAAAAAATACAAAACAAAAAATTTTAAGTTCTGATTAAAAAAATTATAAACTAATAAAACTCAAAAGTAATTTAAATAAAATTCAAGAGACATTACTATGCTAATACTTACAAAATTAAAATTTTTACAAGATTCACATTCTAAATTATTTAATTCATTACGTCGTTGTAAGTAATGATATATATATAATAGTTATTTTAAGCCTATTATAAAGGTCATGCATGCACGTTTTAATACAAATTATACCAAGTAGGAATATACTTAACTATGTACTTAGATAACAGTATCAGTTGTGTGTAAATAATAAAATAAGAACGTAACTACTTTTCTTCTAATTCTATTACCAGAAATAGGCGCAAGCCTGTATTTTATTTTAAAAGAAAATAATAGTAGTGATAAAACTGATTACAAAATCGCAAATAAATATTTTTTTTTTAAATGAAATGTAAATCCAAATAAAAACCAGTAATAAATAGTAAAAAATATATTAATAAATTCATAAATCAATTGAAATTTGGCAAAACGATAACACAAAATTAAAATTAATTAAAAATAAATAAAAAAGAGACGTAGACCTTTATTCACTTAGGCCACTACCAAGGCAACGTCTAAAGAAAAATAAGTGTATTAACTTCCTCAACAGAAGAGACAAGTGATTAAAAAGAAAACGTGATCTACTTAGACCAGACATAAGGTTCAAAATTTGTCATCATCATCAGCTTGATGCTTCCACAAGCATGCAAGTCATAGGCCTCTTCCAAAGGGCGGTGTTTTTTTTTATTGCCTACAGTGACAGACGAGCCAACAGCCCACCTGATGGTAAGTGGCAACTGTCGCTCATGGACTTCTGCAATGCCAGGGACTACGAAGCCGCTGCCTACCGTGATATTAATGCTCTCTTTATACCTCGTTTGAAGAAGGACATGTTTGCCATACTTACTGTGTTTGGCTGGTAAACTGACCACAGTGAGTTGACATTATAATTCCGATATACGCTTACGACGCCCACGGAAATAAATAGAGTAGTGGTTCTTTACACCGGAGGCCACACTTTCTTTGCCCTAATAGACTATTTACTGCAAATTTCCTCAAAATCTATTAAGCAGTTTGTGTTACATATCTGTATAATTTATGAAACATGAATAAAATTACACTAAGTAATAAACAAAATCGTTGTATTTTTTTTTCTCAGTCCATAAACCAGTTTCTCTATTTTCGTCTCAGCTTACGTTATATGCATAATATTATAAATAACAAAACGGAATAAAATTAACTTGCAGAGCTATTTATGTCGCATTTATTTTTGGAAAGAACGAAACTTGATTTTGTGTTATTATTAAATATTATTTTGGAATAATTTTATTATAGTTTTTATGAGATTGTGGTTGGCAACAAAAAAATTGGGTTTTATAAAATCAAAAATGTTTTAATGAGGCATAATGAGATTTAAAAAAAAGACGTAAACAATTTTCAAATTAGAATACGTAATTTATTTTTATATTTGGAATAAATGTGGGCAGGTTGTGTATAAATGTTATTTTGGCATATTTTGGAATAGTTTTGAATATTAATGTTCTTGTTTATCGTATTTGGAAGGTTAATTAGCAACCGCTCCTCGTGTTCGTACGTAGGACGCTGCAGTTTACTTTTGGATACGCCTATTGCGAAGTAGCTGGATGCAAGAACTTTAGGCTAAGTACCATCTCAGCACCTTCCCATCTTGGCATCCATGAATTTATTTATCATGCCCATGAAAAAATCCCACTTCCCTGTCATCAATCTTTGATGTTCGGAAAGGCATGGATGCCGAAATGGGAATAAATCTGACTTCCTTGCATATCATTGCCATAACAGTCTAAGGTGAGGATCTCTGAATAGCCTACGAACAGCTACTGGCGTTAAGAAGCGGTACATGTGCATTGGGATCTGTTAGTCGTTTACACGAGTTATTCCGGTCTGATCCCCTGAATCTGATATCCTGGGAGATCGGTTTATTTTTATTTCACACAATGTCTTTGAAGTCACGGAAATCGAGATGAAGTTGTGACTGCTCGCTCTTAAGATGCGACCGAGATCAGACGACCATTAAAAGTTAGTCATTGGAGTATAGATACTTGCTATGGCTATGGATACTTACAATATATGTTTAATTCACATTACAGCTGGAAGAAATCCACTGATGATCGCGTGAATTCCCGTATATTTAGTTCTATTATATCATGCAACGCGAATGTTTTTTTAGCTAGCCATAACTACGTTTGGCAGACAGACTGACACACAGTGGTGGCGGTCATAATAACACAGAACGTTTTTCCTCGTGCGACGGTTCGATTATAACTCGGTGGGCTGCGCTAGTGAAGTATACACAACCGTTATAGTGTTCTAGGAAACCGGCGATTCGTAACCGGTTATTTTAATATAATTTTTTATCAAAAATAGTTATGATGCATAAAGCATAAATGTTTTGGTCTCGTTTTAAATCAAATATTGTCTAGTTTCTTTCACCATAGTTAAAACTGTTACAGATTGCATGGTGGTTTTACAAAAAACCAATAATGTTGACATATGAGGGAAAATATCTAATGTCTAAAGTTCTCCATTTATTTCAAGTTTTCAATTTGGGCTTGGAGCATATACTTTAAGAATCATATTATTTAGTATAAGAAATAATATAAAATAAATACACACCTTTCTCCAACAGTTGTGCGAACATGCTCTGTACATTCGAGTGGTGGTGCTTCCACCTCAGGCAGTACTGCTGGGGCATCATCTTATTACTAAACTATTATTATTAATAATAATTCAATAAATATTAATAATACAAGGCTTTGGTCTTAGGAAGGCAGGAAAATTTCCGAGTTTGGTAGAAATTTTTCAAGTTTGGTAGAAAACTTTCAAGTTTGGTAGAAAAATTTGGTCGATATACAGATTATATTAGTCTAGTCTAAATAATTTCAGTTTAGGTACTCTGGGTTGCTATAATTCGTGGAATGTTGTTGGTGGGGTTTTGTTTATACCTGAAACAAACAGACATTAATGTAAATAAGTTTGAAACTAAATAATATATTATTGAAGTGTCAATTAAGTGTCAACGTATCAGTGGATCTCAATAAGGGTTGCAAACACTACCTATTTAATAATACGCTTATTACTTTAAGATCAGGGTATTGTTCATATAAAGTAATCACAAGGATCAATGATGTGACATATATCCCATTAAACAGAAAGAAGCCAAAGATCATCTACATTAATCGACAGTTAAAATGACGTACACTAAAATGGAGAAGTTAGAAACATAATATATCGACTACAAAGCGGGAGATTCACATTCAAAATGAAAACACTTTATTAATTTACATCATATCATAAAGGTACATGATGCTTGCCAAAGAGATGTCAGCAATTTACCTACAGCCAATAGCTGACAAAACTGGAGCCGTAACAAGAACTGGCAAGAAGGTCACTCTTTTTAATCGCCAGATAATTTCAATTTGATGAGACAAACTTAACCTAGGATTATGTTATGACCAATGAGGGTGTTTGGAAAATTTTCGCCACCAGTTAGCGCCACTTAAGTGAAAGATCCATTCTATTTACAAAAAATCTAAATCTAAATTTAAATTCGTTCACAGTTTGAAATCATTAGAATCGTTCACGGTTGATTGGTTGATTGAAAGCGCTTAGGTAGGTGCCTGGACCTGACGCCTCAGTGCTGCCACCTTGTGGGTGCCATTTTAGAAAACCCTCATTAGAAGAAATCGCCATGGTCGCATTTATAGGAATGAATACGTGTGGCTAGAAGTCTAGACCTGTGCCAGTATTTGACGGTTCGTGACGTGTAAACCGTGATGTAATTAACATGTTTGCGTCATTAAGTTTGGCGAGCGTGACGCGTAACGAAACACGTTTATTACTCGTTATAACGTGTCACTATATAACTAGGATTATTGTTAATCTATCGATTGTGGAAAATTCATATTTTGAAACTACTCACACTTATTCAGCTTATGCCAATGGAACACAACGATTTTGTATATGCGTACGCGTGTACGCATCCGTTCAGTTTTCCGCATGTGTACGCGTCTCCATAAAAACCTTGTTTTCTATGGGTATAAGCTAAATAGAGCTGAATAAGTGTGAGTAGTCCCTTATGTAGATTCTGGCTCTTTCGGCTTTTTAGGGTTTCATACCTCAAGAACCTTCATAGGATCACATCGTTGTCTGTCTGTCTGTCAAGACCTTTTACTCAGTAACGGTTGTATCAAGCTGAATACTCTCACCCTGAGCGTTCCCCGAACGCTTAGGGTGCGTTTCCACTGACGCGGACCTGCGCGGAGTAGAGAGGAGCGGGCCGTTGCTCGCTAAAATCTTCACTGCGCATCAAATGTGTGAATGCGGAAAGTGGAAATGCTGTGATTGGCCAATTCACAGTCCGCTCCTGCCAACTCCACCCGTCAATGGAAACACTCCCTTATGCTGGACAAACGCTAGTGTGAAGAGTCTCATATTGATTTGTCAAAATGAAGATGATTGGGCGAGGACTATCCAGCAGTGGAGATCTTTCGACAAAAATTATGGTGACCATTGTATAAAATATACATAATTTTGAAGCTTTCTTTTTTTTATTGCCGACAATGGCAGACCAGCAAACAGCCCACGTGATTGTATATGGTAACTAGCAATGCCAGGGACTCTGCGAAACCGCTGCCTACCGTGCAGATGGTAGGGTAGGTGAAAGAATTGGGGAAGGTGAGGAAAAAGAAAGAAAGGTGGGCAATTGGACCTAGGTATCTTACCAAAGAGGTATCGCCTTCTAAAAAGGAGGATCCTCTGACCATACTGCGTTATCGTGCCTGGCAGGATACTGCCCGACCGCTGGTAGTCGGCAGTGCTTAATGTGAAAATAGTTGACTCAACAATATCACTAGTGAAATTATAATATCACTTCTTTTACAACAAGTACCTACACAAAAACTACGTAGCTATTTTGTTCACATTCAGATAACTCCACAAATAGCCCAAACTATTATTTATCTATGTATTCGGTTTATCTACTGGAATATTTTAAAAACGACATTTTTGACTTCCAAAACTGTTTGATAACGTTATCAGGGGCTTACGTAATGAATTTTCGAAACTACGATAACACGGTCAGAGGTTTGAGCCCTTATCAATGTTACTATGGACGAATTTTGTACTTGAAATATTGTTGTTGTAATTTGTTAGAAATATTGATAAGTTTAGAGCTAAGCTTAGAGTTTAGGTACCTGTAATACCAGCCTGTTTATTGTCCCACTGCAGGGCAAAGGCCTCTTCTCATATAGAGAAGGTATGAGCATTAATCAGCACGTGCGCTCAAGGCAGTCAGACTTTTAAATCCATGTTTCCACACGATGTCTTCTTTCACAGTCAGTCAGAAATGTCCAAGATAAACTTAGAAACTTGTATATGATTTGAAAAATCACATTGGTACTTGCCACTAGCTCGTGTTGACGAAGCGGGTACCTTATCCACAGGACCATTTCGACTTTAGGTACCTTGTGGAGGAAATGCTTCATGCATACCTGTCACCTGGGGGTAGGCGATTGGTTATGTCGGACTCCCAATCCGGTTTACCGACTAAAACCACCACGATAGCCGTCCTCGGGCATGGGAGAGGAGCTCCGTTGCCGCTATATCGTACCAGTGCTCCCCTAACCTACACTACTCTAAACCGTACAGTTTTTACCCCATCGTACACCTCCTTACGGAATGGCAGTCCGAGGCTACAACGGGCTGCCACACATCCCGGGGTCACATCGCAGTTCAGTCCCCTACTGAAGCTGCCGGTGACTCCCAAGTGCAGTGCCGAGGTCATTACGGCCCCGACGCTGCCTTCTTCGAGCAGGATTGACCCACTCACGATCTCGCTCAGCGACTTTAGGTACCTACACACTTAATCTGCGTTCTGGGTGCTGAGTGCGAGTTGTTTTAACGTTAACGAAACATTTACCGCGTTTGGTTCTCTGATTGGATAAAAACTTGGAGCGGGCCAATCGGAGCACCGAACGCCATAAATGTGTCGATGGCGTCTAACGTAAAATCGCACTAGGCCCTCAGACGTTTTTGTTTCGATTTGGTCGCTTTTTTCCTTCTTACAATCAACAACGCCAATGATCGGGATCATCACCATCATATCAGCCGAAATAGGTCCATTGCTGGACATGGCCTCAAGTCTCGCCAACTTGACCGGTCGTGAACCGCCCTCATCCATCAGAATGTCGAGGGATCTTAACTAATATTAATATTTGTGTGCATGAACACGACTATTTACATTGGTCTTAGTGTTTCTTTATACATATAATGATAATGTAGGTATGTATTTACAAAAAAGTATTTAAGTTCAAATTCAAATTCAAAGTATTTATTTCATTTATTATCATAAAGAATGATACTTATGAAAAGTCAAATTACATGAAGTCAGCTAATTAACCTACAGCCAGTTCGCTGACGAGGTAGAGCTGTGAGAAGAACTGGCAAGAAACTCACGCTATTCTTTTCAATCGCCAGATAATTACAATTTATAGTTATATCCGCATTTCTAGAACAACAAGCTATAATGTTTACTTTGGGTCTAGATGGCGTTGTGTGTAGTTAGTGTGATATTACTATATTATTAATTCACTATTAATCTATATAAAAAGCGGCAGAGTTTGTTTGTTTGAACGCGCTAATCACTGGAACAACTAGGCGGATTTGAAAAAATATTTTGCGTATGATAGCCTTGTTCTCGAGGAAGGTTATAGAATATGTAACATCACGCTACTGGCGACGGGAGCAGAGCAGTAAGCAAAGACGCGAGTGAAACCACGCCGCAGGAAGCTAGAGTATTTTGAGTATGTAAAAGTATTTAAGCATTACTAGAACCTATAACACATGTATAATATAGTTGGTTCCAAACTTATTTGTCGGAGCGGAGTCAGTGCGTGCGGGTTGGTCAATACCTAAGTGCACCCCAATATATACGATACGGTGTGCCCCAGGGCAGCATTTTAGGACCTACCTTGTTCATTCTTTATATGAATGACATTCATAATATCTCCATCAATAATGCAGAGGTAATATGTTATGCGGACGATACGGCAATAGTTTTCTATGGATCGAACTGGTATGAAGCTCGCCTTCATACGGAGAGAGGTTTGTCCCAAATCTCAAACTGGCTAACCAGGAATCTCCTCACACTAAATATCAACAAGACTAAACACATGTTTTTTCACAAAACAGCAGCATCCGCTCCACCCTTGTCTTTAGATATAAAGATACATACCTGCGAGGGAACGAATGCTTTATGCACATGCGATAGTCTCGACAGAGTCGACGTTATTAAGTACTTGGGCGTGCTAATCGATGAGAAGCTTAACTTCCAACGGCACATTGATTTTCAGGCCGGGCGCGTAAGGAAAGTCATTAATATCATGAGGCTGTTGAGAAATGCTGCGACACCAGAAACTCTAAAAATGATATACTACGGTATTTGTCAGTCTTTACTAACATACTGCAGTCTGAGCTGGGGCGGAGCAGCCAAAACGCACATGATCCGATTGGAGAGAGCCCAACGCGCTGTTCTAAAAACTATGCTTAAGAAACCACGCAGATA
Source organism: Parascotia fuliginaria (assembly GCA_963082885.1). Classification (NCBI taxonomy): domain Eukaryota; kingdom Metazoa; phylum Arthropoda; class Insecta; order Lepidoptera; family Erebidae; genus Parascotia; species Parascotia fuliginaria. Next base: position 2,597,693 of record OY720199.1, on the reverse strand, counting down.
TCCGACTACAAACCTCTACAAGGAAGCTGGAGTGTTGAGCGTTCGCAACCTGTTCGTCCTTCGAGTCTCACTAGCAAAACACAAATCTGTTCTTAATGACCCTAATTACTCCGAACTAGTAAAAAAACGTGTTTTCCATGTATCACTTCCCACCACGCGTACGACTTTTGCAAGACGTTTCGACCCTTTCATAACATCTTTTATTTATAATAAAGCTGTAAAAGCATGTGACATTAAGCTTTGCTCAGTACCTGAGGTTAAACGAAGACTTTTGCATTGGTTGGCTGACTTGACGTATGACCAAACTGAACGAATGGTGCCTAGCATTCTGTAGGTGGACTATAGTAGAATATTTAATTTATTTATATTTTAATTTAATGTAATTAAATGTAATCTATGTGTAATGCACTAGTTTAAACTTTTTTATTTAATTGTATTTCTTATTTGCTTAATAGTTAAATATCATTGTAATTTTTAACTTATTTTAGATCTTATTTTTCATTTTACAGACGTTTTTGTATATTACCTATTAAATAAATATTGTTAACTCTGAGGTGTGACTAACCGTAAATACGACAGTGGGACCCCACGATACAGGCTTGCCTAGTGTGGGGACCGTAGAACAATATTTGTCACCATATAACATGCTTTAAGTTTTTCGTAATGTTAAGTTTATTTTGTGTACCCACATTTTTATGCATGTTTTTAATAAATATTTTTTCATTTCATTTTCATTTCATTTCATTTCAATATGCTTACTTTGGGTCTAGATGGCGTTGTGTGTAGTTGGTGTGATATAAATTATTATTTCACTGTTTATCTATGATAGTACTCACAAGAAGAACTAACAGATTTTCCAAATAGCTAAGAATGTAACAAAATACAAAGATTTCTCATGCCACAGCACTTGTTCTAGTTCGTCGTTTTTTACTTGTGTTCTTAGAAATAATGAAAGTGTGTGATAGTCGAGAAAAACTGCATGTTGCGAGATTATACTTGGTAGTGAATAGATTGTAATGCGGCTAGGTTTATTGAAAAGCTGGTTAGGCTGGATGATCGGGTGTTGGACTTTTAGATAAGAAAGAATACTGCAAAGTTGCCTAGTATTGATAATTTAAGGTCTATCTACAATCGTGTGCGTCAAGATGAAGGGACCAAGTCTTTGATGTCTGTCATACATATACAAAAGATTAATACCATTAATCTACTATTTGCTACCTTTGCTATAAGTTTAGCTACCTCTTCATTAGGCATATTATTTAACAAAATCTTTGGTCCCTCCATTATGACGTCAAGTTGGAGGGACCAAAACGATAGACTGCTGATATACCTACTGCTCCCTGGATTGTTCTACCTAGTTAGTGTTTTAATACCTTAATCCTACCTTAATAATATTCATTTGGGTTGAGCGTTATATACATAGTTTTGAGAATATTGACTAATACAAGTTGATCGTATGGCTCATCTTGGCACAGTCACCATCGCGAACCGAAAATCTAATTTCATGACGAATTAGTCGGTATTTAGTAGACATTAAACGCAAAATTTCAGGATTCTATGGCCCTCCGTTCAATAGTTATAGGGGATATTGGTAGCTATGTACGACTTCTAATTCTTTTTTCGACAATTTTCGACAAATTCAGTCTTCAATTGGCAAAAAGAATTAGATCTCTAACCCAAACAGTTGCTAAGATCTCCATGGCCGCGCAATCGTTCATGTTACGTTGGCGCGGCCAACTTAAAACGCTTATAACTTCTTTATTCAAATTTTTTGTTTGTGCACTTCGATTTCGACAAATTCCGACAAAATTGTGGGCAAAGTTTTTTTCTGGTTGGATAACTTGGCGGAGCAATCGTAACGCACACCGAAATTCGACCAAGAAGTCAATCCTCCTTGTAGCCCTCTTTTGATAGCAAAATATGTTTTTACACATTTAAGGATTAAAACAAGGATATAAAACTAAGAAACAACATAATATCGTCAATAAATAAGGTAAATACATAAACACGGCTGATAAGATAACAGTAGGTTTACTAGACAGTGATAACTTATCGTAACTAAAATGTTATATTTTTATAACTAATATTAGAATAATCATAGTATCTAGGAGAAAGGCAGTGGCCTCCATGCGAACTGACACGATGGCTTTTGGAATGGTTTCCATTCCTGGATTTCACTGGCTGCTTACCTTCATTCAGAGTCACTTTAGCAGGCTAATAAAATTAAAGAAAAGTCTGAAATTTTGGCAGTTAATGCCTTTTATGTTGAAAGTTTTGTTTTATACTATATCATCATCCACAGCCCGAATCTTTCCAATGCTGGGTATTAGGCCTCTCTCTTTATGTGCCAAGCTCCACGCTCTTGTCTCTCATCATATTTTATACTAGCTTCCCGCAGTGCGGTTTTACGCACGTCTTTGGTTACCGCTCTGCTCCCGTCGCCAGTAGCGTGATGTTACATAGCCTATAACCTTCCTCAAGAACTAGGCTATCGTATGAAAAAAGTATTTTTCAGATCCGACTGGCAGTGCCAGAGATAAGCGCGTTTAAACACCAAACTCTTTCGCTTTATATAACAGTATAGATGAGAATCGCATATGATTTCCGCTTATTCACGCTAGTAGATCCACGCTGGTTTCAGCATAAATGGTCCGGATCGACCGGGAAAGTACTACCCTCTCATAGAAGATCGACGTAAGAGTAGTAGTATCCGTACTACTGCGTTTCGTTCGTTCAGTGAAAGTGCCAAAGGCCCAATTTCCCCCTTTCCTCTTTCGTCACCTCCCTTATTCTCTTCCCCTACCCCATTCCAAGCCGCCATAGTGGAGGCCACCATACCAGCAGTTTAAGACGATAGCTTTTAATATAGTGGCCACCATTTACAGATTCCACTAACTGCTTACCATCAGACAGGGTGGAGTCACTTAAAAGAGTAATTTAAAAAAAAACCCATCGACAGCGTCGACAGCCCAATTACCCTCCATTCTCTTCCTTTTCCCTTTTCCTTCCTCAGATCTTTCCCCCACATGGTCGGCAACGGTTTGCTTGTGTTATCTAAGGATTATTTCTTCATTATTTAGGTTACGTATGTTTAGCAAAGTTGTATAAAACCTTTTCTTCTTTTTTACGCTTAAAACAAAAGAGATTCATCACAATATTACTAGCACATAACTTAGAAATAGCATAATATTATCAAAGACAATGGTAATAGGCGCGGTACGGAATGCGGGTAAAAGTAAAAATTTCAAAACAGAGCATCAATCATAACGAACGGGCCAATTCTTGGCTATTCATGCAAAGCCGCATGCCAACATTATGCACTTATTTTCTATCGCACTACATTATTACAATATTAGCGACCCACCCTGGCTTCGCACGGACGCAATGCTGATACTATATATCAACATTGCACCCGTGCGAAGAAAAAACGAACGAACGTTGTATATGATGTATAGACTTTCTGTAGTATATTAAATTTACTACATAATGCCGGCCCCCGGCCGGTACCGCCGCGACCGCTATGTCACTGCATTTTAAATCTGTAATATCTTTGAAAATATTCATTTAAATTACATGTTGTAAAGGGCCAAATTGATCTATATAAAATGCACAATGTATTTAAGCTACTTAATTGGATAAGGATTGCTGTATTGCTTAAATCGCTTCGTAAATAAGCCATTAAAGGATAAAAAAGGGTTTTTGTTGTTTTATCCCTAAGAGATAGACATATACTATCGCGGACTTCTAAACATACATATGTTTTATGCTATGTAGTAACGACAGAACAAACTTTAATAACTCGCAGAGTAATAGCATCTATGCTTTAATTTTTTTTATTATAACTAGTCCGCTTTTAGATATGTATACTCGTATAGGTAAACAATATTTAACTTTAAGTATTGTATACGATTGATATATATTAACGAGCGTATCTCGCCAACAAGCTGCTTAGCTTGGCGAGGATAAAATTAATGTTGTACTGTTATTTATCTGTCAAAATAAGAAAAAAAAAATAAAACTTGCAAGCGTCTATAGGCTACGGTAACTGCTTACCATAAAAAATATCTATAATATTTCGTTTCGTTCAGTGAGTGAGTTCTTGAGGAAGGTTATAGTTAACATCACGCTACTGGCGGTGGGAGCAGAGCAGTAACCATTGATGTAAAATAACGCGAGTGAAACCGCATCACAGAAAGCTATTATATTTTGATACATTCATTGTCACGTCAATATCATTCTGACCTCTAAAATATATCGAATTTTGTAAACATCGTCATGTTTTTATTATTGTACAAAAACAATTATAAAAACAATGCTATTGCATCATTATCATTAACATTCATTTGTCAAATTGATTTATTGTCGTCATCGATTTTTTTTTATTTGCGTCGCTCGGTAACCAGTGACCGTAAAAGTTTCTATTGTATCCTCTTGCATGACGTTTAAAGAGTCTATAGAACCAGAATTTCTGAAAAAGGTACTTTTAAACCATACAAAGCATGACATTTAGGAAAATTTTCGTCATCAGTTGCCGCCACTTTGGCAAAAGGTCTCGTGCTCATTTCGGAAATTTGAATGTTCAATTTACAAAATGGATTATTCACGTTCAAGGACAAAAGAAAATTGCTGAGAGGGTTTTCTAAAATGGAGCCCACGAGGTGGCAGCACCGAAGTGTCAGATCTAGTTGTGAAGCGCTTTTTGAAAGTTAACCTCTGATTGGTCCAATGTGAAAGTTGAAATGGCGCCAACTGCCGGCAAAAATTTTCCTAAGCACACTTATTGACGGACTCAAAGTATTACTGGTATCACAGGTTTGTCCCGTGCATGATGCAAGGAGGTGCACTTGCACCCCTATTGTTGAAAAAGAAAACAGAAAAAATAATAACTTTTTTATGAGGTTTGTCTTTAAATTAAAACGTCTATAGGTTTCTATCCAAATTTGTTTAGATGTAGGTACCTCTCTGAAAGTGAGATGCACCCCCCTAAAAGCAATTATGGCGGGGTACATGCGTTTCTAACCATATTGTAGTCGAAAGCACTTAAATTGCATCAATTTACAGGAGCTTTCTATTTAAAAACTTTAATCCAAGATTCTTGCAAATCCTGATTTTTGGTTCGGCGCTGAAGCGCTGTCAATAATAGACATATTGACATATTGTAAAAGCGATTCAGCGCTTACCATGAATAAAATCGGGTTTTCAAATCAAAATCGATATATTAAGAGGCCGTGGCAGGCTAGTCTTACACGTAACAAAATTCAAAGTTTAAGAAAATAAGCTTTTAAATTACTTTAAACCAAAAGTTTGATAAAAGCTACTACAAGTAGGTATACAAATAAAAATAAACCAAACTATAACATGTGCCTTATACTTTAAGTTCATTTTATATTGAACTTTTCTATCTTGTAACAACCTTTTTAAACTTTTATATATGAGTACATACAAGCTTTTTAAAATCATCATGACATGCAAATTTCAACAAACTTTTTTCGCATAATTGTAATTAAGTTCTGGTAAGCGACTCAATAAAAGTAATACAGTACTTCTTGGGTGGTAAACAAGAGTACCTATAGTCTAATATTAAGTGGTTATCACAACCTATGAACATGGCTGTTCTCTAGTATTGCAGAAACAATAACAAAACACAAATCTTTGCGAACTACTACTTACTAGCTTACCGCGGCGCGGTTTCCTCTGCGTTTTTGCTGCTCTGCTCCCGTCGCCAGTAGCGTAATGTAACACAGCCTATAACCTCCCTCGTAAACTAGGCTATCATACGCAAAAAGATTGTTTCTAATTCGACTGGTAGTTGCAGAGATTACTGCGTTCAAACAAATAAACTCTGCCGGTCTGGTCCATCGTGTAGGGGATCAGAAATAAATTTAAATTCCAGGAGGACCCTGAGGACTGAGACGATATTTGCGAAACCAGAGCATGAGACATCAAGCAACTTAGAATTGGATCCATCACGCAGCAAACGAAGGCTTACTACATCCTAGCATATAAAAAAACAAAGCCGTAAGTAAAAGAAACAAGACACAGAAAGAACAACTCTAACATGTGCAACTTTAGATTCACTTTCTTCGAACACGATTTGGGTTGTATAACCCATACTGGTTTAGTATAGACACAGATCTTAATTCCTAATATCCTCTTGCTCGTTTGAGTTATACAAAGGACGAAGGTCGTAAGTAAAAAGCAAAGTACAGAAAAACCCACTCTAACATGTCTAGCTTTAAGTCCACTTTCCCAAAACCTTACTACACGTAACGATGTTTCCATCGATGGCTCTCTCAGCTTTTACCTACGAGAGCTTTATTATACAACTATCAGCATGATTTGCAAAACTTTAATAAATAATAATAGGTACTTACTTGTACTAAGAAAGCTAAAAAACTAATAATAACTTAGTAACCTTGACTCATCACGAGATTTCGAGAATTACTAAAAACTTTGATTTTAATTTTTTATAACAATACATTATTATACCTACGCACGGTGTCAAAATGAACTAACAGAACCTCCATACGAATGAAACATATGAAGTGAATGTTATAGTAATGTTCCGGTAGTAAAAAATCAAATCTACTATCGATTTGAAAACCCGATTTTATGTAATAAATCGTTCAGCGCTGAACCGTTTTTACAGTATGACAGCGCCGAATGAAAAATCGGGATTTTTAAGAATCTTGGAATAAAGTTTGTCTATAGAAAGCAACTGTAAGTCGTTTAATAATCCATGAACTTTTCCAGTCGGTCCGTTATATTGATGGAGCATCAATATATCGGACCGGTAAAAATCTACTACTGTAACAGTAAGAAATTGTCTCTACAATGTTTAATGTACAGTTAACAATAATTAAATGCGAGATACTAGTTTTATCCCTTAGCTTTCCTTGTAAGCTGTCTAAGCTGGTTTAGAAACCGCTACGCGCGCAGGAAAGTTTATTGCAGTAGTATAATTATGCGCCTAAGGTATTGCATTATTGTTTGTGCAAGTATTGTATCAGAACAAAGGCTCTTTCGCACTTTTGAATGAATAGATGTCTGGTTTAGTGAATACTATGAACCTACCCTGACTTCACACGTCTTTGTACTTTTTGCGACATAATTACAAGTAGTTGAAATACTCGGCGTTTTTTAGTGCTATATGTACGTTATATACATAAGCCTTCCGTAAAAATGCTCTAAAGTTTAGCAGACGCTCTGCACTGCATTATCACTACAGTTTATGCTTTGAATGAAATGCGTGCGTGAATCCACGACTCACAAGTACGCGCGTAGGTGCGTCGACACGCAAAATGAAGCGTGGTGCGTGGCAGTGTGCGACCCGCTTAAACGTTGCGTGGTTTAGAACAAGTTAGCGGAAAAACAGACAGAAGAAAACTTTTAAACCACGCAACGAATTTTGATACGGATTTTATTCATGAGAGAATTACTTGAGCTTTATGTGTAATACACTAGCTTTCCGCGGCGCGGTTTCACCCGCGTCTTTGCTTACTGCTCTGCTCCTAACGCCAGTAGCGTGATGCTACATAGCGTATAACCTTCCTCGAGAACTGGGCTATCATACGCAAAAAGAATTATTTAAATACGACTGGTAGTTCTAGAGATTAGCGCGTTTGAACAAATAAACTCTTACGCTTTATATAATAGTATAGATGATTATGGTAGATAATAGTCTTAAATTTTCAAGATTTGTAATGATGTCGTAATAACATAGCACCATTTCTAGTACTTTATAAACTGAACCTACTGCATATAGTATGTATTGTGGCAGTTACCTCGTCCCACTCTTTTTGCTAGCAAGTATTTACAATTCAATGGCGCACAAAAAGCAGTTGCAGCTGGCTGCCGACGTGGTCAGTGTGCCTATTACTGTGGCCATATTCGCTTTACTTGATAACAGGATAAATTAAATAAAAAATACCATTAACAATATGAAAGTAGAATAAATGCAGTAAAGATGAGACACAGCGGACAATTAGATACGAATTTGCTCCGAAATTTGCTTCAAAACTGGGTGTACCTTTTGTCCGTGAATTGTATGTTTCTCGTGACACTAGATATGATTCCTAGCGCAGGAGTCTTCAAAATAATTTCGCTAAAGAACGGGCAGAAGCGTATATGACAAGACTGCGATCATAAATGGGCGCCTGACAAGCGTGGCGATGACACCAAAATAGGTTAGAGAAAGAAAGAGATAGATGATGGTGCAAAACCACTATTTTTTTTTATTCCCGACAGTGGCATACGAGCTAACAGCCCACGTGATGGTAAGTAGTACTACTGTACTGTCACTCATGGACGACGAAGCCGCTGGCTACTGTGAAGGGACTGGGGTAGATGAAGAGATTGAGGGAAGTGAGGAAAAAGGAAAGGAGGAAATTGGGCCTAGGAAAATTGTAGAAGTTTGAATTACAACATCATCACCATCATACCAGCCGAAAGACGGCCACTGCTGGACATAGGCCTTACCCAATCATCGTTATATCTCTCTAGCCCTCATCCACCGTTATAGCTAAAATACTTAATAAAGAAATCGAAGAAGTAGGCATGTTTTCTCTCTCTATGTAACCAATGCTACAGTCCTCACATGACTCGGCGTCGTATAGATAATTCCCTTCAATGTCGGCGGCATGGTGACCCTGCAGAATGCATCCGTGCACCGTTACAATCCATTCACTTAGAAGCTCGTTTTTATCAACTTTGTAATTCTATGCTGTTGTATTTTGTATTATTACATTACATTTTCAGAAGGGATAGGCTATGGCTTTATTTTTCAGTAATCTTTCTTTTTGTGTAGGAAAACGCATTCAGGTAGGGTTTTTTTCATAAAACATTTTTATTTTGGTGATTTTATTAAGTAATATCATATCAGTCGAAATATGTCCACTGTTGGACACAGGCCTTCTCCAACTTTCGCCACCTTGGCCGGTGAGCCGCCTTCATCCATCGGTTACCTGCCACCGAGACCTAATATTTAATCTTAAAGGTTTAGGTGCAGTTCTCCCGCGTGTAACACTGATTGAACATTCGAATAAATACTTTACGTTACCTATTGATGTTTTAGTTCACACGTGTAAGCTTGTTTTTACATAATGTTATTTTTATATTTTTAGATAACAGTCTTAATGGCTTAGTGATAAAGGCACCTGCTTCGTTAACACGAGGTCTTGTGTTTGACACTGTGCAGGTATCCAATGTAATGACTTTTTCAATTGCATATGTACTTTGCGAAGAAAAACATGGTGAAGAAACCTGAACTTTCTGAAATTGCCAACCCGCGTCGAGCAACCAATGCCTTCTTTACGAAAAGTTGTCCTTCCCTGCAGTGGGATAACAGGCTGGTATGATGGACGAAAGTCTAATTCAAAATTCATTTTCACAATCACACACAGTTCAATAACCTACAAAGCAGTAAGTAATTATTTTATAATTTTATTTTAATCAGAATTTGGAGTAAGACCTAATATTTTATCGTAAAGGTTATAAGGTCGAGTTCCCACGCGTGTAACATAGATTTTCGTGATTCGAAACGAATTTTGAGATAAAAGGTTAGTGTTGTTTTATTTGACACGTGTAAGATTTGTTACAAAATATTTTATTGCGTTTTAAAGAGGCTTTGAAAATCTATTACTCACCGGACCGAAACATATATAGTGTTAGGTTAGAACAGTGTGCGTTATGCACCAGCAAAGCAATGTCAAAAATAGTCATAATGTTTTAAATTTTTAGTTGCCCAGCTTTTGTAATTTAAAAAAATGTTTTTAGTTATTTCACAAAAACTTTTTCTGCTGGTAACGTTACCGCAGCCAGACATTTTTTTTTATTTTTTTGGGAATATTGAATATTATTATTATTAATATTAGCTATAATCATTAATTGTTTACACGAGGTAAATGTTGCAACTTATTTTATACTTTGATGGCGTTGTGTGTAGTTGTTGTGATATTATTATTATTATTTCTAATATAACAGTTGCTGCTGCTATATTCAGGTATTTCTTTTACCGTCTCTTACAGCATCCACGGGAAGAGATGGTGTAGTTACAAAGTCTAAATCAAGGACCATATGGTTAACAATATACCTAAACCTGAAAAATATATCATATATATTTATTATTTCACTAAAAAAGTAATTAGAGCTCAAATACAGTTCAATAACCTATGATTACAAAATTATTATCAGTAAAACGAGAACCAAATTTCAGTTATTAGAGGTCAAAAAGGTCGGTTCTCACGCGTGTAACAAAATGAGTTCAACACTAATAAAATGATTTAACAATATGACATTATCAGATAAGAGGTCAGAGATGGTTCAAACGTTAGTTAATGAAATATCCTGTAGTTTGGGGTAATGCACTATAGCCTGTGTCGTCCGGGATTTTTATAAATATTAAAATTTCAGTGTTTAAATGAGTCAGGAGCAGGAAGGAGTCAGGACGATATTTCAAGAAGATTGCGTATTTATTTACATTGACCTGGGTGTTTCTATGTACAATAGTATGTATTTACAAAAAAAATATTTAAGTATGTTTATCCATATTGTAGAGTCCATATCCAGTGCTCTATAACAGGGCTGTTCAGACCAGATATGATCACGGGCCAATATTTATTTATTTTTATTTCTTTTTTATTATTTATTATTCTTTGGGAAATAAATAGATGCTACGTAACATAAAGACATCACATACAGATAAAACATAATCCAAAGCAGTTTCCACACATCACTTTACAATTTGTGACGGATATTAAAATGGTAATAATTAAGTAAGAGAAAAGAAATATATAACAGATATGGTAACAATTTGGAAGTGATATGTATATGATACAAATTATTCACTATTAAATATTATTTCTGTTTTTGTTATTGGAAAGCAATCTTTTAAAATTAGCCAGAGATATATGAAATATATCTACGTCATCACTACTACCACCAATTTCAATTACGTTGTTATAAGCGCGGCAAGCTCTTCGAGTAAAAGTGTTTAAACCATAATTGGTCCTAGCAGTGGAAATTTGAAAGACAGGCTGCTTTTGTGCACTGAGTCGTGGGCATCCAAAACTTATTTTACTCAAAAGATATCAAAGTACTAAATAGATTGGAGAGCTGCACAAATATAATACACATAGGTATATGTATTTTTTTATCATTATGCCACCTCAAGAATTAAACAACGTGCTTGTTGATTGACAATGTTCAAGTTTTTTACGACCGAATTGATAATATTTGAAATTTGTCAAGCCATTTATTTTATCATCTTAAAGATGTTAGTATTGAAACTCGATATGCTTTAAATTAAATTCATAAACTTGATTTAAATTGATATTTTATATAGGTATAATATTATATATTATTATTTATACATATAGACAAAATAAACAACGCTGCAACGAACAGTTAGGTAGTTTCCAAGAAGTAGCGGTGGTGTCGGGCACAAATGCTCCATGTTTAATTCTCAGAACAGGTTACGTATTACTAAAACTAAAAGGGATGACTTAGCTATTATTAGCTATTGTAGGTATTTTATTACTAGCTTTCCGCGACGTAGTTTTACCCGCGTCTTTGCTTACTGCTTTGCTCCCGTCGCCAGTAGCGTGATGTTACATAGCCTATAACCATCCTCGAGAACTGGGCTATCATACGCAAAAAGACTTATTCAAATCCGACTAGTAGTTGTAGAGATTAGCGCGTTCAAACAAACTCTTCTGCTTCCCCTAAATTTGCACACGACCCGATTTAGGTCGCCACTTGAAAGCACAGGTCTGGCATGAGACCCTAATATACCTACCCTATACCTTATAATAGTTAGATAAATAAACTAGTGTTATTAGGTTTTTGTTAGGAACTACTTTAGTGCCAAACAAACATACGATTCATGATGGTAGATGTGACACAATGTGTGCACTTAGAGTCCCTTCCTTTTCCCTTTTCCTTCCTCATACCTTTCTCCCTATATGGCAACGGCTAATAATACATGCTTATAAAACAGCCAGGTCATTAGGTTGCGGTTACCACTTGTTATCTAGTAGGCTGCTTGTGCCACCAAAGCCGTGGTGTATAAAAAAAAATACAGCTGTCGAGCACCTGCTGATTGTCCTTACGGATCAGGTGTTGATAACTGTTAAAGTTAATAACTTTAAACTTTACACATCTACTTTAAACAAACAAGGGTATTAACACGATACATACCTATTATGTTTAAACACATACACGGACTAAATACTCGTAGGTGACGTGTTAAAAAGAGCACAATTACAAGCACGAAGATTAATTAATGTTTAAGAGGCAAAGGAGGTATATTTGGATAGTAGTAAATGACGTTCTATAGTCTCTGCTTATCCCATAATGGGAGACAGGCATTAAGTTATGTATGTAGGTTTATATACCGTTTTTAATTCATGACTTATCTTCTTACTTTGGGTAACAATGTGTCAGCTAAGCGTGGTGACTTTGGGAGAGCCCTGGTGCCTGTGGTTGAACCACATATGACAGCAAGGAATCGCACTTGCTTATGCATCTTTAATAAGAAAAGAAAGAAAAAAATTACGGTAGTAGATCCACGCTGGTTTCAGCATGAATGGGCCGGATAGACCGGGGAAGTACTACCCTCTCATAGAAGATCGACGTAAAAATATTAGTTTTCATGCTAATGTGTTCCGTTTGGTGAGTGAGAGCACCGGAAGTCCAAATATTCCCTCGGTCCTCTTCCGTTTTCCTTTTCCATCCTCATCCCCTTCTCCGTGGTCGGCAACGGCTTGGTTGTGTTTTCTAAGCACTATTACTACTGCTATGCTTGGACAACACAGTCATCTCTATAGGTTACGGTTACCACTTACCATCAGGTGGGCTGTATGCTTGTTTGCCACCAAAGTTAAACAAAAAAAGGTCAACGGTTTTAGAGCCTTCTGCTTACCGACAATCAGAGGTTAAAAACCTACACCACACAAAAATGAAAGTTTGCATGGCTCCGGGCAACAGCTAGTTATTAATATTTTTCAAATTATTATCATCATCATTCAGTCGAAAGGGTCTGGACGGTTATAAGCCGCCCTCATCCATCGGTTGCTCACCACCCTTATCAAGTTTACGGTCCACCTTGTTGAAGGTCTGGCGAAAGTACTTGAAAATTTAAATAGTCTGTGTAGTACATATTAAAAAGAAGAAGTATTTATTTACTGCCCAGAAGCGACATAAAAGATTACAGAAAACAAAATTAAAATTAGCACTAAAACCTATTTAAATATCTATCTGTACCTAATACCAAATGGTCACAGCGTGAAAAATTTTCCGTGGCAAAATAGACTCTTCTGATGTGCTCAGCGAGCTGTCTCGGCTCTTTACCCATAACAACTACTGTCGCGGTAGAAAACATAAACTGTTTGCTGTACCTAATTGCCGTACTGTTGCCAGAGCCAAATCTCCTATTGCACGAACACTTACTGCTCTTAACAATCTTCTGGATTCAGACCCAACTATCGATTTGTTGATGGATGGGCGCAGGTATTGTTAGTATGTTTGAAGTTTTGTAAGAGAGATGTTTAATAGGTTCTTAGTTTTGTCTTTATCTTTGACCTACTGTCGTTCTGCTAAACTTAAAAAAGAAAAACAAAAGTAAATCTGTCACTTAGAAAACTTTTGCCAAATGTGGTTTAATCTTTTTTATTCGTTGGTGAAGTTTCGGCGTCGTATTTTAGAGGTAGGTATCTAAGCGCATTAAATTTGAATCGCACCAAAAGTATTGCCTAAAAGCAAAACAAACAACAAAAAATATTACTACTAACTAAACCCTGAGCGATATTCGCTACCGCCTACGGTAGAGAAAACCGAGTGAGTATGCGGTAATACTACAATTCTAACAACTTTTCGCTCTAGCCGCGGCACCTTCACCTTAGCGAAATCCGCGCGGTATGTACCTCTATCCATAGTAGGGTTGCCATCTCTAAAATTTAGGCAACCAGGACAAGACGCGTGAAAACCCCAGATTTTAGAGCGCAGAACCCCGAAAAGTCAAGAGGTTTTTTAAACAAATTTAGTGTAATAAAAAACAGTTGAAAGCTGAGTAGCGTGCGGGCAAAGTGTGTATGTCGCGGGCGCCTCAGACTTCAAATCTTTAAACCCGAAATACAAATGAAGCCCTTTTCCAGGCGCTTTGCGAATATCCTCTAAACTAGGACAAATCCGGGGAAACAGGACAGATGGCAGCCCTAACCCATAGCGGCAGCGAATACCGCTTATGTTTGAATAAGCCTTAATTCGAATTAGAAATTGTCGGACGACTCCGAAAGTTAAAAAAATAAACGAAATACCTATGAGAATGTAAGTTATTAAGTTTTTACAGTCTAGTACCTAGCGTAGAAACGTCTCATTGCCTAATACAGATTGTATTCTTAGCAAAAAACTAAATTATTTTGAAAGTAAGTAAACGCAAAGCAAATAGAGAGATACTATGTTTTAATGCTATCAGAGTTTGAGATCAAAGGATAGGTTTAGCAGATATCCTGAAACTTTATACTCTTATTCCTGGATGATTGCAACGGTTCTATTCTATTAATTCTGGCTTACAGAAGTCTCAGTAGACATCTGGATGGTATTATCTCTGTTGATGGAGCGCTAAGAACAAAAAGAACAGTATTTTTTACGTACAAATCTATACTATTATTTATAGCGGAAGAGTTTGTTTGTTTGAACGCTCTGGAACTACCAGTCACATTTGAAAAAATCATTTTGTGTATGATAGCCCAGTTCTCGAGGAAGGTTATAGGCTATGTAACATCACGCTACTGGCGACGGTAGCAGAGCAGTAAGCAAAGACGCTGGTGGAACTGCGCCGCGGACAGCTAGTCGTAAATATATAGAATCAAAATTCTACTTGAAATTCCGTGGGTATAAAATAACTTAGACGGCTATAAGATGACGAGGCGTTTATGGCGAAGACACGAAAGCGAACGATGACTGTGCACTTTCGCGTCCGTGTTTCATCAGTCAACATTATGAACGTACATTCAATACGATGTAGTCTAAAAATGAGTCTAAATTACCATTAGTAGAATATATTTTGCGATTGCAAATAATATGGTTGAATGCCTGCTTCAGTGGTACTGTGTACGGACTGCCACGCTGGTTTTAATCACCGAGTTTTGGATTTCTGTGTAAAAATTTAGTAACAATGCTAAAAAATACAACAAAGCCGTTGCCGACTGTGTAGCAAAAGAGGATGAGGGAGGAAAAGGAAGAAGACCAGGGGGTTATTTGGCCGGCGCGCTCTTTTTCTATGGCGATATTCTAGAAGAGGGACGATCTGGCTGAATCATGTTGAAACCAGCGCGTACTTATCTGCTATCGTGAAATGAGGTGAGGCAGTAGTAAGTCAAATAAAATTAGGTAGGTATATAATTTGTAATTATCTAATAATGGTGTATAAAGCGAAAAAAATGCGTAAAGTGGGTGGTTATACACCTCTGCCTACCCCTTTGTGGATAAAAAGGCGTGAAGCTATGTATGTATGTAATAAAGCAAAGACGCTATATTTTTCTGTCTTTTTTCCCGTTATCATTCACTAAACTACGCAAATAAAGATATATATATTATATACTACTTTAATTAATAATAATAATAGTAATAATATTCTACCACATTAACACAGCGCCATCTAGCCCCAAATTAAGCAATTATATTTGCTTGTGTTATGGGTACTAAACAACTGATATACTACTTATATACATTTTTTATTTTTTTTGTAAATACATACATATTATAGATAAATTACACCCAGACACAGAACAAACAATCATGCTCATCACACAAAGATTTGTCCTGGGTGGGAATCGAACCCACGACCTCCGGCTTAGCAGTCAGATATTTTGCAATTCAAGATTTTTCCTTCTTTCTTTCTTTCATGGTTTTGATACGGATTTCACTATCTTTAGACCACTTCTTTCGACAGGTTTATAAGTATTACACATGCATTACTAGAGAAAAATAAAACTGTGCCTAACGAGGCCTTGCCCTGTAGTGCTCATATGAAGATGATGAAAAGCCGAAAATTTCAATCCACATGCGAAGCAGGGGCAGGTCGCTAGTAAGTTATATAGAACAGTATCACTGTTCAGCATAATGGAACAATAAGAAGACCTTGATGTCGTGAGTTATCTGTACAATATCCAGCCACTCCTTGCTCCTCGCAATGGTTCCAAGGTCGGTGACGACATAGCCATTTTGTTTATTCGCGGATTTTGGGATTGGGATATCGATTTGTTTCTTACCGGTGTCTGCTCACGTTTTCACTCTATTTCATTTAGATACGTGATAAGTGACACTTTTTTTTAGTCAGTGGAATCCAGAAGTGGTGGCCACTATACCAAAAGCCATCGTCTTAAACTGCTGGTATGGTGGCCTCTACTATGGCGGCTGGGAACAGGGTTAGGGGAAGGGAATGAGGGAAGTGAGAAAAAGGGAAAAGGGGGAAAATTGGGCTTCCGGTGCTCTCACTAACCGAACGAAACGCAGTAGTACGGATGATACTACTCTTACGTCTATCTTCTATGAGACGGTAGTTCTTTCCCGGACGATCCGGCCCATTCATGCTGAAACCAGCGTGGATCTACTACAAAAGTATTACTACTTGAACATTATTGACTTATTGTGAAGGAAAACATCGTGTGGAAACCTAAACTGAACCGTGATAAAAAAAAGTCTGGAATCGCCAATCCGCCTTGATCAAGGGTAGCTATTAATCCTCAAGCTTTCTCTATATAAGAAGAAGCTTTTGACCTGCAGTGGGACAGCAACAGGATGGTTTTATGGTTATTAATTCACACATGTCAATGATAAAAATACCAGTAGCCAGTTCACCATATAGCCAGTTCACTGACGAGGTCGAGCCATAAGAACTAGCAATAAATTAAGACTACTCTTTGAAAGTTTGCAAAATAAAAGCTACGTTGGATCGTGATGGCTTATTGGTTTTGGTGCCTATTTATTTAATCGTTAGAAAATCGTGACCACCATTTTAGCCACACATTTTCCTGCTACCATATCATTCACTAGCATTCCGTGGCGCGGATTCACCCGCGTCTTTGCTTACTGATCTGCTCCTGTCGCTAGTAGCGTGATGGTTTAAAGCCTATAACCTTCCTCGAGATCTGGGCTATCATACACAAAAACAATTTTAAAATCCGACTGGTAGTTTAAGAGATTAGCGCGTTGAAACAAACATACTCTTCTGCTTTATGTAATAACATTCATTCCGTTTGACTGATGACCCCGTTTTAAGCACACATTTTACTTTTTAATTTTTCTTTACAACATAGAAAGCTGTAAGTAATTAATTATCTATAGAGTTAAGTGTATTGCCTGCGTCACTTTGCATGCTTCGTGAAACTGTAACTTACAAAAATTGTAATAACCTGGCATTTAAAAAGAGTGGCCTGAGTTTCTTGCCAGTTTTTCTCACGTCTCTACTTCGTCAGCGAACTGGCTGTAGGTTAATTTGCTGACATTTTGTAAACTTTGACGTTCATAAGTGTTAATTTAATTAACCTAGGTGTATTTTTGACTGCCTCTGTGGTTCGGTGGTACTGTGTATGGACTGCCACGCAGAGGTCGCGGGTTCGATTCCCGCTCAGTGCAAATATTTGTGTGCATGAACATGTCTATTTGCATTGGTCTGGGTGTTTCTATGTATAATATGTATGTATTTACAAAAAAAAAAGTATTTAAGTATGTATATCCGCATTCTAGAACCCATAACACAAGCATATAATATGCTTACTTTGGGTCTAGATGGCGTTGTGTGTAGTTGTTGAAATATTATTATTATTATTATTATTATTATTATTATATGAATAAACATTTATTTCATTTCATATATTTCATTTCATTTCATAAGAAACGTGTGAAAAATCATTTCACATAATTATAAGTGGCACTAGTGGCAGCTACGGTAGATCCCCTCACAGTTTTCCACGACGTCTTTTGAAATGGTGTCCATCAAAGTCAAAGTCAAAGTCAAAGTATTTATTTAATTTTGATCATAAAATATGATACTACTATATTATTCTATTGTTTTTTTTTATCAAATTTAATTTAATTCTAAAATTTTAATATTTATAATAATGTTTAATAAAAATAATACATAATTTAGTAATAATACAATTTTGTAATACTTTATCCGTTTGTGCATGAGGAGTTAGCCAGTAAGTGGTTGTTACACATGTGAATGTATTTTAGCAATTAAGTTTAAATGGATTTGTGTAAACAATCGTTGGTTAACCCAATAAATAAATAAATAAATAAATAAATAAATAAATAAATAAATAAATAAATAAATAAATAAATAAATAAATAAATAAATAAATAAATAAAATACTTATGAAAAGTCAAAATTACATGAAGTCAGCTAATTAACCTACAGCCAGTTCGCTGACGAGGTAGAGCTGTGAGAAGAACTGGCAAGAAACTCACGCCACTCTTTTCAATCGCCATATAATTACAATTTTTTTGTATGAGTTAACAATTTTAACACATCTCTCCTGTACACTGACTACTTACCATCTTCTGAGTGACTGACTATAAAACTAATTATAACGTGAAAACTGTTTAGACAAATCTTTTACCTTTATTTTATACCTATGACTGTTTTAATGGGATAGAACACTATCCCCCAGTTTCTGAAAGGCTGATCAACGAAAAATTAACTAATCACCTGTTAAATCCCATATTTGTCTAAGTTAGCAGTAGCAGTTATTTACATCATGTTGCCTAAATGCCTCTGGGGTTGAGTAGTACTGTGTATCATCTGCCACGTAGTGACCACGAGTTCGATCTTCGAGTAAGATAATTTTTTTTCTTAGTGAGATGCTCTTTCCGCTCAAAAGACCCAGGATCATAATTAAATGGGAACACAATATATGTGTTGGTAAAAAATTTCAGGCTTCAATTGAGCGACAAAAGTATGATGTGCTGAACGTTGGGTGCTGACGAGATCCTTTAGATTCCACTGTGAAAGGGTGGCACTTTAGTCCAGCACCTGTCCTTTTATTTTTAAAATGATTTTATTAGGTTTTTCTGTCGATAAATTATCACACAACTTGTAAAAGACGTGCATATACACTTCCGCCCACCACTTCGCGGCAAATGCGTGATGCTATATTATGTTGACAGCTTAATAAATAGCAAGCTATAATCCACGCTTGGCCTACGGGCAGAATGATTGCAGATAAACAGTCGTCTGTTATACATTCGGAATATACACTTGTGTATAAAATTTCACTAACTGGTGTGGATCTAAATCGATTTATACTATTTCATTACAGAAATACGGTTTAAAATATCAGCGGCGTAACTAATATAATAGGTATTTTACAAGATTTTTTGTTGACAACTTAGTATTAATCATACGGCTCACCTAATTGTAAGTAAGTAACCGTAACTTAACCTATCAAAGTGTCTACACACCGCACAATAAAAGCTATGACCACCATTTATATTTTTTTAAATATAGCAACTAAGACTAGTATTGCGTCGGGCTTTATGATTGATTTCCACTTCAATAATTAAAAAAAATATGACACCATTAACAAACATTGTCACTACATTTAAATATTTTGAAATTAGAACGCAATACAATGGCAAAACAATTATAGGCAGTAGTTAAAAAAAACAAGTGACGTCTATCTATCTAGTAGTGTCAGATGGTTTTTTCCAAATCGAAGTGACTACAAAAACAAGTAAGTATTGTGATAAAGTGTGTAAACATGAGTATTTGGTATTTTTGAAAATACACGCGATCCCGAATCTTTTAGATTTCTAGAAGGTAGGGATTTCCTATTATTATTATACTTTATACATAACATGATACTAACATTTAATACAGACCAGTAGCGAAGAGTCACTCTTCCGAAGAGGGAAGCCGGGAAGACTAAAATAATTTGAGTTTCGGAAGGCTAGTTAGTCTTTGAGTAGACACGCAAGCAGTGATAGATATAAGGAGGTCAGAACATATTTTAAAAGGGAAGCCGGCAAGAATTGTGTTATATCGACGCTTCGCCACTGATACAGACAGATAAAACAAGTACAATGGCGAGCTTGACTTAAGATGAGTTTTCTCCCAACAAACAACTTTTCCTCTGCCACTGAAGTAGAGGAAAAGTTGAAGTTTAAGAGTAACAAATCAACTCAAATCAAATCAAAAACGGTGTAAAACGTTTAGATACTTTCTTAAGTGGGTGAACCATTTCTTTAGAAAATTCTGGAGTATTCCTCCGAGCGGACCAAATGAAGCGCACCAAAAGTATTCCTCTAAACACACCAGTTATAACAAACAAACAAAAATACTACTAACTGGTGCGTTTGGAGAAATAATTTTGGTGCGTTTCACGTTGGTGCGCTTCGAGGAATACCCTAAAATTTCGACTGCAATAAGTTTGACTTAAAAACTAAGTACCACTTAAATAAAATAATATTTTTTAAATGGTCTACGGTGTGTATAATTTTTTATTATATATTAAATTATATATTAATTAATATATCAAAATTATTCCACTATGCCTGTGTGTGGCAGTAGGTCCAGGAGTGGTCCATTCTAAAAGCCGTCAAGTCAAACAGCTAACTGGCCTCCACTATGACGGTTCACTTCGTGTTTAGCCAGTGACTTTTTTTGTTTATCTACAAAATCCTTGTAGTTGTGTTTTGTTGCTAAGATGCACCTAAATGTCGTATTTTTCTTAATAATGTAACACTACACATAGGCTTTGAGTCCTTGGTTGACCGCAGAAACTTAAGTAGGATATCTTAGTTAGTTTTAGTTATAACTACCTAGCTTTCCGCGGCGCGGTTTCACCTGCGCATAATATGGATTGTTGGATTGTTGTATCCCTCGGGTACACACACACACACACACACACAAACACACACACACACACACACACACACACACGCACACACACACGCACACGCACACGCACACGCACACGCACACGCACACACACGCACACGCACACGCACACGCACACGCACACGCACACGCACACGCACACGCACACGCACACGCACACGCACACGCACACGCACACGCACATATTTCAACCCCTTCAAGCCATTTTTTCGCTATAAAATATAGCCTATGTTGTTCTCCAAGGTTATTTTATTCCTATATCAAATTCCATCAAAATCAGTGCTGTAGGCGTAAAGGCGTGACTGACAGACAGAGTTACTTTTGCATTTAAAATATTAGTATTGTATGGATGTATGGTTTTAAATTAAATTCTTTACATTTATCTTGTACGTGTAAAAAGCCGATAAAACTAAAACGTTGCGTCGTACAAACAGTCGACAGTGGTGAAAGTTAAACTAAAGCAAAACAATAAAATATCCAGTTATTTGTAGTACACGAAATGTTGACGATAGAAAATCGGTAATAACTCGATTTTGGTTACACTGGCTAATCAACAGAAATTAATTAAAATATTGATCTATACTATATATAAAACGGAATAGTTTGTTTGTTTGAACGCACTGATCTCTGAAACTATCAGTCAAGATTTGAATAATTCTAAACTGGGCTATTAAAATTTTACGTTTGATAGCCCAGTTCTTGAGTTTATAGGCTATGTAACATCACGCTATGAGCGACGGGAGCAGAGCAATAAGGAAAGATGTAACTTCGCGTGGGTGCTAAAGGCCCAACTACACTAGGCGACATATCACCCAAAAATTTACGAGCTTGCTACTTTGTTGGACAGTGTCGCTCAACATTCGCCTCGTTCAAACTACCCTTATACTTCTTGGTTACCACAAAATAGCACCTACATTTCGAGTCCGGTTTTCTGTTAACTTACAAGCACTACTTTTAACATTAAAAATCTAAAGCCGAAAAAACTGATTCGAAAACGCTTTTTTATGCGTTTCAACAATTGTTGGTTTTAGTAAACAGTATAAAAAAGCGTAAATTGTAAGAAATCAGTAGGCCGCTGTTTTTAGATGTCAAAATTATTGGAAACGCGAAATTAATTTGTATAGTCTAATCTCATTAGGGTTGCCATCAACATTCGTAGGTACAATTTTATTAAAAAGTTAAATGTGAAAATAAATTAAATGTAATCTCATTGAAGTCTATGTCAAACTTGTTTGTACATGATATTTATAAACGTCATACAATACATAACAAAAAAAAATTCCAGTCAATTTTTGCTAAAACTAGAAACAAAAGGAACTGAAAAAAAAACAATAACTAAGGCCACTCTTTTAACTCTCCAGTTAAAATATGTCATAGTTTAGTTGCCTCAATTCTCGTCCTGAGCTGGTCCTTTCATCGGTTGCTCGTTGCAATTACCGGCCATCGATACCCTCGTCTTTTCCAACCCGAGTTTAAAAACATAAACCTATATGGTAGTCTGTACATATCTACACAGTACCACTAACTCTCGGTTTCTGAAAGGCTGATCAACAAAAATTAACTGATCACCTGTTAAATCTCATGTGAAGTACATACCTAAAAGCATGGGTAATAATTTAATTTGATTGAAAGTTTAACTTGATCTAATTAGTAACTAATTAGATCAAATTAAACTAATTGTTAATGCTTTTAGCAACCTAATTGGTACTTCACATGAGAGTTAATTTTTCGTTGATCAGCCTTTCAGAAACTGGGGGTAAGCTACACGTCAGTCAAACTTTATAAAATGATAATGCACAAAGGTGTCAGCCCTATGTTATGTTAATAACCTTGTAATTGTACACCTCGACCGATAATTCGCGGTTTCTTTAAAGCTATTAGTGTGACAGTGGTAACGGTTCATAATTTTCATTTATATTAGGTACCTACCAATCAACCGAATGATAATCAAACCACCACACTAGGCATTTAGAAAGGGCGAAGATTTTGCCACTTGCCAACGCCATTAAAACTGACATTGACATTTAAAGTTGCCATCATAAAAAATGCACTAAGGGTTGATTAGACCTCTGGAATAAGACTAGTGATATCTGTTTTATAAAAACGCATGAATCGTAATACCTACATAATTATTATCCACATTACATCGTACAAGTTAAATGCTATTTCGGTCATATTTGTAGGTAACGGCAGACATACATAATACCGTCTATTTTTAGACGCACGTGGCTCAAAACGTGACACAGAATAAAAGTAATATAAGTATTACGTATTTTTTATAATTTAATAAAACAAGGCTGTTTAACGTTTTATTTTTAACGTTTTTTTTGGTTCATTCATAGCCAAAAACTTCTTAACTCTTATTCCAGCATAACACACTATAGGTTCATTGTCATAGTATGAACGGAAGTCGTTGGAAAGCGCCTGTCTGTATAAAATCGCAAATCTCAAGAACTGCTAGATGGATTTGGATACAATTTTTACTGTTTTATAGTACGTTTTTCGAGGAAGGTTTTGGTATAATACATCAATCTATCACTTATACATAGTAGCCGAGCAGCAATGATATAGTGAACTAAGCCTTGAAACAGCAACTTTTGATACCGATTCGAAGCAAGGGGGGGGGCGCTACTTAAGAATAAATCGATGGAATATTTCCACAGCCTCCATGTCAATGACCAGACACCATCAAAAAGCTACAAGATTCTAATTAACTCAAAAAAATTTCTTCTGAATTGACCGAAATTCATCTCATTATAACCAAGCCCTTTTCTAATATTACAATATGTATGAGGTATAATATTATATTTATTATAAATACGTAATTTGAATGCTAAGTATAATTATGAAACACACGCTGCGATGTATTTATATCTCTTTATATTTTCTATAATGGTAGGTATACGCAGACCACACAAAATTCTCCAAAATTTTAAAGTATTAAACCATTTATTTTCGTTACACATAATAAAGTATAAGTAAAAAATGGTACACTGAGGTACAAAAAATATTTGTTAATTATTAAATGAATGTTACATTACAGGCTAATGTTTATTTATTTATTTATTTATTTATTAAAACTTTGTACACATACAGTATGCATAGAGGCGGACTTAATGCCAAGGGCATTTTCTAACAGTCAACCCATAGATGGTGCAGAGTTTGCAATATAGTAGATGCAAGATAGAGATGTTAGAATTTGGAGTGTTCGTTCAGTCAGGGAGACAGTTCGTAGCGTGTACGGTAGTAGATCCACGCTGATTTCAGCATGAATGGGCCGGATCGTCTGGGGAAGTACTACCCTCTCATAGAAGATCGACTTAAGAGTAGTAGTATCCGTACTACTGCGTTTCGTTCGGAGAGTGAGAGCGCCGGAGGCCCAATTTCCCCCCTTTCCTCTTTCCTCACGTCCCTCATTTCCTTCCCCTAACCCCATTCCCAGCCGCCATAGTGGAGGCCACCATACCAGCAGTTTAAAACGATAGCTTTTGGTATAGTGGCCGCCACTTCTGGATTCCACTGACTGCTTACCATCAGGCGGGGTGGAGTCACTTTGGTAGGCTATACTATAAAAAAAAAAAAAATAGCGTAATGCTCTCAAAATCAAACCTGTAAAAGTTACATTACAGGTGAAAGGTCGTGGTGATGGGAACACCTTTAGGATAATATCATTAATTTTAACAAAATTTTGTTAAAAATACTGTATCATAGAGCCGTAAAACTTTAAGTAAAAATATTTTTAGATAATATAAACCTGAGTCGGCCTGAAAGCCGTGTCTAGATTGTGGTCACCTTGATTTTAACCTTGCAGTACCGCTCACAAACTTATTTGTTAGCTTACGTATATACCGTACCTTATATCATACTCTCACACCCAGTTTCTCAAAGGCTGATCAACGAAAAATTAACTAATCACTGTTAAATCTCATGTGTAGTAACGATTGGGTTGCTAAAAGCATGAACAATTAGTTTGACTTCGATCTAATTAGTAACTACCTAATTAGATCAAATTAAACTAATTATCCATGCTTTTAGGTACTTCACATGAGATTTAACAGATGATTAGTACATTTTTTGTTGATCAGTCTTTCAGAAAAGTACTTATCTCTACGGAACTTAGCCTCGGTAGCACAGTTAACGGCGTTTTATATAAGACTTGCTGCCCGCGGCGCGGTTTCACCCCCGTCATTGCTTACTGCTTTGCTTCCGTCGCCAGTAGCATGATGTTACATAGCCTATAACCTTCCTCAAGAACTAGGCTATCATGCGCTAAAAGAATTATTCAAATCGTTAAGTAGTCGTCAAATAAAGCGCAAAACAAACAAACTCTTTCGTCTAAGATTATTAAATTTCAAACATCTAATGCAATGGATCATTCAGCGTTGAATCGCTGTCAATATAGACTTATTGAAAAAGCAAATGCCTGGGAAAGTTGATAGAGGTCACGCTAGACGGACATTCACAGACCAAATAGGTGATGTGTTGACAAATGACACAATTACAAGCACCCGTGACCGACGTGTGTGTATGAAAAGATTAATGAATCTTGAAGAGGCAAAGAAGGTATGTTTAGATCGCAGCAAATGGCGTTCTACAGTTTCTTCTTACCCCATCAATGGGAGACAGGCGTGACGTTATGTATGTGTGAAAGCAATTCAGCGCTGAACGAGTACTGGTAGAGTAGGTACCATATTTTTTGTTTTCCATGATGGCATTTCCTTATCAAACAATAAACATTAGTTGTTATGTACACGCGACGATAAATTAATTACATTTTATAATACATATTACATATAAACTATATTAATAAGTATATTTTTGTTGTATTTTATCATTTTTCAAATAGCCACCGTGATTCTCCTTTAACAATTACAATTTGCTACGGTAGTATTTTTTTTTTACACGACTAAGGTGACAAACAAGCATACGGCCCGCCTGATGGTAAGCAGTTACCGTAGCCTATGGACGCTTGCAACACCAGGAGCATCACTAGCGCGTTGCCGACCCTGTTAAAAACCTTTTAACTCCTTTCTTGAAGAACTCCATGTTGTAGTCTCTCGGAAAACCTTCACGGAGAGCTTATTCCACAACCTTATCGTACGAGGAAGAAAGTTTCTCTGAAACCTCACTGTACGGGACCTAAGAGGTTCTAAGGTGTGAGGATGAACTCCCAGCCGATGGTGGGAGGCGCGATGATAAAGAGTGGCCGTTGGCCATACAAGCGATAGAATACACGTAAGGAGGCAACGTCTCTCCTTAAGCCTATTGATTCAATAACATACTACGTATTGTCAACAATTTTTACGCGGCCAGCTGGCATCCAGGTGCTCCCGCCCAAACATGACAATAGTACTCCATGTGGGGACGGACTTGACTTTGTAAAGCAATAGTCTTTGCCCCGGAGTAAAGTACCGCTTCGCCCTGTTGAGCACACCGAGCCTTTTGGATGCCAACCTAGCTTTAGCCTCCAAATGACTGCGGAACTGGACGTCGCTGGATTCCAAGGATCCCATGGCTTTCAGACTGTGTCTTGGAATTGCAGAGTATCTACAAATGGAGCTTTCTTAGTGGTAAACGCGCAGACACAAGTTCTTGCTGGGGTTAAATTGGATTATATATAGATTTAAAGTCCCTAATCATAGACTCTGTTTAGAGAGATCTCGATTTCAGATACAAGTCTTTTTCGACGATAGAACGAGGGATGTTCGACCGGTCCGTATAATACGTATCCTCAGTCGCTGTCGTCCGCATGTATCCGCAATGAATATTGTCGATGGACAACATATCGATATGCAGCAAAAACAGCTTCGGGGATAAAAGTTGTTTTAGTCCTCTAGTTGTAGTAGAAACGTGGACAATGACACAAAGAGAAAGGGATATGTTGGAGGCATTTGAGATGTGGTGCTGGAGAAGGATGGAGAAAATAAGTTGGACAGAGAGGATCACAAACGAAGAGGTGTTGAGAAGAGTGAAAGAAAAGCGGACCTTGCTCAGGACAATATAAAGTAGAAGAGGAAAGATGATTGGCCACATTATACGACATGACAGCTTTATAAGAAACATCATAGAAGGGAAAATAGAAAGAAAGCGAGGTAGGGGAAGACCACGAATAAACTATATGAGTCAAATAAAGAAAAGTGCTGGTGCCATGTCGTATAAGGAGGTTAAAGAGATGGCTCTGGACAGGGAGAAGTGGCAGGAATTGCATCAGTTCCACCGACAAGAGTCTCAACTCTTAAATTATGGATGGAGTTGTAGTAGACCTCTGCGTGGCAGTCCGTACACAGTACCACCCAACCACAGAGGTCGTCAGTATCACAGTACCTTGTCGTTCAATATGACCGGGAGATGCATTTACTTTTTTAATTAAAATACGTAGTCAAATTAC
This sequence comes from Parascotia fuliginaria, assembly GCA_963082885.1. Lineage (NCBI taxonomy): Eukaryota > Metazoa > Arthropoda > Insecta > Lepidoptera > Erebidae > Parascotia > Parascotia fuliginaria. The sequence goes on along the minus strand of OY720199.1, from coordinate 2,570,406 downwards.
CATACTAGAGGAAATTAAATCATTGAAATCCTCTTTTTTCTTCTTTTTAATCTTGGTATTTAAATTAATTGGTTGATTTGTAATAATTACTTTGTATGGTTCTTTGGTCGCGTTGATGTGCTAAAATTGTTAACTCTTACAAAAAACTGTAATTATCTGGCGATTGAAAAGAGTGGGAGTGAGTTTCTTGCCAGTTCTTCTCACAGCTCTACCTCGTCAGCGAACTAGCTGTAGGTTAATTAGCTGACTTTTTGTAATTTTGACTTTTCATAAGCTTTTTTCATACTCTATGTTTAAAATGAAATAAATGCTTTGAGTTTGAGTTCACTTGCGCATTGCAGACCCTATTATTTTTAAAACAAGGTGTTTAATATATTCTTCCTTTCTAACATAATGTTATTAGTCTGTAAGCTTTCCTAATAGTCCTACTAATATTATAAATGCGAAAGTTTGTGTGTGTGTATGCTTGATACCACTAAACGCCTAAACGGCTGAACCGATTTAGAAATAGGCTTCTTTTTATACCGAAAATCGGTCTTGATCCGGGGGAGACAAAACTTATTTTACGCGCCGGCGAAGTCATGAGGCGTAGCTAGTAAATAAATAAAATAAAATAGATCTTCTAACATAACACAATAAGATTAACGCGCGAAGTCGGGAACACCAAGTCAATATTAATCATAAGATGGCCGCCCAGCAACCAGTAGTGACCAAAATGATGTAAAATTCGTCTCATAAAGAGAGCAGCACAAGTAATTTGACCTTTCAACTTAGTCTTATATAAACATGTGCATTCTAGGAACAATGTGGAACAAAGAGAGATGGTGTATGCAATGTTGTGTGCGTTAAAAAGAGACGGATGTATTAAAAATATGCACCGCTGTGTGGTGACTTGAATTAAAAATATTTTAATTAGATGTAGTTACGCTCACGACTGCTAATGCTAGTAGCGTAAGCTGCGTTAATGGCATTATAATTTATTTGTTAACTCGGTTTAAACTAATTTCTGCAACTTTTTGCTACATAAAAAACTGCATAATAGGTAAATAAAAGTTGATTTTCATTCCAAAAGGCGTTCACATAACCTATACAAAACTTATAAAGAGAGAGAGTATGCAACGAATAAACTCAAATACTACTGGACCGATTTCAAAAATTCTTTTACCATTAGAAATTATCACTGAGTAACATTATATCTTACTATACTTTATCCTCGTACTCCCACGGGAACGTGAACCATGCGGGTGAAACCACGTGACGTCCGCTAGTCAAACTAAATAATAATAATAATAATAATAATAATAATCTTTATTGTACACACCAAATAATAATACAAGTAAAAGAAGAAAGAAGACAGCATACAAATAGGTAGGTAAGTACAATGGGCGGTCTTATCGCTTAAAGCGATCTCTTCCAGACAACCTTTGGATGGATTTTTATGATTTATATAACAGCAGTTGTTGGTGTATTATAAATACGATAATATTAAATGCTATAATAGTCATACATATGAAACAAAAATAAAATAAAAAATACATACTAAAATATAAATATATATATATATATATATATATACCTACTACTACAATGAGTAAGAAATAAATAAATACAATTAAGTTATTATAATGACAAATAATGAGTTTTAGTCATGGATTTAAATGAAGCTAGTGTTTGTGCTCGTCTAATATCCAAGGGTAGTTCATTCCACAGACGTGTAGCCAAAACTGTAAATGAATTTAGGTATTGTATGAACACATCCACTCCCCGTTTGAGGCAAAATGGAGGTATGTCTAACAAAAAGACTTCACTCTGCCTTGTAATAAGTCAATGAGGTCCAGGAGTAAGTATTATAGCTTAGTATAAATGAGATGCTTTCGCTTTGTGTAAAATTAAGACCAAAAATATACCGTCATGCGTCTGGAACGTTTATTATTCCTACAAACTATCGCCATAGTTGGAGGTCACCATACCATTAGTCTGGCTTTTTAAATAGTGTCGTCAATTTCTGGATTCTACTGACTGCTTACCATCAGGCAGAGTGGAGTCACTCTGGTAGGCTAATATAAATCTTCAAGCTAAGAGATTTGTCTATTAGAGGAAGCTATCATTTGTATGCATTTTTACAATTTCTTGAACATATTTTGCTTGCTAAATTGTGGCAGTACATTGAAGTGTTTGATTATGGTGTCCTGTAAAGTCCTGTAAGTTACGGAAAGCTTGAAGCTTATTATAAATGTAAGAATAGATATTTTTAATCAAATCGATCGAACCGTACGATTCATGATGGTGGCCGAGTCAGTCTTCGGGGTTTTGTAACGCAGTGGCAGTTCATACGAATGTTGTACAAGATGCCACAGTGGCAACTTCTTGGATAGCAACATTTACAAGTAGTGTCGGTTTAAATTCCATATTGAAGAAAACTTTATGCGATTCATAAATATTTGTTTACTATAAATGATTTTTTTGCAATTATGTTCGGTTTTCGGTAACAGGATCGCACGGTGAAGTGTAGGTGTACTACTAACAATGTAGTATGTTAGGCAGAGAGAGCATGCTTATTAAACAATCATTTATCATCGATATTTATTTTCTCTCTCGTACGATAAGGTTGTGGAATGAGCTCCCGGACGTTGTTTCAGGAGTTCTTCAAGAAAAGAGTTAAAAAGTTTTTTAACAGGGTCGGCAACGCGCTAGTGATACTTCTGGTGTTGCAAGCGTCTATAAGCTACGGTAACTGCTTACCATCAGGCGGGCCGTATGCTTATTTGTCATCATACTCGTATAAAAAAAACAGTGCTTTTATGTTACTCCGTATGTAGTGCTCTTAATTTTATGATTCTAAGAATTTAATTAATGAGTCATCGAATTGCAGAATAGTCCGTCATACTATACCAATTCATACTAATATGCGAAACGCCTAAACCACTAAACAGATTTTCATGAAATTTGGTATAGAGATAGATTAGACCTCGGGGAACAACATAGGCTATCATTAATCGCTGAAAAATGGTTAAAAGGGGTTGAAATAGAGGATGAGTTTGTATGAAAAAATCAATGTATAGACAGATATAACCGACATTCACGCGGTCGGAGCTGCGGGCAACAGCTAGTAAATCAATATTTGCAATCTGCTTAAAAAGCATTCGTTATGGTTCAAGAAACTATATCAATTTGTTGTCATAGCAAGTGGAATGTGACCACTTATGGGACCCAATTGACTGTTCATCGTTGTTTTGAGAGCGTCAGCAGCCCGATTACCCCATCAGTCCTTTTCCTTCCCCATCCCCTTCTCCTTACATGGTTGGTAACGACTTGGTTCTGTTTTCTAAGCATTATTTCTAAAACTAGAGCGCTGGAGGCCTAATTTTCCCCTTTTCCTCTTTCCTCACCTCCCTCATTCCCTTCCCTTTCCCAGCCGCCATAGTGGAGGCCACCATACCAGCAGTTCAAGACGATGGCTTTTGGTATAGTGGCCGCCACTTCTGGATTCCACTGACTGCTTACCATCAGGCGGGGTGGAATTACTTATACTTTGATAGGTTATAATTAAAAAAAAAAAGAAAAAAAAAAAAAAAACAGCCATGTCTATAGGTAACGGTTATCACTTACTATCTGATCAGGTGAGATCGTATGTTTGTTTGCCACCAAACTTGTCATAAAAAAGCAGCGGTGTCATAATCAAGGGCTAATCTATCTGTACTATTAATAAAGCGGAAGAGTTTGTTTGTTTGAACGCGCTAATCTCTGGAACTGCCAGTTGGATTTGAAAAATTCTTGGCGTATGATAGCCTATCCATGAGGAAGGTTATACGCTACGTATCATCACGCTTCTGGAGACGGAAGCAGAGAAGTAAGCAAAAACGCGGATGAAACCTCGCCGCGGAAAGCTAATATTATAATAATATAAAAAATAAAAATAACTTAATTTTTACACTCACTCAAATAGTTTTTATGGTTTTTGCCGACATTTTGACTTACTGACGTCTTTAGTTTGGACGCCATTTTGATTTGCTGACGTCACGCGCAACAACATGAGTCAATGGAGGTACTTACTTACTTATACAAATCTAGCGTCTAATTACTTATGGAGAACTTTAGTTGTAAATAAAAAAAATAGTACCCTACTCTACCTGGAATCCATATTCCAGTTAGAGCTAGCACCCGTACTATATTTACAAGCAAGCTCTTTACGGACATAAAGTACACCCAGACTTAGAACAAATATATTTATGGAACACGCAGTATTGTTCTACGTCACCGAGTCGGTCCTACATTGTGTATTGCCATGGCAGGTACTAATATAGTAAGTATCTACAAAAATTGAAATACTAATTTTACTTATTTTGCGTATGTCGTACATCCTCTATAATGGAATGCAAATGGAATTGGCGCTGTTTTGGAAACACTATGAACACGTAAGTCATGTAAAATCTTTTTTGACGTAAAGGTTTTGTGTTTTTGTGGAAATTTTACATTTTGTTTGTATACAGGCATTTCGAGGATAGTTTGTTAATTAAAGACGGTATTATTTGTATAGTATTATATTTTTTTAAAGACAACTCCACAGTACTAGCCCTGTGTGTCGTGGAATTTAACGGACACAAAGTACACTTAGACCCGCAACAAAAATTCACATCACACAAAGTTATGCGCCGTTTGGGGATCGAATCCACAACCTGGTGCACTGCAGTCGCTTGCGCTCCCACTGCACCACGAAGGCAGTAAATTCTTTCATATTAAAAACGCCCACTGCTGGACTTAGCCTTTTCTAAAGAGCGTAGTTTGCTACAATCATCACACGTGTAAAGCTGATTGGTGATAAGTGATAAGATACCGCTACCTAGTATTTTCTTAATCTCTTTCTTACGATACTTACGGGAATAGGTTGGTTACATCTAGACTGAAGATGAGACAGAATAAACATCTTTTACGGTAGTAGATCCACGCTGATTTCAGCATGAATGGGTCGGATCGTCCGGGGAAGTACTACCCTCTCATAGAAGATCGACTTAAGAGTAGTAGTATCCGTACTATTGCGTTTCGTTCGGTGAGTGAGAGCGCCGGAGGCCCGATTTCCTCCCTTTCCTCTTTCCCTTCCCCTAACCCCATTCCCAGCCGCCATAGTGGAGGCCACCATACCAGCAGTTTAAGACGATGGCTTTTGATATAGTGGCCGCCACTTCTGGATTCCACTGACTGCTTACCATCAGGCGGGGTGAAGTCACTTTGGTAGGCTATAATATATAAAAAAAAAAAAAAAAAAAACACGGAAGTGAAACGTTAGTTTTATACACAGAGACACGTGTGAGTTTATCAATCTATCTAACTTATATAAAGCGGAAGAGTTCGTTCGTTTTAACGCGCTGATCTCAGGTACTACGAGACCAGTCGGATTACAATAATTCTTTTTGCGTATGATAGTTCAGTTCTTGAGAAAGATTATAGGCTATGTAATATAACGCTACTCGCGACGGAAGCAGTAAGCAAAGACGCGGGTAAAACTGTGCTGCGGAAAACTAGTTAGATAATAAAATAAATATAATTAACATGCATGCTTTCATTACCATCTGAGACAATATACAGAATAATTAGTGGACATAAACACTGTCACTCATTTTTATTTAGGTTACACACCAACAATTAAAAATAAATAAATAAATGACTGCACCGTTGGTCTAGTGGTTAGTGTAACTGACTGCGACGCCGGGGTGTCGTGGGTTCAATTCCCGCGGAAGGCAAATATTTGTGTGATGAACATTTGTATTTGTCTTTAGTCTGGGTGTTTCCTATGTATTATAAGTATGTATTTACAAAAAAAAAGTATGGTATAAGTATTATATTTCAGTTATCTAGTACCCATAACACAAGCTGTGCTTAGCTTGGGACTAGACGACAGTCTGTGATAGTGTCCACATATTATTATTATTATTATAAATTGACTGCCTCTGTGGTTCGGTGGTACCGTGTATGGATTACCACGGGTTCCATCCCCGGGTCAAGTAAAGTTATATTGGGTTTTCTGTTGAATCATTCTTAGTATTAGTCTGAATTTGTGCCTGATAAGGCAACAAGTTCGCCCCCTGTAACATGATACCAAAAAAAAAAAAGTCGAAAAGTAGGTAGCCTCTGCCTACCTCTTCGGAACAAAGGTAAATAATTTATGATAATGGTAATGTCAACTAATGGTAACCCGTAACCTATAGACAAGGCTGTTTTTTTTTAAGCATTACGGTAACAATGAAGATTACTTAGCCGTTACCTAATATATAGGGATTATGAGATCCAAAACTAAATTTGTTATTTTCAGAGCAATAATAATACCAGCCTGTTTACTGTCCCATTGCAGGGCAAAGACCTCTTCTCATATAGAGAAGGCATGAGCAATAATCACCACGAGCGCTAAGGGCGGAGGCAATTTCAGACTTTCATGTCCAGGTTTCCTTACGATGTTTTCCTTCACCGTCAGTCAGAAATGTCCAAGATAAACTTAGATCAAACCAAAGAATAATATCTTCTCTTTGAAGACTACACTGGAATGTAGAAATTTCGACAGATGACGAGTTTTTATACAAACGGGACGATTTTGAAAATTTCGTACCATTTTATTAATATTACAAATGCGAAAGTAACTCTGTCTGTCTTTCTGTCACGCTTTCACGCTTAAACCACTGAACCGATTTTGATGAAATTTGGTATAGAGATAGATTAGATGGAATAATGGCTTTAAGGTGTTGAAATAAGGAATGAAAGTTTGTATGATCAATCGACAATGCTAACAGAGATATAACCGACATTCACGCGGGCAGAGCTGCGGGCAACAGCTAGTACAAAATATAAGAAAGAGCATATGTCACGGAAACACGGACGTGACGCGAACGTGGCACTCACGGGGTCGACTGAACAAAGTGATGTGTGATAGTGACGCTTCCGTCCCATACACGTGTCCAGTCCAAGAAATTATCTCGTTACGTGTGTCGCGGCCTTAAAATAATGAAAATTCTCTCGGGATAGCCTGGTAAGAACTGCTCCGAATCTCGGTCTTAAATGTCGTACATGAACTGGAAGTTGAACTGAGATATTTTCTTAATTTTTCATTCACCTTACCAGCAATTCCAGATGATGGCTTTTGGAATGGTGGCCACCACTTCTAGATTCCACTGACTGCTTACCGGGCAGAATGGAGTCACTTTGGTAGACAATCTATACTGTATACTATTACATAAAGCGGAAGAGTTTTTTGTTTGTTTGAACGCGCTAATCTCTAAAACTTTTTAGTCGGCTTTGAAAAATTCTTTTTGCGTATGATAGTCCAGTTCCCAAGGGAGGTTATAGGCTATGGAACATCACGCTACTGACGACGAGAGCAGAGCAGTAAGAAAAGAGGGTGAAACCGCTCATAAAATAAAACCTTAGAATATGAAAAAAATGTTCTCTTCAAGGTCAAAGCCTTCTTGCGGAGTTGTTTTTCTCGATCTTCTTGTTCTGGGCACATTTAAAGCATGAAATGTTGCACTGCATTGCATACCATAGTTTTAGAATAATTTAAATGTTCTGCTATACTTCGGTATGACCAACCACGCTCGACATCTGTCTTCTTTATAAGACACAGGTTCGTTCCTGCGTGGAGTACTGCTCTCATCTTTGGGATGGCTCCGCACAGTACTTACTGGATGCACTCGATAGGTTGCAGCGGCGAGTAGTCCGTATCATCGGAAGCCCGGAGGCTACTAAGACCCTTGAGCCTTTACAGCTGCGAAGAGACATCGCCTCAATGGCCGTCTTCTATCGCCTTTACCATGGAGAGTGTTCTGAAGAGCTCTTTGAATTAATCCCACCCTCTCCCTTTTTATCCAGAACAACACGTGCGGGACTAAAGTGCCACCCTTTCACAGTGGAATCTAAAGGGTCTCGAACCAAACGGTTCAGCACTTCATACTTTTGTCGCTCAATTAAAGCCTGGAACTCTTTGCCAGCGCATGTGTTCCCATCTAATTTTGATCCTGGGTCTTTTAAGCGGGGCGTGAAAAAGCATCTCACTAAGCCGCCATAGTGGAGGCCACCACTAGTTTGGCTTTTGGAATGGTGTCCGCCACTTCTGGATTCGACTTACTGCTTACCATCAGGCAGAGTGGAGTCACTTTGGTAGGCTAATATAAAAAAAAAAAAAAGACAAACTTCATGATAATTTTTCGTAGTTTTGGATCGCAACTTTTATTTTTGTCTATTTTTCTTCAAAATAATTCTCAAAACTTAAAATTAAAAATCTGGATTGCCGCCAAAACTACCACGAAACAATAAGAGAAGAAATAAAAAAGTATTAAGATTCAAATTTTTAAAATAGAACGCATTATCGCAGTGTCCCTAATTAAATGGCCAGCCAGCATTCTTTGAACAAATAGCACTATGATAATCTATCAGCTATACTGTAAAGAGGTTTAATGTTTAAGAAGTTGTTATTTTTTGTATAATCGAGAACATCGCTGAGTAATTATACTTACATGTAAAAGATATAGAATATTGTTAAGACTCGTTGGAAAATAAAAAATAAAGTCTCAATTTGGCTTAATTTGGCTTAAATACCTAATGCATGATCGCGTCAATTCCCGTATGTTTATAAATTTATATCATGCAACGCGAATATTTAAAAGTAAATGTCCCTAATTAGTTGACCACAACTGTATAGATATATATTATATTTTTTTATATGTGTTCGCGAATGACTTCGTCGCTTATGAACCGATTTTGGATTCTTTTTTTGTTGGAAAGAAGAAATCCCAAGGGTGGTACCATGATAAGGAAACCAGGATCTGATGATGGCATCCCAGAGAAATCCAGGGAAACCTTCGAAAATCGTAGTGGCGACTAGTCCATTTGTTATGTTTTTGACTAAGTATTTTAAGGTACTACTATTTAGTGAAGGTGTGGAGTCGATCTGCTGATGGAGCACAAAGACAGTGAGGGAACTTCTCAACGAATTACGGCAATTACTTGGTGTTTGGATTTAATTCATTTTTAATGATGAGAACTTTGCACCCATATGGGTTATAAGTGCCATTACAGGTGACCATAAGAAGAAATAATGAAATAAGTTTTTATAATTTGAAGTTGGTGCCAAGTACTTAAATAGGTATTATAAGAACCTTACTAAAATAGCAAATTAAGATTGATAATACCTATAGGTACCTAGTTATTGTTTTAAATACTATAAGAACCTTACTACAATATCAAATTAACATTGTTAATATCTATAGGTACCTAGTTATTGTTTTACTTGGCACCAACTTCAAAATTATAAAATACTTATTTAATTATTTCTGATTAACTAAATCAAAATACGAACTATTTTGTACTAAGTAAATTTATTTTTCTTTTTAGTTTCCTTCCTGTTTAAAGTTGGTTTTCTTTTTGTTAAAAATTATTTTATGTTAATTACCTAACATAGCATGACCTAACTGGAACATCAACATTTTTTTATATATTTTTATGTCATTGTTCCTTTCAAAGTAGGACCTAATTCCTGTCATCATTGACCCAGTATAATGAATTAATACTGCCTGATGTTAGACAATGAAAATGAAAATATATTTATTCATGTTTGAATAAGCCTTAAGTGAGGTATAGTTATAAATTTTAGGTGAGCTTTGTGCCAATTAAGTTTGTAAATTTCTCGCGACTGTATTCCCTAAAATTAAGTATGTTTATTCATATAGGTTAATTAAATTAACACTTATGAACGTCAAAGTTTACAAAATGTCAGCAAATTGACCTACAGCCAGTTCGCTGACAAAGTAGAGCCATGAGAAGAACTGGCAAGAAACTCAGGTCTCTCTTTTTAATTGCCAGGTTATTAAAATGATAAGCATTCAATACTTTAAGGTGGACGCTATCCTATTTGTTGACATCATCCCTTTTCCCTACTATGGCCGGCTTTGACAAACTTAATGATAAACAAGTGAGTTATACTTTTCTTTTATAAAAAAGTTTTTAAGTTTAGTACATATTAATTAGGTCAGTTGCAAATATGAGGAGGGTGGAAGTCCTTGGAGTAGTCCTATATCCAGCAGTGACTATCATCTGGCATAGTAATTGAAGATTTAATTCCAGAGCAGAAAAAAAGGTAACTTTTGTTTGGTAAGTCAAAAATATATTTTTTTTAAAAAGTTTGTAAATTTTAATACTAGTAATTATTAATAACTAAAACTAATTAAAGTAGGTGTATAATTAAAAATGCTAATAATATCAAGTTAAAATAAAGATCAGAAATAGCAGCGGAATATGATAGTAGTTTTTATCTAAGAATAAAAAATTGACAGCAACATTTTTGAAATATAGGTATTAGGGTGTAGTATCATTCCTATACTGGATAGTCTTCATAATATAACCATAGTGTTTTTTTTTTTTATAAGTTAGTAATAAAATAAGTAAGTATACTTATGTCTGTAGAATATTTTTTTAAATGTTTAAACACTATATTTTAATGTACTTATTCTGTATTTAAGTTCTATGTTACATCATGTTTATTTAAATATTTATCTAATGTAATCATTAAAATAAATGATTGAGTTTTTATTTCAAAACAATTATTTTATTAAATTTTATAAATAAGTAAGAACCTATAATAGTTAACAACTTTTTGTATAAATAATGTAATATAAGGGTTAATTTGAGAATAATAATAAAGTAAGGTACTATTGTTTACTGAAATAGGATTGTAATTGTAAAAAAATCAATTACAATTAAACTCAAAGTAAGTAATATTATTCATAAGTAATTATTAAATAACAGTACATTATGTAGCATAAATAATTAATATTTAATGTGATTTTTTTTGTTTATAATCATGTTCATTAAATAATATGTCTCCTTGTTTATTATCCAACCTTTTTAAAAATAAATTTGGCTGTATAAAGATGTCCAAAGTCTACAAAACTAATCAGAATAAAAATATTTCCATCCAAAGTTGTTCTACAACTCAGAAACTGAATTTTACCAAATTCAAAACAAATGTCAAAGACAGAGAGATAGAATTTTATTAGGTAATTTTAGTGAAGGTTACTATAAACTATTTTTAGCATCCAATTATTGTAGGTTATATTCTTATTTACAGTTCTAATAGGACTACATTTTAACTGCTGACCTCTAAATAATTTATTTATAATTTCCCTAGACACAACAAGATAAATAAAATTGAAATGTATAATTTGTGTGATAAAGTTGTGGACACTGTCTAGTAAAATCTATTGGCTTGAATTAGAAATAAAGATTAAAAGTTGATAACAGTGTGAAGTTTCCTGTTGAGGGTCCTTGCAGTTGACTGTCAACATCTGACACTGTGTAGGTTATGATAGGGATGCTGGTACTGTTTGTATGTGTCACCACGGTGTCCAGTGACTGTATGCACCGACTAGCCCGTGTCTGTAGCCCTACAGAGCCATTCTAGAAATGTCTGCGACCATTACTTACGAGCGAGCGTTCAGCTGTGTCGGAGTAAGACCCAGCGTCGAGTCCAGCACGCCTGCTGCAGCATCCGACGCACAATAACACACAACGGCGTGCACTTTCACAATCGGAATGCACCAGACACAAGTATCAACCAACAAAACACAAAACTAACACAAACACAAACATTTTCATAGGATCGTATCACAGAAGTCAACGCTCGCACTCGCTCCGTGTTCCTCACCACTAACCCATATTCGGCCACTATATTACTGTGTAATCAACGGAATTATTACCAATTTACGGCACCGCGCTCGACGTCCGTTCGCCGCCGAGAAAATACTTATAAAATATTTTTCGAAAGCGCATAGACGCGCGGCGGACCTTTCGAAAATGTATAAAATACGATAGCGCGCTAAATAGGAAAATCGATAAGGCCGTTGGAACGCCGCCGAACCGAAACTAGAATAATAATTTATCAAAAAATGTAATAAAAACGACATTATTTTCTTGTGACGGTTCTGAGCTGTCAGAATTTTCTATGTACAATACGAATTATTCCAGTGGTGCACTCGGCTCTTCCGCCGTAGGGCACTTCATGAATCGTTTCGATTCGGCCGGTTAGCAATTGCAAGCGCGCGAAAATCAACCTTAAAGTCAATGCCACTTACGACTTTCCTACATTGCGCTAATCGCGAAAAATACGAAACGGACTCAAATTTGTTTGTAAAACTTACGACGAGTAGTAATCAGTGGATTGGAAAATTCCAAATAATAAACGGCGAGCGGGCGCGCGGGGTGTCCGTAGAAAGAAACGCGAGACACTGTTTTCGAAACAACATTGGCTCGACGACGTCATTTTTGGCGTATTTTGAGTTGGACGTGAACGGGAAAACTCGAAAGCGTTCGGTTGTGCGAACGAGAAGGAATATATATATTGATACAAACAAAACTAATCTTTATTGCGTCTGATGTTCATACATTATAGTTTGAGATTTGTTTAATATTATGTGAAAGTGAGGGAAGCCATACTATTTTGAAGTTTTTTTCTATCTACGTATAGATAGGCTAGAGAGGAGAACGGCTGTTTTTCTATGTAAAACTGTGCTAGTGTGAGTTACTTCCCGTATGTGTAGTTATCGTATGGATGAAAAGTTGTGTTTGTGTGTGTTTTTGTATTACAACATAAATAAAAATTGTATAGCGGGTGACTCGGCTCACGGAATCAATAATCTAAAAATTCATTTTTATATTTTTGAACGAGCTATTGGGCCGAGGTATTCGTATTACCTTAAATTTATGCTTATATTATGTAGGTACCTATTTTGTTATGTAGAAACAGTGCTGCAGTTTTATAATGTAGGCATATTTGTTAGGTAACAGTTGGTAACTGCACTTTAATGTTTAAAATAGTATTGAATAATTCAACAACTAGGTACCTACTTAATAGTTTTTTGTAATTGCATACTGACTAAATACTTGGTTTTATTTAAATGCCTACTATTTAGTGTAACTTAACCGATATAAAATATGTTAGGTCGTAGTTACCTATACCTACGTACAGACAGACCTATCTACCGATACGGAAGACTTACAAATCCGTACTCCGAGTTCCGGGTTCAATTTCCAGACTAGAAAATTAGTAATACACATAGGTACTTACTTACGTATTTTATCTATGTTTATTTGAGGTAGGTAGGCGTTTGTGGCACCCACGTCTTTGCTGCCACCACTGCTCTGCTCTTGTCGCCAGTAGCGTGATGTTACATAGCCTTTATCCTTCCTTAAGAATTGGGCTATCATACGCAAAAAGAATTTTTCTGGCTTTTTCTGGCTGCATCTTGCGGTTCGTGGTCGCAACTCTAGATAGAACCTTTGTGCCCCCACGGCCGTCAGTTTTGCAAGCTATGTGTCCTACCCATTGCCACTTCAGATAAGCAACTCTGCGAGCCACGTCAGTTAATTACCTTGGTTCGCCTGCGGATTTCTTCGTTTCTCTACCCTAATCGATCTGCTTTAATTTACCAGACTTCTAAACAGTACTGTAACTTGCTCGAGACGGGTCCTGTACCATTAAGGATCCTTTCTGCGACGCTCAAAGGAGATCTGGGCCTCTGTAATCGAGGGGGCCCCGTATTATTGACGGCTTAGTGAGTAGACTGTATTATTGACACAGTTCATGTTTACGGCGCTAGCCATACTTCTAAATACATCTTGCTATCTCCTAGATCTTTTCCAGAACTCATTTGTTTTCAATGCGTGGTAAGCATAGTTACACGTCTAGCAAGCAGGATAACCCGACATTACTATAATTAAAACTAAGGTAGGATGCTCTCTGCCTTTTTTAAACTTCTTCGTAAGTTATACGCGCGATTGGCAACAGTACGTAGACTATAATGAATGTGAGTCAGCACCTTATTATACCAGATCCGGAGTCAGCCAGGGCAGCAATTTAGGGCCTCTCAATTGCATCATAATGATAAACAGTTTGCTGAAAGTCGTAAGACATGGATCATGTTTATAATTTGCAGATGACCTAAAGTTGCTGCTTGAAATCAAAGATGAGTCTGACTGTAAACGCTTGCAGGATGATATAGACAAGGTAGTTTCGTGGAGTCATGCTAACAAACTGTACTTCAACGTGTCCAAGTGCTCGGTAATGAGTTTCACCCGAGCTCGCACACCGCAACACTACGAGTGTAGGATGGAAGCGGTCCCCATACAACGAGTCACACAGGTGCGTGATTTAGGAGTTTGTCTCTCACCTCAACTGACGTTTCCTGAGCATATAACTAATATATGCAAGAAAGCATTTAGAAACTTAGGCTTCGTACTAAGGCAGTCAACAAGGTTCACCAGCATCAGCACAGTTAAGGCTCTTTATGACGCACTAGTCAGGAGTCACCTAGAACACAATGCAATGATATGGGCCCCACACAAAGCAAAGTACAGCTTGATGCTAGAGCGTGTACAGAATAAGTTTACCCGCTATTTATATTTAAAGTTGTACGGAGTGTACCCTTTTTACCCATTAATGTAGTTATATATATTGTGGCGTACAGAGACAGCAGTACCAAGTAAATCAGCTGATACAGTTCATAGGGAAAGTACCTCGGCCGTTGACCCTCTTTATCACTAGTACAGACCTACAGTAAATTAGATGATACAGTATATTAGGGACAGTACCTACAGCTGTTAACCCAACAAATGTCTTCATACCTACCTAGCATACATACCCCTAAAATATAATCTCAATATTGCGTGGTATAGAGACGAACCCGGGGGTGTTGCAGCGTCTGTGTATATCGGTACCGGACCGTTATGTGTGGAAGCGAAGGCGTCCGCCACTATTGGCGATACCTACAGCCAGAACTAACGTGCTAGCTAAAGCACACCTCACCCACGCTCTTCATAACATTAATAGACTGCACAATAGTGTTCGTATATTTTCAAGTCCTAAGAGTGAACTCGCAAAAGTTTTAATGTATATATTGTGTATATAATTATTCAAAATTAGTTAATAAGTATATACTTATTACTTTAAGATTTTAATGTTATATTATTTTAGATACAAGTTAGTAATAGCTATCGCATTAGGTGTAGTAGACCTGTAATGATAGTGCATAAATTCCTATAGATAAAAAAAAGATTTAGGGTTATTTTATTGCTTAGTTATTTCGTCACGACGTTATTCCAGTAGAGGCAGGCAGAGATGGCTAGCTATTAGGTAAGGTACTATGTACTTGAGTATAAACGTTCCGGAAGAAATGTTCAAAAAGCTACGAAAACCGTAATAAAATCTGTTGCTTTGTTGAGAAGTTAACTGAGAAACATAAGAAAACGGCAATTTTTATTTACTTGATAGATAGATACTTGCTAGAGAGTGCCAGAGGCGTTCCTCCCTTTACTTTTTCCTTACCTCCCTCAATCCTTTTAACTACCCCACTCCTTTCATGGTAGACAGCGGCTTCGCAGAGTCCCTGGCATTGATGAAGCAATGCTAGGGACTCTGAATTGTCCACGAGCGACAGTTACCACTTACCATCACGTGGGCTGTTTGCTTGTATTGTCTGCCACTGTGGGCAATAAAAAAATCTTAAACTATTTAGAGATAATAGAAGTACCTACAGCTGGTGTGCAACTGTAGTCCTCTAGATAACCCATATAATAAGGAGCTTACCACTAAAATCAATTTCAAAAATATGGTTTAGATTTTAAATTTATGAGGGTGAAATAAACCTATAAAGTAATCCGGGCGTTCCGTTCAGTGTTGCCAGACGTCATGTAGCAACTAAGATTAGACTATAAAAAAATAATTGCACTGATATAAAAAATTCCAATGTAGATGCATAATTAAAAATAAACTTTTATTATTTATTATATTTATTTGTTATTTTTAGATTTGATTTAGGTATCAACTATTATTATTATTATCATCGTCTTGTGTTCTCTCTCGACTAGGTACTATATATTCTATTAACGAAGTACATACAAGTTAGTGGTCGGATATACACTGGGTATGTCATAGCAAACTATTACCTTATGGTCGCAAACATCCTATGAAAGCTGAATATGTCTCCGCTGGCTGCGTTCACCGATTCGTATGAAAAGCGCGGTGATGACAGCAAACCTCGTCCAGTTTCTAACAACTTAGGACTGCTTACCACCGCGCAGTGTAGAGTCACATTAGTAGGTAACATTAAAGTATAGAAGCCTTTATTAGCAGCGGACGTATTTCAGTTGCAATGAATCTTAGCCTGAGACAATACTACACAACATATGCATACAATAAGCGACTGCCTTTAGGAATATATTCCCATCTTATCAGTAGACGTCCTACGTGACTCATTAAGCGTTTAATCAAAAAATTCACTAACAATAAACATAATTTGTGACATGTGAGCTGTTTTTGCGCCTTATTATTTGTGCCGCTGGCGACGACACAAACAAAATACGCATTTATTTATTTGCGCAATTAGTTTAGTTGTTTTTTATTAGTTTTTAATTGTTTGTTATTTCAATAACCTCACTGTTGCATTGAGTTCAAAAACATTACAGTTTCTATAAATAAACAACATAATTGCAACCAAAAGGCGTCGAATTTTTAGCCGATCAGCCCTTAATTATTCATTTCGAAAATATAGTGTTAATATCGCAGCAACTACACACAACGCCACCTAGACCTTTTGCATTTGCATTAGCATTTCAGAACTTCACGAGCGACCATTATTACCTATTTAAGTTAAGCTGTTGCCTCGTCTGTCACTGTAAGCAATAAAAATAATACAAATTTACTATGATTTAATAATACCAGCCTGTTTTACTATCCCATTGCAGGGCAAAGGCCTCTTTTCATATAGATAAGGTATGAGCTTTAATCATCACGCTTGCTCAAGGCAGATTGGCAATTTCAAACTTTTAAGTCCAGGTTTCCTCACGATGTTTCCCTTCACAGTCAGTCCGAAATGCCAAAGATAAACTTAAAAAGTACATATGATTTAAAAAATCACATTAGTACTTGCCCGGATACGAATCCACTACCTCGTGTTTACGAAGCGGGTGCCTTATCCACTGGGTCATTATGACTTACGATAATTTACCTTCAGCCTAAATTTTTGCTCATCATGCGTTGGTTTTAAATCCTTAACTCTTTATTGTTCAATTATTGTTTACAAAGCTACTTCTACATATCTCGACTTAATCTGAGAGAATTAAAAACGGGTGATTTAGCCAAACCCAGAATATCTGGCAACATTGGTGAGGCAAGATGGCGATGGTAGATGTATGATCAAATTACTCAGTCGGGTGGTACCTAGCATGTTATGTGTAGGTTGCAATTTGAAAGTTAGCCTTTGGATAAGGGCTACTTTTAATTTGTTTAACATATTTACGAACTTACGCTTTTATTCTGAAGGAGCGAGTAGAACAAGGTATCTCCGATTAATAACAGTACATACATGAATGTGTTATTTCATATTAGCTTAAAAACAAGATCATAAACTTACCTCCAGTTTCTGAACGGCTGATCAATGAAAAATTAACTAATCACCTAAGAGAAGAATTAACTAACCTAATAAACCAAATTAAGCTAATTATTCATGCTTTTAGGTACTTCTCATGAGATTTAACACGTGATTAGTTAATTTTTCGTTGATCAACCTTTCAGAATCTGGGGTTAATTACCAAACGAATATATTTGCTAAAGACACAACTCTTGCAGGATACCGCAGAAAAATGATTGAGAATTTAACACCACAAAAGGTATATCTCTGTCTCCCTCATTATTACAATCAGAATCTTTATAATTTCAGCCGTAAGACTATGTCTCAAGCACCTCTAACTGACCAAGACTGGCCTCTTCCATTGGTTGTCACATTTATAAGGTTCACAAAGTTAGTTGAGATCGTAAATTCACAAGAAATTAAACAGTAAGTAATAAAAACACATTGTTCTATTACGCGTCTTTGGACACTGCTCTGCTCCTGTTACCAGTAGCGTGATGGACCTGTAACCATCCACAAGAACTGGGCTATCATACGCAAAAAGAATTATTGAAATCCGACTGGTAGTTAAAGAGATAAGCGCGTTTAAACAAACAAACTTTTTCGCTTTATATAATAAAGAAGTACAGATTGAAATTCCTAAATACATAATTGAAATTGCCCTCGTATAGAACCCTTGATCTTTGACTTAATCAAAATAAAATTCTATTAGAACAATGAAGGAATAATTGGAACAAAATTCCTATTGTCTTATTGCCGATGAGAGACATCTTCAATGCCAAGAGCCCGACAAAAATCTACCGCGAAGGCAGTCTTTCTTTAAGACCGTTGATACGAGAAAAGAAGATAGAAGTACATGTAATAATAATACCATCCATAGGCGACGCCAGGATTTCTCTCAGGGGGTGCATCTTGAACAAATACTATTTATAGTTTGGGATGAGTGAAGAAATTGGATAAGACGTCATAGGGTGAATACGGAATACCATTTAGATAGCTACCTCTATGGACGCTTCAATTAAAAAACAAACTTGGTAAAAAAAAATATTGTCATCTTTTCTATGTATTTTTTCTCGAGAGGCTGAAGCTCTCCTCCTTACCTCCTTGCACCGTGCTGCCGGCGTCCATGATACCAGCCTGTCCTACTGCATGGCAAACTCATTTGAAGAAGGCAACGCTTGCTCGAGGTGAATTATTTTCAAAGTGGACTAGCGACTTAGCGACCCGTTCTAACTTAGCATCGGTACCTAACAAAAGTTGCGGATGCCTTGATTGGTTTGCTGTTGTTTTGTTTTATATGTGACTAGCTTTCCGCGGCGCGGTTTCACTCGCGTCTTTGCTTACTACTCTGCTCCCGTCGCTAGTAGCGTGATGTAACATAGCTTATAACATTCTTCGTGAACAGGGCTATCATACGGAAAAAAAAATTTCAAATCCGACTGGTAGTTACAGAGATTACTAACGTACAGTGAAGAAAAATAAGAAAAATATCATAGTAATAAAGTCGAAGTGACGATAGGCACAGATAATCTCTTTCTCAATCTTATTCAGCCTATAGCAGTTCACTTCTAGACATAGGTCTCTCCCAATTTACGACATAACACTCGGTCCTCTGCCTTTCGCATCCAGTCTACACCCCTTTTTAGTTAGGGGGTAATCTATTGGGGTAACGAACTTAAGGGGTAATTGGCCCTTCGGCACTCCTACTCACCGAAATCTCATTATAGTATGTAAACTCGGTAGGTACTTACTAGGCATAATCACAGATTACAAAACCTGTATAATACCCAGTATTCTATGAAAAGGTAACTTCTCCGGTCAATCCTGCCTACCAGTGGCGAAGCGTCCATATAACACGATACCTGCCGGCTTCCCTTTTAAAATATGCTCTGACCTTCTTATACCTATCACTGATGGAGTGTCTACTCAAAGTCTAACTGGCCTTCCGAAACTCAAATTATTTTAGTCCCACGGGCTTCCCTCCTCGGAAAAGTGACTGTTCGCTACTGCTGCCTACTTACGCTGAAACCAGCAAGAATCTACTACCGTAAGGGTCATAGAAATCTAAATATATTAAGATTTCTTTGGTAAGGGTGAAGAAGTCGTGGCCGTTCGATGACATTGACAGGTCACGGGTAACTTCTGGCTTGGCACAGCACAAGACCAGCGTAAATGGAATACACTAAGGAAGGCCTACACCCGGCAGTAGGTACCTATAGGCTGTGGATGATGATGACGATGGTAAGGGTCGACATACCTATGTCTAAAAGAGAGATTTAGGGCCACTCTTATAAGGTCATCGGTCAACCTTGTGAGATCTGCCCACGCTGCGTCTGCCGGTACGTGGTCGCCACTCTAGAAACTTTCTGCCCCAACGGCCGTCAGTTCTGCAAGCTATGTGTCCTGCCCACTGCCACATCAGAGAAGCAACTCTGCGAGCCACATCGGTTATTTTGGTTCGTCGCTGATTTCTTCATTTCTTAAACAATTGCCCTCTGAGCTACTTTGAGCCTTCTGATGAGACCCATAGTTAGCGACTACGTCTCTGCTCTATAAGTCATCACTGGCAAAACATACTAGTCAAAGACCTCAAGAACGAGAAGATATGCTACAATATATCTTCTCGTCCACACTACCGCAATGTCTCAAGACCTGTCTCCATAGGTAAACAAAATATTTTAAACTGAATTTATTGACTCATATATACATAATACTAAGAATCGTACCAACATAGTACCTAACATTATGCAATATTGCAATATAAGTTCGCGCCATTTTTGCTGCACTAGTTGCACACCACAGATAATACTTACCCATACGAGCGAGGATATATTAACATGCATGTGTGTGTATCTAGCTAGTTCGCTGTGGAATTTTCCCACCTTTCTCTGCGACTATTAACTGTACAACGTTATTTAATTGTACCTATACGTATTTACGTAAATTGCTATTTGTTTTCTTTGACTAATTTAACGTTTTGATTGTAAAAATATAGAATTGTTAAGTTTGTTTTATTTACAAGTTACTAAAAATAGATCTGAAAATTAATGACGATTTGGCTGAATAGTTAAATACCTTTGCATTTAAATTAATTTGTTACTTAATTATAACATTACTTACGTCTTTTTTCCAAGGAGTAGGCAGAGAATTAGATAGGTATGTATAACATCTAAGTACTTATTTATATTTCACCAGCTGTTTGGACCCATCCCATGTCGGACCATGTTGATCAGATGTTGACATTTATCGAGAAAAATGCCAGACTCCGGACTAATATCAACCGAAAAGTGTCCACTGCTGGACATACATAGGTCTCACCCATATACTGCCTCTATACTTACTTATCACACTTCTGTAGACACAATAGATGTTTTATTGTCATCACGGCCATATTCTTTTTACTGTCCCGGAAAGTGTTATTTATTATTTATTTTGATCTGAATTTCAACAGAAAATTTCAATAGCACCTTACCCAAACCCGGATGGTTTCCGTGCTAATTTAAATATACATACATAGTAAGTACTGAACTATTGAGGCGCTTATAGCTCGTTGCGATCACTGATTGATAAACCATTAGCGGGTTAAGCAAGATAGAGTGCGGCTGGCTCATGGATGGGTGATCGCATTGTAGTATTTAATCTGAGACTCTCCGTTCTTCGGAAGGTACGTTACAAGGTCGGTCCCGGTCCCGGTTGTTACGAAGTTGATAACAGTCGTTAGGTCAAGTCAGATGCCTCTATGGGGACCTGAAGCCTAATCCTGACACTAGGTTGATCACTAACCACTCAATATTTGATTTTGACTAAACCATTAACCAAATCTATACATATAATAAAATTGGAGTGTATGTTTGTAATATTGAAATAACTGTTTTTTACTACATGTATATGAATATATATACGGTACATACACCAAAATAACATTTTTTACAATTTTTATCTGTCGTTCGTTTGTTCCGGCTAATCTCTGAAATGGCTGGACCGATTTTGACGGGACTTATTATCAGGTACCTGATGTAATAAGGAGTAACTTAGGCTACGTTTATTTTAGAATATTTCTTTTATTTAAAAAATAAAGTAATGTTGATCAACTGCTAGGCGGAACGAAGTACGCCGGATTAGCTAGTTTATTAATATATTTTTAAATAATCAATTACGTAGGGTAACTTACTAATTGACCATTCATGTCGTAGAATCTTCTGTGTTCAAAACAAATCAAATTACGATTTAGTTAATATGTTAAATGTTGTAATAATTATTCTAAGTATTACCACGCTGAGGCCCCAGGTTTGAAATCAAAGTTTTAGAGTGACACTTGGCAAAGGAAAAAGGTATGTGTGGATCCCAGTAAATGGCGTTGTACAATCTCTGCTTGCCCCATAATTGGGAGACAAGAGTGAAGTTGTGTGTGTATGTATGAGTGACACTGATAGAACAAAATGCCAGCCTATTATCCTAATAAACCATATTATTGCTCTACTGCCGTGACGTCAGTAAAGGGACCTTTCAGAATATCAGTGCTATGGTATAACAACCAGTGCTGAGAAAGGTCCCTTTTTTGTCTCACCTTTGTTTTTCGTTTTTTTTTTTATTACCTACAGTGGCAGACGAGCCAACAGCCCACCTGATGATAAGTGGTATCTGTCGCTCATAGACTTCTGCAATGCCAGGGGCTCTGCGAAGCCGCTGCCTACCGTGATATTAATGCTCTCTTTAAACCTCGTTTGAAGAAGGACATGTCATAGCGTTTATCCATATTTATTTGTTTTACGATTTTGTGAGCATAGAATAAATATTTTTCTTTTATTTCTTCTTTTTTTTACAGTAATTTCTCTAAAGAGACTCAGGTCAGATTCGTTCCTGGGCCGGGTAAAAGTGATGATTTTGATTTTAACTGAGAAGTTAGTATTAGGCCGGGGCGCGGGCGTCTCGAGTTTTAGTCAAAAATGACATATGTTAGTAAATGAATAATGTTAGCGAAGTAATAATAGTGAAAGATAGAGAGAACAAAAAGTTATGATGAAACAAAATCTTAGTGATTTCATTACATCATTTCCTGCATAAACGACGCAGAGTAACAAACGTAACGATGTCGCTACTTGTGATGTAATTAAAGAAAAATATTTTTGAGTGATTGATTGTGTAAATAGTAGACATTTGTATGGTAGTAGATTTTTCTGGGTACAACATTTGTGGGTTTGATCCCCACACGAGACAAAACTTTGTGTGAAACATAAATATTTGTTCCGAGTCTGGGTGTTCTTTATTTATTTATTTATTGCACACAAAAAAATACATAACAAGGAAAATATATAAATAAAAATTATGTACAAAGGCGAGCTTAACTCAGAACTGAGTTCTCTAACAGCATACCTTAAGAGTGGAGTGGAGTGGGGTTCTTTGTGTTCGTTATTTGTATTTTTGTAAAGTCCTGAGGCTTATTCCTATGAAAAACTAATGTGAGTGTTACCCCATCGATCAGCGGACGCTTGCCGGTCCACATTCGGCAACTAATACTGCTTAATGTACTTACTAATCGAAATTATCTTTTCTAAAAAAAAAAAAAAAACATGGAGTTCTCCAAGAAAAGAGGTATATGGTCGTCAACTTAATACTCTTACCCCCCTTAGTTTCTGAAAGGCTGGTCAACGAAAAATTAACTAATCACCTGTTAAATCTCGTGTGAAGTACCTAAAAGCATGCTAAATGCATAGATAATTATTTTAATATGATCTAATTAGTTGCTAATAAGATTAAATTTGCCTATTTAGTCATGCTTTTATCAACCCAATTGGTACTTCACATAAGATTTAACAGGTGATTAGTTAATTTTTCGTTGATCAGTCTTTCAGAAACTGGGGGATAGTGTGCAAATTCAGGTTATGGTAAATACTTACCATAATTTGTCGCCTGTGTTGCACAAATACATATGCAGTATCTCTGACCGACGACCTGTTAAAGGCGGCAGACAACTGATAGGTGGGCGGCGAGCGACCAAGATTCCGCAAATTAGGGAAGGCCTATGTCCAGTAGTGAACGTCTTTTCTGCTGATAGGATGATGATACCAATAAATTTAATATTTTCTTTCGGTTTTTGACTGTGAGAATAAATAAAAATTTAAAATTTAAAAAAATATATGTCACTATAATATGTAATATATGCCGCGCAGCGCTGTAATGCACAGCCAGCAAAAGTGTACCATAGACTTGTGATTTAGTTTAAAATTAAATTTTAAATGTTCGTTCACAATTTAACTTTACATTTAAAGGTCGTATTAAATTTTTTTCATATTTTACCTTACCTAGCTTAGGTATTTACTTAGCTGTCTTCTGTGTAAAACAGTATCGCAGAGACAGAATTTTACTTTATATTTTTTCTGTTTTCTTGTCTACAGTCTATTTTTCTATATTCGAAATTCAAATAAATACCTACTCAATTATTTATTTTTAGTTTTGTCGTGCTCGTGTTTTTATTACGCGACTAGAAAGGATTGCGGAACAGCATTTACAAGTACCCAATACTATTTTACCAAAAGACCGTAACCCGGAATAAAAAACGGTGTCACATAGTACGTTTGAAGGTTAACCGGTTTTTTTTTTTCTGTGTGTCGACTATTATAATCACATGTTAGTTTTTCTATATCTTAATTGCATTATAAAAATACCATAATATAATTTATGATATTTATACTGTTCAAATTTTACTACACGCACGAATTGACAACAGGTATCAGCCATAAATATTTTAAATTTTAGAAAACTTTTTGACATTTTGAAATTTGAAGACTTTTTTATTGTTGTTAAAAAAAAATTGTAATTGTGCCTGGGTAAGCATAAACTTCCGCTGCGCTGTGATAAAGACAGTAGGTATGTACCGGTTTAGGATCCTTTTGTCATTAAATGATGAAGAAAACTGTACTTAATGTTAACAGAAATTAAAATTAAAATAAAAATTGCTCTATATTTAAAACTAATAACCTTAGACAATGCAATAAATTATTTCACACAATATTTTAAAACTGTCGATTTATTAATAAGGTCACCCAATCATTATGTCCGCCGCAAAAGGGTTAATGACATAATTCAGATGATGTTGTAGGGCTGCGCTTAGAAGCCATATATACCTTGAAATTGAAACTATTCGAATATAACTACATATTGAATGAAACACAACAATTTAATATGTATGATCTTTAAATTCGCAACGAACGGTATAATGTAAATTGAAATAAATACTTTTTTACATATTTTCCTTATTTTCTTTACGCGGTCACGATCCCAATATTTGTATACCTATTTACGATGTTTACAGCTGACTAGAGACAGCATCTCTGGTTTTCTGTCTCTGTTGTACAATACGACTGCTGTACACGACAACACTCGCTCTTAAAGCCTGTTAGTCTTTTCCAGCGCATTATGTTCCCATCTAATTTTGATCCTAATCCTAAACTGATTAAATGATTTGATTTGATTTGATTTGATTTGATCCTGGATCTTTTAAGTGAGACGTAAAAAACATTTAATATAGAGTTTCAGTTTAAGACCATGGCTTTTGGAATGTTGGCCACCACATCTGGATCCTACTGACTGCTTACCATCAGGCAGAATTCAGCCACTTTGGTAGGACTGTAGTGTCCTAAAATAAAAAAAATAGGTTTGTATGTATATGGTTTGTTGTATTTACACTCTACTACTTGTGGGCTTATCATCAACATCAACAGACCTAGACCCAAGCAGGAGGTGCTGGACTGTTACTTGAGCAACCCTCATCCGTCATCAAACGTCTACTATGTCCTGAGCCTTTTTAATTCATTCGTTGTCCGCTATTTTTATCTATGATGTCTTTGGTTATTGATGAGCATGCTAGCTCTGCGTCTGCCGATTTGTTACTGTAGACAACTATGCTTAATTTTTTTATGTAATGAAATTCAAATTATAATTAGATAAACAGATATCACAATCATATTTATCAGTCGTCAAAACAGAAACAAGGCAGTACCGCACGTTGTCGTTGTGCCGATGCAAGTGACAACCCTAGCAACAGTTCGTCGAACTCGACGTTCCAATTTTAATTGTAACTTTTTGGTTATTTACTATTAACCATAGACGACCGAAGTGAATGGGTTAACCTTTTTGAAAGCTTTCATAAATTATTTGATTTGTTTTGTCAAGTTTTGATTGTGGGAATTCGGTATAGGTTCAGTATTCGGCTTTTTGTACGGAAGGGGTACGCAGGGGCCTATAATAATCGTTTAGTTATAATATGCCATAGTACAAAGAACAATTGCAGACTAACAGTATAGGTACCGGACTAATACTGAAAGTTTCAATCCCATCACATTACCCGATTCGTGGATCGAACGCAAGGCTTTTGCGTGGCAGTCCGTACATAATATTACTGAACCACTGAGAAATGCAGTCTAATAGGATTCAAGAGTTTAATTGAGTGTAGCTAGGAGTGAGACATTTAGTTGTACGGTGATCTTTTACAGCAAAATACCAGCACCATGATGTCTTTTTTCTATTGTTAAACTCTGAACCAATGTCAAACAATGACTACATATTAAAAATTGGAATCCGAGTATATGTTAACGTTCTATTTTATG
Organism: Parascotia fuliginaria; assembly: GCA_963082885.1. Classification (NCBI taxonomy): domain Eukaryota; kingdom Metazoa; phylum Arthropoda; class Insecta; order Lepidoptera; family Erebidae; genus Parascotia; species Parascotia fuliginaria. The sequence goes on along the minus strand of OY720199.1, from coordinate 2,544,359 downwards.
TTCTATTTTTGAAAACTTAATTACCATTTTCTAAATTTGAAAAACCTCAACTGCAATTCAAAATTGGAAAGCGTCTTTAAAAATACAGTGGCCAAATTTCCCACGACATGAGCCCGGCCGCTATTCTCGACATACCAATTTCAAACTGCCATAAAATATAAAAATAAAAATGTTCATAAAATGCTCGTCATGCCGCTGGTTATCGATTAGAATTTTTTTTTCTTGATCCACGCAGACGCAAAGATATAAAATTTTTTACAGCCTCCCTACGCCTCCCCTTCTCAAAAATCTCGAAAGTAGGATGGGCGCAGTCTAGGGTGTTCCGTATGCCGATGCGACCTATCTAAGGATGTGACGTATTACAGCGGACGGGCAGTTTCAAACAGCCATTTTTTGATAAAATTTAAGTAGGTACCACCTACCCCTACAGGAACATTGAGTTGATCTACCGATACTTGGTCTAAATCTTTGTTTATCATTGTGTACGCATTAAGAATACAAATAAGTTAAAAAAATAAATTAAAAATCTACAAAAAATTACAGGTTTTGTAGATTTTTGAGTTTATTTTTCTAACTAATTTTCATAGGCTTATTTTATCAACATAAGCAGTGATGCACTATTAGGCAAATGTCGCCTGCATGCAACCTTGGAACCGGACCTTCTACTCCTAGCAGGTACTCGTACTATAGTTTTAAAGGCCTACCCCCCGGATGGCGTCCGTCTTCAGGAAGCGAAACTAGAAACAAAATGCTGAGTTTATGTGCATCGCAGAGCCTAAATTTTGTTAAGATTTTTATCCTCGACTTCACTGGATTTTCCCCCAAACTCTATACTCGTATAATATGTCCGTTTATTTAGAATTTTCGACAGAAAGACTCAATCTTTCATACAGGATACTAGCGCAGCTTAATAACATTGCGGTTTTATTTTAATCTCTGTAATCCGTATCAAATTCAAGACCAAAATACCTATAAATTATGTACAACAAATAAATAAAGAAAACGCCGAGTTAACAGCCGCCTGCGAGACGACAAGTCTACAACACAACCCAAACTTCCTCTTTACCAAACTTTAAAAAGTATGCAGCCCTGATCCTGTACTTTGGACTCACATTACGTGCAAAAAATCTATTTTGGCGGGTGGATTCGACATTAATATTTTGGTATCTTAAACCCACTTAAACGGTTACAAGACTCAACGGAAAATAATCTGTATTGTGTATTTCTTTATGGTCTAATTTTCTTTAAACAGCTGGAATGTAGAATTTTATATTCGAAATTCAAAACGGTACACACACACGCGCCGCGTGATCGATTTTTCGAAACGGCGGGAAGTTCGAGGAACAGTTGCCCCCCTATCCGCGTCCCCCCCACCCCGCACACTTCTATTACCCCGCCAATGCCTTTTTACAGCTTTTTTATTTTTTTCTCCTTTTTTATTCCCTCCTTGGATCTCAGGCTTCGTTTTACAGCCTGACCCAAGTTTTATATTTTTTTTTATTTTATAGCCGATAGCTATGTGCCGGCGACATTTTATATTATGGTAATATTATCTGGCTGACTGGAACATTGTGATAAGTTTTTATATTTAGAAACTGATTGGTTAGGCAAAAGCTTTTAAGCGCAAAGAAAATGTCTAAAGTTTATTGCTTGCAACTTATATATGTATAAATATTTTCATAGTCATTTTGCCTATACGATGTAGATATTGCGGCTAAATTTAAAGGAAGTCAAATGGGTCGTAGTCCGGTCTCTAGTTTATGGAACTACATACTCATCGTCTCTTGTTATGAACATCGTGGCGTATTTATTATTGCCTCTTCATTAAAATATTGTTATTAAATTGTCACAAAAAAATAGATACCCTAAGGAAAACATGTAATAACCTCGAAAAATATCGAAGTATAAATCAAATGAAAATTACTTTTTGAAATTCCAAGTAAAATATTTAAACGATTTAGGCCTTAAAAGATCGAAAAGTTCATATAGGTGAAGATCGAATTTATTATTATCAGAGGTACGTACTAGGAGTTTTAAACTCACAGTATCTGTACCTATCAAAGAGGTACTATCTATACAGAACTCTTGGTATAGATACGAGTCAATTGCGCTTACCCGGTATTTTTAATTTCCCTCGAGATCCGTCCCATGTTCTTAAGTAGTCCTGGAATATAACTTTATTTGATACAAAATTGTTAATGAAAAGATTCGGCGACAGAAAAGTTTAAAAACGTTATAAATAACTGAAAAGTTTCAAACTAAATGCCTAACACTAGATTATACCTACGTATTGTATTTCACGGTATATATATCCTTCGGTTTCAACACGGAGAAAATACTTCCTTCCTTCAGTTGGCATTGTTTCTTCTTAGAGAATGACCGACACAGACATGTTCATGGGCATGAGATAGGTAAGTTGTTCTCTTCGATTATACATATAACTAGTTACCCGCAGCGCGGTTTCAAACGGTTCTTTGGCTACTGCTCTGCTCCCGTCGCCCGTAGCGTGATGTTACGTAGCCTATAAACTAAACCAAGAACTGGGCTATCATATGCAAAAAGATTTATTCAAATCAAACCGGTAGTTTCAGAGATTAGCGCGTTCAAACAAACAATCCGAAAACTCTTCCGCTTTATATAGTAGTATAGATGACGAGCCCTGGGGTTTGGTGGTACTGTGTATGGACACACAGAGGTCGCGGGTTGGATTCCTGCTCAGTGCAAATATTTGTGTGCATGAACATGTATATTTGCATAGGCCTGGGTGTTTCTATGTATAATATGTATGTATTTAAAAAAAAAAGTATTTAAATATACATGTATATCCGCATTCTAGAACTCATAACACAAGCTATAAAATGCTTCTTATGCTTCCATCTATCTAAGGTATCTTATCGCAACCGAATTGTGAATATGCTCACCAATGAGTAAATAATAACATTTTGTAAGTATTATTTCTTTTTGTTTTATTTTAGTTTTCTTGATATCTATTTTTTTTCTCTTTTTCTCCACTTTCTAGTTTTATATAATGCATGCTGTGGAACTCTGTTATTGGCTTAAGAATCTCATGTCATATTACAACCATATCATGTACGCTGTAAAATAAGCTGTTGAGTTTCCTATAAATAAATAAATAAATAAATATGCTTACTTTGGGTCTAGATGGCGTTGTGTGTAGTTGTTGTGATATCGACTTTATTCTCTAATCCTTGGATAACCAAGTAGCTGCCGATTATGTAAAGAAAAAAGAAAGGAAGGAAAAATAAAAGGAACGAGTCTGAATGGGTAACTTTGCCAGTTAGTCCGTTAGTGAAATAAACTTTATTTAAAAACTTTTATAGCATACTTGGCCTTTATAATCGAAATCTTTTCGATTTTTTTTAATTCATCTGTCGGTATATTTTAGCTTTTATTAATGTATCTACTTTTTATGTCTGGACCTATCATGATGACGATGACTAAAACCTATTTATTAACTAGTTAGTCTGTATAAGGTTAACGTCCACCATTCTGCCAAATCATACTTACCTTTGCCGAATCTAAAGTGTAAATTATAAAAAGAAGTTACCTCGATGTGTAGGTACATATTACGCCATAAATAATTTAATAGAATAGAAGAATTGAAATCCTTTTTTATGTATTTTAACTAGCGATTCACTCAGACTTTGTCTCAATGTTTTCACGATATTTACAAATTTTCAAAATTCTTAACTTTTTACGCATACATTAATATAAACCTTCTAGAAAACATTCTCTGAATAATACTAAAACCCGTATCAAAATCAGTTGCGTGCTTTAGAAGTTAATGGGGAAACCAGACAGAAAAACAGCGAAGGTAGACTATTCAGAGAAGACACATAGCTCGCAGAACTAACGGTCGTTGGGGCAGAAAGGTTCTAGAAATCTAGAGTGGCGACCACGAGCAAGACGCACCGTGGGCAGACCCCTCACAAGGTGGACCGACGACCTTATAAGGGTGGCGGGCAACCTATGGATGGCCTCGTTGGCGTAAATTAGAGGAGGCCTATGTCCAGCAGTGGACGTCCTTTAGCTGATAAGATGATGATCATTCAGACAAGAGACTAGACATTGTTAGGTAACGTCTAAAAAAATTTAGGTAGTTACGAATATTTGTATCGTTATTCTCATACAAGGAAAATGGCTGCCAAAAATGTTTCAAATTACAATTTAAAAATAGAACTTTGGTTTTTAGACGACTCATGGTGACTGCTAGTAAAATTTTAGCTAATAGAAGTAGGTATTCACACCTTATACCTAATGCTATTACAATAAATGATTATGATATTGCGGCAGTTTTAAAAACATGTCTATTAAATTTGGTTGAATTGTATAACTACTAGGGTATCTATGAATTATTGTGCAATTAAAAAAAAAACGTTCAAAAATACACTTTTCTAAGGTACTTACGTTTACCAGCGCTACGCAACCAACGGTCCCTACCAATGAAGATCCCGCGTCTTTTAAGCGATGTAAAAAGCATCTGCATCTTACAAAACCGTACCTGTGGAGGATTTCCAGTAGTTTGTCACAAATCACAATAGGTTTTGGGGATGATGTCCATCATGGATTGCTTTGACAGGTTACCAGCAGAGTGGCGGCATTGTGCCTTACCTTAGATACTCGACTGCTATCGTAGGCAGTATATATACGCAAACAATTCTTTCTTGGGTTGTAAGTACATTATTATACCTAGTACCCACTTACTATTATTACATAATATTATTTATTCTGTGGTCGCTAAAGATTTATTAACAAACCACAAGTTTAAGCAAAATAGATAAAATAATGCAAAAGTTTTGTAGCCTTGAACGGCATGGCTACAAACTTCACATCCCTTTCGCTTTCTGTCCTCGGTGTTTGTAAAATTTGCAATGTGAACTATCTGAGCAGTTAAATAAGTATAAGATCGGTGCTTGTTCTTGTTCAAATGAGGTTTAAAGAGAGCAGTTTTACGGCAGACCGCGGCTTTTCTGAGCCTAGTATTGCAAAAAACTATGAGCAACGGTTGTCGTGAGGTATCATTGGGTGGATCTTCAGCCATTATGCAGTAGGTATTAGCGTATGGTAGTACTTACATTCTTGCTAGTTTTCGCGCGTTAGGCGGGAGATCTGGTGTTGCCAGAGAGCAAATATGTTCTTAAACTTCCAATTAAATGGTTACTTTTTTTTTGTAACTTTTAGTTTTTATTTTTGTAATCTTTTGCATGCTAATTTTTTTCTTTCTTTACTTCTTTTTCTTTCAGTAAGTAATGCGTCGGCATAATTGAGGAAGTATATACTACCTCATACATATTTGGCGTAAAGTAGGTACCTATTTGCATTTCGTTCCGTAAGTGAGACCGTGCCGAATGCTCAGTAAAACAATCGGCCCCCTTCCTTTTCCTTATCTATTAGTCCTTTCTCCTTGCAGTTTTGGTTATCCTACTGATATTATAAATGCGAAAGTTTGTGTTTGCAAGGCCTTAACGGCTGAACCGATTTAGATGAAAATTAGTAAGTAGGTACATAAATTCGGTGCCGCAGACGGACATAGGGTGCGAAAATAAATCGGTTTATCACATTACAAAAGGGCAATACAAAATTACCATAACAAAAACACTGTCATCTTATGCCAGCATAAGTTTATATAGCGTGAAGTTTTACTTTTCTAAGTGCCTAATAACGAGCTACTGTTGGCCAATGATCATTATTCAAACTTAATGACCCCGGCAGGTTCATAAACTCATTAAATTCATGCATTTACAGACTATTACGTAGATGTAATGTCAAGTGACGTAACATGCCGCACTATACGGTAAGAGATCCACGCTGGTTTCAGAATGAATGGGCCGGAGCAACCTTGGAAGTACTACCCTCTCATAGAAGATCGACGTAAGAGTAGTAGTATCCATACTATTGCTTTTCTTTTGGTGAGTGTGAGCGCTGCCTGCAGGCCCAATTTGACCCCTTTCCTTTCACATACCCCCACTTCCTTCAATATAGGCATCGACTTCGCAGAGTCCCTTCAGTCGTCCATGAGCGAAAGTTACCACTTACCATCAGGTGGGCTGTTTGCTTGTCTGCTACAATTGGCAATAAAAAAGCTATCGTGCAATTTTCGATTGGATATACTTAGTGCATAGAGTCGGCATTAGTATTACAATTATTGCACAATGTTCGATATTAAACCACGGTTTACTAAATTCCTAAGGTTTGTTAGTCATTAGACTGAGAGCGTGCATAGTCACTGCAGAATATAGGCCAGACCGCCTTGCTCAAGGTGGTTTTTCTACTTATAGTACCCAACAACGGCAGGGTTGGTGACAACGCTAAAAATATTAAATGAAACAAGAATTACAAAATATTTGAAGTCTTATTCCGTGTGAGCTTTTAGCAAAAAAACGTGCAATAACCAAAAGAAGAATCAACGGTAGTAGATCCACGCTGGTTTCAGCATGAAAGGGCCGGATCATCCGGGGAAGTACTACCCTCTCATAGAAGATCGACGTAAGAGTAGTAGTATTCGTACTACTGCGTTTCGTTCGGTGAGTGAGAGTGCCGGAGGCCTAATTTCCCCCTTTCCTCTTTCCTCACCCCCCTAACCCCATTCCCAGCCGCCATAGTGGAGGCCACCATACCAGCAGTTTAAAACGATGGCTTTTGGTATGGTAGCCACAACTTCTGGATGCTACTGACTGCTTACCATCAGGCGGGGTGGAGTAACTTTGGTAGGCTAATATAAAAAAAAAAGAACTTGTTTTATTATTTATTTCGCAGCGTAGACAGGCTGGCTCCAAAGGTCGATCAAATACGACCAGGTCAAGGTGGCACAAGCAATGGATGTGGGGGTTTCCGACCTGATATATTTGGAAAACCTATGACCAGCTATGGAGTGTGAATGTCTTTCAGATAAAATTTCTTACTTATTATGATAAAACTAATACGGCATTATTAAAACTTTGGAACAACATGATTCCGTAAAATAAATCAAACATCATTATAATGTTAAATTTATTTAAACAAATTAAAAATAGATAATTAAATTCCATGTACGCCTAGTAAGATTAAACGTGAGTAAACATTGATCGGGCATGTTCGGCCGCGGTCGTCAATTTCCGTCATTTTGGGGCTACGCAAACTGCGACAGACATTCTATTTTATTTATATACAAGCTATCCGCGGTGCGGTTTCACCAGCGTCTTTGCTTAATGCTCTGCTCCCGTCGCCAATAGCGTGATGTTACACAGCCTATAACCTTCCTCTAGAACTGGGCTATCATACGCAAAAAGAATTTTTCAAATCCGACTGGTAGTACCAGATATTAGCGCGTTCAAACAAACAAACTCTACCGCTTTATTTTAGTATATATTTTGCATAATCTGTGAAATACGTGGTTAACTTATTGATGATGATTCAGAACCAGTTAAAATGAAGATGCTTCGAGAAAGTTTTGAAAGTATTATTTTCAATAACAAATTATAATATTCGTCAGCGTCTGTCTACATCATGTTACATTCCTTATTTTTCGAGCGTATGTATGTGTGTATGTATGTATGTAATGTATGTATGTAGATATATATGTATGTATGTATGTATGTGTATTTCTATTCTATGACACGCTTTAAAGCATACATGGCATATTGGATTTTAACAATGAGGTGTCATTAGATTCGTAGGTATTATTGCGGGAGTGACATGCGTGTTTGATAATATTTCAATGTAGCGTCAGCACGAAAAAAAAGGGTTTCTTTCTTTTCGGTTTGTTTTAAGCAGGCGGGCCTAAAAGGTGTCAAATAAGTTTACGATTAACCTGATTATAACTATAAACATTACTGTATTCTCTAGGCATTACGACAACGTGCTAATAATAGGTACATGGCATGCATTGTCGACCGTTAAGAGAACATTGATGGAGAAAGGAATGAAAAAGGACTGAGGCCCTACCACAACATATTATAGCAATCTTACTTTGTCTCTATCCTTGTATTTAATAATACAAAAGAAAAAGACGAAACACAAAGTAATATATGAAACTAATACTGCTATAAGAGGTCGTGGTAGGCCCTCTGAATGGGTACCTAATTATTATTAAGCTTCCGCAAGCTCATACTCGTCCATACCACGGTAATATAAATAGTATTACCGTACCCATACTCTCTAACAAGTCGAAATGACCCAGTCGATAGGGCACCGCTTCGTAAACACGAGGTACGTGGGTTCGCAATGTGGTTTTTAAAGCATAATTATGTACTTTCTCAGTTTTTCTTGGACATTTCTGATAGACGGTGAAGGAAAATATCGTGAGGAAACATGGAATTAAAAAAAGTCTGAAATTGTAAATCCGCCTTGCTCATGCCTTCTTTATGGGAAGAGGCCTTTGCTCTGCAATGGGACAGTAAACAGGCTGGTATTATTATTATTAAGCTCATACTCATCAGTCATCAGGCGAATCGCAATCCTTATTGCCTTATTGAATCTGCCCTGGCTCTACGTCCCTCTGATTTCTGAAGAAGAGGAAAAGATCCATTAATGGATCTTTACAATAAATTGATTTTAGTGGATGCTAGGGATTTCTGAAGTTCTGAACATAGTTACGTACAATACTCAAAGCCGTCATTAAATTTGAATCTACCTATATCTACCGTGAGATTGCTCTTTAAACCATTCAAAATACAGTCACCGCTATCAGAAAACTGACGCTTAAAATGATTTAGTTATATTATTTTAGAAATTAAATTCTAATTTTATTATAATTATTAGTAGAATCTATTACGTGTATTTAATGAGTTTCCATAACTTTATATTAAGTGTACTAAGGCTATGTAATAATGAATCGTAGTTTATTTCTCTTAAAAACGTTTCACGCACATTAAGTCGATTCAAGGACTAAGTTAAGCAAAATTGAAAAACCGTGAGTCATATAATACTTATTTTTTGTAGCTGCGTGCTCAACAATGTTAGGATTTAGACTTTTAAGCCTCTTTGCATGCGGGAATAGCATGGCCATCGATTATAATCATCTCTCTTTCTCAAGGCGGATTGGCTATTTAAGCTATTTAAGCTACTTGGGATGACTGGTCAATCTTGGCATGGCATACATCTAATACCTAATTCAGTATTACCCTGTCATTTAATGTGACCAAGAGGTACACTTACCATTTTCTAAAAACCAGTTCAAAAGTTCATTTACCATTTTTTTAAACTATAATTGAAATTCTCTCTTCTTTTTCTTTTCTTAATCTTGGTAATTTTATGAGACAGTTAATTGGTAAAAAATATTTTGTATGGTTCTTTGGTTGCGTTAAGTGTTAAAATTGTGACTCATACAAAAGTTACAGCTTATAGTTCCCGCGTATTTCGTAGCCACAATCCCAACGAACGCAAGTAAAACTATTTACAGACTGCAGCCCTTCGCCCACCGACTATAACTTTTATTCCTTAAGTAATAAAGGCGATAATATTAAACACTGTCTGTCCTCAATTCATGAAGACATTTTATTTTGTGTCGCCTTGACATGTCATGGCAGCTATTTCAAATTTGACGGCAGTTTTCGATTAATAATAGCTAAATGATTAGTAAATGAACTAAAGATTTTTATTACTTATAGGTATTTTTTTTTTTTATTTATACTAAGCAGTTAAAATAATATTTATATGTAATGTAAGTAGGTCATATTCGTTAGTTTTATTTTTATGATGATTTTATACTGAGTATTAAACAAAAAATTAACGATGATGAAGGTCCTTCATCATCGCATACTGCTGAACTCCAAGTTGCCCATAGTAACTACCTTGCCAATCAGAACAAAGTAAGTATAGGTATGTACTGCGCGTCCCTGATCTGATCACATAGACCTATTCCTAATATTTCCATCCAGCAGCAGTACATTATAGAGAGCACCTGTGGAGCCGATTTATAATATTAAGCAAAATTTAATATTATTAAAATACAAAAAGCCTGTCTGCATATAACATATATTGAAAATAAATAATCCCATTTGTTCTCGTCCTGACGCTACATTGAAATAGTTTGTAAGTAGTGTTAGAATAATGTTTTGATGTTCATTAGATTTTGTTCATAAATCATAATATATGATTAACTGTATATTAATGAAAACATACAGTATCTCAATTGACTTATTGTGATTGGTTGATATGCTTGGCTCTGATTGGTTGTCGTTACAAGTTCCTGTTTTTTTGGGCAGAGAGCGGGAATATGAAATATATATAAACTCTATACCCAATGTTCTTGTTAACCTATTTTTTTTGTATCAGTTTACTGTTTGGTGTGTATGTTTTTTTTTTAATTTTCATGTAAAGTTTTGTGATTGTGTAACTGGCAGGTGGTGCAGAGTCAGAAGTACTGCATCAGTAGTTGTGTACGTATATTTAATTTATATTATCATTTAAGTGTATTTTCTATATTTATTTAAATATTTATGATATCCGACGATAGTGACTCCTTCCATTCAGCTAATAATTCCATAAATTCATCGAATAACGACAGTTTTACTTCGCTCCCAGATACTCTTGGTGGTATTGTGCGACAGACATTTGACCTTACCACTTGCTGTCAATTCAATGTTTGTCACATAAATGCGCAGAGTATTCCGAGCCATTATAGTGATTTATATGAAGCTTTCAGTGATGTCAACGTTCATGCCATCCTGATTTCAGAGACTTGGTTGAAACCTGATCTTCCATCTACCACTTACTCTCTTCCTGGTTTCATTCTCATTCGGAATGACAGAGTGGACAGGAGAGGGGGTGGAGTTGCCGTTTATCTACGTAGTTCTCTTCCTTATAAAATTCTATCTTCCTCACCGCCCACTTATTCCTCTTCTGCGGAATTTCTATTTCTAGAAGTTTCTGTCAAAAACATTAAATCTGTCTTAGGTGTTGTCTATTGCCCCCCTTCCGTCGATTACTTCTCCAGTCTCGAACCGATTCTGGAATCTTTAGGGTCAGAATATGCTCACCACATCATCATGGGCGATTTTAACACAGATCTCCTTTCCAGTAACTCCCTTCGTTCTCGTAAACTCCTCCAGATTATTGAGTCCACCAGCCTTCATGTCCTCCCGTTACAAGCCACTCATCACAACATTGAAGGACTGGATACCTGGCTAGACCTAATCCTGACCTCTACTCCTACCCTGGTCCAATCCCATGGTCAAATTCCAGCCCCTGGCTTTTCCCGCCATGACCTAGTATATATTTCCTACAAATTAAAGCCACCCAAACCGCGTCCCAGAGTTCTGCACACGCGTTGTTTCGGGCGAATTGACTTTGAAATGTTGCGTAAGGATGCCTCAGAAACAAATTGGGATCCTCTGATGGCGGCTACTACAATTGACGAAAAGGTTGATTCTTTCACAAGCATCGTTGTTAGTCTATATGACAAACACGCCCCCATCAGGAAAGTCAAATTAAAACGCTCTCCTGCTCCTTGGATGACAAGAGGCATTCTGATGGCAATGAGGCGTAGGAATCGTGCATTTCATAAGTTTAAAAGGGAGCGTTCGGACGATAATTGGTCACACTTCAAGACTGCGAGAAATCGGTGTAACCAGATGATACGCAATGCTAAACGCCGTTACATTACAGACAATATCAACTCCTCTTCCCCTGCCAATATCTGGAAGTTTCTCGGGACGCTAGGTATTGGCAAACAGCCTTGCTTTGATCTGCCGTTGATAGTTGGTTTGGATGACATTAATCGTCATTTTTCCACTCATCTCCAAATCGATCACCAAACCAGGTGTCAAACGGTGGATTATATAGCTGGTTTACCCCATCCCGACGTCGAGCCTTTTAAATTTTCTCCAGTCACTCCGGGTGAGATTAAGAAGATAATCCTGTCCATCAAATCCAATGCGCTTGGCGCCGATGGCATCAGCCGCCGCATGATCCTACCTATCCTAGATTTCCTTATTTCTCCCCTTACACACATCATCAACTTTTCACTCTACGACAACTCCTTCCCTTCTCCGTGGCGTAGAGCCTTTATTGTCCCCATTCCTAAAATTGCCAATCCTTCTCTTCCTGAACATTTTCGACCCATCTCTATCCTTCCCTTTGTTTCAAAAGTTTTGGAGGCTTGTGTACATAGACAGCTCTCGCACTTCGTATATCAGAACAACCTCCTAAGTCCTCTGCAATCTGGTTTTAGGCCTGGACATAGTACCACATCCGCTCTCCTAAAAGTGACTGGCGACATCAGGGCCGGTATGGAGGACGGGAACGTCACAGTCTTGGCTTTGATTGATTTCTCTAATGCCTTCAATGCCGTAAGTCACGACATCCTTCTGGCAATCCTTACCCATTTCATGATCTCACCCGTTGCACTGGAATGGTTTTCAACATATCTTCAGGGGCGTCAGCAGTCGGTTCGCCTTAACGAGTCCTCAACTTGTTGGCGTGGCCTCGACTCTGGTGTACCTCAAGGCGGAATTCTATCTCCATTATTATTTTCTATTTTTATCAATCTCATTACCCCCAATCTTCAGAATGCGTATCATCTTTACGCCGATGACTTGCAGTTATATTCACAGGCAAGCACATCAAACATATCACTTGCTATCTCAAGCTTAAATAAAGATCTCGCTACAATTATGAGTTGGTCTGATAAATTTGGCTTGTCAGTGAATCCAGCAAAATGCCAAGCAATAGTGATAGGCAGTCATCGAATGATGTGCAGACTAGACCTTAAAACACTCTCTCCACTTATATATAATGGTCTGCACATCCCATACAACGCTACTGTTAAGGACCTTGGACTACTTTTAGACTCTACACTTAACTGGCGTGCACAGGTTACCAGTGTGAGCCAAAAAGTCACAGGAATTCTGCGTGCCTTTTATCGTCTAAAGAACTTTCTACCTTTTAAAACAAAGACAATGCTTGTGCAGACTCTAATCCTTCCCGTTGTCGACTATGGTGATGTGTGCTATTATGACCTGAATGCAGACTTACTCAACAAATATGACCGACTTCTTAATAACTGCATTCGATTCATCTTTAATCTTCGTAAGTATGATCATGTGTCTACCTATCGTTCCGAATTAAACTGGTTACCTATTCGTCAACGCCGTAGCTTGCGTGCTCTCACTACACTCTATTCTATTCTTAACTCTCCTTGTTCCCCATCTTACTTATCTCCTTACTTCCAATACTTGTGCTCCATACATGACAGAAACCTTCGCTCGTCAAATAACCTTCTTCTTACCTGTCATTCACATACGACAGATTTCATTCACTCCTCTTTCATAGTCCAAGCTGTTCTTCTTTGGAATAACCTTCCTCTAGAAGTCAGGATGTCCACTAACCGTTTAACATTTAAGCTGAAAGTTCGAGCTCTCCTCTTCGAAAAATTGTTGGAATCATCTCGTTGATTATCCATACTATGATATGTATATATATATATATATAATATATCTTTATATTTATTTATATATTGTAATTATATATTAGTCTCTAATAAATAATATATTACTTTTATGTAAGTATTAATGTATATTTCATGTTTATATATATTTAATTTCCGTATCTTATCCATTAAAATCTGTGTTCTTTTACAAACACCCATTAATATCACTCTGCTTCGTTGACTGCACCTACTTCGAGTGTCTCTTCACCACCTTGGGTTGACTGGTAGAGAATGCTTTTAGCATTAAGTCCGCCGTTGTACTTTTGTGCATGAAGTTCAATAAATAAATAAATAAAATAAATATGGTTTCGGACTAGAGTCTTTTGTTTTTTTTGTTTAGGGAGATATTCATAACGCTGTAGTAATATGGAAGACTGATCAAAACTAATAAAAGTGTGCTTGTGACAAATATTAAATGATTAATTACTAAATTAATTTAACATTACAGAGTTTCATTCCGTCTGTGTCTGAATGTTCAACAGTAGGTACCTACCCTATGTTACTCCCATAGTCAATACGAATCTAATGACAACTTAAGTTAAAATCCATAAGCCATTTATGCTGTAGAGCGTGCCAAAAAAATAGACATAATATATACCAACAACATATATACATACGCTCGAAAAACATTACCCTCCATGACGTCGGCAGTCGGGCAAAAATAATAAATAAACGTAAAATTAATAGTATGTGATGAACACTTCCAAAGTTCAAATCAAGTTTCGTAATCGTAAATCATAAATATTTACAACGTAGTTTAAAAAAAAAGTACAAACGTCAAAATTGCCGCGCATAATGCTGTCATTCAGTCATTTTCGTTCAAGAATGAATCTCGGTTATAAATATTAATTAATACCTAAGTTGTAATATTTTGCGGTTGTAAATTATGTTAAATGTAAATTTAGTTGAATATTTGTTTATATATAGTAGGATCTTTTCACACTTCCAGCACCATAAAAGTGAAAACCTTTGGTGAAAGGCATTACATGTCACAGATAATGCAAACAATTAATTTTATTTAAATTTTTAATTTTTTTTTGAATCAATAAAGTATTCTTTTGCATGAAGCTCTGAAAAGACTGAACTGTAAATACAAATTCAAAATCTTTCTTCTAAAAATGTGGTATACACAGGTGGTGTTATTAAAAGTTCCATCACATTTGCCATCTCAAGTTCATGGCCTACAAATATTACTACTTATACTGAATAACATTATTAGTAAATACTAAATTAAAATTACATTAACATTCGAAAACGTCCACTGCTTGTAGAAGGATATGATATAAGGGTAGGTACTAGACTAATGGTAGACAATCTTGTCTTTAAAAACAAGAATTGGCTGAACGAGTGAAGTTTTCACTAAATAATAATTACTAGACAAAAAGCCTGCCTGTCTTTTTACCAAGCACAATAATATATTTTTTAATGTACTATATTAAAGACGCGTTTACAATTCTATCAAAAATAACCCCTTTTTCGGTTCATTTTGCGGCAAAACGATAAACAATTTTATATATCTAGCAGATACTACAAATAGAATGGTTCTTTATCTTGTGATGGGACGTGTTTTTTTCTAATAATATTTATTTTCAATGTAGTAAAAACCGTTGTTCTTTGACTCTCAATGCAGAATTTACGAAATCGTGTTGATTTCGAGACCTGTTTTTTTCTTATTATATTCAAAATATTCTTAATTTAAAAATACCAAAAGTTAGCAAATATCTTCAATTCATAAAATATCAGACTATTTTTTTAACATTTTACAAATTAACACGAGTCACGAGAATCAATGAAAAATAATATCGTCGTTTTCCATACATTTTGCTATGCAGCGTGAATCTTGATGCATTGTAATAAGACTTATTTTGTTTGGTAGTTGTTTTCATCGCATTGAACAGAGCTTTGTGAACAAGAATCAGTCCGCGCTCGGCGCCCGTCGTTAGTGGACCTGTGTCGCTTATCGGAAGCTGCTCGACTCGTAAATTTCGTTGTATAAACACAATGTAGTTGACAATACTAGATTTGATACTTACAAGAGTTGCAAGCATTTTATACGAAATAGTTGTCAAGGTATTATTATTATTATTATTATATTATTATTATTATTATATGATGAAGTGACCTGAAGGTCTACTTCGGTGACTGCTACTGGAACTAGCTAACGAGTAGAGCTAGGCATACCGAGTATGGGCTCGTTTTGTTAGGTATGATGAGACCTTACCACCGGACCAGATGGATTGACCTGAAGGTCTACTTTGGTGACTGCTACTGGAACTAGCTAACAAGTAGAGCTAGGCGTACCGAGTATGGGCTTGTTTAATTAGTTATGATGAGACTTTACCACCGGACAAGATGGAGTGACCTGAAGGTCTACTTTGGTGACTGCTACTGGAACTAGCTAACAAGTAGAGCTAGGCGTACCGAGTATAGGCTCGTTTTGTTAGTTATAATGAGACCTTACCACCGGACATGTTAGAGTGTCCTGAAAGTTTACTTCAGTGACTGCTATTGGAAGTAGCTGATTAGTAGAGCTGAATGTGCCTTCTGGTCACTCCATCATGTCCGGTGGTAAGGTCTCATCATAATTAACCTAACGAGCCCATAATCGTTATACCCAGCTCTTCTAATCAGCTAGTTCCAGTAGAAGTCACCGAAGTGGTATCAGGACACTTACGCGAATCCACTTGCGCAAAGGACATTTGCGCATTGCGCGAAAGACTTTTGCGTGAATGGACATTTGCGAGAAAGAAACTGGCACGAAAACTTTTGCGTGAAATATGATAAAACAAGATTCTTAAGTCAAATTTAATAATAGCAGCCGCCATTTTGAACTTTGCTGATTTTGTACCTATTGCTTTCAAAATCGATACCTGAGTGTCCCAGTGATGACGAAATACGAATCTTAAGTCAAATTTAATAAAAGCAGCCGCCATTTTGAACTTTGCTGATTTTGTACCTATTGCTTTCAAAAACGATACCTGAGTGTCCCAGCGATAACCGAACACGAATCTTAAGTCAAATTTAATAAAAGCAGCCGCCATTTTGAACTTTGCTGATTTTGTACCTATTGCTTTCAAAATCGATACCTGAGTGTCCCAGCGATGACGAAATACGAATCTTAAGTCAAATTTAATAAAAGCAGCCGCCATTTTGAACTTTGCTGATTTTGTACCTATTGCTTTCAAAAACGATACCTGAGTGTCCCAGCGATGACGAAATACGAATCTTAAGTCAAATTTAATAAAAGCAGCCGCCATTTTGAACATTGCTGTTTTTGTACCTATTGCTTTCAAAATCGATACCTGAGTGTCCCAGCGATGACCGAACACGAATCTTAAGTCAAATTTAATAAAAGCAGCCGCCATTTTGAACTTTGCTGATTTTGTACCTATTGCTTTCAAAAACGATACCTGAGTGTCCCAGCGATAACCGAACACGAATCTTAAGTCAAATTTAATAAAAGCAGCCGCCATTTTGAACTTTGCTGATTTTGTACCTATTGCTTTCAAAATCGATACCTGAGTGTCCCAGCGATGACGAAATACGAATCATAAGTCAAATTTAATAAAAGCAGCCGCCATTTTGAACTTTGCTGTTTTTGAACAGATGGCTTTCAAAATCGATACCTGAGTGTCCCAGCGATGACCGAACACGAATCTTAAGTCAAATCTAATAAAAGCAGCCGCCATTTTTAACTTTTGCTGTTTTTGAACCGATTGCTTTCAAAATCGTCATCTGAGTGTCCCAGCGATAACTGAACACAAATCTTAAGCCAAATTTAATAAAAGCAGCTAGTAATTTGAACCTTGTGGTTAGAGAACCGATTTCTTTCAAAATTGATATTTCTGTGTCCTTGCGATAACCAAACACGAATCTTAAGTCAAATTTAATTAAAGCAACCGCCATTTTGGGCTTGGCTTTGAGATTGCTTTTAAAATCGCTGGGATACTCACTATAATTATACATTTTGTAAGCAAACAGTTAAAAAATTGCAAATTTCAAAATGGCGGCTGCTGTCATTAATTTGACTTAAGATTCGTGTTTGAACACTCAGTTATCGATTTTGAAGGCAAACGGTTTAAAAATAGCAAAGTTCAAAATGGGGGCTGATCCATTCATTTTGAGTAAAGATTCGTGTTCAGTCATCGCTGGGCCACTCAGATATCGATTTTGAAAGCAATCGGTTTAAAAACAACAAAGTTCAAAATGGCGACTGCTTTATTTATATTTGACTTGAGATTTGTGTTTGGTCATCGCTAGGACACTCAGATATCGATTTTGAATGAAATTGGTTCTATAACAGCAAAGTTCAAAATGGCGGCTGCTTTTATTAAATTTGGCTTAAGATTTGTGTTCAGTCATCGCTGGGACACTCAGATATCGATTTTGAAAACAATCGGTTCAAAGACAACGAAGTTCAAAATGGCGACTGCTTTAATTAAATTTGACTTAAAATTCTTGTTTGGTCATCGCTGGCATACTCCGATATTGATTTTGAAAGCAATCGGTTAAAAAACAGCAAAGTTCAAAATGGCGGCTGCTTTTATTAAATTTGAATTAGGATTCTTATTTAGTCATCGCTGGGACACTCAGATATCGATTTTGAAAACAATAGGTTCAAAAACACTTTCAAAAAAACTTTCTCGCAAATGTCCATTCACGCAATGTGTGACTCCATGCCCACCAAAACTAATTCTAAGTACAAAATAAAAAACATACTACTAGAAATTTCAAATACAAGTCATTCCAATTAAACAAAATAAAAATTTATTTCGAAAGTATCAACGTGAGTTTATTTTCATATAATCGCCTTAGTTAGGCTGACCTATGTATGTGTGTGTGAAATATGTTTATGCATTGGTGCGATTCGATGCCTATGATTTTTGAGAACGCGTCCTTAATCGCTTAAAACTCTTGGGATGGTGTCCACTACTTCTAGAACTCGCTTACTACCAGGCAGAATTATTTCATTACCCTACCACAAAAAAGTCCCTAATATTTTGAAAATAGTATTATCAGCACAAAATATTCGATTGACCACCAAAAACCAAGCTAAGTTGAGTCTATTCTTAACTTCGTATAACGGTGTAACGGACTATACTATATAATAGTTTCTAAAAATAACTCATGACAAATTAATACTCTGTATGTATGGTATTTAGACCGGAAACGTAACGGTACGCAAAAATAATTGATTAGGTTTTTTTTTATTGTTTAAACTGGCGGTTAAAGCTGTCAACACTCCTTAATTCTACTGACGTCCCTGGCAAGAAAATACCAGTAGTAGGGAGAATTGGAATACTTTTAGGGAATACCTTTCACCAGCAGTAGGCCAACCCTTTAAGCTAATAAAAAATGTAGAATATTCACCTTTGAATAGTGACAAGCTTCTGTTACACAGAGCGAAACGTCGGATTTATATATATATATATATATATATATATATATATATATATATATATATATATATATATATAACCTACCTTATCGGGAGAAGTCGTGATAATACAACTAATAATTATTCTGTGATAAATGAAAGTACGTTTTATCATAACTAACATTAATAAATATCATTGGAATGCGTATTGACTACCACATAAAAATACCAAAAATTATTACTGTCAATATTTTACATGAATAATTTAACAAATATCTGTTAGTTATTAAATTACATTAAGGTGTAAAATAAAATAAACGAACAGCCATTATTAACTGTCTTATTACAGTGTTGCTAGAGTGAAATTAATATTATTTACTTGGCATTCTTGTATTAGTAGGTTACATGTCAACGTTTGAAAATACAAGTTTTCAGTAGTAAAGTAAATATGTGTTGTAATAGCCTTTTTTATAGAGGTTAAAGGTTTAAAACCGGACAACTAATGTACCTAGTGTCCTAGTGTTTATTTAATCTCGTAATAGACGGTTCGTACACTGCCCCGCACTACGCTGCGGGGTGCGTAGCGAAGGAACATCTACAACGCGCGTAAATGCGTTTTCAGTGTGTTGCACCACGCGTGATTTGTATACAAAGAGAGATACTTACAAACAACGCAAGAACACGCACGCCCGCACTCTAAGCTCCGTAATGTGGGTCAGTGTGTAAATCGTCTTAGGAAATAAGCTCTGATGGTACTTTACAAACATTTAATTGAAGGACACAAAGTACAATCAGACTCGGAACAAACATTTATGGATTGCACAAAATTTTGTCCCGTGCGTCTTTATTATATTAACCTGTCAAAGTAACAACACTCTAATGGTAACCAGTGGGATCCAGAAGTGGTGGACCTTAATTTTGAAAGCCATCGTCTCAAACTGCCGCCACGTTGGCTTTCACTAAAGCGGCTTAACGAGATGCTTTTTCAAGAGCTAGGGTCAAAATTAGATCCTTAAGTTTTTGCAACCGAATTTATATTTTGTAAAATTTTAATATTAAAACAACAATTTAATTTATACGTCTTGTAAACCAAAACTCGTTTGGGACTCGATGTACCTACGTTTTTTATAATACCTATTGACGTCATAAACCAACCTTTAAATAAATTTAATCAAAAAAAGCCTCATTCAAAATGCTTATATATTATACTCATGAATATTTAAATAATATAAAGGCATGGAACTAGTTGCTAGCTAAATATGATGTGCCGAGAGTCTGAAGAGACTGCATTGCATGTCCTCTGTTCATGTGGACTACTCATGCACAAAAAATGCATTTATTTTCGACAGCACCAGGCGCAACTAGATGTGATACAGTCTCTCTCTGCTCTGACAACCTGAAAGTTCCTAGACTCTATAGGACTAAGCAGGGAACTATAAATAACAAGGTCGCTACAATAGATCAATTCTGGTCTCAATTAACAAATACAAATATATCCCAATAGACCCTACCAGAGATATTGATGCAAAAAGTTTCATCCCGATAACCAAACTCTCACACGTCAACAATAATCGTTTTATATGTTCTGAGATCGCATGCACTTCCATAGCCAACCGACAATCAAAAAAGCTGTATTCCTATATTATATTAAGTATTAAGTCTTAAACAATTAATTATACACCGCCCACTTAAACAGATCCGCTATATTTAGCGTGTACAAAATTATAACAAAACCGAATCGAGCTATAAAATGTTAATTCGAAAAAATATATAAAAAACCAGTATCATTAAAATCCGGTTTTGACTTTAAACTCGTTTAATGGTCGACGAGTCTAAAAATAGAATTGAATATTTGTAGCTTTCTAATTTTGGCTTGTGTTACGTCATCCCAACGGTACCAAATACCTATTAAATTGAAAAAAAAAACTTGGACAAAACATTTATTGGTAAAAACTGGTTGCGAAGTGAAGGCTCTGCTCGTTAAGCAATAATTTATTGTAACAATTCTTTTGTTTTTCATACGCGGTCTTGGATTTTGTCATTATAGAACCATGTCGAGTAGGCAGGTACCTCGTGTTTGACCTAGGCCTTGAAACGGTCAAAACCACAAGAAGAACTAATTAAAAGGCTCTTGTTAGCATTCATTGTCCACGTCTTGCACATTGCGCGGAAAAATTCCTGCAACCCAGAAAAGCTTAGGTATCTGAAACTAGGCTATCATATGGAACAATAATTATTCTAATCCGACTGGTAGTTTTGGAGATAAGCGCGTTCAAACAAACGAGTAAACACTTCTGCTTTATATAATAGTAGGTAGGTAGAAGTCTCCACTGAACATACCTAAGTGGCTCAAAAAAGGAGGTCCACCGTCGATTTTTGCAAGGCGGGTTGTTGATACGAGTACCTTGCATAAACGTTGCGTGTTGTAGTCCAGTTCTTGAGGAAGGTTAAGTCTAAGCTATGCAACATCACGCTACTGGCGACGGGAGCAGAGCAGTAAGTAAAGACGCGGGTGCAACTGCGCTGCGGAAAGCTAGTCTCATTACAAAACTAATTCAAACCATAAAAACGTCATTCTATTTTCGTTTTTGAGTAATATTTTGTTTTTCTGTTGCTTTTGTAATCATCATCATCATTAAAATTCATAAATAATAAGAATAAATGATTCATGTTAATAAAATATAGCTTTCGTAAGTTTAAAGACGATGAAGACGCATCAGCAGAAAAACGTCCAGTGCAGGACATATATTATGCCTCCCCAAAATCTCGCCATCTTGACCAGTCGAGAACCACTCTTATCCAGGGGTTGCCCGCCACCCTTATAAGGTCTTCGCTCGATCTACCTTGTGATGGGTCTGTGAGGGATCATATATTTTGAGGTCTGTCGGGGGTTATCTTTTATTGTTTATTTTGATTGGTTGAAGATCTAAAATTGTGACGTCAATGCCATGTAAATAACCTGCAGTAATTAAATACCGCTATGGAAAAATACCGTATTATTAATGCCTTTTTAAAAAAATAATTAAAATAGACTAAAATAAAAGATTATTATCAGAAATCGACTAAGTAACACCGTAATTGTATAAAGTTTTGTATAAGTGGAACTAAAGTTAAACAATTTAGAATTATTTTTCAAGTAGCACTTCTTGTTTAGTGGTTCTAAAATGGTAACGCATAATTATTTTATGTAAAATATTTAAAACTATTTCAAGTTAGGTACATGAACCTCAGATCTAGTGTACGTATATGATTGTGACGAAAAATAACTTATTTTGATGTCATGTTAACGTGTTTAACGTATAATACTTCACATGCCCGAAGGAGGGTTTAATGTCGCTGTTTTTATAGTCTTATGTACTTTCCAAGTTAAGCTAGAACGCTGAAAACATCGCGAGGAAACCTGGACTGTAGCAAAATCGAGATGAGTAAGTAGATAAGTAAGTACATATAAAATAGTGGACCAAGCAAAGCACAAGGATCTTGAATGTCGAAGTGCTGGCCGAAATCATTAGATAGCAAAGTATTTTGATTTTATCATGTTTTTATTTAGGTATATTATCATTAAGATATTTATATTTATATAACTACCACATAAAATTATTGTAAGCAGGTAGATGTTAAACTTAAATGCTATTTTTTGTGTTAAAAAGCGAAGTTGTAAACTTAAAACTTTAACTCGTGTCCAAAGTAGTTATTAGTTTAGTACGTAGTTACCCACTTAAATTTATTTTGGTTTACATTCAGGATGATGTATATTAAATATCAACCATAAAATCTAAAAACAAAATTATGTACTTAATGAAGGTTACAAAAACTAAAACTGCGCAGTGCTTCGATTTGGAAAGCGCAACTCAAGTGTTGTCGATGTCTTCAGGGTCGCGTTTTTGTTTGTTTTGACGTAAGCTAAAAATGGCCTTCACGTGACAAAATATAAAAAATTGAGATTTGATTTTGACTTACTTAATTTTTATTTTTTTGCGGTTTTTACCATTTTAAATAACATTAAAATGTTGATAACAGTCGAATGCCTCTACCTATATTAAAATATTACAGGCGACCTTTACAAATTCTGTCACTATTTTAGGTTCATAGGTTGAGTAGGTTGACTATTAACCCCTCGCTAAGAAGAAGAATCCACGAAAAGATTTTACAATGGACATTGGTAAAAATAGAAAACCAACACTTTAAACATTCTGCGAACTTCCGTGTTTGTTGCTAAGTAGTTCTAATAATCGGTGGTCCCGGAAAGAATTCACAATAAGCTGCCACATGAGTAGATAAGTCCGTCTACCGTCTTGCCGCCAAGGCACATATTATTAAAATTTACTTAAAAGGTAGATACTTCCTAGTTAATTTAATACCTACCTATATAATAGCAACGTCAAGTTATTAGATATTCTTGTTTGAAAATATGACAAAACAATAGTTAATAATTTGTTTTAAAACTATGATAATGATGTCTAATACCTATTTTATTTTCCCGCCAAACATTTTGTAGGTTCAAGGTCATGGCAAAAACATTGCCACAATCTCATTACTTACTAAAAGGTTCAGAATCACTGCTTCGCGGCATCCACTGTCTCCAGAGAATTCAAAACAGTTATCTTCACGAGTTAGATGCGTTTCAAATAACTACAACAATTTGGAAAATTCCACCTTGAAATAAACTTACACTTACCTAATAATCGGAGTCCGGAAACCCGCTGGTCATTGAACTAGATAAACTTATCACAAATAATAAAAATAAGTACAACTTTGTACTTTAAACATTAAATACATATCGAGGTGTTAAATACTAAATTGAATTGAATAACTTTCCAGAACTAAACGTAAAAGGTTACGTCACATTTTTTTCGAACTGACCTTTTGGTTTTTTTGTTGTTGAACAAGCCACGGCAACGGAAAATTTTCGATCAGCCAGCCATTGCGTTAGCGGACTGTTAAATTGTTTTTTTGGTTCATTTACACAAGAATATTTTGTGAAGTTATGTATAATAGTATACTTACTAATAGTAGATTAATTTAGATTTAAGTAAACACATTATTCTTTTTAAAGACGGAATATTAAATTATAATTTTCTAGAATAAATCATTAAAAGCATTTTTTTTTAAATCTACAATGCAAGTTGCAGCTGCGGTAACACTCAGTTAGAAAACCTCAATAATTGGCATTGACCGCGTGTCTCACCATTGAAACAAAAACTCAACTTTGTGTTCATGTTTCTTGCTCTTAGGCAGTTCATAGACAAAATGTGTTGTTGTTTCCTAGAGTTCTAGCAGAATATCATCATTGGTTTTAGCAATCTCGTCCCGTACTTAATTCAAATTTATTATCTGATAAAATGTTTCAGTATTATGCTTATTAGTAGGTGGGGCATGGCATGAAGTTATTTTTAGCAGATTTGTTATAGTAATTACTAATTAAGTATTTAATTAATGAGTGCCACGAGCATTTCATCAATAAAAACATAAAATGCTGCATTACTTTCCTGTTTCACACGAAAGAGTGGTAACGTGGCAATTTAGTGTTATATTTTCGGGGTTTCCATGTATTATTTGCGTAGAAATAGAACTGTAAGCATTATGATTACTTACTTTATATACAGCTTTCACATAAGTAATTCTAAAAAGTGTACATAATTTATAGCTGAAAACTATCTCTACATTGGTTCAATACTTTATATTACCAAGCACAAACAAAAATGAGCAAAATGAGCGTTTATTTCGGCCACAATCATCTTTTAGCAAGACGGAAGTGGCCCGCCGCGCCGGTAACTGCGTAGGTAGGTACTTAGAAGGTCGTTGCACTTGTTCTTACGAACGGCCTTGACCCTATCCCACTGCTCAGGTGATTTATGTCAAGTACTGAATATTTAAACTACTGAAAGATGTCTCTTTTGTATTATTACTTCATTCAGTGTTGCATGAGAACACACAATTATTATGTAAGTTGGTAAATCTTTTAGGTTACCTATTTAAAACTTTGGTTTTTTTTATTGCCGACAGTAGCAGATGAGCAAAAAGCCCACGTGATGGTAAGTGATAGCTGTTGTGTATTCTCTTGTATTACAAATGACCAGTAATCACCATTTTCATGAGCATTTCTGTTTATTTTATAGGTAATATAATAGCACTATTAACAGATGAGTTTACGCCGGCGCCGCACCTGGTAGTAAAAGGTAGCTGGCGTTTAAGAATCACGTTTACTCAACGTAGGTTGGCAAGTTTCTTTACGATATTTTTCTTAGTAACGTCGAAACAACTCCACTCTGCCTGATGATAAGCATTCAGTGGCATCCAAAAATGGTGGCCAACACTCCGAAAGCGATCGTCTCAAACTGCTACATGTTGGCTACTATGGCGGCTGTTGTCGTTTACCTGATAAACCCAATAATTTATACAGCAACGACGAAAATGGTAGCGAACTTTTCGGAGACCAACAAATGATTGTATTAACTTCGTATTTTCAACAAAGTTGCACGACCATAGAACAAAAAAGATGATTACTGTCTAAAAATAACTTTTTATGAACACGTGTTGAACTATTTTTGTACCAAACTGTTTTATCGTAAAAAGTTGTTGCGCGCCGTCATAGTGTCTGATCTGGATAATACGAGTTGAATTGGTTTTTGGTTTTAGTTTTCTTTGAATGTTGGCCATTTTCGATTTATAAAAAGTAAGGTGCTTAGTTGTTTATTTTCTGTGAAAGAAATGTGTAGTTGAAGAGTATTTAATTTTGAGCTCACATGTTTTAAAGATCTTAATTATATTATCTTTTCAGCTAAAAGAAGTTACTATAGAAAATAATATATGTACACTATACCTCAAAGTTTATTGCTGCACTAAAACCTTCGCAGATTTCTTCGCTTTTTACGTGCGCGTTAGACAAAACTTTAAAAATAAATTACACTGTGCTATACAAAAAATCGTTTTCATTAACTTACTAGCTGGGCCCCACGGATTCGCCCGCATGTAAAATATGTTTTGTTGTATCCCTCGCGAACCAGATCGATTTTCGGGATAAAAGTAGCCTCTGTCTCCGGTACCGAATCTATATAATCTACATAACAATTTTCATTGATACCAGTTCAGCCGTTCAGACGCTGAATGGTAACAAACACACAACATTTTTAATAATAATAGGATTAGCTATCTGCGATGCGGTTTCTCCCGCGTTAAGTTACATCTTTGGCCTTTGGTTACCACTCTGCTGCCGTTGCCAATAACGTAATGTGCCTTTCTCAGGAATTGGGTTTTCGGGACATTTCCACCCACATGCCCATCACTGTGACTCCTGTAAGCCAGTATTAACAGTGATAACCAATACGAAACACCGAGCGTTGACATTCAGGAGTCCCGGGGACTGCTAAACCTAGTCTTGGACCCCGCAACGAATTTGATCCGAAGTAAAAAGGAGGAGTTGGAAATAAAATGATTTAGAAATTCGGTTATGAAATGTACCTAAAGAATTATTCAAATGTGACTGGTAGTTCTATAGAGAAACAAACTCTTTTGACGTATCTATTAGTAAAGATTACCTTCCTTTTTTGTCAATGGTGACCAGACATTACAACCATGCGTCAGTGGTATCCAGGAGTGGTGGAGGCCTGTTGCCATCGTTGTAAACTTCTGGTATTGTGGCTGCCACGATGGCGGGCTATTTAAGGTAGGTACTCAACTGGTGCATCTAATAAGGGTTTTCTAGAATAGTGCCCACGAGGTGGCAGCACTGAGGCGTCAGGTCCAGGCACCTGTCAAAGCGCTTTCAATCAACCACTCAACTGAGAACGATTGTGTAATTTCAAACTGTGAATAAATTTTGAATTTGAATTTTTATGAATGGAAGATCTTTTATCTAAGTGGCGCTAACTGCTGGCCCAATTAATTAAAACTGTTGTAATATCATAAATAAAGTATGCTATCGCCATCTACAGTCACTTTACAGTAAACCTTTAATTTTATGTAAAAGAGAAAACAATTTTGTCCTCAACGCCCTCTAGTAGCGATTTTGAAAAGCTGAACTTTAAAGTATTAGTAAATGCACATATTTACCGGTAGATGTCAGTATTCGAAGTATCAGCAATCGGGCTAGCGACGCTGACGGTCCGGCGATTTCGTGAAGTCTGATATTAAAGCACCTCATTTTGGCGACTTCTACGATCGATCGCTAAACTCGTTTTCACACAAAACCCTTAACATACAGAGCTTCTTCACTAGACAAGCCGTGTCGCGAGGTACTTTATCCATACTCAGAACTATATTTTAAAGGATCATGCTGTTTTCGCCATGTGGGAATCAAAACCATTGTTTATTCCCTTTCAATCACACTCAGATATGTAACAGTGTGACTCATTAGGAATAAAATGCCTGCTGAGCAACACTGACATATTGCTACTTTATGTTTCTATTAGGTCACACCAAACAACACAAATGTGTAAGTGTGACTGAACAAAGTGTCGTTTTGACACAGAGTAACTCAAGAGGGTTTATTTTTCTATTTTTACTTCATTCATCACTTTTGCTGTTTCACATTGATGTTATTTGGTGTGACCTAATAGGAACAAGAAGTAGCAATATGTCACAGTGTTACTCAACAGGAATTTCATTCGTAATGAGTCACACTGTTACATATCTGGATGTTACTGAACGGGAATAAACCCAAAACCATTACCTCTGGCACAGTATCATGCACTCCCACAGCGTCACTAAAGAAGTCAACGCTTGGTCTGATATCTTAAAAAGGGGTAGAGGTATTTCAAAGTGTGTGAGTTATGTAGTCAGTATATGAACTAAATCTTTAATTGCCTAAAACTAGCGTGTACTTTATGCCATATTCTATACTATTAAAAAGCGGAAAAGTTAGTTTGTTTGAATGTGCTAAACTCTGGTACTACCATTCGGGTTTGAATAAAAGGTTTTTTTCGCGTTTGATAGCCAATTCTTGAGGCATGTTATAGTCTGTAACATCACGCTACGAGCGACGAGAGCAGAGCAGTCACCAATGATGACTTAACGCGTATGAAACCGAGCTGTAGGAAGCTAGTTATTAAATAAAATGAAAACAAAACATTGTCCACCAACCGCCAATTTATTATCATTAACAAATAAAATAGTTTAAAATAACTGTTGAGGTTATTCGCTAATACATAGTGAAATATCTTTTATTAATTATATATAAGTATTTAATGAGAACAAAAATATGTCTTGGTTGGCTTCATAGATCGCATGTAGAACCGACTAATAATCGCACACACGACTAGTCGCAAAATCGCATCGATTGTAAAGGTGCTATTTCATCAAGAGCATTCGTTTGTAAGGTACTGTTACAAATCCGAGCATTAAAGTCAATGACATTTATATATTTGGGTTAATTGAATTAACACGTATGAACGTTAAAATTACAAAATGTCCGCCTATTAACCTACAGCCAGTGCGCTGACTTAGGGTAGGGTCTGAGAAGAACTGGTAAGTAACTCTGACCACTCATTTTAATCGCCAGGTTACTACAGAGCGCAAACTGTAATGTTACACATTTGAGCATTACATTGGCGAGTGAAGAGAACCGAGCATTACAGTGAACACCTTGATACAGTATGTAATACTAGCTAGCACGTGTGAATGTCGGTTATATCTCTGTTTACATTAACTATTTTCATACAAACTTTCATCCCCTATTTCAACCTATTCAAGTCATTTTTTTGAGATAAAAGATAGCCCATGTTGTTCCCTGAGATCTAATCTCCAATTTCCACAACAAATTTCATCGAAATCGATTCAGTGGTTTAGGCGTGAAAGCGTAACAGACAGAGTTACTTTCGCATTTATAATATTAGTATGGATTTTGATTTACCAGGCGAATGCTCGTCAATGAGGCAGTATTGTAATACTGAAAATCGAATCTAAATTGTTACATCACAGGTGAATGCATCTTAAAAATAGCATCGCGATTGTCGTCGGTCGTGTACGAAATACAGTCTAAATATATACCAATGGACTGTAGACGAACGACTATTTGATGAGATTATGCGACTGTACCTGATTTAAACATTATAAAACGTAATACAATATTATGTAGTTTTTTATGTATTACCGCAATTACATTCATACCCTGATAAAGACTCAGGATCAAATAAAAATTAAATATTTTTACATTATATTTTAAAAATGTTACATTTTATAACTTTTACTAAGGTACAGCAGTGTGCGCAGTACTTTATTTTAGTTCATAATAGTAAAAGTTCTAAATGCGAGCTCTGTCGTTAATGTGCACTATGCCTTAACAATGGCGACCTTAACTTTTTAAACCAGTGATTAAATTGTGACACCATATCAGTCTTTCTTAATATCATTAACTATTATTATAAAAGTATTATATAAAAGGGGAATTTTTAACATATCTATTCCATATAAAGGTAAAACCAAGTGAATTTTTACATTTCGCTTTTATTTTACTAAGGGGTAAAATATACCCCAAACAAATTATGTTGCCAACATTAATATTTTAGATTAAAATCCCACTGCAATATTATTACAATAGTCCTTTTTCTACTGATGGGGTAAAATAAACCCCAAAGTATAGAAAATTTTTAGCATAATAAAAATTAAATGCTAATATTTTTTACATAATTTTTCCATTGACTAATATTGCTCTAAATTATGACAACTTCAATAACGGCTCTTCACATAGCGGTTTGAAACAATATAATATTAGATACCGCAAAAACAATATGATTTTGATCACCTTTCATTGCCTATGGTTAGTTAAATAACCAACTAATCCCCAAATACTTATACATCACTTAAGTATCACTTCTGTTGTAATAAATTGTGCCTAAGCTACTATATTAGCCACCAAAGTGACTCCACTCTGCCTGATGGTAAGCAGTCAGACAGTCAGTGGGATCCAGAAGTGGTGGATACCATTCCAAAAGTCTACATATCAAACTACTGGTAAGATCTTCTCTACTAATCTTTTAAACTAAAGATTATTAACACTTTCAGGGACAAAAAACGTGTATGGCCGCGATGACAATAAAACATCTATTGTGTCTACAGTAGTGTCCATGAAAGGGTTAAGTGACTGTTTCAGTATTTAAGGGTTTTCAGACCGCTAAAAGCCCAAACTGTCAGTACTCTATATATATTAGCTACTAATACTCACAATAGTATCACTGGTTTCCCGTTTCCGATCGATATCACCACTTCATTTAATTCATTCACAAACAGACAACAGAAACAACGAAATATCGATCACAACGATATATTATACTGTCATTAGGCTTAGTGCTTTTAGGCCAGGGGATGAGGTGTAAAATATATCACAAGCTATAATTTATGCTTACTTTGAGTCTTGATACCGATGTGTAGTTATTATTATTAGTATTATATAATCATGCTGATTTTGTCTTATTTAGCAGAAAAACAGATGACTTTGGAATTTACTTCTAGAGAGCTAAAATTTGCTGTAATAATCTTGAAATATAAGCTAGTCAAGTCAAGACTAATATTTGCTCCAAATTTGGGGTATATTCAACCCCATATAATAAAAACTAGTTAATTTCACCTCAAAAAAATATCCCTCTACACCTATAGAATCGTCAAAAAAATTAGAGTTTACTTGGTCGAAATGAAAACTGGGGTTATTTTGACCCCAAAAAGAATATTTCAACATTGGGGCGAGTTCACACTAAGCTTAAATGACAGCATAAAGTTAAGATCGCGGTCAGACGTGCGACACAGCCGACAGTAACGAGTAGTCCGTGCGACTGAGGCTTAATAGTCGTCGATATCATACAGGTTGTCGATCTCCTCGTCGTCCAACTGCATTGACTGGAAGTCTACCTTGTAGCGGAGGAGGCCTAGAACATAAAACGTATTATTTAACATTATTTTAAATATCGTTAGCGAAAAAAAGGTTAACATTTTAAGGTTATTATAAATAAACATATTTTAGATAAGATTAGAATGAACAGTACTGTCTGCTGATAAAAACTGTAATTAAAAAAGGAAAAGGAACTCAGGTTTCTACTAAGACAAAAAAATACTCTAAATAAGCGAAAATATAATTTGCGCTTCGTTTATAAATACGACCCCTAGTGTTTTATTATATTTACACACGCACAATATTTATAGCATACATACATATACATATATGAAACATTAGTTAAATACATGCACACTCAAAACACACGAACACCGAGTATAATAGTTAATAAAATTACCTTAAACCTCCATTTGTTAGCATGTTAATAAAATAAAACAAAAAACAAATTACAAGGACAATGATAAACATGTCCCAAAGATGGGACAGCAGTTTTATAGTAAACTAGCTGCGCCCTGCGGGTTCGGCCGCGCGGAATATGGTATGTCTTTAATTGATCTAATTCGAGAACCAGACCAATTTTCGGGCTGAAATATATCCTATTGTCTCCGGCAACAAATTTTATGTACATAGGTACCAATTTTCATCGAAATCGGTTCAGCCGTTTAGGCGCTGAATAGCAACAAACAAACACACGCACACAAACTTTCACATTCATAATATTAGAAGGATAAAAGTACTAGGGTAGCAGAATCTTGTAGGAGGTTATGATAAAATTATTTACGATCCATTTAATACAATTTAAAGCAAACTTTTACGTTTTTTTGTTACCCTAGTACATATATTCACATTTTATTTATTAGTTGTACTAAATAGAATGGTTTTAGTTGTAAAATTGGTGGACTGATGTCCTCAAGGTGGAAGATGGATGAGGCGCAAAACTGGTTAGGTACATTTAGAAGAAGGCCTATGTCCAACAGTGGACATAATTGGACCCATTTCAGATTCTTTCTTATTTAAACCACATACTATTTTTTTAACAAATGTATGAGGAAATGTAGTTATTTCATAAAATTTTTGCTCATGAATTAATGTCAAGTTTGCACACTAAAATAAAAAAATTGTCACCTGTCGTTTGATACAAGCACAAACGAAAAATCGGTTCTATTTTTTGACGAATATTACGTAGCTATATTCTTTTTTATTTAAAACTTTACATTTTGTTAAGAATATAGGTATCTAAAAATACAGGTTTGTGCTTTTAAAGAGTGATTGTATGTTTAAAAAGAAAATCTATATGTACACCATAGAGGCTAGAAATGACGAAGTGACTATTTAAACATTGTGTAGTGGGCCTAAGAGCGTTCACACATAAGAGCGGCAACGTCGCATGATAGTGTCATATTTTCGTGGTTTTCAATTTTCATCATTAAATCGGAGCTAAATTTCAAAAAAGTTTATAAAACACTTTATAAAATTACGTGCAAGCTGTATAAAATGTAAGTAACCATAATGCTTAGATATTTTACTATGAAAATAACGTCATAGAAGTTTCCAATGTATTACTTGCATAATTAGAACCGTAAGCATTATTGTTACTTACTTTTTATACAGCTTTCACGTAATTCTAAAAAGTGTTCTGAAAGCATTTTTAAAATTAGATGAAATGATATGACAATTTAAAAACTACTACTATGAAAATAACGTCATAGAAGTTTCCAATGTATTACTTGCATAATTAGAACCGTAAGCATTATTGTTACTTACTTTTTATACAGCTTTCACGTAATTCTAAAAAGAGTTCTGAAATCATTTTTTAAATTAGATGAAATGATATGACAATTTAAAAAATTACGAAAATATGACACTAAATTGCGACGTTGCAACTCTTATGTGTGAACGCTCTTAATATAATAATATAAAAAAGGTATTCCAATAACAAAACAATAATATATAAGCATACAACTTTACTGTTACCACACATTGTTATCCTTTACTTCTCTTAAGACTAGAATTGAAACCGTTTTACTTAATTATAATAACTTATACAATACAAACAAATCAAATTAATATACAAACAACACAACTGTTATGAAAGCTAGATATTTAGTGCCAAATATAGCCACTTGTTGGCGCCACTGTTGTATAAACCCATTTCGAAAACAAGGTTAGTAATTTTCTTAACAGTTATTTTCTCGAGAAGCAATACAAAATATTATAATCATACATTTAACATTGTCTAAATAACCCCAAAAAAACTGTATTGTTAACTTTAAAGCTTGTTTATTATTATTACTAGTAAGCTTTTAGTTAAGCTTTTTACTATTATTAGTAAGCTTTTCTAAAAAAAAGATATTTAAAAGAAAAGGTTCATGGTACATTCTGCTGCTAGTAAGTAATCCCAAGTTTTGGATATACTATAGATAATTAATACCAGCAGGAACTTTGACAATACCGGTAGGTAGTGTTAATATTTTTTTTTTGTATTTTAAAAGATAACTAAAGAAGGAGGTATTTTAGCTAACTCCTATCTTTTTTAGGGTCGCATTTACACAATTATTATCATGTTTTGATATGATCATATAATAATTATATAATGTCTTTTCGTGTAAAAATATCATGGTATAATGTAAGATGTTATTTTAACAAATCAAACTTATTGCAACTATTTCTCGATAATTTCTTACATTAATTTTACACAACAGTGGCGCCACTTATTTATAAAGATTCTCGTTTTTTAAATTATTAAAAAAAAGTATACATTCGTTGAGATGGCAACCCGACTATGTCTTAGTTTAAATTTTATTGAAGTATTAAGTTTAAAACAGATTTTTACATAGTCGGAATTATAAAAAATAACAAATAAATATACCACTATCGTCCCATAATGCATGCTTTTCTTTGCAAAGTTGTTCTTATGTATATAATATATATGGATATGAATCGAATATATGCCTGCCTAGAAATATTATATTTTTTATTTTTTTATACCAGCCTGTCAGCAATTTAATTGCAAGATGCAATTTTCGTGCAGTTATCATAACTGCACTTATGACTGCTACTGCTACCTACATTCATATTAATTTTTAAAACGGCTTGCGTTCTATTACTGTCTAAAATGGCATATGCGTAAAATATTTTTTAGCGGTTTAAATTTATCCATTTATAATGAGTGTGCAATTAAGCAATTATTATAACTGCAGAAAAGCCCCAACTCAGCAGCAATCATGCAATTTTAACTATTATATTATTATGTATTATATTGTTCCTAGCATTTATATTATTTTATTAAAAGTCCCGTTATTAAGCTGATTAATTTTCGTTATCATTATTAACTACGATACATGCTTTTATCTAGATAATATAATTAATGTAGTTTAAGAAACCTTATTCCATTTTGCTTATAACAACGTGAGGCAGGAATTTTTTATATCTAAAAGCATTCAAAATTTTGACTTTTCACCTAGTTATGTGTCGTATGAGTACTTGCCTTTTTAGCGGAGTATTAATTAAGTTCTCTAGTTTAAGACAGGAGCCAGACACCTCCGCGTTAAGAAATTCTTCGGAAGCGCCAGTAGAATAATTTACTGTGCCAGCTGATATTTTTAATAGGCTTTGTCAATAGGGCTTTGTGCGTTTTTAACACTGACAGAAACTTTTATTATCGAAAAATTTAAGCAAAATGGAATAACTATTGACATATGACATTTTACAACGATTAAATATAGTATATAAAATGGTATAAATATAAAAATATGTAAAACAAACTATGCACGACATAAAACATAGGATGCGTTTTCGATGTCCGTTTTTGTATGTCTTTTATATTTGTCGTATATTATTTATTACAAGGCATTTTCATTGTCACTTGAATCTAAGAGACACGAATAGCATTTCAGCCGCAAATATGCAGTTATTTTAGCGGTAAAGTGTCTATAATTGCAAATAGGCAATGAAGGGCATACATTGACAAACTTCATAACACTTTAAATAAAAGAAATATGTCTTACGGACTTTTATACAACGTTATGTATTTCACACATGTAAAAACTAGAATTTCATTATTTTTCATGTAAGTTATGTTTAAGATGATATAAGGCTACGTGGTTATGTTACGGTAATATTTTGTCACAACAATTTTTTTTCTATGTAGTTTTTTAAGACGCAGAGGAAGTCACATGGAACGTCCATTCGTGCCCGAACAATGTTAACTTCAATTTAAAAGTCTAATTTCGCTAAAAATATAAATATCTGACTGTATTTTAGCACATACGTATTATTTTTTAGTATAGTATACAGAGTGTATACGACAGTTTGATATTAAATGAAAAGGCAGCTGTTACTAGTCCGTATAATGATTTCAAATTAATCACGAAAATTATTTGTCGAAAACAAAAATTTAAAATTTTCTAACAAAATAAATAATATTTTAGTAGTAACAAAGTAAAACACAATTTATTATGACAAGTTCACTGACCTGTAATAAGCGGCAACGTTTATCCTTCGACATGGATTATGACTTAAGTCAGTGACCGTTTGACGTACTTGCAGTGTTTAAAACAAAATAAATTAAAAAAGTAGTCCTGTGTCTAAACTATTAAAGATATTTAGTTGTTTTTTTTTGACTCGCTATATAATGTCACATACTATATGCAGTTGCATTTAATATCATACCGTCGTATACACACTGTATAGTTTAAACATTGGATTATTAACGTTGACTTTTAAAAACTTCGGAAGTATACACTAAGGCCAATTGGCTATGTGGTTATTTTGCAACACATAGACATGGCTGTGTTACTTAAATAAGAATCGTTCAACTGCTAGAATATAAACCAAGCTATTGCCGTGTATTGGGAAACAATTGATATGGAACTTACATTTTTAAACATCAATTCTATTAATATTACTCCAACTCAGTCTTTGTAATAACTTTCCCATTTCACTTATTTTATATAGCAACATTTTTTCGAGTATTTTTGCAGTAGCATGTAATAATAATATAAATTTACTTATAAATAATGTTTCACTTGCTTTTTACTTACTTTTTACTTTTGCTTAATATATAAGGCTTAAATATGGAAAGTTTAGTAGCTACAATTAGTTTTATGTATAGCAACACTGAACATCATACAGACAAAAAAAAATATTTTCGTAATATATTTACTAAGGTTTTTCTGATTTATCTATACTTAGGATTATACTTTTTTTTTATTATTTAAATATTATTCAAATCGCTATTTTCAAGGCTCCGCATCGGTAATGGTTACGATAATATACAAGATATTCTATTACTGTTAATAATATAATATTAATATGTTTGTCGTTTCATTGATGACGCGTATACGCCATTAACGTGTACTTGTGACGTGCACTTGTCATAAATAGAGTCTGTTAAAGAACGAGGATTGTGTAGTCAGAAAATTGTATTAGGAACACGCGTAGAAAATACTTTTTATGTAAATTAATTGCCATTAAAATTTGACTCGATTTAAAAAAAGAAAACATTTGACTGCACCGTTGGTCTAGTGGTTAGTGTAACTGACTGCGACGCCGGGTGTCGTGGGTTCGATTCCCGCGGAAGGCAAATATTTGTGTGATGAACATTTGTATTTGTCTACAGTTTGGGTGTTTTCTATGTATATTAAGTATGTATTTACAAAAAAAAAAAAGTACGTATATGTATTATATTTCAATTATCTAGTACCTATAACACAAGCTCTGCTTAGCTTGGGACTAGATGACGATGTGTGATAGTGTCCACATATTATTATTATTATTATTATTTTTTTTTAAGTTTGTCATTTCTTTTTTCAAATTGTTATTTAATGTGTTATTTCCTAGTCAGTAAGCTAGTAATACTATTCTTTATAATAACAGAATTGTCTGTTGCTATATGAACTCCAGATGCTAAATCCCGTTTAATCCCATCCATGGCACTTTTTATACTGCTTAAGCATTTTAGGTAACGTTTTATTAATATTTCTAGGCAGGCCTAATGTGCTACGTGGTGTCTTGGTTTCTTACAATACAGTACATCTTTAAGGACATTACGGCAATGAACCGGCTGTTGTATCCTCAACTGATACGCTCATTACGATTCGGATAGTTTATTGGCTATAACTGAAATTTGATCTTATAAGTTGCTAAGAGGAATGGCGGTGTTAGCAACCGGATCGACAATCAACTTTGGAATCGGTGTCAAATATGACGCGAAAACGTATCATTCCGTAACTTACCATCAGTTTCTGAAAAGCTAATCAACGAAAAATTAACTATTTTTATTAAACACCTGTTAAATCTCATAAGAAGTACCAATTGGTATGCTAAAAGCATTTTAGTACTTACTTACATACTTTACATGAGATTTAACAAGTGATTAGTTATTTTTCGTTGATCAGCCCAGAAACTAGGGGTTAGTCTAAAACTTTCAGTTTTATTCGAGACGAATACCTTGTGATTTCTCCGTATGATGTACACATAATTAACTCTTTTATTAATACATTTTGCCGTAATTTCCTTAAGATATATTTTACATAATAAAATATCTATACACGCCTTTATTGCTTTACTTTAATTACTTGGTTATATCACTGCGTTCGTTCATCGTTAAGGAATTGTTACGTTGCGCATCACGATTATACCCAAAGACAGCCGTGATTTTGCTTAACTCAAGGTCCTTTTTTGATTTCTATTTCAAACACAAATTGTTCCATGAGCACTCGATTTACTCCATAGTTGTATTTTTGTATTTAATATAGCAAATTGTATCGTTGCTGTTATTTTGAGATGTCGTCCAAAATAAATAAATAGTATTTCTTAAATTGATTTTAGATTCGCAGTGAGTTTTATTGGATTTTATAACACAGTTTGATTATTAAACATGAACAATATTATTGAAATAGTTTTCCACAAGAAATTACTAAAAATATTTATAATAATTTCTATAATATTACTAGCGACATATCTTATAAATAATCGTACGGATTATTATATAATGTGTATGATATCACAGAAGTATATACAAAGTACGGTAAAACTACAGACTAACTTCAATCTTAAATATGCGAGATGTCGTATACAGATCACCTACGTAGGCGATTTATTTATAAAGGGAATGAGATAGAATAGGGAAAAAGAGGGGGAGAGAAAGGGGAGAGGTGAGAGAAAGAGTAAAGAAAGAAGGTACAACTGGAGAGAATAATATAATACAATAATATTCTACTACATTCACACAGCGCCATCTAGCCCCCAAATTAAGCAATTATATTTGCTTGTGTTATGGGTACTAAACAACTGATATACTACTTATATACATTTTTTTTTGTAAATACATACATATTATAGATAAATTACACCCAGACACAGAAACAATCATGCTCATCACACAAAGGTTTGTCCTAGGTGGGAATCGAACACACGACCGCCGGCTTAGCAGTCAGGGTCACTAACCACTAGACCAACAGGCCAGTCAGAAGAGGGGAGAGAGTGGAAGGAGAGATATTTGTCAAAAGAGTATACTATGAAGGTGATTTCTATAAAAATATAAATGACATAAAATTTTCAAATAGGTAATCTAATACAGTTTTTTTTTATATAAGCCTACCAAAGTGACTCCAGTCTGCCACTAATGTCAGTATAATGTCCCTTCCTAAAGCGATATCCCGCACTAGAGACCTATTTAAAGACATCCAGAAAGTACATCTGCTTATGAGCTATATGCCTACTTTATATTAAAATCTAATTAAGTACTACTATTATGACTTCTGTTAAGGCAAGCCGTGTTAACGATTAAGAAGTTTAATAAGTCAGTTTTTAGCAAATGCAAAATGCAGATGTGATTCGAAATGTAAGAAACTAATGCACAATAAAAGTTAATAAAGAGTTGTTCTGGAGGTAGAAACAAAACATTATTAGGAATAGCCAATAGTCAAAATATAGTTATAGCCAAAAATAGCTGTTTTTTTATTACAGCAAATAAACTGACACACTGAAACGGATTAACAATTTTTCTTTCTCAACGATACAAGGCGTACAAAATTTAAAAAAACTTTCTTAAGGACACACCACACGCACACACGCGCGCACGCACGCACGCACGCACGCACGCACGCACGCACGCACGCACGCACGCACGCACGCACGAACGCACGCACGCAAGCACGATATCATCGTCCTCGCACGAATCACCTGGTGTAGGGCTGAGTTTGCAAAAACATCCACGAGCAGTTAATTTCACAACCTTATCGTACAATGGATAATAATAATATTTTTATCATTTATTTTTATTTTAGCCTATCAAAGTGACTCCACTCTGCCTGATGGTAAGCAGTACGGCATCTACATATTAATCATTTGCAATTCTGAATGAAACTTATTGATCTAGATTCTAAACTATAGCTAAACACCAAACCGAGAAAAGAATAAAACAAAATATTATAATTGCTGTAAATATAGTGCGTTGTATATAAATATATTCTAAATTCTATACAAATGTATACTGTCTTGCGAAAGAAGAACACCGTTAGTGCATGAAGTTACAGAAAAGCTCTTTTTTATACAACCTTGGTGGCAAACAAGCATACGGCCCACCTGATGGTAAGTGGTAACCGTAACCTATAGAGATGGTTGACGATCATTGAAGTAACAATACTAAGTAAAACCAAGTTGTTCCCGACCATGAAAGCAGAAAATTTATTGAAGAAGGAAACTTTAAGGCACCTACCTCTGCATCATTCAAAGGTAGACTGAAAATAATGCAATTGGCTTATTTGTATATAAGGGCAACAATAGAGTGATTGCCCATCAGATAGTTATTGCCAACCGTAAGGAAAATCATATTTATTCATTGCTTTCGAACAAAGTAGATAAAATATGATTAAAATAGTTACTACTTCGATACAATTTAAAATTTAATTAGATCGCCGGCGCTCTCACTCACCGAGCGAAATGCAATAATATGTAAACGAATACTTCACGTTGTTATTCTATGAGATACTTCCCTGGTTGTGCCGGCCCATTCATGTTAAAATTAGCGTGGACCTACTACCGTAACTCTTAACGGATCTACTTTAAGACTTACCTCCAGTTTCTGAAAGGCTGATCAACGAAAAATGAACTAATCACCTGTTAAATCTCATGTGAAGTACCAATTAGGTTGATAAAAGTATGAATATTTAGTATAATTGAATATAATTAGTCACTAATTAGACCAAATTAAGTTAATTATCCATGTTTGCATGTTTTTAGGTACATCACATGAGATTTAACACGTGATTAGTTCATTTTTTGTTGATCAGCCTTTCAGAAACTGGGGTTAATTTGTTTGTTCTATACCGTGTTGTTGATTAGCAAGGCAGTATTATGATTTTTTGTAGTGGCATGGCGACACGCTGTGCTTACGTTGCAATTGTGTGTGGGAACGTGCGCACAACCGTACGGCTCGCCAATTGTGTAAATCAGTTGTTTGTTAAGTATTTTATATATTTACTAGTATAAGTAAAATATTTATCGCCTCCCGCTACGTATTAACATTTAACCCTACAATTTCATTATTATTCTAATTAACCTACTTTTCTGTACTTCAATAAAGCCCCTATATAGTGCAGTTATATATTTCTAATCTATATGTATTATAAAGAGTATTAAATTAAGATCCTTTCGCGCGTATTTCCCTCTTACCATATGACAATTTTTGTCATATATTTGTGTAAGTGATTTTTTGTGAGATAGTTTTGGTTTAATGTCCAACAAGCCATTTTGTGTTTAAGTGTGTGTGATAGTGTTGTCGTGTGCGTATGTGCTCCGGCCCGTACCGATTGTCTTGTTTCTTTAAACATTAGAAAGCATCTACCTAGTTTCTATACTATTATATAAATGAAAAGTTTTGTTTGTTAATTTAAACCAGTCGGTTTTTAAAATTCTTTTTGCGGATTATAGTCTAGTTCTTGAGTAAGGTTAAAGGCTAAGAAACATCACGCTACAGGCGACGGGAGCAGAGCAGTAAGCAAAGACGCGGTTGAAACGGCCATACGGAAAACAAGTGTATTATATTCTGTTAAGGCCCAGAAAAGAGTTGTAACTATTTATGGTAATTTTCAATAATCAAACTGAGTCCTATCAATCTTAGAATCTACATATCGTCGTTGCTACTTTAAAACCTCCTATGTGTCACTTTTAGTGAAACGGACTTTTAAATAACAATCGATTCGAAATTTGAAGATGTACCGTATACAAAAACTCTCATGTGCTTAGAGCATTAAAAAAGTATATTAATTACGATTTTCAAAATCTCCTGTGTGACAACTCAATAAAAAATACTATATAAAATATCCTATGTGGTAATGCTGCAATCATTTTTTATACAACAGTCGCTATTTATTTATTATTTAAATGAACATAATAAAATGAATAATTATGTACCATAATAAGTTACGTTTTTAACTTTGAGTGATATCTTTGATTTTTTTTCAGTAGACTGTTTTTATTGATTTTCTTGTAATTGTCATTGTATCACATAGGAGATTCTAAAGTAGCAACGACGATATTACATTTATTTAATACACTTATATATTTAAAATTACACAAGTTTGTATAGGCGGCATACATACTTTGCTATAACTAATCCAAGCTTAACCCTAAAGCACTTGGGTAATATAATAAGTGACCGGTTAACCCAACGGGTAATGAAGTAAGTGACCGATTAACCAGGTAATAAGTGACCTGTTAACCAAATGGGTAAAGTGACCGATTAACCCGGTAATAAATAATCGGTTAACCCAAACAGTAAAGTGACCGGTTAACCCTAGAGCGCAACGTAACAATTCCTTGTCAAATTTAAAATCGTTAAAATGGAGACACGCGTGTAATGGGGACAAAGCTTAAAAAATATTTAAAACTGTTAAATATAACTTATAATAAACTTTATACGTACATTAGTATGAGATGACAACTATAACAACACTTTTTAAATGTCAAAACGATCTATTTGTTCGTGCTTTGTGTGTTTACATACTTATGACGTCATAGTTTAGACTCAAATGTCGTAATAAATCCAGTTTTACAACTAAATGGTCGTATTTTATTAACTCTGTATTTTATCCGATTTTAGACGACTGTTGTTTATTTTAGTCATCATATTGATAACCTAATTTAAACCCAACTCTTTGTATATAAGATTGAATTTACGATGTCATGTTCATACTAATGTCATATGAAGGTACTAAATTCAAATAAAACCGTTAAGGATTGAACTTCACTAGCCAAGTACTCTTTGATTTTCAAACTAAAAAGAAACAGTATATGTATGGTAAAGCCGTCTTCTTATACAAAGAAGGCATGAGCATTGATCACTTCTAACTTAAGACAAGCTGGTAATGAGGGATTTTAGGAAAATTTGCACCAGATAGCGCCACTTATGTGAAAGGTCTTCCATTTACAAAAATTTAAAATCAATGCACAGTTTAAAATAAATAGAATCGTTCACGGTTATCTATCAAAGATTGAAAGCGCTTTGACATGTGCCTAGGTCTGACGCCTCAGTGCTGCCACCTCGTGGTCGCTATTTTAGAAAACCATTACAAACTTCACATCAGTTGTTTTAAATTACTTTAAAATCAAACAATTCACAAACTTTCAAATCACAATTTTTTTTAAATACTATATATTGAGTGGTTAATCGTCAACCTAGTGTCAGGTTTTGTAGAGGCATCCGACTTGACCCAACGACTGTTATCAACTTGGTAACAACCGGGACCGACTTTTAACGTGCCGTCCTAAGCACGGGCACTGCCGACAGTGACAGACCAGCAAACAGCCCACGTGATGGTAAGAGGTAACTGTCGCTCATGGACGACTAGGATTGCTCCTGCTATGCCATGGACTCTGCGAAGCCGCTGCCTACAGTAAAGGAAGTGGGGTAGGTGAAGGGATTGACGGAAGTGAGGAAAAAGGAAAGGGGGCCTATGTCCAGGAAGTGATCTTTGGGCTGTTATGATGAATAAGTTATCAAATATTATATTTTCTCTTAATAGGATGACTTGGCAAGAATATTACATTGTATACTCGGTTAAGGTCGAAATGGTCCAGTGGATAAGGCACTCGCTTCGTAAACACGAGGTAGTGGGTTCAAATCTGGGCAAGTACCAATGTGATTCTTCAAATCATATGTACTTTCTAAGTTTATCTTGGACATTTCTGACTGACGGTGAAGGAAAACATCGTGAGGAAACCTGGACTTAAAAAGTCTGAAATTGCCAATCCGCCTTGAGCAAGCGTAGTGATTAATGCTCATACCTTCTCTAGAGAAGAGGCCTTTGCCCTGCAGTGGGACAGTAAACAGGCTGCTATTATTATTATTATACTCGGCTAAGTGAAGTCCAATCTTATATTATAAAACCTGTACAGTATTTGTCTGATCCGCATAAGAATAAAGATAAAAAATACAATTAAATATTGGTTATAATTTCGGACGCTGCTGTACCTTCAGTTTAGAAGTTTTGTAACTTAGAAGAACTTAGAAAACTGCACCGTTGGTCTAGTGGTTAGTGTAACTGACTGCGACGCCGGGTGTCGTGGGTTCGATTCCCGCGGAAGGCAAATTTTTGTGTGATGAACATTTGTATATGTCTTTAGTTTGGGTGTTTTCTATGTATTCTAAGTATGTATTTACAAATAAAAGTACGTATATGTATTATATTTCAATTATCTAGTACCCATAACACAAGCTCTGCTTAGCTTGGGACTAGATGACGATGTGTGATATTGTCCACTTGGGTAATGGGATAATCTTGGTTTTGAGCTCAAACTTTGTTTACACATACCGCTTGTTCATAAACATATATTAAGCTTATAATAGCTATACTTTGTCCAGCCGTTTATTTTCTTTTTGACAGCTCATGCCTATGAATTATCATTTTTTTTGTTTGGAATAATGTACTACAGTAATATACTACTTTATTGACGGTAAACGCCCACTTAGTGAAGTGCCCTGTGCTTAACAAACAACTACAGACTATATCGATTACTACCTACATATTTATTGAACAAATTTTTAATATTTCTATGTTTATTTATTTCATATAATATAATTTAAAAAAACTAATAAACGAATAATAAAAATTTTATCTAATAATATATTTCGATACATTAAATCGATTGAAAGTTCTTCTAAAATAAAATCGATTATTATTTTATATCGAATTGGTAACGCGTGAGGGAATCACTAATTTCGAACTGTCAAAAAGAAAATAAACGAATGGACGGAGTATAAAATAGGTTTATATTTTGTTTGTCTTTATCTGTCACCCTGACATTTGTACTAGTAAGAAAGAGACATAACCCATTTTAACTATAGAGGCCTATAAGATTTTTATGAATAAGGGGATATATATAAATTAAAATAACCCGTTGCTAGTTAAGTAAGGGAGCTGATGATCTCTGGATCTACCGCTTAGACCAAGTTTTAAATAAAGTTTGAAAAACTGCACCTTGTA
Organism: Parascotia fuliginaria; assembly: GCA_963082885.1. Taxonomy (NCBI): domain Eukaryota; kingdom Metazoa; phylum Arthropoda; class Insecta; order Lepidoptera; family Erebidae; genus Parascotia; species Parascotia fuliginaria. The sequence goes on along the minus strand of OY720199.1, from coordinate 2,500,239 downwards.
TGCAAAACTTTAACATCACTAACCCCACACATGAGATTTAACATGTGATTAGTTATTTTTTCTTCATCCTTTCAGAAACTGGGGGTTAGTATTTAATTTTGATATCGACAATTTATTATTTGATAATACAGATCGCTATGCAAACTATTTCTCAACTAACTTCTAAACCACGCCACAGATTTTGATACGACTTTTACTATTTTACAGAGCATTTCGAAAGAGTTAATAATACATTAGTATATAAAATTCGATAATTCCAATATGAATATAGTAACACAACGTTACTATCCTCACCGCTGCAACCGCAGCGTCCGAAATTATACCAAAAAAAAAACCAATGCAAGCATAATAATCTATGATTGGTGTATACGCATTAAAAAACCGTTATTTTATTTTAATAATCATCGAGATCAACGTCGTCTAGCGGCTCGTCGAGCTGTAGCGATTGAAAATCCACTTTGTAACGTAAAATACCTGTATGTGTTTTAATATTTACGGTTTTTATTGTCCAACGATGTCCAAGCAGCGGGGAAAAAAGAAATATACAGTTAATATTAGGAATACTAGGGATGAAAGGATGAAATATATATATTATTGAACCTAGAAAAAAACCTAATGTATTTAACAAACCAGGTGAATTATGACCCATTTTGCTGATATTTAGATGTTGATAATGAACATATGACGTTTTAATTTTATACTAATATATATAGCTGAATGATGCAGCGCTATCTCTAGAAATACCAGTCAGATTTAAAAAAATCTTTTTGCGTATGATAGCTCAGTTCTTAAGATTGCTATGTAACATCACGCTACTAGCGACGGGAGTAGAGCAGTAAGCAAAGACGCGGCAAGCTAGTACTACTAGTCAGTGTTTAATAAAATGTTAACAAGCTCGTTGTTAAGAAAATCTGTTGTTGAAATTTACTTGCATTTAAATGGATTGATAAAATGAACTTGTAGCGGGTCATGATTCACTTGGTTTAATACCCTAGTTTTTGTATTCACCAGTATAATTTTAACCAATTATTATTTGGACATACAATATATTTACATAGATAGTATTTCAGATGTTAGTATAGTTACAGCCAAATAAAAAGCATTAATAAATTTTATATAATATACATAATAAATAGTAGCATTATTTTATATGGGGTAGACAGAAGTGTCAAACACTTTTGCTAGATAAGTAATTTTTTTTATCGTCGTGTCAGGGTTGTTATACACAAGCATGTTGCCTTTTGGTCATCATACCAAAAATCATCGTCTGAAACAGCGGTGACCTCCACTATGGGGGTTTAGTGAGATGCTTCCCGCCCAGCTTAAAAGACACAGGATCAAAATTTGATGGAAAACCATCGGTAAAATACTGCCGAATCGACAATCCCACCCCGTTGTGTGTAACGACCCCGACAGCCACTTAGGGTGATGCTAGACGAGCGTAATTATTCGAACCGAATGTAGCAGAAAGTAAGCGACCGAAATTATGCGAAAATTACGCTTGTCTGGCTTCACCCTTAATGACGGGTGGTAACCGTCGCTGGTATAAATGGTATGTGTGGTACGTACCGCCGATGCCACCAAAGCCGCGTACGAACTGGCTCCCCTCCTGGCTCTTGTCGGTGATGATCTCGAGCGTGGCGCCGAACGACTTGTAGTTGTTGGCGAGCCACTCCAGCAGCGGCTGGCACTCCACCAGCTCCAGCTCCACGCCGCTCTGCGGAGGAACAGGAAGATTAACCAGTGATATTATGTAACACAGCGCACCAGCGACTACGACGTTACGTACATCGTAGACCGTCAGTTACGACGTCGTCAGCGTATCAACTACGTCGTAGACCTCCAGCTACAACGTCGTCAGCGTATCGACTACATCGTAGACCTTTAGCTACGTCGTCAGCGTATGGACAACGACGTAGAACGTCAGCTACGACGTCGTCAGCGTATTGACTACATCGTAGACCTTTAGCTACGTCGTCAGCGTATCGACTACATCGTACACCTCCAGCTACGACGTCAGCATATCGACTACGTCGTAGATCTACAGTACGTCGTCGTCAGCGTATCGACTACGTCAGACACCTACAGTACGACATCGTCAGCGTATCGACTACGTAGTAGACCTTCAGCTACATTGTCAACGTATCGACTACATGAATATACAAAGATATAGTGGAACCTTACCTCTTTATCCGTGAAATGTGACTTGTCCTTCTCCTGCTCGGGGGTCAGATGTAGGATGGTCTCTTGGTTGGTAGCGTGCGACTTCAAAACGTATCTAGAATGTGTGTATTTCGATGATAATTAGTTCACAATAACATTATTCAATTAAAATCTGGACTGCATAGTGAGTTGAAGGCCACCGTCTACCAGTAATAGAATTTGTTAATTATAGACGGTATATTAAAAAAGTAATTGTGATTTAGATATAAGTTTATTAATATGTATTTTAGAGTAAGGTATTTTACTGTATGGGCCTTGATGCCTAAAATAAATGACTATTATTATTACTGTTCATTGATTCTTCTGAGGTGTCTAAAGAAGATATTTCTGTTTGTCTGAGCATAGAATAGAATAAAATAATATTTATTTGTAATAAAATGTGGTAATCTATATATATAAAAGAAAGTCGTGTTAGTTACTTCACTTATAACTCAAGAACGGCTGAACCGATTTAGCTGAAAATTGGCAGGGAGGTAGTTTAGAGCCAGGAGAAGAACATAGGATACTTTTTATCTTTACTTTTTATTTTTTATTTTTTTTTACGTATAATGACAGCTATGTAATGACGTGTGGATGACAATTTGATATTTGTAAGAAATCAATAATAAAACTATTTCTATTAAATAAATAATTAACAATTATTGCCCAATTGCCCATTCGTATAAACAGTGAAGTGAACTATAAAACTCGGTATGGTTAAAAAAATTTAAGTTTTTAGGTGAAGTGAAGTTTAATTAATAATGCCGCGACCAAGACGATCGAATCTTTCCCGACAAAGCCGTGATGCAAGAAGAATACGAAATACTGCAAATGAAAGGACTGAAGAAGAACAAGAAATTGCACGTGAACAGCGCCGCGATAGTATGGCTCGACTTCGTGCTTCTCAATCACGAGTTGTGCTTACACGTCGCGATACTGGGCAACTGCAACGAATATCTGAAACTCATCGATCATATGACACATTGCAATACCCGCTGATGTTTTGGCAAGGAGAAGATGGATATTATTTTAATATTAAAATGAAAAATCCATTGAATGGTGAGTATCAATATCATAATTTATTTCATTTATTTGTGAAAGACACTGATTTAAAATAATGCTCATTAAAAAAATGGTTAATGTCTGTATTGTTTGCCTTTAAAATTTGCCTTTGAAATGGTTAATTATCAAATTTTTAATTTCAGGTGAAGAAACTAGAAAGAAAGTTAGCTCAATGAATTATTACGCATATCGTTTGATGATTCGTAAAAATGCTGACAACTATTTGCTGCGGTTTCGTCGATTGTTTCAGCAGTATTGCGTTGACATGTATGTAAAAATAGAAACGGAACGTTTAACATTCATTAGGTTGAACCAAGCCAAACTGCGTTCTGAGGAGTACATCCATTTACGTGATGCAGTTAGTACTGAAGGAAATGCAGCTAATATTGGTCGATTAACTATTCTGCCGGCGACATACATTGTTTGAGTCACTACGAACTGTTAATGGTGTAATATTCCCAACATATCGTGCTGCATGTGAAGAATTGAAGTTATTAGAAAACGATAGTCATTGGGATACGACAATCGCTGAAGCCATTATCTCTGCATCTCCAAGTCAGATACGCACATTATTCGCTATCATAATTTCGACATGTTTTCCATCAAACCCATGTAACCTGTGGCACAAATACAAGGATAATATGTCAGAAGATATTTTACATCAAATTCGTGTCAGTTCCAGAAATCACGATATTGAGATGAATGAGGAGATACATAATCGTGCTTTACTCTTGATCGAAGATATGTGTTACCTCATGTGCGGTAATTTATTAATCAGGTTAGGAATGCCAGCACCATATCGTGAAATGAATGACGCATTTAATCGAGAATTGGAACGGGAACGTGAATATGATCACCAGGAATTAGATTTAGTAGTTCAAACGAATGTACCCCTGTTGAATTACCAACAAAGGGAAGTTTATGATACTTTAATGAAGGCAATCGATGATGAAAATGGTGGTTTATATTTCCTAGATGCCCCTGGTGGAACTGGCAAGACATTCCTCATGTCATTAGTTTTAGCAACTGTTCGGGCGAGATCTAACATAGCGGTTGCAGTTGCTTCTTCTGGAATAGCAGCCACATTGTTAGAAGGATGCCGTACGGCTCATTCAGCATTCAAATTACCGTTAAATCTTCAAACTATTGAAGAACCAACGTGTAATATTGCAAAACACTCAGCAATGGCCAAAGTTTTAGCGGTATCGAAAATCATCATCTGGGACGAATGCACAATGGCGCATAAACGTGCATTAGAAGCACTTAACCGAACATTTAAAGATTTACGCAATGACTCGAGATGTTTTGGAGGAGCAATGATTTTACTTTCTGGCGATTTCCGCCAAATACTGCCAGTAATTCCAAGATCTACGGCTGCCGACGAAATAAACGCTTGCCTCAAATCGTCAAATCTATGGCGCTATGTGAAGAAACTGCAACTGACAACAAACATGAGAGTTACATTGCTTAATGATACATCTGCTGAAGATTTCTCGGAGCAATTGCTGACTATCGGTAATGGTCAAGTACCTGTCGATGAATCGAGTGGATTAATATCATTTCCAAATAATTTCTGTAATTTTGTCTCATCAAAAGACGAACTTATCAACAATGTATTTCCAGAAATTATTTCTAACTACAAAAATTATGAATGGATGAGTGAGCGAGCAATTTTAGCGGCTAAGAATAAAGATGTAGATGACCTAAACTACATAATTCAAAATAAGATCATTGGAACAATGCATTCATTCAAATCTATTGACTGCGTCACAAATGAAGATGAAGCCACCAACTATCCAATTGAATTTTTAAACTCTTTGGACGTGCCTGGCTGTATGATAGATGTATCATTTTAATTATTTATTTAATAGAAATAGTTTTATTATTGATTTCTTACAAATATCAAATTGTCATCCACACGTCATTACATAGCTGTCATTATACGTCAATTTTGTTATTCCGTACTAAAATAAAGAAATAATTATGAATGATTGATGTAGAAATTTAATTTTTTTTGTATTTTTTCCAATAAAAAAAAATATGATTATTTATTGACATTAAGGCGGAACAAAGTTCGCCGGGTCAGCTAGTATTACATAAAATAAGAGAGCAACACATATTTGTAATTATAGTGATATACAAATACTTCTGAGTAGGTACTTTTGATGTCGGAGCGTATGTAAAGGTTTTTATTAACTATAAATTAAAATTAGTGAAAATAAAAATACATGTTCACCGATTCGTCGGTGATTTAATAATGAATGGTCCCAGACATCAGGCGAGGCTCGTCTGGTGCAATAGACGGCTGAGTTCGCATTTTTAATACTAAGAAACTTAAGTGCAAATGCATACAAAAACTATATTCTATGTTTAGTCTTAGGTGTATCCATAACTAGGTACTGTTACAAAATTAGATTACTACAAATTATATTAGTGTTATGTCAATATGTGTATTTTATAAATTATAATAACTATGTATTACCTCTGAATGTCCAAGTTCTCCCAACAGATGAGTGTCTCTACAGCGCCTAGTTCGAGCGCACGCAACGTGTCGTCCACTCCAAAACAGTATTTACCCGTATCCTGAGAAATTATTTATTTAATTAATTATTTAGTTCTCTGTGGTTCGGTGGTACTGTATACGGACTGCCATCGGAGGTCGGGTTCAATTCCCGCTCAGTGCAAATATTTGTGTGCATGAACATGAATATTTGCATTGGTCTGGGTGTTTTATGTATAATATGTAATAATGTATTTATAAAAAAAGTATTTAAGTACGTATATCCGCATTCTAGAACCCATAACACAAGCTATAATATATGCTTACTTTGGGTCTAGATGGCGTTGTGTGTAGTTGTTGTAATATTAGTTTATTATTATTTTTGTAAATAAGGAATAGCGTGATACTCAAACTCAAAGCATTTATTTCATTTTAATCATAAAGTATGATGCTTAAAAGTCAAAATTACATGAAGTCAGCTAATTAACCTACAGATAAGAGAAGAATGTGGATTAAATGATGGTATAGGCTAAAATTGAAAGGAGTATGTTAAGGTGGTTTGGACATGTGGAAAGGGTGGATGGAGGTAGTATAACGAATGAGATTTATGAAGCGGAAATGACTGGGAAAGATAGGGGTCGCCCTAGACGGACATACACGGACTAAATAGGAGATGTGTTAACAAGCACTTTTAACCGACATGTGTGTATGAAAAGATTAATGAATGTTAAAGAGGCAAAGGAGATATGTTTGGATTGTAGCAAATGGCGTTCTATAGTCTCTGCTTACCCCATTAATGGGATAAAGGCGTGAAGTTATGTATGTAAATAACCACAATATATTCACCTGTGAGATTTCATCGAAGTACCTTCCAATAAGTTTCTTTTCTTGTATAAACTTGACGTTCTGGAGCGATTCAGCAGCTAACTCGATGGCTTGGTTGAACCCATTCTCACCTCCGTAGGACACATCCACTAATTTGATGATTTTGGCTTGCAGACGCTAGAAATACAAGGAAAATTGATTCAGATTTTTTAATATTAAACTACCAAAGTGACTCCACTCTGCCTGATGGTAAGCAGTCAGTAGAATCCACACCATTCCAAACGATGACTGGTATACGAAAAATTGCACTGTTTGTAGGTACTATTTTCACCCGCGTCTTGCTTACTGCTCTGCTCTCGTCGCAAGTAGCGTGATGTTACATAGCCTATAACCTTCCTCGAGAACCGAGCTTACTAGGGTACTGAGGGTACTTCCAAGATCGCCTTCAAACAAATTTTTCCGCTTTATATAATAGTTTAAAGTAAACATGTGAACCACTAAAAATTTTAGAAGAAAATTGCTGTTTTTAACATATACCCTAAATCCTCCATCTAAAGAATTAAAAAGAATAAAGAATACTTACGGGATCAAACATATCTGACTGCGATAACTCAGTCTTAAAATCAGCTGAACCAGCAAGAATTAAACCAGCAACATTCGGTCTATCTGCGCTGATAAACAGCTGTGTGGCGACCTCGGCCACTTTACGCACATAGTTATGTCGCTTTTCCATACGTAGACGAGCGAAACGTAACGCTGATTGACCACCACGACCGTGCTTTTTGGGTAGGTCTACTGTGAATTTGTGGAGAACCTGTAGGTGGATATAAATCTTTTATATTGTTTATTATAAGACATAGCTTATTATTCTATTACAGATTTTATATAGAAGTCATAAATATGAATATATAATACACACACGCACGCACGCACGCACGCACGCACGCACACACGCACGCACGCACGCACGCACACATACATACTGTCAGAACCCTGTTGAAAACCAGCGTCAGACCTTTGGTCTGGCAAATGCTGAACTGAATACCTAGTTGCAACATCTGTGAGACACAGTCTTGCACTGTACTTTGAATTTTTTTTTTGGTTTATGTCTATGTAATTGTGGCAATAAACGTTTCAATTTCTATAATACTATATGGAATATATACATATGGATGAAAAATCATCAATTGCGAGGCGGTTCCTCTTTTTTTTTGTCTTTCATAAAATCTTCCGCACTAGGAAACAAGTTATGTCGCCGGGGTTTTTACAAATATACATTTAACTCGGAACAAATATTTATGAATCACAAAAGTTTTGTACCGTGTGGGGATCGAACCCACAACCTCGTGCACAGCAGTCGTTTGCGCTTGCACTGCACCATGGAGGCTGTTAAATTTTGGACGATAGTTGAAAATCTGCATCCCTTGCCGGTGGGCAATAATTATTTTATTTGAAATGTATTTATAATAATAATAAAATTGACATCCATTCTTGAAAGCCACATTAGTAATTATCAAATTAAAGGTAATGCGAACAACAGCATTTCAAATTGCTTTTGTATTTATATTTTAATAACATAATAGCGCCGGCAGCCCAAATACCCGGTCCTCTTTCTGTTCCATTTCCTTCCTAATCCCCTTTTCCGTGGTCAGCAACGGCTTCATTGTGTTTTCTAAGATGCTTGGAACACAACCATCTCTATAGGTTACGGTTACCACTTACCATCAGGGCCGTATGCTTGTTTGCGAACAGTTGTATTAAAAAAATATATATACATACCTCTCTCGTATTACCCTGGAGTGTACCAAACAGAGCTCCATTACCATCCATTACAATAAATCCGAATTTATTATCATCAGCCAACAGCGCGGTAAGTGCTTCAGTATGGAATTTATTATCGCACAGGTATAATGAAGTATTGATAGGTTTGAAAGGCTCAAAGTCAATGTTGACCTTCTTCTCCTTGCCCTCTTCAGTGACGATAGTGCCGCAGTAGATTACGAGGCCGTTTGGTGGCACTGGAACGGGCAAACATATTTTTGTTAATGAATTTATTCGATTAACATCATTATCAGAAACTGGAGTTCCTGAAAGGCTGATCAACGAAAAATTTATTAATCACCTGTTAAATCTCACGTGAAAGCAACAATTATGCTTTTAGTTAGGTAGGTGATTAGTCAATTTTTCGTTATCAGCCTTTCAGAAACTAGGGTCATGGTCACAATTAAGATCGTATTGCGGTCGCCAGCTATACGACGACGGGCAAATATTCGGCGGACATCTATTTGATTAATATTTCTTCTTTTCGCAGCGTCTTCAGCTTTCATGGACAGGAAACCTTAGTCGTATATAACCTATTGACAAATCTGGTTCTCACCTTTAGTATACAGCTTGAGTCTGTGCTGTACAGATGTGATGGCGCCCAGCACTGAGAGCCGGTTGACTCGCGACTTAATGTTGGACGCGGTGCCGAACTCGTCGGCCAACATTTTGGACACGCGCGAGATCTGGTCCTTGGGCGGTATGATTAGAGATATCATTGATGTGCCATTCCTGGAATAAAAGATAATGCGAGTGTTATTTATGTGTAAGTATATTATTTATCGTAAACAAAAAGGTCATTTTAGGAAGGAGAAGAGTCTTTTGACAGTAAAGGTGAACGCAGATCTAGCCGCACCGCACCGCAGTCGCTTTTTGTACTGGTATTGCGACGACTGCGGCGCGGGTAGGTGTGCGAGGTTGCATAGAATCCATACTAATATTATAAATTAACGCTTTCACGCCTAAACCACTGAACCGATTTTGATGAAAATTGTTACAAAGATAAAGCTCGAAGCTCTTAACGAATCAGAGAGCCAACCGCGGTAAAAGTTTTGATCGCGTTAACGTAAAAACAACTTCCCTCCTCGTGCCCTCAGATCTGCGTTCTCCTTAAGTATCTCACAAAGACGCAATAGTAGGGGCCGCCATATCAGCAGTTTCATACATTGGTGGCCGCACTGACTGCTGATTACGAGGAGTGGAGTTATTTGTCAAGCTAATATAATACTTGAAGCGCTGAACTTAATTGCGATTATGGTAAACTACTGGCATGGTGACTTCCACTATAGCGAAAAAACAAACTTATAAACTAAAAGATATCTATGAAAATTTACATCAAATTCTGCTTCAGACATTGCCAATCGCTCTCCCTTCCAAACTACAACCTAACGCGACATCTATACCTAACTTTTACAGTCCAATATTAGCAATTCAATCAAAAATGTAAATATTTGACAAATTGTTAGGTTCATTCAAATGTATGAGGGGTTGGCTAAGGGTCATTGACCGCGCATTGTTTACTAGTGCATCGATCTACGCACAGTAGCCGAAACACCCCTTATTTTATTTAAATTATGTTATATTCAAAACGTTTTAATTTTTTTTATATTATCCTACCAAAGTGACTTTACTCTACCTGATGGTAAGAAGTCAGTGGAATCCAAAAGTGGTGGACACAATTCCAAAAGCCAGATTACTGGTATGGTGGCCTCCACTATGGCAGCTTAGTGAGATGCTTTTTCACGTCCCGCTTAAAATACCTAAAGAGTTTATTATTGCTGGAATCGAAGGTTTAGGTACTATGTATATATTTTTTGCCCGCGGTGCTTTCCTTCATAATAACGTTCTGTATAATAAAAATCATCTTATTGCGATCACCATCCTACGACACAGAGGTTGCAAGTAGAGACAATAGTATTTATCTAGACTAGAGAATCCGCGGTAATTTTGTTTACGAACTGTTTTAATCGTCGCGCGCAGCACGGCTTGAAACTCTTCCGTGTCCCGCTAAGCCGGGTGGAAAGTAGATCTGCAGTTTGCATGCGCAAGTTAATATTAGTTTCAAACTTAATCCTAACTTAATAAAACCAGTCTGTTTACTGTCCCACTGCAGGGCGAAGACCTCTTCTCATATAGAGAAGGTATGAGCATTGATCACCTCGCTTCCTCTTCTTTACATTTTTGTTTAAGACCAGTTCCTCACGATGTTTTCAAGGATGGATATTTCGGTGAAAAGCAGGCTTTAATTACGCAATTAAGTTAAATTACAGGAAAATTACAGGTGACCTTTAGCGGTGTTTACTAAGGTAACTTAAACAAACGTCGGAAATGGATATGTCGCAGGCAAATTGTATTAATCGGCGGTTGTATTTGCGTCGGCAAATTACATAGCGCCGGATACGTTAGGTCAGTAGTGTGTGTCTAACTTGGGATGTTAAAACTAGTTTGACAACAAATAAAATTCGTTTAGAAGAGGGTCACAGTTCTAACCTAACCCAATCTGCCTTAGCATTTACGGTAACGACTATCGGCACAATGACTGCAGAATCCACATCCCACATGTCAACAATCTCATGGGCTAAATCAAGATATTTTATTTGCTTATCTTTCTCAGCCTTCATGGGATTCTCGTCATGAGGGACGGTAATATCAACTATCATTGCAAGGCGTTCGGATCGATCCACCACCACGATAACAGGCTTGTTAGCTTAATTTCTTGAACTACCAATCGGATTTGCATAATTCTTTTTGCGTATTATAGCCCAGTTCTCGAGGAAGGTTATAGGCTTTGTAGCATCACGCTGCAGGCGACGGAAGCAGAGCAGTAACCAAAGACGCGGGTGAAATCGCGCTTTGGACAACTAGTAAATAATGTCTGGCACGGTAAATCCATGCCACTCACCCTACGATTTTCGTCATGGGGTAACCTGTCACCCCTTCCTATTTAGCTGTCGTAACAATAGCTTGCCACTATAGAGGGTAGCCCATCGATCGTCGACTGTCATGTCATACTTCATATTGATTCATTGTTTTCATGTCTCGGTTACATGTACTTGATTTGCGTATAATGTAAATACTAAATTTCCGCGGCGCGGTTTCATCCTCGTCCTTGCTTGCTGCTCTTCTCCCGTCGCCAGTAGCGTGATGTTACACAGCCTATAACCTTCCTCAAGAACTGTGCTATCATACACAAAAATATTTTTTTAATCCGACTATTAGTTCCAGCGATTAACGCGTTCAAACAAAGAAACAAACTTCTGCTTTATTAACCGACTTCAAAAGGAGACCGCAAAAAGTTTTATAACACTTTGGCTATTTTCGCAGTATTTCCTTTTGTAGACTAACGTATCTGCTTACGTGGTAACCCCATTGGCACACCTGTAAGTGAGGTCTAATTCCTTTGTATCGCAGCCGAAAAGGTATAGCCATTTTATACAGTGGTTTCTTTGGGACCAATATAAAACCACATCTTACCAACAGAGACATAACCCTATCTACGTATTATTAGGACTACTGTCTATCTGTAATACTGTACTTTTCACAAATAATGTACCTATTTTTGTTGCCGCTATAACAACAAATACTAAAAAACCAGAATAAAATAAATATTGGGGATTCCATACAAAATCTTTGTTTTTATTGCTGTTTTCATAGATATGGAACCCTTCGGGCGCGCGTTCGACTCGCATTTGGCCGATTTTATTTATATTAGACTACCAAAAAGATTTAATTCTGATTAATGTCAAGTCAATGGGCTACAGGAGTTTACCATCCATATTGTCATAATGGCACTAACGCGGCTTTGATTCTTCACACTTACTCCAACTAAGCTGTTCTTAATTGAACAAGATTATGGCATTTTGAAATTAGGACTTTAGGCGATATTGACATTCTGCGATGTCGTCGTTTGTCATAAGTGGACATTTTGCGTTCTAGTCACTTTCCGACCGACTCAAATCTGAGAGTAAACCTATGGGTTTCGAGAAACCCGCACAATACATCACCTAATGCAAATTTCTGACGGGCTATCGTATTCACGTCACATTACACTAATATATCAAACGATACACCTCAATGTCATTGCCAAACGACGACCAAAGCATCAAGGTGAGACCAATTTAGTGTTAGCACAGCTTATCTATTACTAGTATCTGCGCGGTTTCATCCGCCTTTGGGTACTGCTCCGCTTCCGAGGGTCATAGCGTGATGTTACATAGCCTATAGTCTTCTTCAACAATTTGGCTACTAAATGAAAAAAGATTGATTCAAATTTGACTGGTAGTTTCAGAGATTAGCGCGTTTAAAAAACAAACTCTTCTGCTTTATATATATTAGTATAAATGCAGTATTTCAGTGGTAGACGATTTAGGGTTATCGCTATGACAAGAACAGACTAAAAAACAAGCTATGCCTTAGGTTTCTCGGCATTCTGAGAAAAAATAGCTCCCCTACAGAACATGACAACCATTTTTGTCAACCATCTGTTGCTGACCATGAGGAAGTGGTCCTTCCACAACCTCATGATAGGCAACTGCCAGATGAATAACGAATACCCTCTACCCTTCCAAGAAGGTCGGCATTCTGTTCCTAGCAGTCAAATTACCATACAGCCGATTGGCAAGTTTAATAACGAAACTATAATATCGTAAATTTACACAGAGAATCGTAAAAGTACTTTTTTTTGTTGTCGTCAGTGGCATACGAGCAAACAGTTCTGATGGTAAGTGGTAACTGACACTCATGGACGACTCAGAGTCTCTGGTATTGCTACAAGAATTGAAGCAATTGAGAGGTGAGGAAAAAGAAATGGCGTACATTGAGTTGATGGCGCTCTTGACTCGCACTTTTCGTCAAAATTCGATGAGAATACCTTTACAATAGATATGAAACCATGAAGGTTTTACTATCGTAAATATTAACTAAATATTCCTGTGTTACGGAAGCAACCGAGGCGCCAAAACACTCACGTTTAAGGAGTCTGCCCACTAAACCATACCATATCATGGCCATGCTATGAACGTATCAGGATCGGCAAGCAACACGTTACGCTCTACTATGCCCACTAGAGAGTTTTATTATATTCTCGTCGACAGTTATTGATGAAGCTCCGTGCATGGCACGCGACTGTGCTGGTCGATGACAGAACAGTCTAGTGCATACTTTTAAATTCAAAGAATAATTTTTTGCCTCATTTATAGCATGGTCATGATACAGTACGGTGAAGTGGGCAGACTCCTTTATGACCTATATATGACACTCTACCCGTAAGTATAGTCCATTGGACTGATTAGTTATTTAAAAGCATATTAAAATCATTGATAAAACAAATTTGTTTAGTAACATTATTTCTTTTTATAGAATAATGTACATATTTAGGTTTTGAAACGGCTTTAAGGTAAAATATTATTAAAGCAAGGCATACTTAAGCCATATTATGCAATAACTAGCTGCCCGCGGCGCGGTTTCACCCGCATTTTTACTTACTGCTGTGCTCCCATCGCCAGTAGCGTGATGTTACATGTCCTATAACCTTCCTTGAGAACTGGGCTATCAAACACAAAAAGAAAATTCAAATCCGACTGGTAGTTCCAAAAATTAGTGCGTTCAAACAAGCTCTTCCACTTTTTAAACTTGTGTATGTAGACCTGTCAACCTATAACAAGGATTTTGTAACAACAGTCAGTTCACCTGAACAATGCTCCTGATTTCTGTATGAAAAGAGGCCTCCATGCAGTAGGAGTATAATATGCTGACACAATGACAATAATAATAATAATTTAATTGTGTAATTTATCTATAATATGTATGTATTTTCAGTTGTTCAGTACCCATAACACAAGCAAATATAATTGCTTAATTTGGGGCTATATGGCGCTGTGTGAATGTGGTAGAATATTATTATTATTAATGACAATCATCCAGTTATTGTGACAAATCTTTGCAATATTTATGAATGACCCAAAGAAAATGTCAGCCAAATTCCCTACAGACAGTTTACTAAGTACGGTTTATATTACGAGAAGAACTAGCTAAGATACTCGGGACACTCTTTAAAGGGCAAGAAACTTCTGTTTCTGGATTGGAGTATGGTAAATTGAGTAAGCAGACATGAAGACAACAGATTTTTCAATGACAGACTTTAATCAACTTGCTTTCAAATACTGCAGCCAGTTCACTTTAAAATGTTACCTAACTTAATACTGCAAGCTTGAAGTTAATTGTTAATTGATTCTAAGGTAATTAACTTCCAAGGTTCTGGAGAGAAACTAATTTAATGTCATTGTATAAGGTTAGAGTATAATGAGAATAAACTACTTATAATTTAGAATTTGATAGCAATGGATTCAGCAGTTTAGCAATGACAATTCAACAGACATTTTAAAAGAGATAAAGTATAAACAATTACAGTATCGACCAAATCCATTTTCGGACAATGTAAACAAACAGTCTTTTCAATATTTTTCTATCAAAAACTCCGTAGACGATGACACATGGGTTTATACACATTCTGTTCACTATATACTTCATTTTGCAACTATTCCTACTAATGATTAATAATCAAATCTAGTTTATTTAATAAAATTACGAATTACTTTTTGCGGTCGAATTAAGACGTCAAAATGATTAACAGCTTTATTTTTTCTGTACTCTATATTGTCTTTGAAAACCAATGTTGTAATTTATTAGAAGAAATAAGTTTAACCAATACATATCATAGGTACATAATATTTTGTCATTTGCCCTCGCAAGTCTGAGTTCATTTGTTTTATTGTAATATAGTATAATAAAATCGTAACATACATACAATTCCATATAATCAATATTTCACAATTTTTTATCAGGAAGGAAAATATTCAAAAGTATCCCAGTATTCCATTTCAGTCCGTGGTCAAATAGTTGTAATTAGAGGTCAACGCTTAATTTAAATTACATTTATTTATACATTAGGTAAATTGTTTGTCTTATTATCTTAAAGTTTATAAGTCAACGGTTACAATAAAATACAATATCATATTTAACATAAATTTGTATTTAGTTTTATTTATGTATTTTTTTTTGGAGTAATAAAAATAACAAATCAAATAGAATTAATCGATTACGCAAATAGAGTATTAGTAAACGTATTATTATTTAAAAATGTTAAAAAAAAGAATGAAAAATTATTATTTAATTATGTATGATGACATTAATTTTATTTTTATCATCCTTTTCCCCGTCACTAGTAAATTCATGAAACCATAGACAATGGCAATATGGAGGATTGTTTACATTGTCCGAAATTAGAATTGGAATGGACTATACATAAATCTTGGTAGGGAAGAGATAGACAATATTTTCACTCTAAACTGATAAAATGATAAAGAAACATATCTTTTAATATTTCAGCCTATTATTCCAGTATTTTTATTGTTATTATGGAATTTTCCGCATAGTAACAATCAAACTTCTTGGAACAGAAACCCTTTGGTGTAGTGATTACTCATTATTGGCAGACAAAAGAAGATTTAGAAGTTTAAATTTCGATATCCAAACTTGTAGCACTTATAACCGAGGCAATAAGGCGCGAATTTAAAATGCTATCGCTAGCTGTCAAACGTCACCGAGAGACCGCCTACTGCTGTCCGCGCACGTTGGAGCACACAACTTATTACTATGCAATTTGTCACTATGCAACCCTCCTCATCATTCATAGAAAGCGCATTGTCAAAGGTCGTTAGTACACTGCGCATTCTTCTTGCTCGCGTGTCAGCAAGGTTAGAACTCGCGCATACAACAGGGGCGCATGTGTCGACGGTGACGCAGCCTCGTTGGCAATTTGGCCCAATCATGTGGCCAAAAACATTCCACGAAACTCACTTAATGACCAAACAAAACTTACTAATAGTTTACAACTAATAAATACTCACCCTCTTGCCATTTCCAAGCTTTTGATCAGCTTCTTGATCTTCCAGATTTCGACATTACGATCTGCTGACGATTCTTCAGACATTTTGGATCGGTTTTAAATAAATATTACACCACAAAACACACCAAACCACGACTAATAATTAAAATAAAATCTCTAAATATCACACCACTAAACTTTTAAATAAAGGGACTGAGGAGAAGGGAGCCCGACTTGCGGTCGAAACTGCTCAAATCCAGATCGAACCGGACGGACTAGACACTCCGTTTCACACTTTCTAGTTTACAATATTCACAAAGTCTGCCGTTGCGCGTACTTTTCTTCTAGTGCGGGGATTCTTGGATTTTTTCTTAATTCGGTTAACCCTAAGCATGTGGGACGCAGAAATAAGACATTACAGGGATAAAAAGATGACGTTGAACAAACGATCGAACGAACGCCTCGTCGTCCGTCGGAGAAATGAAAGAAAAAAAACACGGACTTCTATTGCTAGCAGTAAAAATGTTATTTAATATTATTTATTGCATTCGATGAATTTATTTATTTAAATAATAATATTTAAATTGGAGTAGCATTAAAATTAAAATTAATTTCGTATACTAAGTGATATTATACTGATAAAACAATATTTCAATATCATTCAAGTTTGAATACAATTTTTTTTCCCTTTTTGTTTTTTATTAGCAGCAATCATTACCATGGATTGTCAAAATATGCTTAAGTAGTGATGCTAACACGATATATATTCGATGTTAAAAAATCCGTTACATTGCTACTTTGACTCGCGTCTAGAATAGTATTGGCGTACTTATACTGTGCTTGTATAATAATATTAAAGAATGTACTTCTAAATTAGTCTTTAGGAGAATAACTTTCTAAGTCATATTTACCAACCTTAAGTCAGTGTTTTATTCGCAGAAATCCTAATTTATTAACAAAAAGTGCATTCATAATGATATGAATAGATTTAATCACTTTAACATCACCATAACTAATTAGAAGTGATTGAATAACAAAATAAATGGCGAACATATGACCTAAAAAGGGTGGTAGGCAACCGATGAATACTTTTGACCAGTCAAGGTGGCGAAAATTGGGTAAGAACTTTGTCCAGCAGACATACAGATATATCGTATCGTGTCTGTATTGCACGTTTTTCAATTGATGTGTCTAATAATAAGTGCATGCAAGGGTTATCTTTTTAAAATGTCTTTACTATGATTTTAATTTTCCACAAGTACGTACGTATTTAAAAAAATATTCAGATTCTGATTTTACTGACGCAGATGGTGCCATTGTTATGATTATGATAAGCTTACTCGTAAGTTTTGTAGCTCGATCTAAATAGGATAACACATTAATAAACTAATCATATTTGGTGTTACAAAGACATAAGATGTATTTAAAATAAGCTAAATTTATCTATGTACAATTCTAAACAAATGGCAGCTGCTCATGTTCTCAGCAATATCACTTTTATAACGAATAACAATATATTTATATCGTATCGTATCGGGCATCCCTAGTTTAAGTCCATCGCTAATCGCCGCTAGTCAATGTCAACTCGAGACGAATGTGGAATAGGTTATAATTTGGCAATCGTTTTAGACATGTTATGTAGTAAATTTAAACAATTTATATTAACTAAATCGACATTATACAACAACGTACAATTTCGCTGTTTCATAACTTCCCGAATTATATTGAAAAAATGGATTTATATCGACGGCTTACTGGCTAGTATTACTAAGAAAGAAATAAGTGTTATGTCGCCTTTAAGGATTCTCCTGAAGGATTTACGCGTTTGGAATAGTTGGACGCGAGGTGGCTTCTTAAGTACGGTGGTTAGAAGGTGTAGACGAGATCGTGGCGTCCGTGATGTGATACAATGCTTCAGACAAGCGTTGTTTCGTCCGAAGCGAACCTTGTTGATTTCGGCGACGGCTGCGTACAAAGCTCGAGGCGATGATGATGATAATAGTTCATATGCCTGTGATAAAAGCATTTCAGATTTGGAACTACAGGTAAAATTTTCATAATAAAAATTACAATTTTAAATTTGGTGCCAAAAATTTGAGTGAAATTTATAAATAAAAAATAAATAAACGTGCTGATTTAGCGTAAACATTCTATTTTCGTAATAGAGTTTATTATTATCAGAGAGGAAAGTAATGACTTTCCTTAATTACGTGAAGCAAAGGTATACAGGATATGCCAAGGTCATAGACTGAAATGTAAACAAAGGCAGTTTCATAAATTTTACTTCCTTTGTTTCTTCTTCAATAACTTTTGAAGTTCATATTAAATGTTGAGATAACTTTGTTTATCATAATTTCCTAGACTTGGACTTGAAATACATACTTAGTAAAAATAAAATAATTATTTTTACTAAGTATGTATTTATAAAAATTCTATAATATAATATCACAAAGTAGATACGTACAGAGAGAAAGCTTCATAAAACTGCACAAATCGGTTGCACTACTACAAGCACGCAGCGCATGTGTATGTGTCCACTGGCCACTTGTCACGTACGCGGCGAAACTGGAAAAAACCGGTTGACGCTGGCACAGCCAGTTGACAATATCAGGGTCAGTGCGTCGCACCGTAAAGTTAATTGTTATTTTTTATTTTTATTGAAAATACAATTAATATGTTAATATTTATATTCAATAAGAAAAGTTTGATTAAAGATAAATAATGTTAATGATATTTAATAAGTATGATTGTTTATTTTAACGCGTTATAAGTTTACCTCAGTGAACTTACCTTCATATTTTAACAGATTTATTAAATTCTTTCAAAGTTTGTAGGTAGGTTTAGGTTTTTACCTGATTAATTTAAAAATACACGAATCATAATGTTTAGAAAATTTGCAACATAACTTTTATAATATTATCAGCTTAAAACACTAAAATATATCGAATTTAGCTACTTCAAAAGGCAAAACAACAGATGTTTTCCTATGCACTATGTTAATCCTATTCATTTTAATGAGATATCAAAATCAGTAGGTACATACTTATAAAGAGTTATTCCGATCTGATCCCCTGAATCTCATACACTGGGGATCGCTTTATTTTATGTTATTTATTATTCAGTTCTGATTTCTGATCACGTGGGAGATCAGAAACAAAACTTAAATATATTATTTCGGATCCGTCCGCGTAACCCCTAGTTATTTTTGACAGATTTTCGACAAAATACATACAATAACTTCACGCCTGCCTTCCATTAATGGGGTAAGCAGAGACTGAACAACTGCATTTATTATTCTTATGTTTTTTTATTAATTGTTACATAAACTGTTTTGCTCTTGAATGTACTTACCTGTCAAAAAGACTGAGAGAATCAGAACAAAATAACTAAATTTGCAGGGAATCAGAACGGAATTAAAGAATAATTATAATCTTAGGAGATCAGATCTAGGGGATCGGACCGGAATAACTCCATATATAAACTATTTAACAAATGTTTTGTTTGTCTTAACTTATTGCGTCAACCCTACCAAAATAGGTAACAATTTTGCACTTTCTTAGGAAGCTTTGCCTCTGTACGGCTACTCTGTGATAATATGGCAACAACTTGATATTTTTTTTTTTGTGAGGATAAGGTAAGCAGTCAGTCAAGTCCAGTAGTGGTAGACATGATGCCAAAAGCCATTGTGGCAAACTATTTGCATGGCAATCCCTACTATTTCTAGTCATCAGAGCCACCATATTAATTTTAATAGATACAAAAATAACAGATTACAATGCGAAAACAGACAGACGAAATTTCATAGCACCTATCTTAGTTAGGCAGGGCATGTAGTTATTTGTTGGTGGGCTCGTTGTCCGCATTTAGACCTCTTGGTCTTTTGTTGCGTCCGGTTTGGCTGGATTATTTCATCCAGCCCAACTCCGCCCAGAAGCGCAGAAGCTTTCTGGGATCTTCGCAGGCTTCGCGGAGACCTCGGGCTGCCGAGGATTTGTGCCCGATGTGTCATCACTCCCTCGCATTCCAGGACTACATGGGCGACGGTTTCTTCGTGCTCTATGCATGCTCTGCACAGAGGACTGTCGGTAATGCCGACAGGGCATGTAGTAAACATTTAACAAACTAAAGTTAAAACTTCCAGTTTCTGAAAGGCTGATCAACGAAAAATTAACTAATCACCTTTTAAGACTCATGTGAAGTACCTAAAAGCATTATTCAATTTATTTATTCATGCTTTTAGCAACCTAATTGGTACTATGAGATTTAACAGGTGATTAAACTGGGGGTAAATTTGTAAATACAACACTCCTGGTCCAGGAGTCCTGGACCTCACAGGCAGAGTAGAGTTATTTTGGTAGGTTAAAATATAAAAGATAACAGACGCAGTGCCAGGATTAGGGTTAGGGCCGGGCTTGATCCACCAGAGTAGGTTATATCAAGGTAAACACTGCAGGCACAATAATTTTATTTTTAAGATGTGTTTGAAAGGAGTGTTTAAGCGTCTTACCCACAGTTTCTGAAAAGCTGATCAATGAAAAATTAACTATTCATCTGATAAATATTGTGTAAAGAGCACAAATAATTAGTTTAATTTGATAAACTAATTATCCATGCTTTTGCATGCTTTTAGATAGTACACATGAGATTTAACAGGTGATTAGTTAATTTTTCGTTGATTAGACTTTCAGAAACTAGGGCTTAGTCGTCTCAGGATTCGCTACTGAAGGTAATAAGTGACTGTTTAGTTGATATGTAGCCACAGTGAACCACAATATATACTTCTATACTATTATATAAAAATACCAATATGATCTTTTAAATCATAATGTACTTTCTAAGTTTATCTAGACGCTTCTGACTGGTGAAGAAAAACATCGGGAGGAAACCTGGACTTTAGAGGAAGTCTGAAATTGCTAATCCGTCTTGAGCAAGTGTGGCTATCAATGCTCATACCGTCTGTATGAGAAGAGGCCTTTTTCTGCAGTGGGATAATAATAGACCGATATGTTATGATGATAGGTTATTATAAAGCTTTTGTTTGTTCACAGGAGTTACTCAACGACTTGCAAGCAGTGGAGATTTTGTCCAAACGAACATTGTTCTGCGCTGTCTGTGGCAAGAGACTAGTGATCGACAAAAAGCTGCCAGGAGTGCGGTATTGTTCGTTAGTATATTTATATTACTAGCCTTCCACAGCGCGCTTACTGTTCCGTTCCCGTCGCCAATAACGTGATGTTATTATATCCTATAACTTTCTTCAAGAACTGGGCTATCATACGCAAAAAGAATTATTTGTATCCGATCAGTAGTTTCAAAGATTGAAACATTCAAACAAACAAACAAAAAAAAAACAGAAAGAAAAGAAAGAAAGAAAGAAAAAAACATTTATTCAAGACAGGAACAAGGTTTACAAATTGATATAAAAATAAGCTTAATATAGGTATTTTAGTGTGCCAGTCTGAAATGATGCCATCTCAACTTTATGCTGTGCACCTCCTGAGAGGTCCGCAGCGTTGATATTCTGATGGCACCCAAAAGGGTGACGTCACATATATCAAAATAAAACTAAACTATTAAAATAAACAAATAAAAACAATAAATATGCACGAAAATAAACAATAACAATAAATACAAACAAGTTACAGAGTGACAATAAATAGCTTTAAGATAACATACAACCAGAAAAGAGAAACAGTTTTATTCTAAGAAGGTGCCAACAAGTAGGAGAATAAATTGTTTGGTGTGTCTGTGGTGTAATTAATATTGATTATCTGTAGAGTGTAGGTTCCAAATCCGAAAAACAGACTCTTTCGCTTTTTATAATAGTATAGAAATAGATGCCAGACTACACCACTTATGTGCCGAAAAGTGTCTGTTGCCCGTCTAAACGACATATAAGAAGTTATCTGAGTCGATATCATATAAATGGTAGTTATACAGCACTCATGAACATGATCTTTATGTATAGGTGCAAGCAAGACAAAACGTCAGTGAACTCACAAGTCTCAGAACAAACTGACGCTGATGGATGGGTCCCGTACATGGAAGCTGAGGATGTCATCATCTGGAGGAAGGAATATAAACCTGGATTGGGACTGTTTGCTTATAAAAGTAATTGTTTTATTAATTTTAATAAATTATCTTAGATTTTAGCTGTCGAGAACGGAGCTTTGTAAATCCGAAAGGCTAGGATTACGCATTGCATGTAATAATAATAATAATGCTAGCCTGTTTACTGTCTCATTTCTGAAATCAAACGCCAATATAAATGCTTTTTATTCAAAAATATTAACTAGAAATAAATTGACAGACCCACTACAAACCTTTTAAAAAAATCCTTGTGAGTTTGATTGAATCTTTGAATTGTGTTTTTGATCTGTCTAATCGGCGTTCTAACAAGACCCTGAAACGTTATGTGAAAACTTTACAAAGATATCTTCAATTGGTATAAAATACACTAACCTCCAGTTTCTGAGAGGCTGATCGACGAAAAATTTAGTAATCACCTGTTAAATCTTACGCGAAGTACCTACAAGCATGGATAATTAGTTAAATTTATTATTCATTAGTTAAACTAATTATTCATGCTTTTAGCAACCCAAGTGGTACTTCACATGAGATTAAACAGGTGATTATAGTTAAATTTTCGCTATTCAGCTTTTCAGAAACAGGGGTCAGACTGGGGAAGTAGACCCCAGAAGTGAGTAAGATGGGAAAATGACTGAGAGGCATTCAAAACTCATCTACTGCACTAAACTATATGATACAGCAAATAATTTCAAAAATACTTTATGATGAAGTACTATTAACACAACCTTGTTCGTAACATTAATAAGAATAACTATTTAGTGCTTTGTCACTGTACAGGCAGATATCAGCAGATTAACTTTAACAGACTCTTATCTATAAATCCTATTAATGTTATAAATGCGAAAGTTTGTGTGAGTGTGTGTTTGATACGACTCAGCGCCTAAACGGCTTAACTGATTTCGATGAAAGTTAGTATGTAGATAGATTCGGTGCCGGAAATGGAGAATGATTACTATTTATCCCGTTAATCGGTCTGGTTCCCGAGGGATGTAACAAAATATTTTATCTCTCTCTCTCTCTCTCTCTCTCTCTCTCCCTCACTTCATCTTTCTCTCCTTCTACCCCTCTTTTTAATTCTCCCTACCCCTCTCTTTACCCGTCTCCCCCCATCTCTCTCTTTCCCCTTCTACCTCTCTTCCTCTACCCCTATTTTTACCTCTCCTTACCTCTCTCTTTATACATGGTGATGAACAGTCTTCCTGCGTTTTCTCCTCCTCTTGTGTCTGAGAAGTCGTCATCCAAAAGCTCGCATTGCACCAAGCACATATAGACTTGACCTTCTGATATCTAACAGACAGTACCTAATAGATCTATGTTGATTTATAATTGTGATAATATGATCACTTCTCAAGGTTTTGTTATTTTCCAAAGCAT
This sequence comes from Parascotia fuliginaria, assembly GCA_963082885.1. Lineage (NCBI taxonomy): Eukaryota > Metazoa > Arthropoda > Insecta > Lepidoptera > Erebidae > Parascotia > Parascotia fuliginaria. The sequence continues at coordinate 2,476,480 of OY720199.1, read as the reverse complement.
TAGGTAATTGTATAGAGTTTCATTACATTATATTAATTCTTCGGCCTTGAGACATAGGATTCCCCCAATCATGCGTATTTTTTATAATTGCCAGACTAACCCCCAGTTTTTGAAGATCAACGAAAAATTTACTAATCTCCTTTTAAATCTCATGTGAAGTACCTAAAAGCATGCTAAAATCATAAATGTTGCTTTCAGCAAGCCAATTGGTACTTAACATGAGATTTAAAAGATGATTAGTTAATTTTCAGAAACTTAGGGAAGGTTAACTTCCCGATTAGCAGACAAGATTCTAAATTAAGCAGAAAATCTGAAAATAGTTGTGACTTGTATAAAAAAAATGTTTATTTGTTATTACAAACTTACGTTTGCAGTTGGATCGATCATGACCTTAAATCGATGTATATGATTGTTTTAAATAAATTTGTCGTTTTATAAGAGTTGTATATAATTTAAATCTTGCTGAACCTTGGAAGAAAAACATCGTGAGGAAATTTGGACTTACAATTTTTTTTTATTTAATACAGACACCTTATAATAATTCTCTAACACGAGTAGACCCGTTTTATAAATATAGTTATGTGTAAAAATCGTGTGAGTTTAAAATATTTAATTTTTTTTTATTGCCTATTAGCCTTGAGCGTGCACGAGGTACTCAATGTTCATGCCTTCTGTGTATGAGAAGAGGCTATTGCCCTACAGTGGGACAACAGGCTCAAAGTATCCAAGTGCATGATCTGCATATTTTTATCAAAATATTTATCACCAAATTATGTCATATCATTATCGTGAATGATAAATATAATCACGTAAACAATGTTTTATGGAGAGCCGAGGTTTTGATAATAGTGTATTGTTTAATGGGATTTTGGATTTTTTTGTCGTGATGCAAATTTTGCGGAAATTTCCATATTAGTCACAGTTTCGACTATAGCGATAATATGATACTGCCTCGGTGATGTCACGCAAAAGTCTTCGGTTCGATTGTCGGGTCGGAAAATGTGATATTGTGTTTTTCTGTCACAAAACTCTCAGTGTTAGACGGGAGTCTAGTATAGTGCAAGTTTATGACAACAGTTACTTAATTTAGGCTTAAACTTAGCGAGAAGCTTTCTCGCTCTAGTAAATGAGAATTGTAAATGACAGAAAAGAATAGAAACAGTAAAGTTCGATCCTTGCTACCAGATGTTTGGTTCAACTCTTGGGCGTCACAGCGCCGCCCGTCGCGCTTGGCGTGACATCGTGTTTTTTTTTATATGAGCCTACCAAAGTGACTCCACTCTGCCTGATGGTAAACAGTTAGTGGAATCCAGAAGTGGGGCCCGCCATTCCAAAAGCAAAGTCTGAAATTGCTGGTATGATGGCCTTTATTATGGCGGCTTTGTAATTTGTTTGTTCTTCTATGTCAACTACTACACTCGTGTCAAACTATAGCGGCGTTTTAACATGGTTTCCTCCCGCTCTAGTATACGGGAGATACCCAGAAGTCCGCGCAGCTGACTTCGCAGCAGTCCAAGTGGATGGCGCGTACCGTCGCGTGTGGGACGCGGCTGTCGCAGCGTTAGCGGTGGTAGAACGAGGAGCCAATGGACTGGCTGATCAGGCGGTACTGCATTGGGAGGTGCTGTGGCCGGTGAGTGTGGCAAACTACTCTAGGTACCATTATCGTACACCTGGAAGAAGCTGGCCTATAGGGACTCTGACGACGCAGCTGTAGAGCTAATAATCACTATGTATCTAGAAATAAGATTTAGTTTAATCTACAAACATTCTGGAAATCTGAACCGACGCTACGACCTGATAAAGTTGGCGATTAACCGATGGATCAGGTCATCAACGTGGAACTTGCGTCTTCCGATTTGTGATTACCTTTAGAACCTTTCTACCCTATTGGGTATCAATTCTGCGAGCTATGTCAATGGGCAGGATTGTGATAATTCTTATTCTGCCCCAATTTCGGCAACAAAGAAGGACCGGACAAAATTGTCCTTGATACCAATAACAACGTGACATATGTCAGTAGAAAGGTATTTCAATATACTGCAATAGTTATTATGGAAGCTCATTTCTAATCACTGTAAGAAAAATGTTATGGCGATATAAAGTAAATATTTTCATAGACGATTTTAAGCAATAAAAAATAATTGTTTCGTATTTTATGACGTTATAGTGCAAGTTGAAACATGTTTAATTATTTTCTGGAGGGTACAGGATGAGGTAGATTTGGACCAGCCTCCTTACATTTTTCCGGCCCTCTTATTATCAAAACATTTAATTCTAGAGGCTATTCGCAAACCGCGATTACGTCTACATCCGCCGTCACAAGGAGTTCGATGTAGTGGATCGATGTGGGCCTCAGAAAGATGGCCTCTTTCAACAAGCAGTGCCTATTGAGGATCGACCTAAGCCAACGTATACCGAACGACCGAGCGTACACTCGAAAGCGAAACGGAAAGCTATGGAAGCGTACGCGATGGAAAGGGATAGAGGAAGTATGGAGAATAAGGTATGTTAGACTAAAGTATCTTGTCCGTGTCTCTTGTATCACTACATAGTATAAAACAAAGACGCTTCTCGCTGTCTGTCCCTATGTATGCTTAGATCTTTAAAACTACGCAACGGATTTTGATGCGGTTTTTTTTAATAGATAGAGTGATTCAAAGGAAGGTTTATATGTATAATACGTGCAAAATATAGTAGAGAAATACTGGTAATTTTAGAGGTTTCTAATGTAATGCAGGGACATAGCGGTTACGGCGGTATATACCGGCTGGGAGCCGCCGGCCTCTAAAGAAAACATGTTTGTTTTGTCTAATGACAAAAAAACTGTGAACGTTGTTTAAAAAGACATTCTGTAGTATATTTAGTATCAGCATAATTCCTGTGCGAAGCCGGAGCGGGTCGCTAGTTAATATTATAAATGCGAAAGTGTTTGTGTGTGTAATATGAAAATGACTGCCTCTGTTGTTTGGTGGAACTGTGTATGAACTACCACGCAGAGGTCGCGGATTCGATGCCCGCTCAGTGCAATTATTTGTGTGCATGAACATGTCTATTTGCATTAGTCGGGGTATTTCTATGTATAATATGTATATATTTACAAAAAAAATAGTTATTTAAGTATGTATATCCGCATTCTAGAACTAACATAAGTTATATTAATATGCTTACTTACCCCCAGTTTCTGAAAGGCTAATCAACGAAAAATTAACTAATCACCTGTTTAAATCTCATGTGAAGTACCACTTGGGTTGCTAAAAGCATGAATATTTAGTTTAATTTGATCTAATAAGTTACTAACTAGATCAAATTAAACTAATTATCCAAGCTTTTATCATGCTTTTAGGTACTTCACTTTAATTTTCCGTTGATCAGCCTTTCAGAAACTGGAGGTTAGTATATTTTTTTACTTTTAGTTTTAAATCTCTAGTTTTCAATTACTAATGTAAATTGTGGCAAAAGAAGTATTAAGTAAGTGATATTCACAGGTGTATGTAATAGTGAATCGTTCGTGCTCGCACCCCAAGGTGCCGGAGACGAAGCACGCCATCAGAGTGTGCGAGTACTGGAGCCATATGGTGGTCAAGACCATAAACGGAAATGACAAGGTAAGCTATAACACCATACCACCAGTTTCAGACGATGGTCTTCAGGATTCCACTGACTGCTTACCATCAGGCAGAATGGAGTCACTTTGGTTAGACTACCAAAGTGACTCCACTCCTTAAAAAATATCAACATGTACAATCGAATCAACTGAACCATGACTCACTCTGCTGATATTTTGCTTAAAACTGTCAAACTTGTAACATCTATTGTGTATTGTACTTAGGACGTTTTTAATACTAACACAACAATGTCCTTAGTAAGACGATTCACACACTGCCCCGCATTAAGGAGCGTAGTGCGGGCGTGCGTGTTTTTGCGTTGTTTGTAAGTATCTCTCTTTGCATAAAAATCATGCGTGGTGCAACACATTGAAAACGCATTCACGCGCGGTATAGTTGTGTCTTCGCCACACCACGCAGCGTAATGCGGGGCAGTGTGTGGATCGTTTTAATGTCAGTGTCTAATAAAATGATAACAAGCTTGTTGCCAAGGAAATCTGTGTTCAGTTGAATTTCGACCTTCTTGCATTTAGATGTATTTACAAAATGAGCTTATGTTGGGTCATGATCAAAGATCGGAATAGATAGAGCTATTTTTGGTACTAAGTACCAAAAATAGCTCTATCTATTCCCAGCATTTAAAATTAATTTAAAAATTGTATTACGTTAGAAAGAGACGAGACATACTTTTCGTTACGCAAAGAGTGTCCTACATTCCCGCTATTGTTCTCTTTTGTTTCCACAAGCTGTGTTTTGAATCCTACAAGGACGGCAACACTGTTCCACGTGGCGATTATAACCCTTTATTTTTTCTGTGGGCATCAGTCGGGCATGGAGTTCGTGCTGACGTACTACGACGAGCCCGCCGTGGGCGGCATGCCCAGCAGCGTCGCGGCCTGGGCCAGCGGCCGCGCCGCGCCCGCCTACCTGCAGCGCATGCGCCGCGCCGCGAGCGACTACCGCGCGTGGCGCCGCGACACGTGCCAGGTATACCACTCCCTAACACATACAGCGGCCCGCCTACCTGCAGCGCATGCGCCGCGCCGCGAGCGACTACCGCGCGTGGCGCCGCGACACGTGCCAGGTATACCACTCCCTAACACATACAGCGGCCCGCCTACCTGCAGCGCATGCGCCGCGCCGCGAGCGACTACCGCGCGTGGCGCCGCGACACGTGCCAGGTATACCACTCCCTAACACATACAGCGGCCCGCCTACCTGCAGCGCATGCGCCGCGCCGCGAGCGACTACCGCGCGTAGCGCCGCGACACGTGCCAGGTATACCACTCCCTAACACATACAGCGGCCCGCCTACCTGCAGCGCATGCGCCGCGCCGCGAGCGACTACCGCGCGTGGCGCCGCGACACGTGCCAGGTATACCACTCCCTAACACATACAGCGGCCCGCCTACCTGCAGCGCATGCGCCGCGCCGCGAGCGACTACCGCGCGTGGCGCCGCGACACGTGCCAGGTATACCACTCCCTAACACATACAGCGGCCCGCCTACCTGCAGCGCATGCGCCGCGCCGCGAGCGACTACCGCGCGTGGCGCCGCGACACGTGCCAGGTATACCACTCCCTAACACATACAGCGGCCCGCCTACCTGCAGCGCATGCGCCGCGCCGCGAGCGACTACCGCGCGTGGCGCCGCGACACGTGCCAGGTATACCACTCCCTAACACATACAGCGGCCCGCCTACCTGCAGCGCATGCGCCGCGCCGCGAGCGACTACCGCGCGTGGCGCCGCGACACGTGCCAGGTATACCACTCCCTAACACATACAGCGGCCCGCCTACCTGCAGCGCATGCGCCGCGCCGCGAGCGACTACCGCGCGTGGCGCCGCGACACGTGCCAGGTATACCACTCCCTAACACATACAGCGGCCCGCCTACCTGCAGCGCATGCGCCGCGCCGCGAGCGACTACCGCGCGTGGCGCCGCGACACGTGCCAGGTATACCACTCCCTAACACATACAGCGGCCCGCCTACCTGCAGCGCATGCGCCGCGCCGCGAGCGACTACCGCGCGTGGCGCCGCGACACGTGCCAGGTATACCACTCCCTAACACATACAGCGGCCCGCCTACCTGCAGCGCATGCGCCGCGCCGCGAGCGACTACCGCGCGTGGCGCCGCGACACGTGCCAGGTATACCACTCCCTAACACATACAGCGGCCCGCCTACCTGCAGCGCATGCGCCGCGCCGCGAGCGACTACCGCGCGTGGCGCCGCGACACGTGCCAGGTATACCACTCCCTAACACATACAGCGGCCCGCCTACCTGCAGCGCATGCGCCGCGCCGCGAGCGACTACCGCGCGTGGCGCCGCGACACGTGCCAGGTATACCACTCCCTAACACATACAGCGGCCCGCCTACCTGCAGCGCATGCGCCGCGCCGCGAGCGACTACCGCGCGTGGCGCCGCGACACGTGCCAGGTATACCACTCCCTAACACATACAGCGGCCCGCCTACCTGCAGCGCATGCGCCGCGCCGCGAGCGACTACCGCGCGTGGCGCCGCGACACGTGCCAGGTATACCACTCCCTAACACATACAGCGGCCCGCCTACCTGCAGCGCATGCGCCGCGCCGCGAGCGACTACCGCGCGTGGCGCCGCGACACGTGCCAGGTATACCACTCCCTAACACATACAGCGGCCCGCCTACCTGCAGCGCATGCGCCGCGCCGCGAGCGACTACCGCGCGTGGCGCCGCGACACGTGCCAGGTATACCACTCCCTAACACATACAGCGGCCCGCCTACCTGCAGCGCATGCGCCGCGCCGCGAGCGACTACCGCGCGTGGCGCCGCGACACGTGCCAGGTATACCACTCCCTAACACATACAGCGGCCCGCCTACCTGCAGCGCATGCGCCGCGCCGCGAGCGACTACCGCGCGTGGCGCCGCGACACGTGCCAGGTATACCACTCCCTAACACATACAGCGGCCCGCCTACCTGCAGCGCATGCGCCGCGCCGCGAGCGACTACCGCGCGTGGCGCCGCGACACGTGCCAGGTATACCACTCCCTAACACATACAGCGGCCCGCCTACCTGCAGCGCATGCGCCGCGCCGCGAGCGACTACCGCGCGTGGCGCCGCGACACGTGCCAGGTATACCACTCCCTAACACATACAGCGGCCCGCCTACCTGCAGCGCATGCGCCGCGCCGCGAGCGACTACCGCGCGTGGCGCCGCGACACGTGCCAGGTATACCACTCCCTAACACATACAGCGGCCCGCCTACCTGCAGCGCATGCGCCGCGCCGCGAGCGACTACCGCGCGTAGCGCCGCGACACGTGCCAGGTATACCACTCCCTAACACATACAGCGGCCCGCCTACCTGCAGCGCATGCGCCGCGCCGCGAGCGACTACCGCGCGTGGCGCCGCGACACGTGCCAGGTATACCACTCCCTAACACATACAGCGGCCCGCCTACCTGCAGCGCATGCGCCGCGCCGCGAGCGACTACCGCGCGTGGCGCCGCGACACGTGCCAGGTATACCACTCCCTAACACATACAGCGGCCCGCCTACCTGCAGCGCATGCGCCGCGCCGCGAGCGACTACCGCGCGTGGCGCCGCGACACGTGCCAGGTATACCACTCCCTAACACATACAGCGGCCCGCCTACCTGCAGCGCATGCGCCGCGCCGCGAGCGACTACCGCGCGTGGCGCCGCGACACGTGCCAGGTATACCACTCCCTAACTATAATTAAAATAGTGATATGATTACTAAAAACGTGAAAAGTAAATTTAAAAATTTAAGAGCAACATATTCCCAAGAATTGACAAAAATTTATAAATCAATCCTAATTCATTTTGGACGTATGATCACCTCAATCACTGCAATAATACTAGCTTAAAGCACTAGCCTTGTGTAAACAGAACTAGAAAGAAAGAAAGAAAAATATTTTATTTGTATTTCCTAATCAGTACATGTTATATAAAAATGGAAAAATAACAAGTTGGTTTATGCGATCGATTAAGGTACGATATTTGTACGGTAATAGATCCACGCTGGTTTCAGCATGAATGGGCCGGATCGTCCGGGGAAGTACTACCCTCTCATAAAAAACCGACTTAAGAGAAGTAGTATCCTTACTACTGCGTTTCGTTCGGTGAGTGAGAGTGCCGGAGGCCCAATTTCCCCCTTTCCTCTTTCCTCACCTCCCTCATTCCCTTCCTCTAACCCCATTCCCAGCCGCCATAGTGGAGGCCACCATACCAACAGTTTAAGACGATAGCTTTTGGTATGGAGGCCATCACTTCTGGATTCCACTGACTGCTTACCATCAGGCGGGGTGGAGTCACTTTGGTAGGCTAATATATATATATAAAAAAAAAGCTAGCTTGAAAAAACTATTCCCGTGTATCCCGAGCAGTATATCTACTTTAGTAGCAGCCACTATACGAACTTTTAATTTTATGACTTGGAATGATATCATTACACCCACTGATTGTTCACCAGGCAGAGTCAAGTTAATTTGTTAAATAAAATATAATCACTCCTCAACATAATAATATGTATCGTTTCTAAATAGGAAATTCCCGAATTCACTCCTTTTGTAGCGGAGTCAAGTGACGGAACGGAAACGAATAAGGAACGTGCCAAGGAAGAGGATATGGAGGTATGAATTTAAGCTATAAACCTGGAATATGATTGTAAGCTTAATTCTATTTAGAAAAAGAGTATCGATTAATTACTCGGCTAAAGATACGATATAGTAAAAACTGTGTTTTCAGTACTATTTTAATAATATATATAAAGAATAAAAAAAATCAAACTAAAACATATTAATAAATATATAAATGAGTACAATATTCTTACTTCGCTGATCTCTGCATTAATCGGTTGACTGATAAAGAATGTCTCAGGCATTAAGTCCGCCATTGCATATTGTATGTGTATAAAGTTGATAAATACATACTAATATTATAAATGCTAAAGTAGGTAACTCTGTATGTCTGTTACGCTTTCACGCTTAAACCACTGAACCGATTTTGATGATACTAGGCCTAGGGGAACAATACTATATTTTAACTATATTTTGTAGTATCCTGGACTTAGGAGAGTAAGAAATGACACAACAGCTTCTTGTTACAGCATTTATTCCGGACTGAGTAGCGATTCAAAGCTTTAACATAGAACACAAGTACAGATCAATAATAATATAGTTGTACCATAGATTCATAATATTACCTTACATCATTTTGTTCCTAAAAAATGTTTTGAAGGGGTTGTAATAGGGGATGAAACTTTGTATAAAAAAGCGTTTGATAGCCCAGTTTTTGAGAAAGGACATAGGCTTTGTAACATCACGCTACCTGGCGATGGAAGCAAGCAGTAACCAAAGGTTTAATAGCAAATAAATGTATATAAATGTGTATTAACTTCTTTACAGTCATCCCAACATGGTCCTGAGCTCGAAAGCGATGACACAGACACCCGTGATCAAAGCACGCAGACTGACGAATCGGAGGACAAAGTCAAGGTGAAGGTCAAGAACGAAGAGGTCACAGAAGACAAGAAGCACGAGGAGAAGGTCACAGAGGACACAAAGGTCGAGACTAAACATGAAGTTATATCTGTAAGTAGTTATATACATAATTATTTAAAGGGATTGTGTAATTTTGTGTTAGAAAAAAGCATTGAATTTTCTCATTAGAAAGCTTAAAATTTCAAGTATATCTTTAAAAGAAAAATAAAAGTTTCTTTCGAGTTCAAGTTTTTTGTTTCAAAACGTACTAAAATCTCATTTTATAATTCTTCTTATCGAGCGGTTGGTGGTCAACCTAGTGCCAGGATTGGTTCAGGTCGCTCATAGAGGCATCCGACTTGACCTGACGACTGTTATCAACTTGGTAACAACCGGGACCGACTAACGTGCCCTCTGCAGCAAGGAGACGCTTATATCAAATACCACTATGCGGTCACCCATCCATACGCCAGCCGTACTCTTAGTTGCTTAACCTGCAGATCGATTACCGTTCAGTGCTTGCAACAAGCTATGAGCGCTTCGCAATTTTGTGCTAAAAGGGTGAGACTGTTCTTACACTGGCTACAATAATACAGATGCAATATATTATAAGTACAGGCAGCGCTTTAACTTAACGGTTCCTCTTTCTTTTCCTTCCTCATCCTCCTTTCCCTACCTGATCCCCAACGGCTTGGTTGTGTCTAAGCATTATTTCTTCAACGCTTAGAAAACAACCATCTCTATAGGTTACGGTTACCACTTACCATCAGGTGAACCGTGTGCTTGTTTGTCACCAAAATTGTATAAAATAATAGCTGGTTTTAATATCATTATTAATAATAATTGCAGAAGCCAGTACCAGGTATTGGTGACACCCCAAAATGCGAAGAGGAGGAGCCTAATAATGGTGCGTGGTGGCGATATTTGTACCCCTTCTATTATTTCGTATAATTATTATATATCTGTGGTTATCATGAGCAAACAATTTGTAGATAACTGCAAACAGTTTGTGGCAAATTGTAATAAGATATGTAAACAAAAATTTCAGTACGTAGTGATGCTGCGCATTGTTTGTGGCAGACAGCAGACAGTTTGCGGTAAATTATTTACTTGATTTTTTCTATTTTTATAATGAATTCTGGATTGAATAAGATCAAATAGCATCAAATAATAATGAATTCTGAATTTGGGCTGTAAGATCGACCATAATATAAACGGCTACTATATACCGCAAATTGTTTGCTCTTACGAGACTATTGACTAAGAAAACTAAGCTCAATATAAGCGTATAGTCAGCTGGCTGACTGTATGGTATACAACTTATGAAAACTTGTTTCTTATATAAGAAATTGAAATATAAAGGCAGATTTAGTAAATCTAAATATACGGGAATTAACGCGATCATGCATTAGGTATTTACATATCTTATTTTGCTTGACATTTCGACCAGGTTACACCGGCCGTGGTCACAAGCAGACTGACAAAGTCTGCTGATTTACTATATCATGCAACGCGAAATTATAAAGGAAAATATAATTGATTAATTCAATGTCTTAAAAACCTGTAAACCTTTTTTGGGTTTAGACCACGATGACTCCGGGTGGTATGCATATGCTGAGCCCCATTGTCTGCTCAGGCAGAGTGAAGTCACTGCCGTAAAATGTAGTTTTAGATGGAGATTTAACTAAAATTTGTTATCCCAGTGAAAGAAAATCATAATATAATTAAATAGTATTATTAACGATGTTCTGTCTCCGATTCATCTACATTTACAATTTATATCATAAAACTGCTATTATTAAGTGTCAATATTAAACGTATTAAAACAATAATAATAATAATAATAATAATATTTCAACAACTACACACAACGCCATCTAGACCCAAAGTAAGCATATTATACATATACTTGTGTCATGGGTTCTAGAATACGGATATACATACTTAAATACTTTTTTTTTTGTAAATATATACATATTATACATAGAAACACCCAGACCAATGCAAATAGACATGTTCATGCACACAAATATTTGCACTGAGCGGGAATCGAACCCGCGACCACTGCGTGGCAGTCCATACACAGTACCACCGAACCACAGAGGCAATCAATAACAATATTTACAATTTATATTTGAAAGCTACCAAGCTTTTAGTAGCCGCCAGGCGTCGCCACTTGCGCCTCAGATAACCTCCAATAAATAATCCTCAACTAAATGCATTTAACTTTTAGTGTTAAAAACATTTAAATATGCTTGCAAAAATTATTTTCGTCCCATAAATAAAATAAATATCATTTTAGTATAATTAGATAAAAATACATGTAGGTACTACTTAGTTCGTGCATTTAGGCACAGATGGCGCTATTATAAATAACATTTGAACAAATGACAACTTATGTAAATTTATGAATAAATTTGTGCATGATTTACACTGGACAATAAGATAAATAAAACTATAATATTAATATGACTGTTGAATGACTAAAATTTCTTAACACTTTCCATAAACAGATAACAATAAAATATCTATTGTGGCTACAGTATTTAATATAATTATTATTTCTAACTTTCCAAATCGTATAATTTCAGCCGAAAGACACTTGATCGGTTTATTCCAGTTCAGTAACACCCAGATACGTAACAGTGTGACTCATTAGGAATTAAATTCCTGTTGAGTAACACTGTGACATATTGCTGCGTTTTGTTCCTAATAAGTCACATCAAATAACACCAATGTGTACGGTCGAGAAGCATTCCGTTTTCATCGGCGACGTTCTTCGGTATTCATAACCTATATTAGATCGTCGCTCTTTATAAGGTTCAATATCTTTGCCGTGTCAGAGTCAGAACATAACCTACAGTTTTTAAACATTTAATTTTTGATTTAACCATGTTATTTTTTTAGCTAACTCGATTTTTTTTATAGGTAAGAATCTTTCTTAATTCGGAGTTATTCATAAAAATCTATTTAATAATTGACCTATAATTTGTGTGCAATAAATAAAATATAAACATTAGATACGCTCGAATTCGTGTAAATATTAAACATTGTGTTAAAATAAAAATAATTTTAAAAATGTCAATTTATAAAAAAGAAAATTAATTTTAGGATTACAATAAAAGCCTGACTGCTTACCATCAGGCAGGGTGGAGTCACTTTGGTAGGCTACCTAATATAAAATTCCAGAATTGGTCGGTCCTTCTGAAGCGAGATATTTAGGTTATATACAGCTGGAGACATGTATAAATGAAATTTAAACGGTGGACCGACTAATACTGGTATTTTGCGACTAGTTTTGACTAATTACCGACTAATTTGTCATATAATAGATTTCCAGTTCACGATGGTGGCTGTGCCAAGATGAGCCATACGAAGTCGTAACCAGCAATTTTGTTTATATAAGCCTACCAAAGAACTCTGCCTGATAAGTATTCGGTGTAGTCGGGTTGGTGGCCACTATGGTGGCTTTATGAGATGCTTTTTTAACAAAGTCACAACCACAGTGCCGGCAATGTATTACAAATGCAATAAAATTGGTATTATGTCCACCATTTCTGGACTTCATTGACTTCTTAACATTAACCAGAGTAGTCATTTTGGTAGGTTAAAAAAAATATATTTTATCCAACCCTGTAATTGAACTCTTGAGTCTTTCGTGTTGTTGTAGACATTATCAACGAGCCACCGATGCAGTAATGTCCATATTTTTCTATAAACAGTGAAGGATAGGTAAATTATCTTGATATTATAGTACATTAAAAATGGCTTTTTTACTACTAATAAATTAGATTTGACTAATTTATAAGTAACTAAACAAAATCGTGCAATTATATGCAAGAAAATGCAATTAAATTAAGTAATTATAAGTATACTAAGCTCCATTAATGAATGTAACTCGGAAACCAGACTGATTTACGGGATAAAAAGTATCCTATGTCCGTCTCCGGCACCTAATCTATGTACTTTCGAACCAGCTGAATCATGACCCATTTTGCTAATATTTCCCTTAAAACTGTCAAACTTGTAAGATCTAGCGTAAATAATGCACTTAAAACGTTTTGAATACTAACTCAATAGCACTCAATAAAATGTCAGTGTAATAAAATGATAACAAGCTCGTTGCCCAGGAAATATGTCTTCAGGCGAATTTCGACCTTCTTGCATTTAGATGGATTGACAAAATGAGCTTATGGTTCATGATTCACTTGGTGCGATAGTACATACGTGGTACATACCAATTCTCATCACACACAAACGTCATACACACACACACACACACACACACACACACACAAACTTTAGCATTTATAATATTGGTCGGATTAAGTAACCCAATTATCCCCCTCGTCCTTCACGGTCGGTAACGACTTGTATTTGCAATGCTTAGAAAACAGCCATCTCTATAGGTTACGGTTACCACTTACTATCAGGTGAACTGTATGCTTGTTTGTCACCAAAGTTGTATAAATAATAATAATAGAAAGGGAAGATCAATTTCTAATTCTTAGAAACCGATTACGTTATGTTTAATAATAAAAACAAAATTTTGTGATAAGAAAATAGTCAATAAAAAAAATTGTTTTAGAATTAAAATTAGATGCCATATATGTAAGAAGAAAATGTTTAAAAAAAAAATTCATTGAACTTCTGTCCCTATCATAATTTTATTATTCTTCGTGCAATATTACGATTTTTATTTTACTACAAGCTTTTTCATTTATAACAGTAATATCAAAGATAACATTATTCTTTGCTTTGTCCTTTTCTATCAAGTTCAAAAACGTCAAATGGGAAAGAAACAGAACACGAAGCGGAGGTTAAACTACATCTGTCATCCTTTTCTGTCACTCAGAATCGTCATTTACTACGAGCGAGAAAGAAAGCGGTCAAATGTAGTTCAACCTTATTTCGTCGCTAGTTTACGTTTACATAGATAACTTTGATAATTTTACATTATTTTATACCCGGTTTTGAACTTATAATCTCTTACTTAAGACGTACCAAATAAGTCATTTTTGCTGAGTTTTATTTAATTCATTTTTGATTTTTAATAAACCATAATGCAGAATCAATGCAAAAAACCGCGCAATTTATAACCATAGACTATTATTTTGTAGAATAATAAAGGCTGATTTAAATTGATCCAGTATTTGGTGCTAGCATCACTGCATCGAAAATGTTTTTAAGATACACTGGATGCTAGACTGGATTGAAAACGTTTACATTGAGGGCAAGATTCACAGACCGCACTTTGACTTTACTTTGATGCAAAGATCTACTTTGTACCAAAAATATGTTTCTTAGGCCCAGATTCACAATCGTGACTTTACTTTACAGCAAAGGCACCTTCGCAAAGTAAGCTTGTATTGCCGAAGATTACTTTCAACTTCATATTCAAACATATTTTTGGTACAAAGTAGATCTTTGCATCAAAGTAAAGTCAAAGTGCGGTCTGTGAATCTTACCCTGATTCAATGCCGGTATGCCAGCTACTAGATCAATGTAAATCGGTTTTTAGTACCATATATTGTTTTTGTAGCTTCATAGAAAACCTAATTAGAACGCACTGATTATATTAGTTTTAAGTAGATAAATATTTGTTATTATTATTGCATTTTAATGTATTGTACATATGTAAGACCACACAAAAGTTAATTTATCAATAGGAATGATGACATAGTTAAAATTTACTAGCTTTCTGCGGTGCGGTTTCAGCCGCGTCTTTACTTACTGCTCTGCTCCCGCCGCCAGTAGCGTGAAGTTACATAGCCTATAACCTTTCTCAAAAACTGGGCTATCATACGTAAAAAAAATGTTCGAATCCGACTGGTAGTTTCTGAGATTAGCGCTTTCAAACAAACAAACACTCTTTCGCTTTATATAATAGTATAGATAATATTTACTTCTGTATGTATTTTATAATTTAAAGATTACTTATGTATTTATATATACATTATATATACAACTTAATATAAGCAGTTTGAAATTAAATTAAATTATCTATTTTCACTTGCGAATGTTCGTTTGTCAGGCATACCAAATCATTATCGTCTAAAGCACTTCAATAACTGTCTACTTTTCCCAGCGAATGCTGGTTCTGTCAAAATTAGCATTAATTTAGTTTGAAATCAATAGAATCGTTCACAGGTGCCTGGACCTGACGCCTCAGTGCTGCCACCTTGTGAGCGCCATTTTAAAAAACCCTTTTTTTCATTACATCCTGGACTCGCGTTGTGAGTTCTTGGTCCCTCGTAAGCGATTTTTCTGAACTCGCTTTCTGAACTCGCGAGGCAGTCTTTGACAACGTAAGGGTTATAGTTCTAAAGTAAAATACAATGAATTAACCATTAATTTTGTCATAGGATGACAATGAAAGCAGTGAAGATTTCTATTGGAGTTTTTGAGAACAGTAAAGCCAGAAATAGAATTTTGTATTAATTTTATAAAGGTTTTATTTGTTACGTTATACACATAACACGAGAAAAATAAAAGATACAATTAATAAAAATTATGAATTTTAGAAAATAATGTGGAAATATAAAATTTCTTCAATTGTTTATACTAAAATACGTTCTCGTGTTACTAAATAGCATGTTGTTGCTACTAAATAGCATGCTATTGTTACTAAACAGCATGCTATTGCTACTACATGTGTATATCGAGCGTAACACATTACTCACCTGTAAATATTGTATAGGTTGTTACAATTGTCTAATAAAATCTATTACATTGTTAGTATTTGATATTGTTGTTTTATTTCATACAAAATAAGTCTACTACTGGCCATAGGAATCACCACATACTCATGGGCTATCCTCATTCATCTGTTGCTCCTACCTTTATCAAGTCGGCCCAGCTTACCTTGTGACGGATCCTCGCATGTTCTGGACCGTGAAAAAGCATCCCCACGGCTGCCATTTGACATAATAGATCACTTCTGGACCTCACTGACTATTTACCATCAATCAGAGTAAATTTGATAATATTAATATAGGAAAAAAAAACAAGAATTACTAATAAAATATATTTGTACAACTTTATCCAAATCAGTCTTACGATTCAACATAAACGATGTACATAATCACAAGGTTGTACTTAAAGCTAAGAAATTCAGACTTCACTGCTTATCAGGTAAAATAGCCATATGCCTAAGGCAAATTGCCTGGACATTGACAGTTTTTTTAGAGTACTCGGGACAAATAATACTATAATAACATAGGATTACTGTAAACATTTCTATGGGTAAAATTTAGTGTTATTTGCCCCACTGTGTGACAGTAAATCAATGAATGGCCAAAGCATCCGTAATAGGCAGTAGCTTAAAACTTTCAGCAATAAAATCTAAAACTTCTTTATTTAATAAAATCAGTAACAAAACAAAAGTAATCAAAAAATCAACATAAAAATACTGACTACATATTTTCGTCTTAGCTCACACTTAATCGGATCTCTCGCTTACTCTTAATCACAAAATAGCGACAGCTTAATAAAGTCAAAAATATTAAAAAAAACTATGAAAATAGGTAAAACAGAAAAATTATAGTGCCTCTTACAGGGTTAAAAAAGTAAACATACATGCTTGGTATTATGTCCAGCTGAGAACTTAGACCCAATATAAAGAAGATTTACAAGATAGTAATTTATTTAAACTTATTCTGGCAACCCTGCATGAACAATAACTTTGTTACTGTAACACTGTTTTATAAGTTGTTTGTCAAGCCAACTAATTGTTCTCTACTTAGTCTGTGGTCAAGCCTTACTGTTGTGAGTTAAAATGTACATAAATCCTATTAAAAACTATAAAATGTGTAAAATACAAAAAGAAATCTGTATATCACCTATATTAAAAGGAACAGAATATACAACATATAAACAAATTACATACAATTTTCATATTAATAATTAAATATTATTATTATTGAAAAAGTATAGTTATAATTTTGTTTATATATTGTCCTATTAACACAATTTAAATCAAATTATTTAAAATAATTTTATTAAATTGCTACTATTTTAGTGGTATTTCTGACTAGCAACACTTAACTAAAAAGACATTTTTTTATTTTTTGTACCTATTTAATATTACGTATAGATGGCATATATACTTATCGTTATCATAGATATTATAAAAGTAGTTACAAAAATAATATTATTATGTTTAAAGTATAAAAAAACACGATTTAAAATCAGCATGACTTTACTACACAATAACATTTTCAATTTATTATTTAAGAAATAATATTATAGTGCTTTTTAAAACACTTTTTGCACAAAACTTTTTTATAAGAAGTGGCATTACACACAAATTTCAACTCTAGCTATCATAAATACGTGTTAAAATCCATAAAATAAAATATATAGTCTTTGCACCTTTAAAAACTGAGATCAATTAAATTAAAAGAAAGAATGCTCTATGACATTTAAACTGCTTGCAATAAATTTTATAAAACAGCCTAATTTAAACCATATGCACTGAAATTTACAAAAAAAGGTTTAAATCCCTCATACGCATCTGCTCACTCAAAAAAGATTTTATGTTTATAGTGTTAGCTACGGTGGAGTCAAGCCTCCCACCTAAAATCTATTTCTGTATCTGCTACTGAGCTACTCCCATAATTATAAAGGCACTCAACACCTGTATATTATATACATATATTTCACTAAGCAATCGTTTATTTTTAATTAAATGCAGACTAATAATAAGCTTGTAGTTTTATATGCTTAACGTAATTAAATGTATTTATAAATGGTTTTCCAAATCATCTTCCATAGAATTATTACCATTCTGTTCTGCTTTAACAGTAATATTAGAATTAAGGTTGGGAGACGGAACCTCATATTTAACAGTAATTTTATCCGCAGCAGAAAATTGTAACCTATAGTTCTTTGCGAATAGTGTAGGAATTTTCTTCGGTGTACATGGTTCAGGTTTTACCGGCATCATTATTAGGGCTCCCATGGTATTAGCCGGCATCATAATTTTAGCACCAGATGCATTTCGTTTAACGGCAGTTTTTGCAGTAAATGTTTTTACTGCTGTATTTACTGCTGGTGAAGAACTTACTTTAATGTTGGCTGTAGTTACTGCTGGGGATGAATTAACTTTAACAGCAGTACTTACTGGTATAGTGCTAGGTTTAATGGCAGCAATTGTTCTGGGTATAGGCGGGTTCTTGAGTAATGCTGGTCTTTTAGCAGTATTTCCAACAGGGGCAGCATTCTTGATGGGTACTATTGTTGCTGGCTTTGCAGGCTCATTCTTGATAGGAATATTATTATTATTTGATTGTTTCTTCGGTGCTTTACGTTTATTATTTCTGTTACGGTTAAAGTTGTTACGATTACTACAATTGTTACGGTTGTTCCAGTCGTAATTATTGTTGTTCCAAGAGTTTTGAGGAGAATATTGATTTCGTGAATTGTAATAGTTGTCTGTAAAATTAAGTGTTATTCAAGCATTTGCGTAGCAAGTGAAGGGGTTTAGGTGTACAGCCAATAGCTTGCTTAGACAATTCACCCACTGCCCTGTATCACGAAGCGTAGTACAGGCATGCATGTTCTTGCATTGTGGATAAGTATCTCTTGTTGTATACAAATTATATGTGGTGCAACACACTAAAAACAGATTCAAGCAGTGTAGATGTTCCTTCGGCGTGCAGTGTATTGTAGGGCAGTGTGTAAATCGTCATAAATAGTATTTTACACACATTTCAAGTTAAAGACCTTTACAGCTGCATATAGGCCTCCACCAAATATTTAAGGCTTTGTCATAATCATTGTGCATGGCAGAGATTTTGAAGAATGCAGTGGTAACATATCACAGGTGGTTGTAGCCCTATATCGGATTATTTGCCCTTATGTAACAGTTGAAATGCAATACTTAGGATATATAGACTTAGATCTACACAGAGGACAATGGAGAGAAGTATGCTGAGTAAGAGGCTTTCAGATAAAACCAGACAAAAGAAATTGGAGATAAACAAAAGTTACTAATGCTCTCACTCAGGCCCTTAAACTGAAGTGGAAATGGGCTGGCCATATAGCTAATCTGCAAACAAGAAGATGGACAAGCACATTTACAACATGGCAGGGGCCATCTGGAAAAAGAAGTGTTGGCAGACCAATGAAACATTGGGTAGATGACATCACTCAAAAAGCCAATTGGTTAGAAAGGGCGAAAGATAGGCTCAACTGGAATAGGTTGGAAGAGGCTTCACCCAAAGAGGGATCCATACCCAGTGAACATTCATATGGAATATATAAAAGGCTTTATTATTTTATTTTATATTACTTAGGATATATGTACACTGACTGCTGGTGGGCAGTGGAATGGGTGTTCTTAGAAAAGTGTGATAAACAGGCATTAGCAATAGAGAAGAATCTTAATTATATTAGAATTCCAAGCACCAAATATCCCAAAACTAGCTTAATATTCAAAATTAGACAAACTGTGATCATAACATTCATAACACACCTTTAGGTATAAAACTCGGATGCCCTTTTTTTAAAAATTAAAGTTAAGGAAATCGTAGCTTGAGTTTCACAGAAAACTGCTAAATGCAGAGCACGCCATTCACATTAGTTTGACAAACATCTCCCATTCTAACAGTCAAGTAATTTTGTCTAGTCACGCTTTTTCAGACTTAACCAACCCAAGACCAAAGTTTATAGAACATGGGCAACCAGCAATAATAGCACAGCCTTATTTCCATGACAGGCTCAAATTATAAATCAAAATCTTACCTCCACTATGATTATATTTCGTGCGTTTCGCATTCCATCCATAATTGTCTTCAGCGTAATAGTTTTGAGCAGCGGCTGCCGTTTGTACAAGAACTATCTGCGATTTAGCAGACTCAGTCAACGCTATCAACCTGTTTCTATACATCTCCGCCGCTAAATACGCGCGATCACTTTCCTCGAAGTAGTTTGTCTCCAATTCATATCTCAATACGTTATCGTTTCTATACAATTCTTGTTGCAAATATTCTATTTGGCTATGTATTTCATCAAACTGCCGCTTGCCAGGACGACTGTAATAATTTTGTGAATTCCAATGCGACATTTTCTATGTTTGTAATAATATAAAGTTAAATATTACGATGAAATGAAACTTGAAAGTTCGTCAAGCTAACAAAATCAATGACGAAATTTTTTAAAAGTATTTGTGTCAAGTGTCAACTGTCAAACAAAAAGATTTGAATTTTCAGCCGGTAGACTAGACGGTACTTCCGGTGGATATACAACGGTATTTTAAAAATAACCATAGACAATCGTCATAGTTAAACGCATAGAGGTGTCCGATTACATTATACCAATATTTAAAAATCACCTAATATGAATACCTAATCTGACTGAATACATGACTTTATTTTTTTGAAAGTTTTATTATTTTTGTAATTATTGTTATTGACGCTATTGTAAAATAATCCGGAGATAAGACTAGGTCGCCACTGGTGCTTAAACACTATTTCAACAGTTTTAAAAATATTACAAACTAGGCTTAAGTTTATTGTATGTAGTAAGTAAAAAAATATTTGTATGAATCTTTTTTTTATATATGTAAAATTATTGTTTTTAATATTTAATACTTTATTTATTGTATACTACATATGTAACTTTTGACTCGTCTGGAAACAACTAGCCTCAAGTGCGGATTGACTCTCAATCGAGACAAGACGAAAGTAATGGTAGTCGATCGGGCTGGGCACCAACCGGCTCGTTGTGCAGGGTCATGTAGAAGGCAGGCTAGCACGTGGTCGGTCACCAACTCGCTGGACAGACTCTATCACCAAAGCCACGCAATTCACCATCACGCAATGTGCTCGAAATGCAGCGAGCCGCCACAATTGGAGTGACATCGCGCGCCGTGCAACCCACACATCAACCACGACCACTCTATGTATGTAATTGATAAATTTGAAAATAATATTATAAGGAACCTCCCCCAATTTTCACTACCGTGTTGCCCGCCACTCTTATAGCCCCAACGGCCGTCAGTTCTGCGAGCTATGTGTCCTGCCCATTGCCACTTCAGAAGGCAACACTTTGAGCCACATCAGTTGCTTTGGTTCGCTTAACATAGTCCGCTCTATTTATTTCTTTTCTTTTTTTTTGTTTTTAAAACTACACACAGCGCCATCTAGACCCAGAGTAAGCATATTATAGGCTTGTGTTATGGGTTCTAGAATGCGGATATACATACTTAAATACTTTTTTTTTGTACCAATGCAAATAGACATGTTCATGCACATAAATATTTAGATATAGACCTCTGCGTGGCAGTCCATTCACAGTACCACCGAACCACAGAGGCAGTCTATTGCCCTCTGAGCGACTTTGAGCCTTCTAACTAGACCCGTAGATAGCGACCACGTCTCTGCTCGGTATGTTATTAGTGATCGATATATGCGCATCACGAAATTCAAGACCTACCTCTATTTCTTCAGATGTGGTAAGTGTGTAAGTTGTTCCTATTTGAGAGGTGTTTATATTAGTTTGAAAGAAAATTGTTTCTATTAAATCATCTGACCAAAATAAGTGGCATAGCTGTGTAGGCGTGATACTCTCTATATAATTGTATTATATCGTGTAGTATACCTTCACCCTCTGCGTAGGTACTCACCAAGCTCTTCCATCCTATAATTCTTCCACTTTGGTTCCACTACAGCAGTTGGAACAAATGGTTCTGTAACACAGGTAGTAAGTACATGAGTTCCTGACGTGTACTCGCAATATTGGTTATAGGTATATCATATCATCCGATTCAGAGTCATCATAATGTTCCGGTTGAATAGGTATGTCACCAAGCACCATCATAGTTTCCTGATCACAGTCACATTCCTTCTCTGATTCTATCTGCAGACAGAGCAGACACTCGTCATCTGATGGTATATCTTTCAGAAGAATATCTCGTATATCATTGTCATGAAGTACACGCAGCATTCTGTAAGATGTTAAAACTATGTTATACAATAATGTAAACAAAACTTGCAAAATATAAACTTCTATAGTCACAGTGGTTAGTGAAGTAACCACCTCGTTAATTTAATTATTTTCTAGAAAAGTACAAAAGATAATGTTTATTTTTTTACATAAATCAATCAAATAAATACTAAAGAACACCATAATTGTAACATAATAAACATTCTTACCTTTTTTATTCAATTTATAAGTAAATGATTCGATCTAAAAATGACACAATCTATGAATGACGAGTACCACTTTTTCAAATGAAGGTATTTATCCGTCACACTACAGCGCCAACGTGTAACATTAATCTATACCTTACGACTTATCAAGACTTAGTAATATACCACTTTTACAATAGATGCCGTTAAAACATGCATAAAATAATTGGGAATAGGTGGTTAGATAACTAATCACTAAACCTGACAGAGTTCATTTTTTACATAAAACTCGTACAAATAACATCGAGTAATTGCTCTGGGATGGCTAAGTTTTAGTTTAACGTAGACGTTAATCTGACTATTTTATGCGTAAACCCTAGGACATTTAGCCTACTCAACTTCTACAACCATTTTCATCCTGCCTCTTCTGCCCGCCCCGCCCGGAGCGCGGCGTGTTTTATGTTGAAGTTTTAGGCTAGACAGTTATTAATTAAATAATAAAATACGTTTTCTTTGCCCATCATCCGGCTAAAAAAAGCACTACTAAATGCACTTGTACTAAACATTTTTGCACATTATTACTTTTCTTATTGCAAATACGAAATTATTTAGCTAGGTATATTATCCTCATTGATTAAATGAAAACTTTTTATCGTAATTACGTCATCTATTGATGGGCAGTTGTAATTCGATTAGGTTATCTAAGTAGGTTAGTAGAAATGGCAAAGTGGATAAGGCAGCCGCTTCGTAAACACTGGGTAGTGGGTTCGAATCCGGGTAAGTACCAATATGATTTTTCAAATCATAAGTACTTTTTAGGATTATCTTGGACATTTCTGACTAACGGTGAAGGAAAACATCGTGAGGAAACCTGGACTTAAAAGTCTGAAATTGCCAATCCGCCTTGAGCAAGCGTGGTGATTAATGCTCGTGCCTTCTCTATATGAGAAGAGGCCTTTGCCCTACAGTGGACAGCAAACAGGCTGGTATTATTATTTAAGTAGGTAAAGTCGGACATATTAAAAGTATCGGCATTATTATTCAGAATAAAGACATCTCTCATAGGTATGGTACATTTTTGTCATCATAATATATTGCGCCACTCTTGTTATACATTTTAGTCAATGCTGCTACCTGTCCAATTAAATATACCATTTTTGTGAATCATTGCTAATTGCGATAGCCACAAAGGCTTGGCAGCTTAGCGAAGTATAAACGAGCACTAAATTGAACTGTACTTTGCTAATGGGCGTTCGAGCCATTATGTCCTTCTGATATTAGTAAAATAGTTTTCAGCATTATTCAGTATCTAAAAAATACTTAGTTGTGATTATTGCTCCTCAATTTACTGTTTTTGAATAACTAGCTTTATCTATCCGTCCAACTCTAGTAGGTATCACTATTACTGTTTTAAAAAACGTTTCAATTTTATTTGTCTATGAAAATTATACGTTTCTTGAATCGTGAGTTTCGTTTGTGACTTTTCACTTTCGTGCGTGACACGTTCAGCTCGTGTTGCATTGGCGGCAAATTAGATTCTTCATCTTCATTTTACAAGATATGTCATGATTTATACTGATTCTAACATATTTATCGATTTTATTAGCATTCTTATTAGCGTTCTTTATTTATTTTACAAAATGACCAAAGCGGGCAATGGTGAAACTGTCGAAGAAAAGACAGCTCGTGATAAAACTGTTCTAGAAGACGAAATCGGGCATTTGAATGAGTTTATACAGAATACTGAGAAAGAATGGGCGCAAATGGTGATTAAACTAAAGAGGGAGAGGCTGGTAGCTCTCGCAGCGTTGTCGAGATCGAAGAAAATGCTAGCAGAGATGGAAATTTTCATTGCTGAAAGTGAACTCAAAAATTTTTGCGATATAAGTCCGAAGAAAGTTAAGTTGACTGAAAATGAAGGTAAGATAATTTGCACTATTTTGATTACTGTTACGAAGCGTAATGTTACATATGTAAATATGTCTAAGTTGCGCACTTGTTAGCTAAGTTTTAAATGCGTAACTGGATCATAAAAATATCGTTTGGAGATAGTTTGAGAATTCAAACTGCCTAAACTCTCTTCTTGCGAAACCATGTGTCGAAGTTATTACGTTGTATGAAATCACAATACTAAGATTTTTTTAATCTACCCTCATTTTGACATTAGGCTACTGAACCATTTTAGTTCAATAAAATTATTGTGCAGTTTTTAATACCCTTCAGTTTTTCTTACAATATTTCCCTCGCCATTTTTCTTTAATATCCAAGCTAAACTTGTTCAACATTTATTTTTTGTATTTAAAAATATATTTCTTCTTTAGTGGCATTTCTAATACATTGACACACATAAAATACAGTCTAATTTGATCAAATACTTTTTTTACGTAAAACTTTGTCCATTGTGGGAATGAAACCTTTGTACAGTGAAACAAAGTAAATAAAAATTAATACTCAATCTGTATTACAGATAAAGTCCCTACAAGACGGCAGCCAAGACAGCTAGTATCTTCTAGAAGAAGACCTTCTAACAGTAGAAGAAACTCTATAGCATCTACATATCACAACAATAATTTAAATAATCATAATAATGAACAATACCAATCACAATTACCTATTGCCCCAGTAAGTCATAACTCATCTAACAGGGAAAGTGGTACATGCTCAAATTCATCAACCTCTAGCTCTGATTCAAACAGACATCTCACCGATTCCATAATTGCTGAGTTTGATAAGCCGTATCAAAGCAATAAGGCTGCAAAACCTATTAATCATGATAGCTACTCAAACATCCATAAATGGAGCATGTCCACCCCTAATCTTTCACAGAAGCAGCCCCGAGTTGAAATAAAGCCTGTGTCAAACATAGAAGCATATAAAAAGACATATACACATTATAGTTTAAGCTATAACTCTCATATACTGTATTCACCTCCATCAGCTAACATAAAGCCGTCTTTACACCCTAAAGATCCTCGAAATAACTTAAAATTATTATCGGGCTCTGGTCAACCTATGACTTTAGCTGTACCTCAATTATTACAAAACCTTCCTCAAAACTGTTCGCAGCCACTGCCTGATAAGCAAAGTCATACAATAATTTCTAATAAGTCTGTTTCTACTCCAGCTTTTCAAGAGCCACTAAGACAATGTCGTGAATACAGACGTGCTATCCCTAAAAAAAACATTGAAAGCCCGATTCGTTTTCATAGAACACCAAACAAGCTTACACAAAATAGGTCTGCAGTTCCACATATACCCGTTACTACCCCAAATATACCTAGTTCTACCCCTCAAAAGCAAGACACTAAACACATATTATGTGTTCCTACCCCACCTCTATACAATAATAGCCCGAGTACTTATGTATTTGGGCATAATAGTAAGACCAAGGTTAACTTCCAGAAATTTACCCCTACTAAATGGCAAAATAAAGAAAATGTTAAAAATAAAGAAGGTTGTACACCAGAGAAAAGAGTATTTTAAAAACTAAGATTTTGGGTACTTTGTAATTTAGAAAAAAAAAATAAAAATATATATACACTCATTGTATTATGAACCCTAATTTTTATGTTACCTATTTTTTCAGATTTAAGTCAATACAATTATTATAATGTTTCAAAATTCTATTTAACTTTATAATAATAAATTACACATATTAATATGATTTGTTCTATGTCAATATAGTTCAGGTTTTAATATTAATTTATTATAAGATTGATGAGTGATAGAAAATAAAATATGTACCTATAAATTTTAATTTATTATTTCTAAAATAGATTTTACTTGTAGGATGAAACTTGCTAAGGTCTTTTAATAGAGCAATAAATTACTAGATATTTTAAAATAATAAATATTAATTTGAATTATTTTAAATTTATACAAAATATTTGTATATATTTTGTTTAAATTGACATAGAGCTCTTAAAAATTTAAATAAACTTAATTATTATATTTCATTATTAATAATATTTAAATTATTACTATGAAAACTATTAAGTATTTTTGTTTATTAAGATTTTTAGGACACTGATGTTGTAGAGTACATGATAAATTTAGTAATTATTTTTATATTATTGTTGAATAGAATTTTGAGATATTTTTTTAATTAATTATGTTCTTGTATCTTTGATATAATTCATATATGTGAATTTTTGACTACAATTCAATGTTTAAAAAATATCCTGAAAACGTATATTCTGAAGAATAACTGAATCTTAGATTTTGTACAAAAGACGTATAAGAAAGCCAATTAATCAGCGATGTTTATATTTAAGTGATTTACAATGTTGATTTTTACTTGTTTTTTATTTAAAACAAGATTTATATTTTGTTAATTGTTGATTTTTTAATTAAGAAGTAAGACTTATATTTTGTTAATTGTTGATTTTTATAATTAAGAAGACATTGCTTAGAAGTAGGTACTCTGGAAAGATATATTTTTAGAAATATTTAAAAAAAGGCTCATTTTTTTTAAATAGGTCTTGCGCAAGACTGCCTTGTGATAATATGTCGTAGTCTCTTACGCATCGAATTTGAGAAATTATAAAAATAAAAATAAAGTCGTTTATTATATCGATTTTTCAGGAATATAGGTCCTATTAGTTTTATATTACGAGTATATGCACGAAATCAAAATTTCTCCAATTCGAATAGAATATTACGGTGTTTAAACACCTTAAGTCATTTACTATTATTTTTGATACTTAAGCAAGAAGTGTGTTCTAACTAACCCGTAGATAATTATACAAAAAAAAAATTGACTAGGTATATATCACCCCCTAGATACCGCACTATGATTTATTTGTTCAGAGCCTAGTGCGAGTTTGATTTACGTTAACGCGATTGACGCTCCAAACTCACGTATCGATCGCGTTAACATAAAAACAACTCATTCGGCATCCTGACTCAAGCTTACAAACAGAATGGTATGCGCCGATTATAAAAGCTGCGCATTGATTGGCTATTTTAAAGCATTCGAATACACAGAAGTCAGAAATGCACCAATCGTGGTGACCATAGCCAGTTGCTATGCTAGCGAACGACGGTATGAGTTGTGGAATACATCAGGGAATTTATCTGTGGTCTGAATGTATGAAATGCATGTCATACACAGGGAGTATACATAGTGATTTTTGTATTTAATAAATAATATGAACCAATTTACTGTTGTTTATTTTCGTTAGTTATTTTATATTGCTGATAAAACAATTCGTTTCGTCGCGCATTTTTTTTAATATAAATATTTTACTAGGCAGTGACATAAAAATGATTTGTGATTCATTTTTAATAGACAGGGACAAACTTTGTGATGTGGCAATAGTTGGCGTCTACTAAACGAAACCATAATCACTTTGTGCGCACCGTGCGCACCACTATTAGGGACTACTAACACTTTTTCAGCTTATGCTTATAGAGAACAACGATTTTGTATGGAGACACGTACGCATGCGGCAAGTTGAACGGATGCGTACGCGTCTCCATACAATATCGTTGTTTTGGCGATTCATCACAATCTCATCAGTGTACTGCCCACCGAGACACACAATAACTGAGCAAATGTTTAGCGTCTACTTTGCACAACTGGGTAATAAATTTGTCTCAGGAGGAGATTGGAATGCTAAGCACTCATTCTGGGGTTCTCGCATCACCTTACCTAGAGGTCGGTCACTAAAACGCTGCCTTGATGTGAACAACCTACAGGCCATATCTTCTGGCGAACCTACTAGCTGGCCCACAGACCCTAAAAAGCTGCCAGACTTGCTCGATTTCTTCGTGACCAAAGGCATTAGTCACCTTTATTCTTCGGTTGAATCTAATCTTGATGGCTCGTCGGACCATACCCCAGTTATACTAACTCTAGATTCTAACATCATAACTAAAGAACCCTCGGAGTCTCTAACAAATCATAAAACAGATTGGGAGGGCTTCAGAGATTGCCTAAACAATATCGACTTGAATATCTTACTGAAGACAGAGGAAGATGTCGATAACGCATGTGTTTATTTTACCAACTTGGTCCAAGTCGCTGCTTGGAAAAATACCCCATATCTCTGCCACTCACCGCAAGAAACTCGGCAACCAGTGGAAATCAAACTGTTGATCGCTGAAAAGAGACGCCTCAGGAGAATTTGGCACCAATCACAACATCCAACAGATAAGACAGCGTTTAATAAAGCAGCAAAACACTTAAAAGCCACGCTTAAGGATAGGGCTAATGCTAGTCTACGACATACACTTGAAGGCATGTCAGCACAAGGCAAAGGTGAACTCTCCCTATGGAAAGCAACAAAAACCATTGGCAAACCCCAAAAATGCTATCCACCGCTAAGATCCTTTCCTTCATGGGCAAAAAAAGATGTGGAAAAGGCAGAAGTATTCGCAACCTACCTGGAAAACGTATTCAAACCGAACCCAGACGCAGCTGATGAATCGGACTTGGATGACATAATGCTTCAAGATCTTCAACTTTGCCTTCCAATTAAACCAACATCTCCTAGAGAAATAGCTGTGGAAATTAAACACCTAAATCCAAAGAAGGCACCAGGTTATGATCTGGTTACCCCTACAATTCTAAAGAACCTACCCAGGAAGTGCATAACATTCCTGGCATGCCTATTTAACGGTATTCTTCGTACTTCATATTTCCCAAAACTCTGGAAGATATCGGAAATTATAATGATTCATAAAGCCGGCAAACCACTCCATGAACCTTCATCCTATCGTCCGATTAGTTTAACACCAGTACTGTCTAAGCTGTGGGAGAAAATCTTTCTCACTCGACTAAAGAAACATATGGATCACTGCAACGTTATCCCTTCACACCAGTTTGGATTCCGCAAATCGCACTCTACTATCGAGCAAGTGCATCGAGTATACCACACTGTGAGACAATGCTTCGAAAGCAAACAGTATTGCTCAGCAGCCTTCCTTGACGTCCAGCAGGCTTTTGATAGGGTGTGGCACAAAGGCTTATTATGTAAGGTCAAGGAAAAGCTTCCACATTCTCTTTACCTTATCACAGCATCATACCTGTCTGACAGATTATTTTTTGTAAAGCAAGGCGATGCTAGATCAACCCTACATAAAATAGAAGCTGGAGTTCCTCAGGGCTCAGTGCTGGGCCCTGTGCTTTACAATATTTTCACCTCCGATCTGCCTCTGTCAGAGGATGTCACCATTGCTACCTATGCCGATGACATTGCCCTTCTTGCATGTGATGACAATCCGCAAAAAGCCAGCAATAAGTTACAATTTCTCTTAGACCAAATTAACACGTGGCTTATTAAATGGCGTATTAGAGCCAGTGCTCAAAAGTCAAATCACACCACATTTACCCTAAGAAGAGAAAATAGCCCATCTGTAAAACTTGGAAGTGACCTCCTACCTGACATAGACTGTATAAAGTACCTTGGATTTCACCTAGATCGCCGACTAACCTGGAAGACCCATATAAAAAAGAAGAGAGATGAAACCAACCTGAAGTTTAAAAACCTGAATTGGCTCATGAGCAGAAACTCAGTGTTGTCGGTCGACAATAAACTTCTTATTTACAACTCCATTCTTAAACCTACCTGGACTTACGGTATTCCGCTTTGGGGTACAGCCAGCAAAAGCAACTTAACGTGCCTTCAACGCGTGCAAAACCACATTCTTCGAACAATTACCAATGCCCCATGGTTCACTAAAACTGAGGAAATCCACCATTACCTTGGCGTTCCATTCATTGTCGAGGAAATTGAGAAGCACAAAAATACATATGCAGATAGACTGGCTCTGCATCCCAACCCGCTTGCGACCCAACTGTTGGACTCTTCTGGTGTAGTAAGAAGGCTGAAGAGAAAGGATGTCCTTTGAATGGGAAGTTGTGGCACTGGCTGCGCTCCCTCCATCTTATTTCACATCACTCAACAAACTAGCTTATAGTCTTGCGACTGATTGCTAATAGATATACCAATATAAAAAAAAAAAAAAAAAAAAATTTGGCCTTCTACCTATGTAAAGCACGTTTGCCCTACCGTAGTTTTTTTATCGAGTGGTGGTCAACTTAATGTCAAAATTTTTTCAGGTCGCTAATACTATTATTTATAGCGAAAGAGTTTGTTTGTTTGAACGCGCTAAACTCTGGAACTAACAGTCGGATTTAAAATATTCTTTTTGTGTATGATAGCCCAGTTCTCGAGGAAGGTTATAGGCTATGTAACATCACGCTACTGGCGACGGGAGCAGAGCAGTAAGCTAAGACGTGGGTGAAGCCGCGCTGCAGAAAGCTAGTAATTTTATATAGAGGCGTCCGCACAGAACACTATTACTTCACTGTTCTGAGGGCGTCCGACTTAACAGCGTAACAATCGGGACCGACTTAACTCACTGTCAACAACTTAAATCAAATACCACTAAATATGCGGTCACCCATCCGTGGGCCAGCCACACTCTTTGTTGCTTAAACTGTTAATTGCTTACCGAGCAGTGCGCCCAACGAGCTATAGGTATAGGCGCCTCTACCAAAGATATCAAACTGTGTTGTATAGGCGTGTACCAGTGGCGGATCCAGAAGAGGGGGGGTTGGCTAGAAAGCTTAGACTAGGAAGCTCCCCAAACGCATCTGCAAAAAGCGTAAAAATTGATGTGCTTATAGTATTTAAAATAGGGTTAGGATTTAACCTTGGTAAAATCCTAACCCGGTGCCGTCATCACCCCGACCCTATCCAATCCAAATCCGCCTCAAGCCCTCCCCCAAATCCTGAAGCCGCTTCTGGTGTGTACTTTAAAATAAACTAACTACCCGCAGCGCAGTTTCACCCTCATTAAGTTACATTTTTGGTTACTGCTCTGCTCCCGTCGTTCGCAGCGTGATGTTACATTTCCCTCGAGGATTTAAGCTATCAAACGCGCAAAAAGAATGATTTAAATCCGACTAAAAGTTCAAGAGTTTGTAACTTACAAAAATTGTAATAACCTGGCGATTAAAAAGAGTGGCCTGAGTTTCTTGCCAGTTCTTCTCACGGCTCTACTTCGTCAGCGAACTTGCTGTAGGTTAATTTGCTGACATTTTGTAAACTTACATAAGTGTTAATTTAATTAACCTATATGAATAAACATATATTTCATTTAATTTCAAGAGATAAGCGTGTTCAAACACACAAACTCTTCCGCTTTATATTAGTGCAGATTACTATAGATATTTTTTTTATTAGGTAATGTAAATGGGCATGTTATTATAACGCCACCAGCATCCTTGAGTTCTGGCATCGTTGATTGGACTGTGCGAATTCCTGTAAGTAACAATACCTACTACATTTATACCTAGAACTTTCACGCATTTTTCACTACAGCGGTAGGCAGAAGTGTGTAACATTCAAATCGCAGAATATGTTGTTGGCTGTGCTTTGTATCGCTGTTTTTGCCGGTTCTGCACTCGCGCAGACGGCGTGTTCTACTATAGAAAGGGGTGAGTAACAAAAGTAATTTTAATTTGGCCTTCTACCTATGTAAAGCACCACTTTTTGTAGGGTTCTTATAGTGAGCGCGCCTGTTCTTAGCAAACAAGCAAAATATATTAATAAAAAACAAAACCGGCCTGCCTAAAACAAACCGAAAAGAAAAAAAAAACTTTTTTTTTTGTGTTTGCAATGTAGCAATGTAGCATGACGCTACATTGCAATTATACGTTTCATTTTTCATTTTTCTACGTTAAATTTGTGTATTTTTAATACTAGGGACATATATCCCAATGTCACTTTCACAATATACGAATCTAATGACACCAAAACAGTTATACACGTTTATAAAAACAAGGTAAACGCGCAACCCACACTAATGGCCGCGGAATAAAGCTGTTGGAAATAAAAATTGTTAGTAAAGCGTGCACTTTAGTGGAAGAGATAGTACCTACCTACCTACTTACTGTTAATCAGTATATTAAAATTATATTATTTTGTTTCAATTTCAAAAGTGCAGTGCGAAAGCGTGAAGATATGTAGTTCACTAAAGTGTGTGTTTATATAAATACGTTCGTACGGTACTTGAGCGGCGCGGCGCTCGTTCATCAGCGTGAGTTTTTAGCATTCACATTTACCAGTAACTTGTACCTATGACCCAACCGGGGCACGGGAGCTTCTTGTCACATTACAGTGCTGTCTCGGTACAGTGTAACACAAGTTATTTTTAATATCGGTGCATTCGAACCTGTTACACAGACCATAAAGCATCATACGTCGACACTCCAAGCTCTAAAGTTTATAAGTAAATTTCTCCACTAGTTGGCAGCAAAGTGAAAGTTCTTCCATTCACAAAAATTCAAAATCAAAATTCAAAATTTATTTATATTTTGTAATCAATAGAATCGTTCACGGTTATATATCAAACATTAAAAGCGCTTTGACATGTGCCTGGAACTGACGCCTCAGTGCTGCCACCATATTAGAAGTCCCTCATTGCGCGACTTGGACTTAGTCTATATATATTATATTGATTACAGATTCCTGTGACTTGCCAATATGGAGTAGCTGGCATCCTGGTCTTCGTCTGCGACTATGACAAAGCACCAAAACCCCAATTCATAGACAACTATACTATTTTTGTTCACCGTACTGGAAATGTCCAGGGTATAGGCTCAGTTGAAGCGAGCGTTTATTGTAGCCAAAATGGGGCTGGCGCCAAGAACATTGGATCCAAATTACAGATTAATCCTTGGGAGACAGCTGGATGGCAAAAATCCATCGGTTTGGGTACCAACGGTTTGCGACATGAACATAACTGATTGCCGTGTGTTGTAGACTATGCTTTATCAGTTTATCACTAAAGGGCTGCTACTGATGAACATGAGCCTTTATCATCAGAACCCTAATTTTTCGGTAAATTTTATCAAGTCGTTTGTAAGTCTGAGACGTTCTACTTTTTGGGTCCGTTATCTCCATTCGAAAACTGCGAAATCCGAAACAAGGTTTTTCAAGTTCTTGATATCGGTAGCTTTAATTACGGATCTAAAACATAAGTTGTGCAAAACTACAGTAAGTTTTATTCCATGGATATCACAGTTAGACTAAAACTTTGTGAACCAGGATTAAATTCATTGACTTACGAGAAACTACCTTGAAAGAAAGTAATATCAGTTCAGCTAAATTCCACAGGCAGCAGATTGCTTCAAAATATTTTACTATGTTATAATTTTATTATGATGATTTACTTTTTGTACCATCAAGCTTAGTCTACAATTATATTAAATGTGCTATATAAATATATGAAATATATATTGGCTTTTTGTATTTTCATTTCATCACTAGTTTGCCTTAGCGCGGTTTCATCCATGTCTTTGATACTGCTCTGCTTCCGTCGCCGGTAGCGTGATGTTACATCTGAATGTATATGTACTATGATATAAAGCGGAAGAATTTGTTTGTTTGTTTGAACGCGCTAATCTCTGGAACTACTCCTCGGATTTGAATATTTATTTTGCGTATGATAGCTCAATTCTCGAGGAAGGTTAAAGGGCATGTAACATCAAGCTACTGACGACGGGAGTAGAGCAGTAATCACAGACGCGGGTGAAACCGCGCCGCAGGAAGCTAATACTTAATAAAGTTTATTACCCCAGATACCTAAAGGACCCTGTGCAGTATTATCTGGGATAGATGCTGTCGTACGAACTACGACATAAAACCAACCGCTGATTACTTAAACACAAACTATTAGCTCTCCGTGCATCGCGACGGCGAACTGGCTGGCGACGGAGTAGTTACCATCACCTACTACTGCCATTTCTAAAGCGATCAAAGAAAAATGTACATTAAACAAGGTTGTGTATGCCGCCAGTCTGCTATGGGTGTTTAGGAAAATGGTTTTCAGCTGGTGCCACTTTGGTAAAAGGTCTTCCATTTTGACAGCGCTATCAAAACAAATATTTATTAGTGTACATTTCAGAAATTTAAATGTATAATTTACAAAATAGATATTTCACGTGCTTAAGGAAATTGCCCAGAAGGTTTTCTAAAATGGCGCCCACGAGGTGGCAGCATCGACTAATCAGGTCCTAGGTCCTAGCTGTCAACCGCTATTTGAAAGCTAACCCCTGATTGGGCCAATGTGACAGTTGAAGAGACGCCAACTGGTGGCAAAAATTTTCCTAAACACCCTCATTACCCGCTCAGTCTCCTTCCTTTTCCTTTTCACATCCCCTTCACCATGGTCGGCAACAGCTTGGTTTTGCAGCAGCAACAGCAGCCATGTCAATAGGTTACGGTTACCACTTACTGGCAGGTGGGCCGTATGCTTGCCAGCTTCTAAAGTGGTAAAATAAAGTCACTCTTCAGTAGACTTCTATTATGCTGACATAGAGAGAACATGTACCGTTTTTTCGAGTTATTCCGGTCTGATTCTCTGAATCTGATACCCAGAGTGATTGGTTTATTTTATTTTATTTTCTTGTCCGTTCTGATACCCCTAGCAAGGTGTCCTACCAATTTCTTCGCTAACTTTATAGTACGCTGCTCGTTGTCAAATATTTTCTTACGTTTTTTATTAATAACCTATCCAAAAAGTTCTTATCTTTTTAAGAAAGATATTTTATAATTTGCCTATATTCTATCTATCCTTTATGAAGATTTATCGAACGATAGTTATTTATTTAGGATTGCAGACACACCTGGGAGCGGCGTACTATTATTTATCTATACATATAATAAAATTGGATTGTCTGTTTGTAATATTGAAAAAACCGTTTTTTTTACTACTGTTTAAGAATAATAAGAATATATATACGGTACATACACCAAAATAACATTTTTTACAATTTTTGTCTGTCCGTCTGTCTGTCTGTCTGTTTGTGCCGACTAATCTCTGAAATGGCTGGACCGCTTTTGACGGGACTTTTATCGGCAGGTAGCTGATGTAATAAGGAGTAACTTAGGCTACGTTTATTTTAGAAAATTCTTATATAAATAGGTAAAAATAATATGCGATGTAACCGACATTTACGCGAGCGGAGCTGCGGGCAATAGCTAGTTTATAATAAGTAAGTTGATGGCTTTTGGTATGGTGACCACCACTTTTGGATTTCACTGACTGTTTACTATGAGGCAGAGTCATTTTGGTAGGCAATTCCCCCTCTTTTCTTTTTCTCACCTCCCCCGATTTCTTTACCTACCCACTCCCTTCATGGTAGGCAGCGCCTCCGCAGAGTCCCTGGCTAGCTCTATCAATGACAGATAATCTGAGTCATCCATTAGCGACAGTTACCACTTACCATCACGTAGGCTGTTTTCTCGTCTGCCACAGTCGGCAATAACAAAATGTGTAAATAAACATTTACTAAATATATTGTTGTTTAATTCAATCTTTACCAGTAAAAGTCGTAAAATTGTTATAATTAGAACTTGTTTTTATATTAATCTACCAAAATGAATGGCGTCCTGGACAACATTCCAAAAGCCATAATGTCAAAATAACAGCTATGATGTGAAAAGAGGAATAGAAGGAAATAGGAAAAACAAAGAACATGGTCTGGAGTCTCGTCGGATTCGGTGAGATCAATTCTCCATTCGCTTCGTTGTAACCAAAACAAGATTTTTAAACAATGAAAATTTCCGTAGAATATTATTACGGACCGGCGACCTGATAAGGATGTAAGGCAACTAATGAGGGTTCACGACCGGCTAAGGTGGCGAAAACTGGTGGAGGTCAGCAGTGGACGTATTTCGAATGATAATGATGATGATATTTTAACTAATTGCATTAGTAAAGTACCTATTAGCTGCGAAATCGGTTCAGCCGTTTAAGCGCTGGGTGGTAACAAAACACACAAACTTTCGCATTTATAATATTAGTAGCTTGTAAGTGGACTATAGGGTCCTGCATTCTGCTTTTATTAGGTAGGTACTTACGGCAGAAAATAGTGGTGCATTTATTTTGCGGCGCCGCAGCTAGAAAGGCGACGTAATTAACTACATAATTAATGTGTTGATACATATAGGTAAATATTATATAGGTACTTACGGCAGTTTTATCACACAAGTTTGTCAATACAGTTACTTGTCCCCTACATACCGTTGAGTAGGTAGAGGCACTTTTATATGTGAGGTCAGAGCCACAGGATAAATTAAGGCTTGTCACACACATGTTGTAATATCTAAGTTAATTAATTAATAACTAGACGTCAGCCTTCGCTTCCCTGCACAAATCTCCTACGGAAAGTAATTTATCATTGTGTCGTATTGCATCATTTAGATTTACAAAGGCGCTTAAAATATAGAAATTTTAAAAAAAGACTTAAAAATGTATTTAAACACATTTTTCTGTCTTAATAAAATACTTAATACTTATGTCTTACTTAATTAAATCGGTTACGTAGATCTTGAGTTAAATTGCAACATACAAACAAACATACAAAAAATGTAATCTATTTATAGCGAAAGAGTTTGTTAGTTTGTTTGTTTGAACGCGATAATCTCTGAAAGTAACGGTTGGATTTGAAAAATCTGACATCTAAATGACATGATGCCCGAGCCATATTTGAACAGTTAAGTACACATTTTGTATTGTTTTGTTAAAATTGTATACTTAGTATTGTTAAATTTTTTTACATTGTGATTTGTGAAATAGAGGTACATTGTGAACTCCTGTGGTAAATTAAGTTCATCTTACTTTATACTTATACCAAAAATTAACAGTTTATATAATATCTACATAGAAACATTTATCACAGTTCACATGTTGCCTTTACCTTTTGTAGCAATATGCAAATTGAGGCAGCCTGTAAAGCACACATTTTACTTTTTAATTTTTCTTTACAACATAGAAAGCTGTAAGTAATTAAGTATCTATAGAGTTATGTGTATTGCCTGCGTCACTTTGCATGCTACTTGAAACTGTAACTTACAAAAATTGTAATAACCTGGCGATTAAAAAGAGTGGCCAGAGTTTCTTGCCAGTTCTTCTCATGGCTCTACTTCGTCAGCGAACTGGCTGTAGGTTAATTTGCTGACATTTTGTAAACTTTGACGTTCATAAGTGTTAATTTAATTAACTTAAATGAATAAACATATATTTCATTTCATTTCATTTAAGTAATTTGAGGCTACTGGCGACGGGAGCAGAGCAGTAAACAAAGACGCGAGTGAAACCACGTCGCGGAAAACTTCTTAGTTTAGATTTAGACTACCAAAAGATGTCACACAGATTGTTTATGACCAATTTGACGACAAAAGTAGAGTTGGAGAACTGAAAAGAAACAGTTCACTTTTTGACCCAAGTTTAACAATTATAGTTAAGCTATAGTACATATGTTACCTCTACGATACTGTAGACTGGCCAGGCCGCGTTCTCGGGTTAGAACCCGTGGCAGGAAAAGTGATATTGGGTGTTTCTTACGAGAAATTTTTAGTAGTAGTTGACAACAGGCTTAACCCCGTTTAAATGGGACTCAAGAACTTATCTAGTAAAACAGATCTGATAAAGTAGAGCAAAAGGTCTTCTCTATATAAAAACACAGGCATGTTGTGTTGCTCATGATCACTTGTTATATTAATATAGGTAATTTAATAATATCAACGTTTAAAAAATCTTGTCATGTGGTTTTTCCTGTTCATTATGACATTACTGCCATATCTACGAAGAAGGAAAACGTCGATGGGAAACCTTGTAACTTATAAGGAAGTCTGCTGCCACTCAACAATGCGACTGCCAAGCACGACGAATAAAACTTCGGCAGTCCTATAACCCTCTCGGTCCTCTTCCTTTTCCCTTTTCCTTTCTCATTCCCTTTTACCTACATGTTTTTTTTTTAATATTAAAAAAATTCGCAACAAATTACTGAAACGACAGTCGCGAACATGTAGGCAGCCTAAAACTTTATTTTTATTTAATTTTTGCATCTTCTCACATCGGACCTGTTTTCATTCGAGTAGTGTTTCTGTTCGTAAGCGGTCACATTATTATTGGACAATTCATTTTTGTTTAGTTAAAAATTAAAATGATAATAAAAATCGTTTTGGTTTGCTGTTTATTTATTATCTGTGGTGCTGAGTATGAAGGTAATATTTTATTTATATTTTGTACCCAGCGAGCCGTCCTAGCTTCGGACAAAGGAAAATGCAAATATTTTAACTATTGTTATATGCATGTACTTACCTAGGTACTTGTTTATACATTTTGTGTACAACTTTGATGGCCAACAAGCATACTTACTGCCCACCTGATGCTAAGGGGTAACTGTAACCTATAGACATGGTTGAGTTCTAGAAAAATGCTAAAAACGAAAGAAAGAAGAGAGAAATAAGAATATACTTTACGCCGATTTGAAGAACCCTGGGGCAGTACAACCCACTGTCCCAGTCGATCTAGCCCATCATTATTCTGAAACTGGCAAATATCTACTACACTAATTAAATTTTCAGAAAATTCATGCACACAGAATGGTGTGACCGGCACCTGTGTGATAATCTCAAAATGTAAATCGGCTCTGGAAGACATCAAACGTAGGAAACATCCACAGGTAAGACATAGTAATATCTTTCTCCTTCTTTAACGCCTGTTCGTTAACATGAGCAAAATTTTTACTTTTCTCTCACAGATTTGGCTCATCTTAAACGAACAGGCGCTAAAATAAAAATGCGACAACAATTGTGGCATCTACAAACTAAATAACTTTTGATAAAATAAATAAATTTTTGACATATTTTCGCGGTTCTGACACACACTTTTTGTTTCAGATATGTAGCTTCATCAAGACGGATCCTATAGTATGCTGTTTTGATAACCCTAGCGTCACGGAGGCCGCTCCTTTTAAACCCATCACCACTGCTCCCATCAGGTAAGAAAAACTTCTTTTTCCTTCTTCTGTAATTGGTTCGGTGTTTTAGTGGTACTGAAGTCAAACTCAAAGCATTTATTTCATTTTGATCATAAAGTATGATGCATATGAAAAGTCAAAATTACATGAAGTCAGCTAATTATCCTACAGCCAGTTCGCTGACGAGGTAGAGCTGTGAGAAGAACTGGCAACAAACTCACGCCACTTTTTTCTATCGCCAGACAGTTTTTTGTATAAGTTACAATTTTAACACTCGACGCAAAAACGCAACGCTTTAATTAAAATAGTAAATACACCTCCTGGTCATATTGAACGACAAGGTAAAACTGGATTAAGTATTTAATGTATGCCATGCCAAGATTGAACAGTCATCCCAAGTAGCACCCGTTCACAAGCCGTTGTGTACGGATTGCCATGCTTGGGTCGAACCCTTGAAACACAGACAGAACAGAACACTTGAAAGCGATTTGATATGGTCGGGTAATGATTTTGGATTTTTATGTAGAAATTTTCTCTTTCTAGTTGATTTGTTTTTTTATAGATGACAAGCAAGCATTTAGCCCCGCTTGATGGTAAGCAGTCACTGTAGTCAAAGAGTGCTCGCAACACCAGAAGTATCACTTGCGTGTTACCCTATTCCCATAAAAACCTGTTCTTTAAAAAAAGTTTACTGCCTGCTAACGTGGTAAACGATAACAAACTTCTACCTTTTGAGTTATGTCCGTCTTCAGGTTAATCTTTTATTTTTTAGTTCAACAACTTCGATGTACATTCCTGAAGAGAATGATTACCAATACGTCGACAGCAGGGTTGGGGAGTGCGAGCCTATACCAGCTGCGACAGCTAACAGAACAGGACAGAAGGCTTTTGATAGTAAGATTATTATTATCATATCAGCCAAAACTCATCTACTGTTAATTATACTATGAGAAAACCTACCAACACTTAACTCTAAAGTACGCCACCCCTAATAGGGCAGAATCCACAATATTTTTAACTAGTGAAGTAGCCGTTAGTGGGCAGATTTCACTGCAAATTTATGGCATTCCATTTTGACCACCAGGACAGCTTGGTGGGGCAATGTAGAATAATTTGCATACTTCCAAGTTTGACCTCTTTAAACCGGTCGTGGGACTTCCTTTCGTCGATTGCCTGCCACCTTTGATCGTTGGTACGTCTTGTAAAGAGTTGGTTCATCATCACTATCATCATGGTATCAGTTTAAAGACGTCCACTGCTGGACATCGGCCTCCTCATAATTTTCGTCACCGTAGCCGGTCGTTCGCCGCCCTCATCGTAGTTTTCTCACGCTAACATAAAATAAGATATCTGTTATATTTTGGGACAGTTCCGTATCTCAAGAGGCAAAAGGAATCCATGGAGGTTCACTGTGTTTGTTTGTCAAAACCCGCATAGTGGAGGCCACTATACCAGTAGTTTTGCTTTTGGAATGATGTCCACCACTTCTGGATTTCACTGACTGCTTACTATCCGGCAGAGTGGAGTCCCTTTGGTGGGCTAATATATAATAAAAAAAATTTTCTTCAGGAAAGCATAGGTATGATGCAGAAAATATCGGATACTCATGTCTCATGATTTCATTGACTTCAAATTTCTTCAATTTTTGTTTCAGAATGTATTGAATACCAAGAGAACTACGTGTACCCGTGTGAGAAGGGTGTGGGCATCTTAGGAGAGAAGACGAGGAAGATTAACTGTCACCACAACGCCAACGAACTTGTGGTTGGGGGTGTTGATGCGCTGAAGAATGAGTTCCCACATATGGTAAAGTATTTTTAAGAGATTGGTACATATTCACGAACACAAATTTAACGTAATTTGTATTTATTAATGAATTGATTGAT
Source organism: Parascotia fuliginaria (assembly GCA_963082885.1). Classification (NCBI taxonomy): domain Eukaryota; kingdom Metazoa; phylum Arthropoda; class Insecta; order Lepidoptera; family Erebidae; genus Parascotia; species Parascotia fuliginaria. The sequence goes on along the minus strand of OY720199.1, from coordinate 2,435,580 downwards.
TGATTGAATAGAAATTTTAAGGCTTCGTCTGCCTTAAAATTATTTATTTGTTTCGTGAGTATGTCGTCCTCGCCTATCATATTCCTACTGTAACGTAAAGGCATCTTTTCATAGGTACAGAGAAGGCTTTGATCACGTTCGAATTGGTGATTGTATCAATATTTTTGTCTAGGTTTCTTAATCTTGTTTTTTTTACCGTGGGTCAGTGTCCAAGGTAATCATGTCGAGATTCGAACCTACGACTTCGTGTATAGAAAGCATAATGTGTAGCTAGGCCCTTACAATTCCTAAGTAAGAACTCACTATCTAAGGTTGTGTCGTTTTGGTATTTGTTTTATGTGGTTTGCAATAAAGAATACCTATTTTATATGATGGCTCTAATCAGATCTGGAAGGTTATTAGGAGTTCTGATTGCTAATAGCATAAACTTATCTTGTCCAAGGTGATACTTCAGTTTGGAGACGATGAGATAGGCCAGTCGTTTTGTGGTGGATTTCTCATCAGTGAACGATTTGTGTTGACTGCGGGTCATTGTACGGCTACCAAGCGTCAGTAAGTTAAAACTTTTATTGTTTGAATATTTGGGATAATTCTAAACACGGCCATTACTGTGACTCCTGTAAAACAGAATTAACAGAACTCTACCAACACCCGAACTATGACAATAGAAACCCAGAAGTAGTATTCTTACGGTAGTAGATTCACGTCGGTTTCAGCATGAATGGGCTGGATCGACCGAGGAAGTACTACCCTCTCATAGAAGATCGATGTACGAATATTAGTTTTCATGCTAATGTTTCGCTCGGTTAGTAAGAGCGCCTCTTTCTTTTCCTTCCTTATCCCCTTCTCCGTGGTCGGCAACGGCTTGGTTGTCTTTTCTAAGCATTATTACTTCTGCGATGCTTGGAAAACACAGTCATCTCTATAGGTTACGGTTACCACAAGACTTACCATCAGGTGGGCCGTATGCTTGTTTACCACCAAAGTTGTATAAAAAAAAAGGAAAGAAAGTGATATTAAGTAACCTCCAATATAAAGAGAAAACATTCTCATCAAACAAATTTATTCGTCATTAAGTACTTACTTAAGTAAATACTTGATTTAATTATAACGGTAGCTTTAAGCTAAGTCTTTGTTAGTGCTTTTATTAAACCTCAAATTTTTATACGTCGCGGGGTTTTAATAGTAAGAACAGTAATAATTGACATTGTCACAGCTCGGTGTTCGCAAGAGTTGTTCACTGTTCGGCAGTATTATATTGTTGAATCTATCTCTTACAGTTTAAGTTTTATTAATGTCTTTCTTGTTTACAGAGTTCCAGTAACACACATCATAGTAGGCGTATTATCACGCAACGAAATAAATAATAATCATAGATATCAAGTGAAAAGAGTTATTAAACATCCACAATACAATTCTCCGTTTAAATATCATGATATTGCACTGCTGGAGACAGCGAAACCGTGAGTAGATTCATCATCATCGCGATATTATGCCACTGCCCGAAAGGCCTCTTCTCCTACAGAGAAGGCCACGCTTACTCAAGGCAGATATCAGACTTAACTTAACAAGTTTTTTGTTTACATAAAATGTTTTTTTGTTTGCAACGATTTAACTAAAAAAGTATATTACCGATTTGAAAAATTCTTTCACCTTTAGAAGTAAATAAATGTAGCGGGTAACATAGGTTAATATTTTATTATGTTTAACATATTTTAGTAAATCAGAATGATGCGATACGTCACGATTGCAATGATATTTACCGTAGTCGTTTGTTGTGAGACCGAATTTAACTCTTATTACCGAAGCGAAGCAAGGGCGGATGTTTGGTTTTTTATAAGTCCAGGTTTCCTCACGATATTTTCGTTTTTTTCCTTCACCGTAAGTCAGTAACGTCATCTTAAGAAAGTAGATAAAAAGTATTCATAATTTTACTTTACTTGGTGTACAAAACAATCTGCGTAATGTATACCTCCATATGTAGAACCATCTTTACTCTTCCATGTGGGTCGTAATAAACAGCTCATGGAATACTAGAGGTTACGGGCAGCCAAAATAATTCCCTTTTGATCGAGTTACCTTGAACGCAAGATGCTAAGGAAGGATACCAGCCAAAAGACGTGTACTGCTAGACACAGACCTTGGCTGGTTGCTCGCCGCTCTCACCAATGGGTTGCTCGCCACCCTTAACAAGGCGACGGTCCATGTTGTAAAAAGTCGGCATTGCACACTACTTTTTGGTTTACTGTCACCACTCTAAAACCTTTGAAATATAATTGCAGGGTAGCATTAAGTCAGTACGTGGTCCCAGCATGTCTGCACCTTGGGGACCCGGTGACCGACGACAAGGTGCTGGCCACAGGTTGGGGCTTACTCAACAACAGGGGCTCCACGTCAGATATCTTGCAGAAGGTAAATTACTCCATATTTTAGATAGGTATAATATAAGTTATAGGTGGATAAACTTACTTTATAACTTACCTATTGCGTTCTTGCTGTTTTTGGTTAATTTATTTATTTTTATGCTTTTACTCATAAAGCATGTTAAAGGCGGACTTAATGTCCAATGCACTTGATTGTTACTGATCATTGTACCACTGGACGTAGCTGTGTCATCTAAAACAGAAACAATGTTAAGTCTTAAGTGTAGGAAGAAGTAGTCGAGAAAGAAAAGGAAAAGGACAGAGGGGGTAAGGTCTCCCGCGTTTACACTCACCGTTTACACGCCTTTGTATGTAAACTAATACCTACTTTACGTCGATATTCCATAAAAAGGTAGTCATTCCCCTGTTGATCCGGCTCATTCTTGCGTTTTTGATAAGTGAATTTTTAAATAAGCGCCAATTTATTGATATTCTTTTATATTTCAGGTCATTCTTCAAAAATTCACGATTGCTGAGTGTGAGAAGCAGTATCTACCTAACAGACTCTTAAACAAAGGCATTGATCCTCAAACTCAGCTGTGCTACGGACATAGAGAGGAGGCTAAGGACACCTGCAGTGTGAGTTTAACTTGAAATAGTATAAAATATTTGTACATGCTCCGTTATTTATAATAGCTTTCCGCGGCGCGATTTCATCCCCGTTCTTACTTGCTCTGCTCCCGTCGCCAGTAGCGTGATGTTACATAGCCTATAACCTTCCTAGAGAACTGGGCTATCATACGCAAAAAGAATTATTCAAATCTGTCAAAATCTTTCGCTTTATTTAATAGTGAATAATCTATCACTTATAAGAGCGATGCAGCAACGATTTATTGAACCATTCTTTATGCAGAGAAGACATGAGCATTGATTTCCAGTCTCGTTTAAGACAGATTGTCAAATTTAGTAGAAAGTCTATCTTTCTTCACAATACAATACTTCGTCCTAAGTCCACCTAATGTAAGTAAACTTATAGAGTCTCAATTCTCAATCTGAAAAGTCGCATTGCAACTTGCCATGTTTTTAACTTCAACCTCGTGTTCAACTTCAAGATGCATGTGTTTTTATCACTAGGCTATCAAAATAACTTTTGACATTTTTTTTCCTTAGGGTGACAGCGGAGGTCCAATACAGATTAAAAGCAAAATACTCCACTGTATGTACACTGTGGTAGGTGTGACTTCATTTGGTGGCGACTGCGGCGCTATTGGTCGACCAGCGATCTACACCAGAGTGGCGCATTATATACCTTGGATTGAGAGCATTGTTTGGCCTTAAAGAAGTTTATTTAGGTAAACAAGCCCAATCATCTTTCAGTCCTCCTCCTTTTCCTTCTTTTTGCCCTCAGGTTACATCTCTCCATCAGGTGCGCCATTTTTATGTTTCTGGTCGTAGACTGTATGAAATAATAGATTAAATATAGTAAAATTTTATTATGTATGTCTTCATGTACGCTAAGCAGCAGTAGCCAAGAGTCACTTCTCCGAGGAGGGAAGCCGGTGGGACTAAAATACTTTGAGTTTCGGAAGGCCAGTTATACTTTGAGTAGACACTCAAGCAGTGATAGGTATAAGGAGGTCAGGGCATATTATAAAAGGGTAGCCGGCAGAAATCGTGTTATATGAACGCTTCGCCACTGCTAAGCAGTGTTTTATTATTATCATATTAAAAAATACTATAAGAAGTATAAATGTGTTTCCTTCCTATGTTAACTTAGCTATTAATGCACCTATTTTTAATAATCATTTAATATCAGCTCGTATAAAATAAACCCATAGCATACTTAATATAAATTTATAAACTACACTTCAGATGCACTACGTCACAATGCTTTCGTGTGGCACTAGTCCGCGGCTAGCGGCCACACCTTCCAAAAGGTTTCTTTCATGCAGTTAACTCATTGGTACTTGCACTACAAACGCCTATTTCCGTCACTATATGATTTAGTAAAATATATTGTAATAATTTGACAGTTTACATATGTAACTTGTATATTATTTAAAAAATAATAAAATTCATCAAGAACGCCTGTTAAAATTGTAAAAGCAATATGTACATTTAACATTGCTAATAAAATTTTACAGGCGGTATAATAAGGAAAAATAGTGTATATTACTTTTTATTAATCATAAATTCATTGAATTGTACACAGGGTCACATACATAAGATAAATATGTCAAGTATTGACATAAAATATTATTACTACCTAAGATTTAGCTCTTCCAGTTACGGTCCAGCAGTCGGTAGGTACCTATAGTTACTCAGACGGCACAGTGTAGTTTACAATTGAGAATTTCGAATCATCCTTTCTCTCTCGAACTGAGTGTGTTGTACTATGTGACCCTTACTTTATCAGTATACCTATCTAATCAATGTCGCCTGCATCGTGGAACAAATATACGTACAAAATATTTATTATTATAAAACAAAAGTCCTCGTGCCTAAAACAAAGTGAAAATATTTCAACAACTACACACAACACCACCTAGACCCAAAGTAAGCATATTATATGCTTGTGTTATAGGTTCTAGAATGCGGATATACATACTTAAATACTTTTTTTTTGTTAATAGATACTTATCATACATAAAAGAAATAAAACCCTTATTTTCTCGAGCTGACGCTACATTGAAATATTATGTACCCTATGTCACTCCACATGAATCTAATGACACCTCGTATTTTAAAATTCAATAAGACATTTAGGCTGTAGAGCGTGCCAAAGAAATAGACATAAATACTCACATACATACGCTCGAAAAACATTATCCCCCTTGACTGCGGCAGTCGGACAAATACAGGTATATTCATAGGTCTGTACCCAGTCCATACGCGACAAATATTTATAGGTCTTACAAATATATTAGATAAAATGGAATCCTCGACGCTACAGAACTGTAATAACAAGACGGACGACAATTATAATATTCTACGACATCACACAGCGCCATCTAGCCCCAAAGTAAGCAATTATATTTGCTTGTATTATGGGTACTAAACAACTGTTATACTACTTACATACTTTTTTTTTTTGTAAATACATTCATATTATAGACTAGCTGTTGCCCGCGACTTCGTTCGCGTGAAAATACAGATGGGTGCCTCTATGAGAATATTGCGTGCCTGATTTTATGGCAATCGTACATTGTATCAGTATTATCCGTTTCTATGGCGAATCCAGTTTAAACCCGCTACCGCTAAAACTGACAAACCACTTTCACACAAACTTGCGACTCTTATTTGCCCATTTAATAAGGGTGGTTTCTGAATATTAAAAAAAGAGTATGTTCTAGTAATTTGGTAATCCTACTATAAAAACTATAGAAGTTTCATACAAACTTTGCCACCCCTTTATACCCCCTTAGGGGATGGATTTCGCAAAATTCCGTCTAAGTGAGCACCTATATTCTAATAGGAATGACAATGCAAAGTTTGAGATTCCTAGCACTTGTTGTTTCTGAGATTTCTTGATAAGTGAGTTAGTGACCTTTTGGGCTTCGCTCGCGTGAATGTCGTTTTTTTCCAATATTTTTATATTGTTTAAATACTGTTTTTCATACTATTTTTTATCTTCCCCTCACTCACCCTCATTTCCCCCTCACTTCCCTCTCACTTCCCCCTCACTTTCCCTCACTTCCCCGTTACTTCTCCGTCACTTTCCTCTCACTTCCTCTCACTTTCCCCTCACTTCTCCCTCACTTCTCCCTGGCTTTCCCCTTACTTCCATCTGACTTATCCCTGACTTTCCCTTCACTTCTCCCGCATTTCCTCTTCACGTCCCCCTCACTTCCCCATCACATTCCTCTCACTTCCCCATCACTTCCCTCTCACTTTCCCCTCCCTCACTCCTTCTCATCAGCCTCATCACCTCCTTTTCCTCCCTCCTTTCCCTCCCTCCCCCTCCCTGTAAATTTCGAGTCGCTAGCTTCAGAAGCTAAAGATATTTGTATAGAATATTTCATCCCTAATTTCACCCCTCTAAATCCACCCCTGTTAAAATAAAATTATAAGGATATTTTTTATTTAAATAGAAGTATTCCAAAATAAAATTTCAAAACTGTAAGTTAAAAAATGAAGAAGATTCATATAATCGATTTCATCCCTTTTCACACACTTAGGAATTAAATTTAAAAAAACCCTTTTTTAGTACAACCTCTAGACATTTAGACAAACACACCCTCCAAATTTCAAGTCGCTACGACCAGCAGTTTAGGCTGTGCGTTGTCTGTTAGTCAGTCAGTCAGTCAGGACAAAGCCATAAATAATATGTATGGGTGTATGGATGTATGGATTAGACGTATAGCCATCGAGGATCAAAGCATACAGGCTGCTAGGAATGCTAACACGTGATGAGCCACATAAAGCTGACCGTGCAAAAAACAGCTAATACTTAGATCCACGCCCACAACTTTTAGTTGTGTCTGACCTTGGGCTTTATTAATTGTCATCGCGAAACATAGGCTCACTGGAAACTGGACTCATTTAAAACTAAACGGAAGATTGTTTAGAATGAGCGGAATCCGAAAAATAAAAACGCTATCAGCTAAGTCCGTAACCTGTTAAAGTCTCTGTTTCTATCAGATTTCGTAGTAAATTAACAAAAATGTTCGACGTGATTCTTTAAATTGGCATAACTTTTTTATTTATGAACCGATTGACATGAAACAAACACTAAATGTTAAGTGAAGCTTACCACAATGTATTAGTGAAAACCATATCTAAATCGGATAAGCCGTTTCTGAGATTAACGTGAACAAACGCACAGACAAACAGACAAACAGACAAAAATTGTAACAATCATTGTTTTGGGTTCTATTTGCTATGATAAAGGCCCCAATAATTTTTTTTCTCATATATCTTCCATGTACAGACAGCGATCGGTTACATTTTTATTATATGTATAGATAGATAGATAGATAAATTACACCCAGACACAGAACAAACAATCATGCTCATCACACAAAGATTTGTCCTGGGTGGGAATCGAACCCACGACCTTCGGCTTAGCAGTCAGGGTCACTGACCATTAAGCCAACAGGCCCGTCAATTTTAACCTTTAATTAAAAATACACTCAAAATTTCAATGTAAATTTAATAAGTACCCTTTAGATCCTAGATCTCTATGCTATCAATAAAATACTAGATTAAGGTCCTATCTCTGTCTAACACTAAACACTAAACAAATAGACAGGGACAACGTTATTATAGTTTTTATAAAACACAAATAAACCGGTTCCTAGTTAATTATCACATCACAGTGTTATTTGTTGTCGTAACCTCTCTCTGTGTGTCATTAAGATAATGTTGCCAAAATAAAAATGTTACCCTGATTTTGGGGAAATTCCGCTTGCTTGAATAATAAATTTCTTTTATACCAGGCCTAGACACGTCGAGTGCAGGATATAAGCTTCTCAGAAAGGGAGGTAATGGCCTTAGTTATCTCGCTTGCCAAGCGAGTTGTCAATCTCAGTTAAATTTACCTTTTTTGTACCATCAGTGGAAGACACGCCAAAAGCCCACCTAATAGTGAGTGGTAACTTTCGTTCATTAGCTTCTGCAATGCCAGGGACTCTGCGAAGCCGCTGACTGCCGAGAAGGAAGTGCGGTATGTGAAGGAAATGAGGGAGGTAGGGAAAAGGAAAGGGGGGAAAATGGATCTACGACGTTCTCACTCACCGATCGAAACGCAAAAGTATGGATACTACTACTCTAACCTCGAACCATTGTGGAAATACATACTACCTGACAAAATATCCTAAAATAACTTTCGGGGAAATATCTTTCAAACACTGGTAATACTAACACAGTGGGTTTTCCAAGATGACAGTTTAACCTATTCTACGTAATTCAGTGCAAACTACGAATTTATAACAAAATGTCGCGTTTTTAGTTTAAATCTGCCATTTTACTAGTCAAAGTTTATTTAGTTATTTGGTGTGTGTTTAATTGTGTGCAAAATGTTGTTGTGTGTGTTTTTATTAATTACTATTGGTAAGTAAACAGTTTATTTACTTAAAAATAACAAAATACAGCTGTTTTTTGTGTTTTATTTTTGCGTGTTACGATTCGGTATTCAATTTCGGTGTAATTTATTTTCTGTTTTATTTAATCGGTGCAGAAAAGTTAGGTAGTCGATATTTGTTAACAATAATATTTTAATATACCCACTTAACACTCATAAGTACCTAATACCCATTTAAAACTCATAAGTAGTACACTTTTTAAGACCAACATAAATAATATAATTTTGTACACTTATGCAAAGCCGTAAAGTAATTATTATTTCTTAGTACTTTATTTTCCTGCTGACAAACTGAGTAAAGACATGAAATTTAGATTTTTACATGTTTTTACGGCTATTCGAGCCGTATCACTAAGCGGTAGTGTCCCTTTATCATCTACTTGTACACAAAATATAGTTATTGGTTTGCAACACTACGCGCCTTGTTGTAGTCTATATAACAAAACATCGACGGGAGCTCATTCTTCAATTTTAGGAAGATTCTTTAAAGTCTCACTGTACGGATCTTTGTATGGTGTATCCCAGTTCAAAAACACGCCACTGCTGAGGAAGGTCTAACAGCCGCATTGGACGTATTTCAGCGACAATTTCTGCTGGTCCAATTTTTGCGATTTCTTTAGAAAAATCGGCCTTGGCAAGTTTTTCCAAAGGATTTCTCACTTGCTTAAGACGGACGCGTAATCTTCCCTACTTTTATCATGATCAAATGTTAAAAAACGCAAGGTCAGAGATCATTTACCGAAGAAAAAACAATGAAGTACCTATTGCTTTTATTTAGTTTTCTTACAACTAGTTTGAAACGTATGTTTTTTAATAAATATCTATTTAATTATACCTACTAATAAATAAAGCGGTAGAGTTTGTTTGTTTGAACGCGCTTATCTCTGAAACTACTTCTTTTTGCGTATGATAGCCTAGTTCTTGAAGAAGGGTATAGGCTATGTAACATCACGCTACTGGCGACGGGAGCAGAGCAGTAACTAAAGACGCGGGTGAAACCGCGCTGTGGAAGGCTAATTTAAAAGCCCGACAGTTCTTCTGTGTTGTTCTGTGCCCACTTGCGAGGAAGTGGGTGATGAAAATAGAATACCTACAAAGGTTTTATTTATTAAATTCTTGGTCTCATTACAAATTTTCTACAAAAGAGATTTAAAAATAAGTGATATTTTCAATTTTGAATTTAATACATATAGATACAACGTACATATTGCTAATTTAAGGTGTCGTGCCTCACATAGGCTTTTTATACATTTAAAGATGTGATGTTTTTCCCATTGCTATATAATCATAGATGCTTGATTTGTACCGCGAAATGATTTTTTTGTCTGTTTTTGCTGAGTTTTTTTTATATTAAAGTCATCGTTTGATTCTGTTATTACATAGTATAATCATGACTTCCAGGTATTTTACAACCTACCTACGTCAAGTTCTCAATAATCACAAATACAGATTTTTAAACAAGCATCTTACTAAGCCGTGTTAGTGGAGGCCACCATACCAGCAGTTTAAGACGATGACCTTTGTTGTAGCCATCACTCTTGGATTCTACTAACTGTTAATCATCAGAGTGGTCACTTTGATAGTAAAAAATGTCTATTACAATTAAATAAACATAGAGATTCTTCTGTATCCGAAACATGAGAGGTTTCGAACGTAAAACCTCATGTAGGTGCTATTACACTATCACTACCTATTTTGACGGTAGTAGATTCACGCTGTTTTCAGCATGAATGTGCCGGATCGATCGAGGGAGTATCCACGTAAGAGTAATAGTATCTGTACTATTACGTTTCGTTCGGTGAGTGAGAGTACCGGAGAACGAATTTCTTCACTTTTCTTTTTCCTCGCCTTCCTCAATCCTTTCACCTGCTACACTCTCTTCACGGTAGGCAGCGTCCATAAGCGACAGTTACCACTAATATCATCACGTGGGTTGTTTGCTCGTCTGCTCCTTTTGGCAATAAAAAAACGACATCATCACCCACAGCCCAATGTTGGGTGCGGGCCTCCTTTTGTGAATCCAACTTACGCCGGTTCTTATGCCAAGCCAGGAGTTTCCCGCGACACTGGCGAATGTCGTCGACCTACCGCACCATAGACAACCACGACTTTTTAAAACAAACGAACGTAACTTACGAGTACGTTATTCAAAATTCTTCTTAATTGCAATTTTATCAAAGACAAGATTTAAATGACTAAATTCATTATTACAAATGTAATACTTAACTGGTTTTAACTTAAGGAAAATATAGTTTTTTAAATTGTATATGTATTGGTTACACCTACCTACTTTTTGTTTATTATTAAATTTTACGCAATAAAAAGACTGGTATTTTAAAAACATTATCGGTAGATACACAGAGACGTATCACCATGATCCTGATTTCAGTCAAAAATCTACACTAAACTTCTCAAAAGGGATATCGAAACAAAAATACAAAAAATAACTTTTTTTTACGTTATTTATTAGTCGAAAGTACCCCAAACACGTCCACTGCTAGGCATAGGCCTCCCCCAATTTTCGCCATCTTGGCCGGCCGTGAGCCGCCTTCATCCATCGATTGCTGTAAAGCTTGTTTGCCGTATAAATACTTAAAAAGGATAATTAAAGTTTCCATTATGTTTTCCATCAGCAATAATATCTAATATCATTACAAGTAATTTGTTTATCAAAGTAATTTTTAATCGTTAGCTTTTTCTTTAGAATTTTAGTTATTAGAATGTCAATTATAAATCAATTATCATTAATATGTTCTTAATAGTTTACTGGTGCGATCTGCCAACGTGGTTTACATACTTTTTATACGATCAACAAGTATACGGTCCACGTGATGTAAGTGGTTGCTGGTAACCCATGGACTTGGTTGTGGCCTCAAAGCATTGCAGAAATTTGTAACTCTTTACCAGCGTGTTACCTTCCAATTTTGATCTCGAATCTTTTACTTAATCAGGGCGTGAAAAACATCTTACAAAGGCTACTCTTCCAGCAGTTTGCCGTGATTTCTTCTAGGGTAATATTTACCAATTCTGAACCCACTGATTGCTTACTACTAGACAGAGTGTAATCACTTTGGTATCAATCAATCAATCAATCAATCATTTATTTATTCACTACATTTTGGGTATTACATTGTGTTACAAATTGTTATTTTTATATAGTATCACCAAAATCTACCAGAGGAGGCGTATGAATATTTCCTTAATCATAATTATTTTTGGAATCATGATACTTACTTAAAAACAATAATAATGATAGAAAATATATGTAGATAATAATTAAAATGTCAAGCAAGAATAATGTCAACACCATATCAGGAAATGAAATGTCAAATAAATTAAATTAGTAACCCAATATATCGAATAAAAGTATACATAATGTCAAATAAGATAAAATTATGTCAAACAAGAATATGTCAATTATGATAAAATAAGTTATTTAGGTCACATTATTAAAATTGTCAAATTGATGTCAAACAAGATTATTATCATTTAAGAAATCATTGATATTATAATAGCATTTTTTTGTCAAAAGGGATTTTAATTTATTTTTAAACATTTCTGTATGGTTTAACTTTATGTCACATGGTATTTTATTATATATTTTTGGTGCCATACATAACAAGCTTTTGCTCATCAGGGTTGTTCTCGAGCTATGCAAACATAATGCATTATTGTTATTACGTCTGTTTCGTTGTAGAACATCCGATTTACGTGGGAATAGTTGAGGATTCTTATGTACAAATATTGCTATCTCTAGTATATACAGCGACGGAAGTGTAAGGATTAGGCTAATATTTAAAAATGCGAAGAAAACCTATTCGACGACGATAACGATTCTACAAAAAAATAAGTCGGGCAGGAAAACTAAAATAAATGAAACCAATCCGTCGAAATGGCTCAGTGGATACGGCACCCTTAAAACACAAGGTAGTGGGTTCAAATCCGGCCAAGTACCAATGTTATTTTTGAAATTATATGTACTTTCTAAGTTTATCTTGGACATTTCTGACTGACGGTGAAGGAAAACATCGTGAGGAAACCTGGACTTAAAAGCCAATCCACCTTGAGCACACGTGGTAATTAATGCTCATATCTTCTCTATATGAGAAGAGGCCTTTACCTTGCAGTGCGACAGTAAACAGGCTGGTATTATTATTATTTATTATAATCATGGCTTGGTTGTTTTCTTATATTTACAAAGAACACAATTAGGTTGCTTTAATTTATAAAAAAAACTGCATATAAGTACGTAGCGAATTTATAACCATTAGGTATTTTCTACCAATCTTACGCGAAGTAGATGCAATGAAATGACAACGTTTACTATATAACTTATTAAAAAAATGCACTATCAAACCGGCTGTTAGCTCATTTGTCCCGTTAATGATTTAAAATAACCTGTTTAGTTTAATAAACCTAATATTTAATAAAAAGTCGACGTTTCTAACCAGTTAGCTGACCCGAAAAAGGACGTAAAAATTTTGTATACCTATGTGAACAGAATCATGCGAAACAAGACGATTTTTGAGGTCAAAGTATAGAAAATACTTATAATTTTTATATATTACAATTTGTTTGTTATAATACGAAACTGATTTTAATAATAAGTAAAATAATACCAACTAGTGTCCTACTGCAGGAAAAGCGTCATCTCATAAAGAAACCATCACTCATTACCTTCCTTCTAATATGGCGAAGGTGATGATGGCTGGTCCGTGCGTTATGCTCGTGAACGGGTGCTACTTGGGATGACTGGTCAATCTTGGCATGGCATACATCTAATACTAAATCCAGTATTACCTTGTCGTTTAATATGACCGTGAGGTGCATTTACCATCTTAATTAAAATACGTAGTCAAATTACCCTAATACCTGAAAATTATTGAAATCCTCCATTTTCTTTTTTTAATATTGGTAATTTTATTAGTTGGTTGATATGTAATAATTACTTTGTATGGTTTTTTGGTTGCGTTGAGTATTAACATTGTAATTATCTGGCGATTGAAAAGAGTGGCCTAAGTTTCTTGCCACTTCTTCTTACAACTCTACTTCATCAGCGAACTGGCTGTAGGTTAATTGGCTGACTTTATGCAATTTAGACGTTCATAAGCATCATACTTTATGATCTAAATAAAATAAATGCTTTGAGTTTGAGTTTGAGAAAGCATGAACATTGATCGCCATGTTTGCTCAAGGTAGAATAACAATTTCAGACTTTTTTCGGTCCAGATTGCAGACAAGATCGACAGAAGATATTTAATAGCTGTTTTAATTTTTTTTATTTAAACTTAAAACTGTTTTGTTACAGGAACAACATCGGTATTACCCAGGGTTACTGAAAGTTACAACTCCCTTTCATGCAGGTGATTAAACATATAATTATATCCTTGACTAGTTGTCATCCTCTTTGGTTACTGCTCCGTCCCCGTGGGTTATAGCGTGATATTAAGAAGGTTATAAACGGCATTAGTCGGAGACTATCTTAGTGTTCGGTGTTTTAAAGCTCGGTGTTTGTTAATTCTGCACTCACAGTAAGGGGCTTGTGTCAGCATAATTTTGTAGGTCTATGAATAAATTGTTGTCACAATAAAACCCACGGGCGCGATGGTGTTAATTACGGTAGTAGATCCACGCTGATTTCAGCATGAATGGGCCGGATCGTCCGGGGAAGTACTACCCTCTCATAGAAGATCGACTTAAGAGTAGTAGTATCCGTACTACTGCGTTTCGTTCGGTGAGTGAGAGCGCCGGAGGCCCAATTTCCGACCTTTCCTCTTTCCTCACCTCCCTCATTCCCTTCCTCTAAATCCATTCCCAGCCGCCATAGTGGAGACCACCATACCAGCAGTTTAAGACGATGGCTTTTAATATAGTGGCCGCCACTTCTGGATTCCACTGACTGCTTACCATCAGGCGGGGTGGAGTCACTTTGGTACGCTATAATATAAAAAAAAAAAAAAAAAATTTAATACATAAATCTACACTATTATATAAAGCGGAAGAGTTTGTTTGTTTGAACGCCCTAATCTCTGGAACTACCCAGTCAGATTTGAATAATTATTTGCGTATAATAGCACAGTTCTTGAGGAAGGTTATAGGCTATGTAACATCACGCTACTGGAGCAAAGCAGTAAGCAAAGACGCGGTTGAAACCGCGCCGCGGAACGCTAGTACTTTATACTTTTACCTACGCAAACACTCTATCGAGCTTTAATAGTGTTAGTACAAAAATGATTTGCTTCTGTTATATTTCAGTGGCGTGGATGGTACAGCGTTGTTCAACTGTCATGATAGTGTGAACTGTATTGCCATAGAGAAGGTCTGTGACGGGATCAAAGACTGTGACGATGGAAGTGATGAAGAATTATGTCTGTATGGAAAGTAAGTAATGTAAAAATAGGTACTTTGTTGTGCGTTTCAACAAAGATTAAGTTATATAAACGGCAAAGTTAATTTTGTGTTTCACAGAAATTTTTGTGTCAATTTTCCAAGGCTCCGTAAACACGAGATGAAGAGTTCGAATCCAGGCAAATCATATATACTTTCTAAGTTTGGACATAACTGTCTGATGGTGAAGAAACACATCGTGAGAAGACCTGGACTTAAAAAGTCTGAAATTGATAATCTGCCTTAAGTGCACGTGGCGATCAGTGCTCATGCATTCTCTGTATGAGAAGAGGCCTTTCCTGCAGTGCCTCCCTAATTAATAATAGCGAAATGACAGATTTTTTAAGTGCTCTATATAAAAATGAACGTACCTATTTTATTTTGTTTCAGAAGTTCAGATAATACGGCACTGCATAGAGCTAAGAGACAAGTTGGAAATTGCAGGTAAGCTTACACAACTTAAATTTTTTTTCTACTCGTATTATTGGTTGGTTCATTCTTCTTGGAGCCTAATTTAGTCAATTTTAAATATTTCACAAACCTTATAAATACAAGTTTATTTTAATTATAAATAATAAAAATAAAATAAAATATAAAACGCAGGTAAAGGTCCTTGAAGTAATGATGCTTAGAAAACGCAATCAAACCGTTGCCGACCACGGGGTAAGGGATAAGGAAAGACAAGGGAAAAATGAATAGAACCGAGAGGGTATTTGGGCTGCCGGCGCTCTCACACGCGAAACATATTAGCATGAAAACTAATATTCTTACGTCGATCTTCTATGAGAGGGTAGGACCTATTTCCCCGGTCAATCCGGTCAAGCTGAAGCCAGCGTGAAGTTAATACAGTCATAATTTAAAGTGGTAGAACTGATGGTTTATTGGAGTAAGTCCTGGAATGGAGATCGCGACTCGGCAAACGTAAAGTAGGCCGCTGTCAGTCAGGTGGACGGACGACCTAAGAAAGGTTACTTTTTTTTTTTATATATTAGCCTACCAAAGTGACTCCACCCCGCCTGATGGTAAGCAGTCAGTGGAATCCAGAAGTGGTGGCCACCATACCAAAAGCCATAGTCTTAAACTGCTGGGAATGGAGTTAGGGGAAGGGAATGAGGGAGGTAAGGAAAGGGGAAAGGGGGGAAATTGGGCCTCCGGCGCTCTCACTCACTGAACGAAACGTTTTCCTTAAGTTAAAACTAGTTACTACATTTGTAGTAATGAATTTAGTCATTCAAATCTTGTCTTTGATAAAATTGTAATTATGAAGAAGTTTGAATGACGTACTCGTAAGTTACGTTCGTTTGTTTTAAAAAGTCGTGGTGCGGTATGTCGACGAAATTCGCCAGGGTCACGGATAACTCCTGGCTTGGCATAAGAACCGTAAGTTGGATTCACAAAGCCCGCACCTAACATTGGGCTGTGGGTGATGACGTCGTTTTTTTTTTGAGCAGACGAGCAAACAACCCACGTGATGATATTATTGGTAACTGTCGCTTATGGACGCTGCCTACCGTGAAGAGAGTGTAGCAGGTGAAACGATTGAGGAAGGCGAGGAAAAAGAAAAGGGAAGAAATTCGGTCTCCGGTACTCTCACTCACCGAACGAAACGCAATAGGTAGTACGAATACCCTTACGTCGATCTTCTATGAGAGGGTAGTACTTCCCCGGACGATCCGGCCCATTCATGCTGAAATCAGCGTGGATCTACTACCGTAAACGTTACGAGAGTAGGTTGGATGTGATTTCCAGCAGCGGACTGCAATATGCCGAATTAATTGTTAAATTTCTTATCATTACAGAAGGAATCAATGGGAGTGTCGCGATCGTACCTGTATATCATTCGATGGCAAATGTGACGGAGCGGTAGACTGTCCAGATCGCAGTGACGAGACACTGGCTCTTTGTAGAAACATGCCGTTAGTACTGGATTTAGCTGTAATTGAGAGAGATGTCATTATATTAAATGATTTTTCTACTGCATTTGATTTTATATTAAAAGATAGATTAGATGACAGTCGTTACGTAACGATGTTAGCTGCCTCGGTAGTTTAGGGGTACTATGAACGAACTGTCATGCAGAGATCTCGTATTCGATCCCCTAATCAAGTAATATTGAGGTTTCTTGCAGATAATAAAGCAATAGGCTTGCCTCCTGTTACGTGATATCCAACATAGATGTTATACACCTCTGCTGATTCTTTTTTTTTATTGCCTACAGTGGCAGAGAGCCAACAGCCCACCTGATGGTAAGTGGCAACTGTCGCTTATGGACTTCTGCAATGCTAGGGGCTTTACGAAGCCGCTGCCTACCGTGATATTAATGCTCTCTTTAAACCTCGTTTGAAGAAGGATATGTCATAGCTAGGGAAACACCGCAGCTGGTAAGTAGTTCGTTCCATAGCTTGCACGTACGTGGGAGAAATGAACGCTGGAAACGAACCGTGCTAGACGAGAGTCGAGTGGTGCAATAATAGAAAGGAGACCTCTTTCTGAATAAAAGCGTGATACCATTACATTTACATACGTAATTCTTCCAGATGTCAAGGAAACTGGTTCCGCTGCACATACGGCGCGTGCGTGGACGGAACTGCACCATGTAACGGTGTGACGGACTGTGCTGACAACTCTGATGAACTCCTGCCGAGGTGTACCAACCAGACCATGGAAGTGCAGTGAGTGGGCTACAGAATAGAATCCTACTACTATAAATACGAAAGTTTGTATGTGAACCGATTTCGATGAAAATTGGTATGTATATAGGTTCGGTGCCGGAGACGGACATAAGATAGTTTTTACCCCTCAAACCGCGCGGGCGAAGCCGTGGGGCGCAATTAGTACAATATTCTTTCTAATTGTATGTATTTTCTAAGGTCTATCTTGGATATTACTGACTTTACTAATACATAGACCTCTACCAATTTTCGCCATCTTGGTTTTTCGTGAGCCATCATCCATCAATGTATAAATATACTTAAATACATTTTTAACACGACTTTACAAAAGGAGGCGGTTTCTCTATTCGACAGTATATATTATTAAAATATTTATAATAATCTATACTAATATAATAAAGTGGAAGAGTTTGTTTGTTTGTTTGAACACACTTATCACTGGAATTACCGACCCGTATTTTAAATCCGACTGGATTTGAAGCTCAGTTCTCGAGGAAAGTTATAGGTTAAGTAACATTACGTTACTGACGACGGGAGCAGAGCAGTAACCAAAGATGTAACTTCCGCGGGTGAAACCGCGCTGCAGGCAGCTAGTAATGGATATGTCTGTAAAATAAGGTTTTATTTCTCGCAGAGGCAAGTTCAAATGCAAAGACGGCACTACAATAGACTCGGCGGATCTCTGCGACGGTAAGGTGGACTGCCCCGACGGGTCTGATGAGGTGATCGAGTCCTGTGCCGACCACGCTTGCCCTTCGTACTTGTTCCAGTGTGCTTATGGAGCCTGTGTTGATCGAGGGTCGGATTGTGATGGGGTGAGGTTTTTGATTAAGCTCTTGAATACTGAAGGTTTGTCTCTGTCAGTTTAGTTTTATTTTAGAGTAAAACACATTTGGACTTGGAGGCGTGAAAATTCGGGTATATAATTTTGCCGTGGCATTATAAGCTAGAAAGATATGTGCTCGTAAGTATATTTTTGTTTTGTCACAGCTAACGAAAGAGCAGCAATCAAGTTTATATCCATAAGTAGATATATATGTTTAAGTCTCGAACCAAATGGTTCAGCACTTTAACTTTTGTCGCTCAATTAAAGCCTGGAACTCTTTACCAGCGCATGTGTTTCCATCTAATTTCGATCCTGGGTCTTATAAGCGCAAAAGCATATCACTAAGCCGCCGTAGTGGAGGCCACCATACCAGTAGTCTAGTTTTTGGAATGGTAACCACCAGTTTTCGAGTCACTTTTGTAGGCTAATATAAAAAAAAATGTGGTTACGTTCCAGCAGTACCTGCATTTTGGGTGAAATTATGAAGTACTATATTTTGTTAACATTGTCCTCAGAAACAAGACTGCGCAGACGGTTCAGATGAATCTGATGATCTTTGCAATCGAGTTGGCAAACCAAGTGGTAATGGCACTGCTACTGGCACTGGCACTGGAACTGGCACTGGAACTGGCACTCCTACTCCGTAAGAACATCATAATTATTATATTACTAGCCGTTGCCCGCAGCTTCGCCAGCGTTAATGTCGGTTATCACATTTTATAAAAACTTTCATCCCCTATTTCAACCCCATCCAGCAATTTTTTCGTGACAAAATTTAGCCTATGTTGTTCATAATCCGTCAATCAAATGATAGATTTATTATAATACGAATATATCTATAAGAACATTCATATGTTCTTATAGATATATTCGTATCTATCATTAGATTGACGGATTATGAACAACATAGGCTAAATTTTATCACGAATGCATGAGCAAGGCCAAAAAAATTTTTAAATCGCTAACCCGCATTGAACAAACGTGGCCTTCAAGAGAAGAGGCCCTTCCCTGTAGTGGGATAGTAACGGGCTTATATGATAAGAACATCTCTGTTTTCAGACCGAGACCAGGCACCTGTGTCCTTCCCCCGTACCCGGACCATGGTACTTACACCGTATCAAACGTACCGAACGCTCGTCCCGGCCAGTCGTCATCATCGTACGTGTTGACAGTGAGCTGTCAGCGCGGCTACGGTCTGATCGATGCTGACGCCAGCGGCACGCAGATGGTGTACTGCGTCAGCGGAGTGTGGTACAGCAGTATGCCGACATGTGTTCGTGAGTATATTTATATAATAGCGCCATCTAGCGGGTTTTAATGATACTAGTATAGTGACATCTATTGGCGGTTACAAAGTTGATGGGGATGAACTATGATTTTATTTCTTACTAAGCATAAAGCTAGAGACAGCTTTCAGTGTGTATTTATCACATTGGACACTTCCTAAAACATTCACTGAAATGAAATGAAATGAAATGAAATATATGTTTATTCATTTAAGTTAATTAAATTAACACTTATGAACGTCAAAGTTTACAAAATGTCAGCAAATTAACCTACAGCCAGTTCGCTGACGAAGTAGAGCCATGAGAAGAACTGGCAAGAAACTCAGGCCACTCTTTTTAATCGCCAGGTTATTACAATTTTTGTAAGTTACAGTTTCAAGTAGCATGCAAAGTGACGCAGGCAATACACTTAACTCTATAGATACTTAATTACTTACAGCTTTCTATGTTGTAAAGAAAATTAAAAAGTAAAATGTGTGCTTTACAGGTTGCCTCAATTTGCATATTGCTACAAAAGGTAAAGGCAACATGTGAACTGTGATAAATGTTTGTTACTTACTTAAAGTCACACTTTCATGTAATATCTATTTCATGAAATACAACTGTATCTTTCTTGAAAAGCAGATAAATATATTCCAATATAATAGTGGCACACGTTTTGGGGCTATTGTAAAATAATCTATCCATTCCTCAACCTACTGAGATTGTTTGCTGGGTTGCAGATATCTTCAATTTTGTCACTTAATTAGTTAAATAAAAAAAATATTTCTAGTTGCCAGAAATCACAAACCAAACCTTTTTTCAGGCTTCTGCAAGCTGAAACCAGACTTAAGTGTCCGCTACATGTGCCAAGTACCGAACACAGATGGCTTCAAAACATGTGGCACTAGCGTAGCACCTGGCACTAACGTCAAGCCTATCTGCAATAGTCCCAATTACTACTCACCCGAAGCACTCGCCTATATGAAGTGCATCGACGGCTCCTTCGACAAAGTCACCATTTGCAAGCCAGGTTTGGTCAAAAACGGAACTAATATCACTATTCTTATTAAGGATAAGGTTGAAATTTATATCAGCGGTTTTAATTATGCTAGTAATATAAATGTTAATATCGAAACAGGTGATAAAGGTGATAATCTTAGTGTAATAGGACTTGATAAAACTACAGTAAATCCATTAGATTATGAAATTAGTGAAGATGATTGGAGGATGGGACCGATTGTGAATAAAAATGGCGGTGTGAATTTGAAAATTAATAATATAACAGATTCCAGTGATAGAATGCATTTCCTTAATTGAGATAAAATTTCATTTTAAACCCTATAGTGTTAAGTATAGAATAGAAAACTCAACAAAATTGCAATCTTTCTTTTATCGACGTTTCAATCTCAATTAACTAATGAACATTATGCATATTTTTCTTCGTGTATATTATTCTATTATTTATCTAGCAAGTTATTACCTAAACTGTTATTTACTATAAAAGGCTATGTCGGTACCCAGTTCCTAATGGTCCTGCTACATATCTTATTTGGAGCTGTTAAACATTACATATAATATTTTTATTACCAACTCCTCGTTTTCATCCCCATTAAATCTACTTTTTCTTCTAAGTAAACTCGTTGCGAGGTTCACGACAATTAGTTTATCAGTTGCTAGGATTTTCGAATGTCATAACTAGGTTTTCGCAAGGTTTACTATCATGTTAATCTTGGCTTACAAGAGCCGCAGGAGCATGTGGGTGGGATTATCGGACGCATCGAATTTTGATATGGCTTCTCGTTCTCGTTTAGAGAATTGCTAATAACTACACGCCTGTCTCTCTTTAATGGAGTAAGCACTAGCAGATACTATAGAAAGCCATTAACCTCGATCTAAACATGCTTCTTTGAGTCTTCAATATTCATTAATCTTTTCATACACACGTCGGTTACGGGTGCTTGTAATTGTGTTGAGAATTACTTTCGAAAGCTTATATTATGTGTGTATTCTAAAATTTTCAAGGTTTTGTAATTATGTAGTATGTAAGACACGATGTGTACGTGTAGCCGGACCATTAAGCCAGTTTTTAAGTATATAATACTTAACTTTACCCGATAGGTGTCATTAATATACCATACCTCCTAGATGTAATAACTGTCTCTGGGTCTTACACACTCACACACGGAACACATTGTGCTTTGCTTGACTTTCTATGTCTGGGATCCAGAAGAAAACCAGCGCTAGGTTGAATCAACCTAGCACATGCTGAGCTGGACACTCTTTTGGTACGATTGGGCACACGCGAGAGAATTAGTTTAATTTATTAGAATTTATAGAATTTTTCCTTCACCTAGTATATTTAAATATTTTACTGTTAAGTATGTCCTAATTTTTTTTTTGTAAAACTATAAATTGCTTTTCTCTTGTGTGTGTGAATCTGTATCAAATAAATATTTTTCCTTCTTTTCTTTCTTTTTCTTTACACACAGATAAACCAACTAATAGATACAGGGCAACAAACACGCACGACTGATACCGGTATTCGCTAGCATAGCAACTTGCTACGGTCACTACGATTTTCGCGTTTTATTCCATTCGGATCTTAATCAAAGCCAATCACAGTGCAGCTTTTACATTGTTCCTACATCACTCTCCCTGCCGATTTGTGAGCTAGATTCATAACAAATTATAAATGTTAATGTGGTATCTGTTAGGGGTTAATATAGTTTCACAATAGCCAAAGAATCTTTCATTATTTCTATTACCATACAGTTTAAAAAGGTAATAACGCAAGGACTACACAGTGTTATTTAGATCTAAAATAAGCTTATAGAGCAGTGATATAGGTTCTATAATGCAGATAAATGTACTAACCCCCAGTTTCTGAAAAGCTGATCAACGAAAAATTAAATCTCATGTGAAGGTATCTAAAAGTAATTGGCACTTTACATGAGATTTAACAGGTGATTAGTTACTTTTTCGTTGATCATCCTTTAAAAAACTGGAGGTGAGATACTTACATAAATAAGTAAATCTAATAATTATATTATCGCAGTTCCTACTTTCCAATAATACAAATAGAATGTGCAAGACCCAGGTTCTAATACAAAGTCATACTAAAGAAAATTAACTTAAGTTTGTTATAGATATTGTATACCCGCGTTTTATTAATTTATCCTAGATATTACTGTCGTACCGGGACCACGAGTAACGACTCCTTTGTCACACATGTCTTTTTATTCACCAAGAATTTTATAATTCTCATTAGTGTAAAGAAAGACGAATGGGTAGCATTACAAAATTTATTTAGCATGTAGGTACATTTTCATAACGCTTTTTGCCTAAAATAGGTAGACAGTGGTTTAGATAACAATGTTTTGCCACCTATGTTGAGTCATATGTAACAGCGCCCTCTATTGTTAATTTAATATATACTTGAAAATCGCAATTTAGGATTAGTGTATCTGTTTTATAACTAGATGTCGTTGTATAGGTAGTGTAAGTAGTAATATCACAATTGATATATAGATGGCGCCAATACATTGCCATTAAAATGTGGATAAAGTTAGACCATGCTATTTATTTACCAGTTTGAACCTTATGTGCTCTCATACAAAACTGCGATTCGATGTCGCAACGTAGAAATATACGAGCTCGTACGGACGCATCGCAAAAGCTAGCGAATTGCATCGCATCGAACATTATTGAAGAATCAAACAAATTCAAGGGAAACGCTTTGCCGCACGAATTCGCATCACGACGAATCGCTGTTTTGTGTGAGTTATTAAGGCTTTGAAATAAGGTAAAATTGCCAAATAGACAAAAGTACAAGCTTATGTTATCAGGATGGATTGTTTATTAGATTTTGTTAAATTTTATTTGTTTTAATATATTTATTTCATTCAAAATGATGTTTTATTTCACCTAATTCCACCATCCTGTTAATATAACCTTCCAATAATACTTACTAAATAAAAAAAAATAAAAATACCGGTCTAAGCTGTTACTATAACTCACTTCATGACATCGATATCGATATCGATCTCAATAGACCGTAAAAGTGTGACGTCACTAGTCTATTGAGGTTGTGGGCATGCCCATCGTGCTCGTGGTGAATCCGCCCTTGCTCTTCTCATACAGAGAAGTCATGGTTTTTGATCGCTACATGCGCACAAGGCGGATTTTATTGGAATTCTTTGACTGTTTTTTATAAGTCCAGGTTTCCTCACTATGCTATAAAAATGTATATGTATTTAAATCAAAGTTTGAATATCAAACCAATAGTTAACGTGAATGACATTATAGAAATATTTGTTTAGGAAATGAGTAGCGCTCCTAGTGTTGACTCTAAGTACAATAAATATAAGCTGTCACTGAAGAGACGCTGACAAGCATATTAGTTTATTAGTCAAGTAACATGTAATTAGATTAAATACACACAAACACACTCACACACTAACACTTTTGAGTGCGCCCGAGGCCCAATTACCCCCCTTTCGGTTCTCTTCCTTTTTATACCTCATTCCCCTTTCGCTACCCTTATCCGAACTATGTATGGGCACCAGTTCTGTACGAGTACATAACTTCGTACGGAACCAGTTCCTAAACTTCGGTTCTATAGACGGCCGAAGTGGTTACGTTAGTAGATCCTCTATGGTTTCACTCGGTTTCAGCATGAATGGACCGGATCGACCTTAGAAGTACTACCCTCTCATAGAATGTCGACGTAAGAGTAGTATCCATACTATTTCGTTTCGTTCCGTGAGTGACAATGCGGAGGTCAATCTTTCTCCTTTCTTTTTTCATCACCTCCCTCATTCCCATCACGGTAGATCACTGTTGACTCGTCTGCCAATGTCGGCAAAAATAAGTCTAAACTAATATTATATAGAGAAACGCTTTGATTTTTTGTATGTTTGTTTGATTATTATGGATAAACTCAAAATCTACGTAACCAATTTGAAAAATTCTTTCACATTAAAAAGCTACAATATCAGCGAGTAACATTGGCTATATTTTTGTGGTATACCTACGCGTGCGAAGCCGCTGGCATAAGCTAGTATGTAATATAAATAACTTATGGAATATAGCAGTTTCCTGTACTGTTGGAAACTGGTTTTGATGCTGCTAACAAAATGTCTTTAAAAACAATGACTGTTATACGTTTATTTTATGGAGACCTTCTTAAAATAAGTATAATATAAAATATATAAAAAACTCTTTCTAGAATGCGGTCGCGTGACTCCCGAAGGTGTCCAACTGGTTGCTGGAGGCACTTACGCTAAGCGAGGAGAAGTACCTTGGCACATTGGAATCTACAGGAAAACTGTCACTCCTTACATGCAGATCTGTGGGGGTTCTCTGGTCTCCAATGATGTGGTGATATCTGGTAAGGAACTGGAACTCCACTTCACTATGTATAGGACGCTTAACAAAAGTAAATCTATCACTAATTATTTTCCAGCGGCTCACTGTTTCTGGAACGATGTCTCAAAGAAACAGCCAGCGTCTGACTACGCTGCTGCAGCTGGGAAGCTCTACAGACCTTGGAACGACAAGCATGATGATGCACAAAAGTCTGACGTAAGTGTTTAAGATTAAGATCGAAATAACAATTGATACAGTTCAGGTACAGAAGTCTCTGCAGTCCTAGTGTGGGGCCAAGTGTACCGAACATTTTCTTCAAAACCTAATCATAAACCGTTGGTTTAGAAGAATTTAGAGACTTTGTTTTATTCTGTTTAGAGATAGAGATATTTCAGACATTTTAAGATGATTTCTGTCCTTGTATTTCCAAATCAAAATTAAATTAAAAGCATAGAAAAAAATCTAAATTGTACTAAAAAACCTTTAATAATAATGAGAATTATTGAATTAAATATTTGGGTTACATGGGATTAAGTAAACTCTAGCTCCCAAAATAGGTATTCCTGTGAAAACACATAATCTCATGCCACTGTCGCAACGCCAACGCTAAGACTGTGCTTGTGTTGACTTTTTAAGAGTTTGTGTCTTTTTAACCGACTTCAAAAAGGAAGTGGTGTTTGATTTTCAACCTATCAATAGGTAGCACATACAAATAATAGTATTTTAATAATATTAAAGGTTTGCTTATAAAGTGTATTAAATTAAATCTTTACTAGGTTATTTTATACTTTTTAGTATTTGAAGTCGGTTTTTTTAACGTAGTTTTATTTATGTCTGTGTATTGGCAAACAAATCATTTAAATTTATTCTTTAGATAAAAGACATCCACATCCCCAGCTTATTTCAAGGGGCGCAGGCGAACTTCCAAGAAGACATAGCTGTAGTGATCCTCGTGACACCGTTCGTTTACAAGACATACATCAGGCCTGTATGCCTCAACTTTGATATTGAATTCGAGAGGCGGCAGCTGGTGCCCAACAATTACGGCAAGGTAACCTCTAGAATTAATAATAGACCTCAAAATATTAAATCTTAGTTCGGGTTCGATTCCTGGATCAAGTAAAGTGATATTTTATGTCACAAAATTTCAGTACTAACCTGAAATTTGGAATTGCAGGGTATTCTCTCCCCTGTTATAAAATCCTAAACAAGGTTAAGTTCCATCACATACTTTCTAAGCCTGATTCAGAAGATCTCTGTTGATGTTTCTAAAATTACACTTTAGCTCTCTATACATTGTAAGCACGATGTGACTTTTAAATAAAAGAGTAAAAATTCCCACAGCTGGCGAAACAGGGTTACACAGGGTACACTACTGTTTACCCCTTTGAAGAACGTGCAATGCTATATTTCTTCATACAATTAATTTCGGTTTTATTGACAGGTCGCTGGATGGGGTCTGACCGGGCCTGATGGCAAAGCGTCTCCGATTCTAAAGGTGGTGGATTTGCCGTACGTCAGTCCTGATGACTGTATCAATATCCTCCCACCGTCCTTCAGGGAGTACATAACTGGAGACAAGTTCTGTGCCGGATATACTAATGGTAATAATATTGATTTTAAATAGAATTTACCTGATGATTGACATATTTTGTAAAGATCTCTCTCGCAGAAGTCTCTGAAAGGCCCATGAGGCCGACCACCACCTCTAGCAGTATTATTTTAATGTTACTTTGTGTTTTGTCTTTTTCTTTATTACTATTAAAAACAAGAATAGAGACAAAATAAGGTTATTATAAGATTGCTATAAGAGGTTGTGGCAAGGCCCCAGCTAGCGATTATATTGCCTTCAATTAAGAACTCTAATGCCCTTGTAATAAAGTTCAAATGCAATTAATCTATACTATTATATAAGCGGAAGAGTTTGTTAACCTGAAACCCCTGAAACTACCAGCCGGATCTGAAAAAATATTTTTGTGTATGATAGCCCAGTTCTCAAGGAAGGTTATAGGCTACGTAACATCATGTTACTGGCGACGGGGGCAGAGCAGTAAGCAAAGAGGCGGGTAAAACCGCGCCGCCGAAAGCTAGTTAATAATATATCTATTGCTTATAAAGGGTTAAGTTGAAGTAAAACTTGATTTATAGTGGAGATCACTGGAATCAGACTTTTTTGTATGTCCATGTTTTTTTTTTTTTCACATTTACACAGCGCCATCTAGCCCCAAATTAAGCACTTATATTTGCTTGTGTTATGGGTACTAAACAACTATATATACTACTTAACTTTTTTATTTTTTTTGTAAGTACTAAGTAATATGTATGTACATACATATTATATGTAAATTACACAAAGACACAGAACAAACAATCATGCTCATCACACAAAGATTTGTCCTGGGTGGGAATCGAACCACGACCTTCGGCTTAGCAGTCAGGGTCACTAACCACTAGACCAACAGGCCAGTCGAATGTTTTCACATCATGTTTTCGTTCAACAACGAGTCTGAAATTGCCAACCCGCTTTGAGGCGTGGTGATCAATTCTTATCCGCTCTCTGTATGGGACTAGGCCTTTTCCAGCCGTGAGATATTAACGAACTAATGATTTGATACCCGGGTTGGGTAAACAATCCCATCCACATATCCATCACTGTGACTCCTGTAAGCCAGGATTAACAGTGATAACCAATATGAAACACCGAATTTTGATTCTCGGGAGTCCCGGGAACTGCTAAATCTACTGTCTTGGACCACGCAACGAATTAAATCAGAAGTAAAAGGAGGAGTTGGAAATAAAAATGTCCACTTCCCTCCATTGTAAAGCGGGTAACAAATTTGATCTGTTTATAATTGTGACCTATTAAAAGACAGCACCACGGACAAGTAATAAAAGGACTGGACTGGATTATTAAGGGACATATGTGAGCGGGGTCGGGTAAAGTGATATTGGGTTTTTCTGCTGAAAAATTCTCAGTATTAGCCCGGAGCCTAGAATTGTACCCAATATTATTATTATTTTTTTTTTTTTTTTATAGTATAGCCTACCAAAGTGACTCCACCCCGCCTGATGGTAAGCAGTCAGTGGAATCCAGAAGTGGCGGCCACCATACCAAAAGCTATCGTTTTAAACTGCTGGTATGGTGGCCTCCACTATGGCGGCTGGGAATGGGGTTAGGGGAAGGAAATGAGGGACGTGAGGAAAGAGGAAAGGGGGGAAATTGGGCCTCCGGCGCTCTCACTCACCGAACGAAACGCAGTAGTACGGATACTACACTACTCTTAAGTCGATCTTCTATGAGAGGGTAGTACTTCCCCGGACGGTCCGGCCCATTCATGCTGAAATCAGCGTGGATCTACTACCGTAAGAATTATTATATTTATTAGGCAACAGGCTAGCTCCCTGTTACATGGGACCCAAAATAAAATGGCGAAAAGTAGGTGGTTATACACCTCTGCCTACTCCTTCGAGAATAAACGCGTGAAGATGTATGTAGATGATGATCACTTTCAGATCTTAAAGTCTATATTCTTTCTGTTCTAGGTACGTCCTTATGTCAAGGTGACAGCGGGGGTGGACTAGCCTTTGTGACCACGGAGCTGTCGATAGACCGCTACTATCTAAGAGGTGTAGTCTCAACAGCCCCAAGCACAGAAGATAAATGCAACGTGTACTCTTTAACTACGTTCACGAGGATTACTAAGCATGATGATTTTCTGAAGGAATATATTTAGAATGCACCATGTACAAAATAAAGAATAAATATTTTTATTTACAAGAAACATGGTATAAACTCAAACTCAAAGCATTTATTTCATTTGGATCATAATATGATTCTTATGAACTTCAAAATTACATGAAGTCAGCTAATTAACCTACAGCCAGTTCGCTGACTAGGTAGAGCCGTGAGAAGAACTGGCAAGAAACGCAGACCTCTTTTTTATCGCCAGATAATTCTAGTTTTTTGTATGAGGTACAATGACACTCAACGCAACCAAGAACCATACAAAGTAATTATTACAAATCAACCAATTAATAAATACCAAGATTTACAAAAAAGAATAGAAGAGATTATTTCAATTATTTATATGGTAATTTGAAGTCGTGGTAAATTATACACTTCTTGGTCATGTTGAATGACAAGATAATACTGAATATTATGTAAAAAAGAAAGGTGAAATCACCAAATTTAAGGTTAACCGACTTCAAAAAGCGGGTTTGTAACCGACTTCAAAAAAGAAGATTTCTCAATTCGACCGTATATTTTTTATGTGTGTTCCCGGAAAAACCGGAATGACTATGTATGAAGGGGATCAGAACAGAATTAAAGAATAATAATACTCTTAGGGGATCCGATCTGGGGGATCAGACCGGAATAACTTCGTCGTTTACGAATCGATTTTGATGATTTTTGTTGGAAAGTTAATATAAAGTAGTACCATGATAAGAAAACCAGGATCTGATGATGACAATCCAGAGAAATCGATTTTTTTAGTTTCCTGTTTGAAGTCGGTTTTTTTTTGTTAAAAATTATTATCATTACCCAAAGTGGTTTACTTACCTGATGGTAAGTGATAATTGTTGCTAGAGCTTATAAAGCGAGATCGTTGACTAGTTTGAGTATTGTTCTCTGTGTGTTTTGTTCGGTGAGTGAGAGCACCGGCAACGTAATTACTCTCTTAGTCCTCGTACTATATAAACAGAGTGTATACGAGGATATGATATTAAATGCAATTTCGTATAGTATGTGACATTATAAAGCGAGACAAATTAAAATCAACTAAATAACTTCAATAGTTTAGACACAGGACTACTTTTTTAATTTCTTTAATTCGAAACACTCTGTAAGTACGTCAAACGGTCACTGACTTAAGTCATAATCCACGTCGAAGGATAAACGTTGCCGCTTATGAAAGGTCACTGAACGTTATAATAAATGGTGTATTACTTTGTTACTACTAAAATATTATTTATTTTGTTAGAAAATTTTAAATTATTGTTTTTTCCGTCAAATCATTTTAAATCATTATACGGACTAGTAACAGCTGCCTTTTCATTTAATATCAAACCGTCGTATACAGTCTGTATATATATTATATATTTTTTTTTCCATCTCCTTACAAGGTCGGCAACGGCTTGGTTGTGTTATCTAAACATTTTTCAGCAATAACAATACATAGCGATGATTATAGGTTACGATTGCCATGCACGTATACTTATTCGCCAACATTTTGTATAAAAAAAAATTTGAGTGCTGCTTTCTTAATTAAGTAACTATAGTTAATTAAAGAAAATATAAATTGTATGATTGTGAGAGATTTTTAGATTATAAGTATAAATAAAATTGATTTTTATAATTTTGTGATTTTTTAACTTGACCTTGACCTTGTAAGTGACCTTGATCGTGACCTTGACAATGACCTTCATTATCATCATCATTTTATTTAAGAGATGACCACTGCTGGACGTAGGCCTCCCCATGTTTCGCCACCTTGATCGGCTTGAGCCGCCCTCATCCAACGCTTGACCTTCACCTTTTTCAGGTCCTCGATCCACCTTGTGAGGAGTTGTAACCTTCACCTTAACCTTTATTAAAATAAGAAATGAGGTTTGAAGAACAATCTAGTAATTACTGGTATTTAGTATTTATTTATATATTCCCCTACCTAACAGTTTCCATGTAGGTATCACATATTATATTATTACTAGCTTTACGCAGCGCGGTTTCATTCGTGCGATGTTATATCTTTGGCTACTACTCTGCTCCTGTTGCCAGTAGCGTGATGCATAACTTTCCTTAAAAACTGGGCTATCAAACGCAAAAAAAAATTACTTAATCAATTACGATTGGGTAGTTCTAGAGAATAGCTCGTTCAAACAAACAAACTATTTCGCTTTATAAAATAATATAGATATATTATTTAGTAATAAGTGTAGATGATTCGTAACAATTGTTTTTTTTATTGTGTCCCTGGCTGCGAATTAATATACCTATTCGTGAGGAGCCGGAATGAGTCGCTAATAGATTAGTTAAGGTTAACTATTACACAGTTTTTATTTATAACTTACTAACGGCCCATCTTTCATAAGATTTATTATTCTATTATTTGATATTTCATTCTTCAGCCATTCGTTGTGTTCTTTATGTTTTTTGATAGAATAAATAGTCTTCACCATAACAGTGTAGTATGTTCTTAAAGTTCTTAACATTTTCAATTCAGTTCTTCTAGTTTGTAAATTAGGTATTAATACAAGTACTCTCATATTATTAATGTCAGTTTCTTGCTGCGAAATAGAATCGGATCTTGATAAGACTGACGCTGCAAAAAAACAAAAAAACAAGCTTTTTTTGCCCGACTGTCGAAGTCAAGGAGAGTAAAGATGTCTATTTCTTTTCTTTGGCACGCTCTGCAGCCTAAATGTCTATTCGTAACATATAATATGAGGTGTCATTTGATTCGTATTAATTGTGGGAATGACATAGGGTACATAATATTTCAATGTGACGTCAGCATTAGAAAAAGAAATGGGTTTCTTTCTTAGCACTTTGTTTTAGGCAGACGGGCATTTTGTTTTTAATAATATATATTGCTTGTATACAACCATATTATAACGCTATAAGGGTTATGTAATGAAAATGTATTTACCAGTTATGGATAATAGAATAAAGATGAAATAAATCCTTCCGCACATCTTTCTAACGAGACAGCATTAAAACTTTTTAGGAATAAGAATAGATCGTGTTTAATCTAGTTAATTTTTGTGTAGGTTGTATATGATTTTAACTTTAATTTATTTGTATTTTATTTATGTTTGTATTTAAAAAAAAAACAATATAAATTAAGATATTTTCTTTAAAAAAATATTAAAACAACAAGCTACTTATCAAACCGATCCATTAATTAGCAAAACGACAGTAAAAAAATTATTAAAGCATGTACTTTATTAACAAATAAAATCTTAATTAATCTTACTTAATTACCAATAATTTTAGACATTACTTACTTTCTTGCAAATTTAAGTTTTACTTAAACCGGTTGGTATAGTTGGCATTACAAGAAAATAAGTAAAAAACCATGGACTCTTGTATAAAACTAAATAGCCGTCAAAATATTAATAGCAAATATATTAAAACACACAAAAACACCTTAAAAATTAAAACGGCTCTAGTTATCATAGTTTTAATGTGCATTATAAGTAAACATAAATATTTTTATTATATTATTAACATACAGAGTGCATACGACAGTTTTATATTAAATGAAAAGGCAGCTGTTACTAGTCCGTTTAATGATTTCAAATTAATTACAAAAATGATTTGACGAAAAACAAAAATTAAAATTTTTCTAACAAATGAAATAATATTTTAGTAATAACAAAGTAATACACCATTTATTATGACAAGTTTACTGACCTGTAATGAGCGGCAACATTTTATCCTTCGACGTGGATTATGACTTAAGCAGTGAACGTTTGACTTACTTACAGAGTGTTTAGAATTAAAGAAATTAAAAAAGTAGTCCTGTGTCTAAACTATTAAAGATATTTAGTTGATTTTTTTTTATCTCGCTTTATAATGTCATATCTATACGTAATTAATATCATACCGCCGTATACACCCTGTATAAGTGCATAATATTGTATTGCACTACATTTGTGGTATGCGTATGATTTGCGACTGACTATAGGTACTTTGCTAAAGACCAATAGTGACAGCACTGACAGGTGTGATAACTCATGGACCTCTAAAGCACCTCATTTACCGTTGCCATTCTCATAGTTTAGCATAAGTGTGTCGAATCGAACGTAAAAGAATCGATTAATTTTGCGTATTTTTAGTGAGTTAAAGTCCTTTTACTTCGGTCAATGCCTAGACAATGTTAACACAGCCATGTCCGCTATAACCCATAACCCTCACCATCAGAGATGGACTTGTTGCTTCTTTGTAACTTTTGTCGTACTACATATTAAAAATAATACTTTTCCAGCGAATATCGAAGCCCGAAAAAATTATCGCACAGAAGATTCTTTAAAAAAACTTTTTCGTTTCGGCCCCAAGTTGATCATCATAGTAAGGAGACCGGAATCCGGAATACCTATTAGCAGAACCAGTAATATGACAAGAGAAGAGCTCCACAATGAAATGATGATTCGTATCAGTAAACTAATGAGAAATGAATCCAAAACTTTTGATGAGAAGAACGATGTGCTGAATAAAATTTTGCTTGATATGGCTGCGCAGAAGAAAGGGCGGTAGTGTTAAAATATATTATATACTAGCTGTTGCCCGCAGCTGCGCCCGCGTAAAATATATATGTCGGTTATATCGCATTTACCATACAAACTTTCATTCCCTATTTCAACCCCTATAAGCCATTTTTTCGCGATAAAATATAGCCTATGTTGTTCTCCAAGGTCTATTCTATCCCTATACCAAAACATCAAAATCGGTTCAGTGGTTTAGGCGTGAAAGCGTAACAGAGAGACAGACAGACAGAGTTACTTTGGCATTTATAACATTAGTATATATTAGCCTACCAAAGTGACTCCACCCCACCTGATAGTAAGCAGTCAGTGGAATCCAGAAGTGGTGGCCACCATACCAAAAGCTATCGTCTTAAACTGCTGGTATGGTGGCCTCCACTATGGTGGCTGGGAATGGGGTTAGAGGAAGGGAATGAGGGAGGTGAGGAAAGAGGAAAGGGGGGAAATTGGGCCTTCGGCACTCTCACTCACCGAACGAAACGCAGTAGTATGGATACTACTACTCTCAAGTCGATCTTCTATGAGAAGGTAGTACTTCCCCGGACGATCCGGCCCATTCATGCTGAAACCAGCGTGGATCTACTACCGTCATTATATTTCTGTTTGTTATATTTGTCTGGATTTGTTATATTTCTGCCTTATTATATTACTAGCTGCTCGCGGCGCGGTTTCACCCGCGTTACATCTTTATATACTGCCCATCTCCCGTCGCCAGTAGCGTGATATATGTTTCATAGTTTATAGCTTATTAATTGAAGGAGTACATTGAAATATATTTGTGTCCTATTTACTCTTAAGTTACAATTGTGTACATCCTTTGTTGGAGATCCTTATGTATAAATAAATAAATAGCTTATAATCCTCTTCAATTCTTCTTCCGCTTTCTCTAATAGTATAGTTTTTAAAAACTGCAAAAAATACAGTATTTTCGAAAAATTAAAAAAAAAGTATAGTACACATTTCAAGTGGATTTCTTTTTAGGACGGAGAATGATGCTTCAGAAGTAAAGTATCGATGAAAATATAGTATTTTGTGTACTATATTATAGCGTTGTGACATTTTGTATGTCAAAGCGTATAACAAAATTAAACTATTAAAGAAATTAAAAGGTTTGTAATAATTTAGTTTTACATGGACACGAATAATAACTATTGAATATGCTATTCCGTCGGGCTTCCCACACGAACACTACGACGGCACACACGACCAGAGCGGCGAGGTGCAGAGACCGGGGCTCCGACCAGAGACGATCGGGCTTGTCATATGTGACACACGTCTACTAGTGATGTCCGCTACAATATTTTTATTTATTTTTTAGTTGGTACGTCTGGCAAACCTAGTTTGGGCCATTGCTAAGCATGCCTCCACAGATATAACCAAAGGCTTCTTGCTACGGCAAGTTATATCTAAACTCATATTATAAAGAGAAAAGATTTGATTTTTTATGATTGTTAAATTCAAAATCACCAAACCAATTTAAAAAATATTTTTACATATAGAAAGCTACAATATCAGCAAGTAGTAACATATGCTATATGTTTGTGGTATACCCACACGGGCGAAGCCGCTGGCAACAGTTAGAAATACATGCATAAATAGAGAAAAACCAAGTCGAAATGGTCCAGTGGATAAGGCACCCGCTTCGTAAACACGAGGTAGTGGGTATGAATTTGGAAAAGTACCAATGTGATTTTTCAAATTATATGTACTTTTCAAATTAGAGGAAAAATCATGAGGTAACCTGGACTTAAAAGTGTAAAATTGCCAATCCGCCTTGAGCAAGCGTGGTGATTAATGCTCATACCATCTCTATATGAGAAGAGGCCTTTGCCCTGCAGTGGGACAGTAAACAGGCTAGTATTAGAGAAAAACCACGCAATAGTTTAATCTATTTTTATATATTTCATCAATTTTCTTGTAAAGTAGTACGTTGAGCATATTATTTCGTTCAGCATACGACAATGTTGAGGTCGAAGCTGGTGTGGTGTGATCAGCCCAACTGTCGTCGAAGTCTTCATCTCTGTTCTGAGGATTCTGGATGCCAGAAATTTCTTCAGTGTTGCCCGCTACTAAAAAGTGTTTAGCATTAGTCCGAAGTCAAAATTTAGGCCCTGTTTCACCAATAGCTGCTAAAGTGTCTGATATATACAGATAAAACATCTTTTAGTTAAATCTGTCTTATATTTTTAAAGACTTTATTTGTCAGTTAAGGTTATCAGGTACTTGTGGAACTGATTTTTGAGTACTATCAGTCAGTTAAGTTTCGAACAGGTTATCACTCACGCACTTTATCAAGTGGAGAAACCGGGTAAACCTACCTATTTATTTATCAAAATGACAAAGAAGAAAGTTGAATAGCAAGAACGATGACATGAAAGAAAGAAGAAAAGAAAAACATTATGGATAGGTACACCGAGTCCAAGTATAATACTACCAATATTATAAAATGTTTGTTACTACTCAGCGCCTAAACGTCTGAACCTATTTTGTTGAAAATAGATTTGGTGCCGGAGGCGGACATAGGTTACCTTTTATCCTGAAAATCGGTCTGGTTACCGAGTTACATTAATTAATTAATAAACACATGCCATTTTTCGGGCGGGCAAAACCGCAGTGCGCAACTTGTTCTTTTATATTAATATTATAACATGTATTTTTATTTACTGCGTCGGTAGTTTAGTGGTACGATGGACTGCCACGCAGAAGTACCGGGTTCGATACATCACTACTAGTATGTGTAACAGGCTTATATCCTGTTAGGTACGTTACATTTTGTACTTCTGCCTACCTTTTCGAGGATAAAAGGCGTGATGCTATCTTATATAAAATGAATTTAAAGGTATTTACTTATAAACATAAAAACAATAATCACTAAACAGTCATTCTTCATTTCAAAACTTTGTATTGCAAATCAGTAATTATCATTAATTTGTCTTCTGTTCTTCTCTTTTGGAAATTCTTACACATCACAAAAAAGGTTACGTTTAAAAACATAAAATTTATGCTACAGCTATTTTTCCATGTGTACTTTTTAATTACATGGTATGACTATTTAATCGTTTAATTTTCTTTAACTTTTTATAGTCAATTTGGTCAATTCACATACCACTTTCGTACGAAGCAAGTGCACTGTACAACACCTACAATAGTTTATGTTGGATTCCAGGTATTTATTGCCATCAGAGTTAGGTACATATTTAAAAAAAAAAGAGTGTGTGCACTCATGTACGCACGTAAGAAGTTATACTTCTTTAGCGTAACAATCCAAAAATACCAAATAATAACACAACGCATACATACATAACAGTTAACCTCAAATCTATAAATGCACTTAAAACAGTATAATAAAACCACTTTCACACTAATATTCCAAATAAATATTTTTACTGATAAATGATCAATAAAAAATATCTATCACCGTCACAAATATAATTGAATTGATATAAACGCCAATATATTTTTTATTTATTTACACTGATTATTTGTACTGATACAACACACAAAGGTTCGCAACTAACTTCAGGGTATAAAAGGTTCGCAACTAACTACAGGTGTTGCTTTTTTCTGTCGGTGTGCGCGCGCATCGTAAAAATCCACTCTCATCATTTTTCCCAATCGCGCCAAAAGAAGTATAACTTCAAAAATATTTTTGCAACAAAAATTACAGTATGAGCAAACCTACCAACACTAACGCGCTAGCCCTCGTGGGGCAGAATCCAAAACATTTTTAATGGAATCTGTCCCACTAAAATCGTACCTATTTCGTGTGGCAAATTCTACTGGAAATTTAAGGCACCACTTTGTGCAGCTTGGTGGGGCAAAGTGTAATGAGCTCGACGTGAAGAGCCCATTGCTATTTTTCAGCAGTTGGTACACAGTACCATTACAGCACTGAACCACGTAGATAGTTTCGGGATGGCATGAGAGACGGGTTCTTATTTTAGGAGGGTACGTTTGACGCTATCCGAGTAGGTTTATACAGAGTGTATACGTAGGTATGATATTAAATGCATTACGTATAGAAGTGACATTTTAAAGCGAGACAAAAAAAATCAACTAAATATATTTAATAGTTTAGACACTGGACTACTTTTTTAATTTCTTTAATTCTAAACACTCTGTAAGTACGTCAAACGGTCACTGTCTTAAGTCATAATCCACTTCGAAGGATAAACGTTGCCGCTCATTACAGGACAGTGAACTTGTCATAAATGGTGTATTACTTTGTTACTACTAAAATATTATATAATTTTTTTGTCAAATCATTTTTGTGATTAATTTGAAATTATTGTACGTTCTAGTAACAGCTGCCTGTTCATTTAATATCAAACCGTCGTATACACTCTGGGAGAAGGGAATGAGGAAGGAAAAGGAAGGACCGAGGGAAGTGGGCCTCTGGTGCTCTCACTACCTTTACTAATACTTTACATCCATATTCTATAAGACGGTTCTCTACGGTCGATGCGGCCCAATAATAAATCGGCCAAGATGGGTATCGGGAGCATGGTGTAAGGGGGTGCGCTTGCAGCCCTCTGTCAAGAAAAACACATAGAAAAGGTTTATAGTTAGTTTTTGAATTGAAGTCTATCGCAGTCCTAATTACTTAATCAATAAATTTATTGTCTTCCTATATACTTTTTCTTTGTTAACACCTAGTAGCACAGTTTGCTTAGAATGCAGATGTACCCCTTGAAACTCAAATGCACCCCTCTGAACGAATGAAATAAATCTTGGCGGCACGACCCATGTAAGGACCATACTACTAAATAAAACGACAGATTCATCGAAACATAGTAGTTAAGTAAGTAACGATGTTTTAATGAATGAAAGACAAGCCCTTTGTAGTTTTTTAATTCATAAACATAGTCTACAAGCGTTGAATCATTGCTTTCCTTTTTCTTTAGTGTGTAGTGTCCAACTGACTGTCATGGAGGAAGCACGTGACGGTGTCGCGCGGTGCGATCCTAAAATATTTACGTAATTTCGTTTGTGACTGTGTTGTTAGTGTTAAATGGTTAAATATTGAAAAAGGTTTGTATAATTATTATTATTAATACGACTTTTTCAGATAGAGTTAGCAGGGATAGGGGTTTTATACCTACTTTATTATTAATATGCAGTTTTATTATTTTACTTAACCAATTCCACCTATTTCTAGTGTTCTACGAAACGCATCAGAAATAGAGAAAATTAAAAGTTTTTGGGAAAGGCCTTTGCTCAGCGGGATCATTGACATATAAAGGATAAAAAAAAAACTTTATGTACAAGTTTAACAATGGTGAGCTTACTGCTTACTTTCAAACAGCGAACTTTTGAATGATGCAGGGGCAAGTTAACTAGAAAAGATATTTATTTTATTGTATATTTTTGCGTGACTACCGAAGTTGAGGGGATAAGGTTTTACTCTTTTTTTTTGTTTAATGGTAATATTGTTTTGAGTGTATGTATGTTGTCTTCGGCACGCTCTACGGCTTTTAAGGCATAGGTAATGGAATATATCAAATGAGGTGTTATTAGATTCGTATTAATTCTGGAAGTGACTTAGCGTCGCCGTCAGTACGAAAAAAATGGATTTCCTTTTCAGTTTGATTTAGGCCTGCGGGTT
This sequence comes from Parascotia fuliginaria, assembly GCA_963082885.1. Taxonomy (NCBI): domain Eukaryota; kingdom Metazoa; phylum Arthropoda; class Insecta; order Lepidoptera; family Erebidae; genus Parascotia; species Parascotia fuliginaria. The sequence goes on along the minus strand of OY720199.1, from coordinate 2,396,745 downwards.
TTTTTAAATTATATTTTACTTGTTGATAGTCCCACAATAAAAAGTTACTTTAACCGTTATAGACCGTCGGATAGGACGTACCTAAACAACAAAAACAAAAGTAAATTTACATGTTCGTAAGCCTTTTTGACATATATAAAATAAAAAAATCGTCATATATCAAAAAGATCGGCTTTTTTCGCGTGCCAAAATATCAGAATACTTTTTAAATAGTTTACTATCTATGTAGGTAGGTAAGTAAAGTTTATCCAGTATTAATTATTTCAAAATTAGCTTTACGCGGCGCGGTTTTCCTCGCGCCTTTGCTATACTCCCGTCGCCAGTAGCGTGATGTTACATAGCCTCTTCCTCAAGAACTGAGTTAGCATACGCAAAAATAATTATTCAATCCGACTTAGTTCCAGAGATTGTCGCGTTCAAACAAACAAACAAACATACATACAAACATACAAACAAACAAACAAACAAACTCTTCCGCTTTATATAATGGTATAGCTAGCAAATTTTATATTCATCTTTCAGACGTAATATTTTTACATACGTACTATTTTTATTGTACTGCAGTGCAATGACCATGGCACATGAATTATAAATGTCACACTGGACAAGTTCCCAGGGGGTAACTGCCACATTACCCTAATAATCGTCCCCGTTGTATTGCATTATTGATACCATAGCTAATCGTTTTTTCTTTTCATATTTACCTACTAAACGACTGCTTAGTAAACAGCTTGTTTGAACTAACTATAAATAAATAACATGTTGAGAAAGGATGTACTTACTTCAATAAACTTTTATATTTGGTTTTTCGTTCTATATTAGCCGCTAAAATACTTTCTTGCTCTTACTATCAGTAAGTAGATTAGTAAAGATTAATTTAAAAATGGCTATGTTTTCAAAGCACAACCAAACCGTTGCTGATAAAAGAGAAGAGGATAAAAAAGGAAAAGGAAAACCGAAGAAGGTCGACGTATTATTTAAAAAAAAAACTGCAGGCTCTCTTTTAGCCAGGCCTATGTTTAAACGTCTCTGTGCTAATAATGCGAAATAAATCACACGCTACTGCCTACCTCTTACTAACAAATAACGTGAATGTTATGATCCAACATTAGATACAATAAGGGTAATTTATAAATAATAATATTTATTTAAAGCTACTGTCCTACTTTTATAATGACTATTGACAAACAATGGACTTTTTAGGTTAAACGTAGCGATTATGCGATGGTAAGTGACATTACAGAGGCCACTCGTACCAACCTTATACTTTAAAACACATACTTCACTGGTAAGCGAAAAAATAAGGCTTCACTAGTGTAATCCACTGAATAATATCTTCATCTATACCTACTACTACCTATATAAAGCGGCAGAGTTTGTTTGTTTGTCGGATTTGAATAATTCTTAGTGTATGATAAGATAGCCCAGTTCCTGAGGAAGGTTATAGGCTATGTAACATCACGCTACTGGCGACGGGAGTAGAGCAGCAAGCAAATCGGATGAAACCGCGCCGCGGAAAGCTTGTTTATAAAATAAAGATGGAAACTTTTAACCTCGAAGCGGGACTCTAACTCGCGTAGTTCTACTTCGAGAGTTGAAATTATTTAATGATAATCTTGCTATGGACGTCATACAAGGAATTTTCAATAATATGAACGAATGATGAAGGCGAAAGAAGCCTTTTGAGGAGTAATGAACCAGATGGCAAAATGTCGAAGAACCACGTAACCGATTTAAAAAAATCTTTCATCTTTTGAAAGCTACGAATATGATGGATAACATAGTCATATTCAAAATTTTAATATTTTAAGCGTCATTAATAAACTTAATTTTCATTGTTTTAGTATGAAAATGGAAAAAGCTACGAGTATAACTTCCACTGTAAGCGCGTGGATTTTATATATCATCAATTGGACTATAATGGTAAGCATTATGAATTTATGACATTTTTAATCTGACTAGTCTAAACTAATATTATATAGAAAAAGATTTTTTTGTATTTTTTTTTGTTTGATTGTAACAGTTTAACCAAAAAGTTACCGATTTGAAAAATTATTTCACCTTTAGAAATTAATTAGTGAAGCAGGTAACATAGGCTATATTTTAGCTTATTTTTCAGTTATTTACAAAGTTTCAATATTTTCAGATATTTACTTAAAATTAATTTGAATTTTATTGATTTTCGACAGTCCCATGGCCGAATTCCCACGTAATTATTGTTTTTAAACCAATGCCATTGCCAACGTCTGGCATTGAAACAAATGTTAGATGGCATTGGTAGCCTTAGCCTTGTAGTAAAAGTCTTTACACACTAGTTCAAGTACAATAAACTTCTAAAATATGTTATTAAAATGTTTTCTTTTTCTTTAATAATACTCCACTTCACCGTGACTGATGGTAAGCAGTCATAACTGTAAGCATTATGGTTACTTACTTTTTATACAGCTTTCATCTAATTCTAAAAAGTTAGCAGAACCTATTTTTAAAATATAGCTCCGAATAAATGTTTTTAATTGAAAACCACAATAATGACAGTAAATTGCGACGCAACGTTCTTACTACACGCTCACCACATTTCGGTTTATGTTTAACCCCATGTAACAGGGGGCGAGGCTATTCTGGCCTATAACTATTTCTCGACAGTACTTTTACCTGACCCGGGGATCAATCCAGGAGTTAGTGTGGTAGTCCGTACACAGTACCACCGAATAGTCAGACCGAGTAGTCTAGTAATAATAATAATATTCAGATTAAATATACTGTGTATACTTCGGGCCGCCGCTAAGAATTTGCTATATGAAACCGGTCGGACCAGCACAAATAATACGTACGGTGAACGAACATCTGACTACCTGGTTCCTAGACTAATTAATAAGTTACCCTCCGATGTACGAAATAGTATTAAGCCGATAAATATAAAACATAAACTTTTCACTTTCTAAATAATTTTACTATTTGATAATGAATATCGATGATGTTTATATAGCATTGTTATAAACCTCAGTGGTTTTGAAATGCTATTATTATGATATTCTATGTAATAAAATTGTGAAATTTGTTAAATGAAATAAAAAAAATTAAAAAAAAAACTCTCTGTGATGGCCCTAAAAGATTGAAGGAAATTTAGGAATAACTTAAATATTTATGTAACTTAACTTAACCTTTACAATTTGACCATGACATTGTTCTGAAACCTACCAACGACCTCCGAAGAATTTTCATTGTCCTTCATTTAGTATTAATATAGTTAAAAAAGTAGTAGTTTAGTAGGTATTCACAAAAGTCCCAATACCTAAGTATTCTTTGTATTCTAAAACCCATAACACAAGCTATCTATACTATTATATAAAGCGGAAAAGTTTGTTTGTTTGTTTGAACGCGCTAATCTCTGGAACTACCAGTCGGTTTTTGTCGGTTCTTTTTGCGTATGATAGCCCAGTTCTCGAGGTTATAGGCTATGTAACATCACGCTACTGGCGATGGGAGCAGAGCATACACAGAGTTGTGTAGTTGTTGGTTGCTATCAATTTCAATCTCGGATCAGGGCGTAAAAAAGCGAGTAGACCCGTTTCATAAATATAGTTATGTGTAAAAAAGCGTATCGTAATCCTACTAATATTATAAATGCAAATAAATGCAAAAATTTGTATGTGTGTGAGTGTGTATGTTACACTTAGCGCCTAAACGGCTGAACCGATTTTGATGAAAATTTGTAACATAGATTAAGTGCCTAAGACGGACATCGGACTTTTTATCCCAAAAATCGGTCTGGTTCTTGAAATACATTAATTAAACACATACCATTTTATGCGCGGACGAAGCCGCAGGGCGCAGTTAGTACCTCATAGTTTAGTTTAGATCACCATAACAATAGTTTGAGACAATGGTGTTTGGAATGGTGCTTTTGGAGCTCACTGACCGCTCACCATCAGGTATAGTCAAGGTATTTAAGAGGCTAATATAAAAATAAGGGTCTCAGATTCGATCCTTGGGTATAGTGAAAGAGCACTATACCCAAGAAAGGCACTGGCAACGGACACTAAGCACAAATTTGCAGTATTTTTGCAATTGCATCAATATTAGTAATTGTTTCATTAAAATACATATTGAAAATTAAAAGTCCTGTGTTTTATCTACATTTCTGCTGTAAGGACATTGCAATTGGTTTTGATGTTATTAACAAATAAAAACTAAACTTTTTTGCACCGGTGAAGTAATTTCATGCTTAACCCAAGCACAAAAAATCATTTTGGTTTAAATAAAATAAAACTTCAACCTACCTCACTCATATTTTTCGTAACAACGGCCGCGAATATAATTTTCCAATATTACGAGTATTCACGAGCACCTTGTGCCTCCCGCTAAATTAAATTCAAGCAACTAATTTAAAAAAAACCAATTGATAACTCGATGCCTTTGTTCATAGTCAAATATTGCTAACATATAATAACTCATTCCTACTTTACTACTGGTGCAATTACCTCGCTAATAGCCCGGTGTCCCAATTTATCAGACTAAAAGCCTGGGTGTTTAATACGTGTCTGCCAACGCCTTCGAGGAATAAAGCATGATACTATGTTTAATTATTATAGATAATACTCTGCCTAATACCTAGTCTTCAAAGTACCTAACAATAGTGTTTACACATCGTTTAAACCAATGTAATCATTATTGTTACACTGTTAGTGACGCGACTACAATTACGTCATACGGTGACAATAGCTGTTACTGTGTTTCGCTGTGTTTCGAGTTTCAAAAAATTGTAATTAGCCAATATATGTTTGCAGGTGGCTTGTGTAATAATCGTCGCATTGGGCCTCTGGGTTATAATATCACCAAACACTTTGTCTGCAGCTGTTGACAGCACTGGAAATCAAACACTAAAAGTAAGTCACGCAATCACAGTAAGTAATAATTTATTAATCTTCGCCGGTTTCAGCACGAATGTGCCGGATCGATGGTACCATCCTAAAATATATGTATTTCTTTTATTTAAAAACTTCATATACATGGCACTATATTTAGTGTCAACCAGTACGGGTGGTGCAGAGAAGAACGAAGTAGATGCATTTGAACGTACAAAATATTGAAATTAATTTATAAATTTCATACGGTAGTAGATCCACGCTGGTTTCAGCATGAATGGGCCGGATCGTCCGGGGAAGTACTACCCTCTCATAGAAGATCGACTTAAGAGTAGTAGTATCCGTACTACTGCGTTTCGCTCGGTGAGTGAGAGCGCCGGAGGCCCAACTTCTCCCCTTTCCCCTTTCCCCTTTCCTTACCTCCCTCATTCCCTTCCCCTAACCCCCTTTCCCAGCCGCCATAGTGGAGGCCACCATACCAGCAGTTTAAGACTATGGCTTTTGGTATGGTGGCCACCACTTCTGGATTCCACTGACTGCTTACCATCAGGCGGGGTGGAGTCACTTTGGTAGGCTAATATATAAAAAAAAAAAAAATATTTAGCTATACTTACAAGTGTAAATGTATGACTTACACGAACATACATTTACATAGTTGTAGAGTATTAATTTACATGCTACTTTGTTTCGCCGGTAGCATAATGGTAAACCACTTTGGTAAGAAGGTCTTCCATTTTGACAGCACTATCAAAACAAATATTTTTCAGTGCTCATTTCGGTATAATAATGTTTAATTTACAAAATTGATAATTCACGTGCCTAAGAACAAAAGAAAATTGCTAAGATGGTTTTCTTAAATGGCGCCCACGAGAGGGCAGCACCGATGCGTCAGGTCCTAGCTGTCAAGCGCCTTTTAAAAGTTAACCCTTGATTGGCCCAATGTGAAAGTTGAAGTGGCGCCAACTGGTGGCGAAAATTTTCCTAAACACCCTCATTACTTCATTGGTCCTCTTTTCCCTTTTCCTTCCTCAACCCCTTTCCCCTACCTGGCTCTTGAAATATGGTTGGTTGTGTTCCACAACCAGTTACTGATATAGTTTTGCCCATAGTTAAGGTTACGACTTACCATCAGGTGGAGCCGTATCCTTGTTTACCACAAAAGTTGTATTTAAAATCCATACTAATATTATAAATGCGAAAGTAACTCTTGTCTGTCTGTTACGCTTTTACGCCTAAACCACTAAACCGATATTGATGAAATTAGGAACAGAGATAGAGTAGACCTTGAGAAACAAGTTAAGCTATCTTTTATCGCGAAAAAATAGCTTGAAGGGATTGAAATATGGGATAAAAGTTTCTTTGAAAAATGCGTTATAACCGACATTTACGCAACAGCTAATATAATTATATCAAAATAAATAATATCTATTTCTAACTTAAATAAAGTTAGCGTGTGATAGGTGCTATATGGAATTAGCTGTAAATGTCGCGTAAACTATTCATATTGGCCTACTTACTCCATTCAACATATATTATTTACTGAGCAGCGAGGATATCACGAATATGTATTCAGGTTTTTTTGCCCTTTCAGTATATCGTACAAGGCGACTAAATATATATAAATTGAAAAAATTGTACGTATTGTATACTAGCTTTCCGCGGCTCGGTTTTACCCGCGTCTTTGCTCACTGCTCTGCTCCCGTCACCAGTAGCGTGATGTTACATAGCCTATATATATCCTTTCTTGAGAACTGGGATATCTTACGCAAAAATAATTTTTCAAATGTGACTGGTAGTGCCAGAGATAAGCGCGTTCAAACAAATAAACGCTTTAACAATGTAAGCTTTGTATGTTTGCATATTTGTGACGTCAGTTTTAGAATCAAATGGCGTACTTGTTTATATATAAACTAATATTTTGTATGTTTTTGTTTGTTATTATTTTATTATGTTTAATATATTTTTAAGCAAATTTATGTAGGCGTTTGTTGTGAGGACGAATGAAACTTTTGATACCAAGCAAGGGCGGATGTTTAGTTAGCAATAAATCTTGTTTTTTAATTAGATAGTTACATACATTTAATAATTCTGTACTGACTCTGTGAAGATGTCTATTTTTAGACAAATTTTATTGTTTGAGAATAATTTTATATTCTTTTACGACTTTCTTTTTTATCTTAGACGACTTTAACAAGAGTCGTCAAAGATACATTAGAAACGGAACATTACATTTGAACTTTTTGATAGACATCGCAAATCCTTAGCAATAATATAGCACTGTGAAATATATGCCAATAGTATTTTATGTATACCGTGTTAGTCTCTGCTTGGTACGGTCACGACCTGGTAGTAATGTATACCTACTAAAGTTCCTTTATGAAGTAAGGTAGGTATGACATAAATTTAAGGCTAATACGTAGTAAGTATGTCTTAAACAAATACAGGTATGATAAGATAAGATAAGATAAGATAACTTTATTTGTTCAAACATGTGTACATAGGGTGTTACATATTATAAATTTGGTTCTACATGCTTTGTCCATTATATTAGACATACAAATTTTATTTGATTGTAGGTACATTGTTTTACGGCTTAGAAAATTCAATTAAATTAAATAATAATATTATAAGTCACCAAGTTACCATTAGCAATAAATTATTACAAATTACATTTAAACACACAAATTTAAAAGAATAATATCACAGAATGTCAAATTTAATAATACAAAGTGTCAAATTTTAATACGCTAATACTACAGAATGTCAAATTTGATTAGAATTAAATTATAATAATAAAAAATACATGCGAAGATACAAATAGATTAATATCATAAGATGTCAAGTTAGATTAGTACTAAATTATTACATTCGAGGGCATTAATTATGTGTATATTGTTTCAAAAAATAATAATTATTGTACGTAGAAAGAAAATTTCATAATATTATAGTTTGTCATTAAAGAATTCACTCACGTTATAGTAGCATTTACTTATCAGTAAGTTAGATAATTTTTTTTTGAATAAACTTATATTTAAATCTTTTATGGAGTTAGGTACATTATTATAAATTTTAGGGGCCATGCATAAAATACACACACATAGTCTTTTATTGTCCCGCCTGTTTCGTACTCTAACGTCAGCTAAGCGAGGAAAAAGGTGGGGATTATTTTTGACGAAAAGAGCTGTTTCCAGTATATACAGAGAAGGAAGTGTTAATATTTTATACTTTATGAAAAAGGGTGTACAGCTATCGATTCTTTGTAATCCAAACATTGCTCTTATGCATCGTTTTTGTTGTTTAAAAGCAACTTCTTTGTCCACGGAATTACCCCAAAAAATAATGCCGTATCTTAACACCGATGCAACCAAACCATAGTAAGCTGTTAGGAGTGTTGGAATGTTTACCATAGGTGCCAGTTTGTACAAGGCGTATGAGCTACAGAAGATAAGTACTGGTTGTGATGCTATTTTGTGTCGTACAAAACGAAAAATAGTAGAGTTTTGGACGGTAGTAGATCCACGCTGGTTTCAGCATGAATGGGCCGGATCGTCCGGGGAAGTACTACCCTCTCATAGAAGATCGACTTAAGAGTAGTAGTATCCTTACTACTGCGTTTCATTCGGTGAGTGAGAGTGCCGGAGGCCCAATTTCCCCCCTTTCCTCTTTCCTCACCTCCCTCATTCCCTTCTCCTAACCCCATTCCCAGCCGCCATAGTGGAGGCCACCATACCAGCAGTTACCATACCAGACGATAGCTTTTGGTATGGTGGCCACCACTTCTGGATTCCACTGACTGCTTACCATCAGGCGGGGTGGAGTCACTTTGGTAGGCTATACATAAAAAAAAAAAAAAAAAAAAAAGATACTATTATTGGAAAAAGTGCCATTTGGTAGCTGTCTAGTAAGTAACAATTTTTGGCTCTTATCAATTTGATTTTTCAGTGTTCATTTCAGCATTCAATTTTAATGTCTAATTTACAAAATGGATATGGACAAAAGAAAATTGCTGAGAGGGTTTTCTAAAATGGCGCCCACTAGGGGGCAGCACAGATGGGTCAGGTCTAGATGTCAAGCGCTTTTTGAAAGTTAACCTCTGATTGACCCAATGTGACAGTTGAAGTGAAATTTTTTCTAAACACCCTCATTAGGTAATTGTACTAATTGTTCTTTAAGTAAGTGTCCAAATTCACTCCTCGATTATTCCTATTCCTTGTCCTTCGTAAATCCTTCACTTTACATTTAACGAAGGTTAAATAAAACATTCCTAGAATTATTTATGTAATCCTTATAACACGGCTGTAACCATAGATTACATTCATAACATCAGGTGCGTTTTAGTTGTTTACCACAGTTGTACAAAAACTAGGGGAAACCAACGAATAAAACTCATTACTTTTCAATTGGGGTCATATGGAACACAATAGTATGTAAGTGCTAGGGTAGTAGGACGAGCGAATTATTCGTGACAATGCACTTTCATAGGTACTTGGAACTATGTAGGACAAGTAAACTAAGTATAATACCTTTATAACTAAGTCTGTATATGGTTAAAAGTTCGATATCGCGGCAGTATTACGTAATATACATTTGCAGTACTTTGCACTTATAAACATAATAGCTGTTGGCCGCAGCTCCGTCAGCTTGAGTGTCGGTTAATGCATAAAATTTTATTTTCGCTAAATACAAAATTTTATAATTTATCTTTTTCATTTGTGAATTTTTTATGCAAACTTTAACCCCTTTAAGCCATTTTTTGTTGTTCCCCAATGCCTAGTCTATTTCTATACCAAATTACATCAAAATTGGTTCAAAGATTTAGACGTGAAAGCGTAACACACAAACAGACAGACAGAGTTATTTTAAAATTTATAATATTAGTATGGATCAGACCCGCCCTCGCTTTCCATCGGTATCAAAAGTTGCGGGTCCCCGGCTTGACTAATATCTTTGCTGCTAATTTTACAGCTATTTTAAACAGACACTTTCAAGAGATTTTGAATGAATGTAATTCAGAGTGGGCAGATCCCTTACAAGGTGGACCAACGGCCTTAAAAGGCTGGCAACCGATGTATAAGGGCGAGCGACCGGTTAAAATAGCGAAACTTTGGAGGAGAGGGGAGAGGAAGGGGTTAGTGAAAGGCTTAGGCTATCGACTAATATATAACTGATATTGTAACGCTGGATCTGTTACCAGCAATGTAATAAGTACCTAATTCGGGATGTTTAAATTAGTTTGTCAACAAATATAATTCGTTTGTAGTGTAGGGGGTCACAGTTCTAACCTTACCCAATCTGCCTTCAGCATATTACATAACGCTGATGAAAGCGAGCGTTTACAAAATGCCGAGGCAGTATGTAAACGGCTTTATTGAATTTGCCTGCGACATATATATGCTAAAGAGTCGAATGTAGTTGATAGAACGCTGGTAGTCTTACTTTTTCCACATATAGTAAACACGCATTTTAAAAATAAAGCTATTAAGACCGCTATGCATTTAACCTGTTTTGTATAAACCATAGACTACGATGTTATCTATGAAACAACTCAATAACAAAAAAATAAGAGTACTTACATGATATTGTCGCGTGTCTGTTTTAGGGTCATACGGTAATTTGACCGTATCTATGAAAAAGCATCAAATTATTACTTTTTATAATATAACTATAGCCTAGTTCTTTAAACTTTGTAGAAATAATGGTGAATAATGAAGGAAAAGGAATGGGAATTTAAGGGGAACAATGCTGACTTTTTTAGCTGCAATAATACCAGCCTGTTTACTGTCCCACTGCAGGGCAAAGGCCTCTTCTCATAAAGAGAAGGTATGAGCATTAATCACCATGTGCGCTCAAGGCGTATTCAAGGCAATTTCACACTTAAGTCCAGGTTTCCTCACGATGTTTTCCTTCACCGTCAGTCAGAAATGTTCAAGATAAACTTAGAAAGTACAAAAGATTTGAAAAATCACTATTTACTTGCCTAGATTCAAACCCTCGTGCTTACGAAGCGGGTGCCTTATGCACTGGGCCATTTGGACTCAATGACAAACATAAAGCAAGTTTGCATACTATTTGGTACCTACTTTATCTTATTACTAGCGATCCGCCCCTGCCTTATCTCGTGGTTAACTTTTAGAACATGATTACAAATCTTTGAACACGAGAATTTTCTCGGGTTTTCTTTATAACGTCGGGGGTTCTAACCTGGCAAGCGTCATGTGCCATTTTTTTATATATTAGCCTACCAAAGTGACTCCACTCTGCCTGATAGTAAGCAGTCAGTAGAATCCAGAAGTGGTGAACACCATTCCAAAAGCCAAACTACTGGTATGGTGGCCTCCACTATGGCGGCTTAGTTAGTTGCTTTTTCATTCAGTTTACCTTAGATATACTGATTTACGGTGCAAAATCATTGTGAGATCATTGCCAATTCGCATTGAAGGTGGTGTTTAATACTCAAGGTTTATGTACGAGAAGAAGCTTTTGCCCAGCAATGTTACAGGTTGGCTGGTATTATTATTATATTTTTATTTATGTTATTTTTGGGTTCCAACTTATCGCGCACAGACTTGGTCTTTGACTAATATTCAGAAGTCGAAACTCAAGGTCTGTCAAAGAGCTATGGAGGAGTATACTGGGTGTTAGATTAAGTGATCAGATCACGTTCGGAATACAACACTGGGCTCAAAAACTCAAATAGCTGATGTTGCTCAAAAAGTTGCCAAACTTAAATGAGACTGGATATGTCTGCCGCATGCCGAATAAACTGTGGACCAATACAGCACAAAACTGGTGCCCTGAGACAGTGCAAGGTCGTGGCAGACCGAGAAAGAGATAGCGGGACGATCTGAATAGTTTTTTGGAGGATTAGAGGAGGTGCAAGACCGCAATAAGTGTAAGAGATGCAGGGACGCCTTTGTTTAGGAGTGGGACACAAATGACTAAAAATAATTGAACTCAAACTCAAAGCATTTATTTCATTTTGATCATAAAGTATGATGCTTTTGAAAAGTCAAAATTACATGAAGTCAGCTTATTAACCTACAGCTAGTTCGCTGACGAGGTAAAGCTGTGAGAAGAACTGGCAAGAAACTCACGCCACTCTTTTCAATCGCCAGATAAAAACAGTTTTTTGTATGAGTTACAACTTTAAAACGCAACCAAAGAACCATACCAGTAATTATTACAAATCAACCAATTAATTTAATTACCAAGGTTAAAAAAAAGAAAAGAGAGGATTTTAATTATTTAGTTTCATCTAGTATGGTAATTTGACTACGTATTTTATTTAAATTGTAGATGCACCTCTTGGTCATATTGAACGACACGGCAATACTGGATTAAGTATTAAATGTATACCATGCCAAGATTGCCCAGTCATCCCAAGTAGCACCCGATCACGAGCATGACGCACAGACCAGCCATCATCACTAAACTTAACATTAAATAAATATTTTTGGTTTCACAGGCGTTAATACAAGATATACTGACTGTGCGTGTGGGAGTGGCGGTGACTGCGATCGCCACATTTATATTCTTCGTGTGTTTCATGGGGTTCTATGGAGCTGCTACCAGGTCACAGTTCTTGTTGTTTATGGTGAGTTACCCACATATATCTATATGTGACGTAAAGTCTATGTTTTGTTTATATAACCGCAGTGTCAAACAAGTATACAGTCACAGCGATAAGTAACCTATGGACAATGGCTGTTTTCTAAGCATTACTTCGACTATGGAGATGGGGATGAGTAAGGAAAAGGAAGAGGACTGAGGGGGGTTATTGCATCTTCGGCATTCTCATTCACCGGACGAAATGCATTAGTATGAAGCTAATACTTTTCGCCAACATTCTTTAAGAATAATAAATAGCAACTTCTTGTTTCAGTATGCCGCAATAGTTCTTCTCTTGTTATTACTAGAATGCGCACTCCTTTATTACTTTTCAAGCAACCTTGTTGAGGTAAGTTAATAATGTTTGAGGCGTTCTTACTAGGTCAAAACAACACTCTGCGATTTATGGAATCTTTTTTTTATTGCCGACAAAAGCAGACGAGTAAACAGCCCACGTGATGGTAAGTGGTTAACAGTCGATCATGGAAGACTTAAGAGTCTCTGGCATTGCTCCTACAATGTGGAGCTGCTGCCTACTGTGATGGGAGTGGGGTAGGTGAGGGCATTAAAGAAGGTGAGAAAAAAAGAAAAGGGAAAATCGGGGCTCCGGCGCTCTCACTCAAAAGAAACGCAATAGTACGGATACTACTACTCTTACGTCGATATTTTATGAGTGGGTAATCCCCGGTCAATCTAGCTCGTTCATGCTGAAATCAGCGTGGATCTACCCGATCTACTGCCGGACTTTTGGGCCTTTTTTTTTATTTTTTTTATTGTAGCCTACCAAAGTGACTCCACCCCTAAGCAGTCAATCCAGAAGTGGCGGCCACTATACTAAAAGTCATCGTCTTAAACTGCTGGTATGGTGGTCTCCACTATGGCGGCTGGGAATGGGGTTAGGGGAAGGGAATGAGGGAGGTGAGGAAAGAGGAAAGGGGGGAAATTGGGCCTCCGGCGCTCTCTCTCACCAAACGAAGTACGCAGTAGTACGGATACTACTACTCTTAAGTCGATCTTCTATGAGAGTGTAGTACTTCCCCGGACGATCCGGCCCATTCATGCTGAAATCAGCGTGGATCTACTACCTCCTTGACATTTCCAATGCCTAACATTTCTGTCCATCCATTGGACCAGCACAACGTTTATATGTAACGTCATTATCAGTCTGAAGACATACCGCTGGACATGGGCCTGTTACAAAAGCAGAAGTTCGCCTTAGTCGCCATGGGATAGAACCCACTGGTCCCCTTAAATTCGCACCCTGTGCCCACTCGTCCTTTTAAATATTTAATGTTTTCAATCGTTCCTCCATCTACACGCTTGTGGCCTTGATTTTTTGACCCTAATGAGATAATATTTAACATGCTAATAACGTTGTTGCCGCCCATTACCTAGAAAATGCCACACTATCAAAGAAAACTCTAAAGGTTAAGACAAAGTTTATTCAATACGCTAGTATTGCCATTATTAACCACTTTGGTTTCCAGAAAGGTCTACAAGACGATGGACAATGGACACACGCGATGCGGCTCGTATTTAAATGCTGTGACATCAAGTAAGTAGACACCACTTTTCTCACAAACTAAACCTTAAATAAGACCTTCCGTTTATAGTATCGAGAAATAGGTATCACAAGCCGAAATTATGTTTCGTTACAAAAAAATACTTAGAATTCAGAAGCTTTGAGCAGAAATGGAGTAGTTTTTGTATTTACACGTAGCTTTTATTTATTTTTAATTGACTTCAAAAAAAGGAGGAGGTTTCTCAATTCGACCGTTTTTTTTATACTTAGCCTGCCAAAATTACTTCATCCTGCCTGATAGTAAGCAGTCAGTGGTGATCCAGGAGCGATGGACTCCATAACAATTCAAAAGTCTGTTTTTTCGACATTCCCCACTTGCTAGAATTAAGTATACGGGTGACGAATTCGTAATGCTGTACTAAATATAAGATAGTCATTTGTGCAGAGGACTATGTTCAAGCAATAATATCTAAAGTGTTTGTTAGGCGCTATGGTAGACACTAAAAAACTAAGTTTTATATTAAGAAATCTTTAACTTGTAAATTTATTTTCAGCATTACAGAACCTGTGGAACAAATGCCGCCTTGGTCATGTTGTGGTCCAGAAACTTATCCACTTAATTGTACCTCTACGCTTACATACAAAAAGGTAAGACATAATTAATGCCTCACGGGGCTGAGCGAACAAATGTGACTTGTGACAGTGACGTTTACGTCCCGTCTCTGAGGAATGAGGATGCTTAGAAAAAATTTCGCCACAAATTGGCACCACTTCAACTTTCACATTGGGCCAAACCGATGCATCAGCTAGACCTGATGCATCGGTGCTGCCACCTCGTGGGCGACATTTTAGAAAACCCGCTTCAGCAATTTTCTTTTGTCCTTATGCACGTGAATTATCCATTTTGTAAATTAAACATTAAAATTGCCGAAATGAGCACTAAAAATATTTGTTTTGATAGCGCTGTCAAAATGGAAGAACTTTTACCAAAGTGGCGCCAACTAGTGGTGAAAATTTTTCTAAATACCTTCATTAGCTCGTTACATGCAGCGTTGCAGCTCTCCATTTGAGTCCGTGATGCTCTGGATAGAAAACGTATGGGTGCTCTCATCAAAAAAAAATACTAACCTATTATTTTCGTTCCAGGACTGTAGAATCACTATTACCAGCTGGATAGACCGCTACATGGTGTCAATATACATATCATTAGCAGTACTGCATATAGTATTGGCGTCCTGCTCTATCGTACGGCGATCCTGTTTTCCTTTTCGCTCACAAAGCTAGCGATTGTCAAGGCGCGTTCGCGGTAAGTTATTTATATGAAGTGTAAAAATGGAGTAGGCAAAGATCTTTACTAGCCCGTTACTGACCTAGTTAAAGGAAAGACCGCTTCCCAAATAGATAAAGCATGAACATGGCTATTGGAAATTTCAGTCTTTTATTAGTCCAGGATCCTAACGATGTTTTCCTTCATCGTGTTCAATAATATTTAAGATAAACTAAAAAGTACATAATATATGAATTTAAAAAGTTACATTCGTACCTACTTGCCCAATTTTAAGGCCACGACCTCGTGAATTTGAAGAGGGTACGCTAACTAATGGGCCACCACGACTCCAATACCGTGATGTGTGTAAAATTTTTGGTATCCCAATATATTCCATCATTTCCACAGCATCACCAAGATCAGCACAATCGCCACAATCCCCAGTTCATCGCCGAAGATCGTTCGTATACCCTGTGGGTCACGCGAGGGTCGCTCCGACTATACAACCACAAACTGACGATGTGATAATGCTAGTGGTGGGCCGAGCGAGAATTGGATGGGTGGACAAATAGAATTTCTATTATTTAGTTATAGCTGCATTTCATAAAATTTTGTATATCAATCTTCATTTTAAACACAGTCTACGTTAGTCCACTGTTAGACTCTTAAGGCTGAATTTGTCTTTTTTTTATATTAGCCTACTAAAGTGACTCCACCCTGCCTGATGGTAAGCAGTCAGTGGAATCCAGAAGTGGTGGCCACCATACCAAAAGCCATCGTCTTAAACTGCTGGTATGGTGGCCTCCACTATGGCGGCTGGGAATGGGGTTAGAGGAAGGAAATGAAGGAGGTGAGAAAAGAGTAAAGGAAAATTGGGCCTTCGGCGCTCTCACTCACCGAACGAAACGCAGTAGTACGGATACTACTACTCTTACGTCGATCTTGTATGAGAGGGTAGTAGGTACTTCCCCGGACGATTTATTTCCCCGGCCAATTCATGCTGAAATCAGCGTGGATCTTTTGTATATAATGTCTATGTACTATCAAACTATTTCTCTTTTGTATATAATGTTTATGTACTATTAAACCAACTGAATCATGACCCACTGATAATTCGCTTAAAACTGTCAAACTTGTAACATCCATCGTGTATACATATACATTTAGGACGTTTTTAATACTAACTTAACAATAGCACTCAATATAATGTCAGTGTCTAATAAAATGATAACAAGCTCGTTGCCAAGGTAACCTACTTGCATTTAGATGGATTGACAAAAAGGTTATGGTGGGTCCTGATTCACTTGATTCGATAATACCAATGAAACTAATTGTTAATATAAGTGTAAATAATATCTACATAATATTTAATGTATGTAATTTGCTGCAGCTCTAGGTTAATTTGCTGACATTTTGTAAACTTTGACGTTCATAAGTGTTAATTTAATTAACGTATATGGATAAATATATTTTCATTTTCATTTTCATAATAATATAAATAGGCATTGTGCTCTTTAAATTTTATTTCAATTTATTCTTTCAACGTGTTTTATTACTTTTGTGTATATATAGATTGCCAAAATTACGATGAACTTAGAAAATAAGTATGTATACTACCGGATTTGAACCCACGACCTTGTGTTTACGAAGCGGGACTACTCGTAGGTATCACTTGATAATCTATACATATAATAAAAATGTAACCGATCGCTGTCTGTACATGGAAGATATATGAGAAAAAATAGTATTGGGACCTATATCAACGCAAATAGAACCCAAAACAATGATTTTTAAAATTTTTGTCTGTTTGTCTGTTTGTCTGTTTGTCTGTGCGTTTGTGCACGCTAATCTCAGAAACGGCTTATCCGATTTGAATATGGTTTTCACTAATATATTGTGGTAAGCTTCACTTAACATTTAGTGTTTGTTTCATGTCAATCGGTTCATAAATAAAAAAGTTATGCCAATTTAAAGAATCACATCGAACATTCGTTAATTTACTACGAAATCTTATAGAAGCTGATATTTTAACAGGTTGCGGAATAGCTGATAGTGTTTTTATTCCTCCGTTTCCTGTCATTCTAAACAGTCTTTCGTTTAGTTTTAAACGAGTCCAGTTTCCAGTGAGCCTATGTTTTGCGATGACTAATAAAAGTAATTAATTAATTAAGTAATTAAAGTAAAGGTAAAACACTAAAAGTTGTGGGTGTGGATCTAAGTATTAGCTGTTTTTCGGTCAGCTTTATGTGGCTCTATCACGTGTTAGCATTACTAGCAGCCTGTATGCTTTGATCCCTGATGGCTATACGTCTAATTCATACATCAATACATATTATAAAAGGCTTTGTCCTGACTGACTGACTGACTGACAGACAACGTAAAGCCTAAACCGCTGGTCGTAGCGACTTGAAATTTGGAGGGTGTGTTTGTCTTAATGTCTAGAAGTGTACAAAGAAAGGGTTATTAAAAATTCAACCCTTAAGTGTATGAAAAGGGATGAAATCGATTGTATGAAACGTCTTCATTTTTTAAGTTACCGCTTTAAAATTTTGTTTTGGAATACTTTTATTTAAATAAAAAATACGCTCATAATTTTTTTTTTACTGGGGTGGATTTATAGGAATGAAATAAGGGATGAAATATTGTATGGAAAGATCTTTGCTTTTGAAGTTGGCGACTTGAATTTTGGAGGGAGGGGGAAGGGAGGGGGAGGAAGAGGAAAGGAAGGGAGAAGTGAAGGGAAAGTGCAGGGTTAGTGAGGGAGAAGTCAGGGGAAAAGGAGGGGAAAGTCAGGGGGAAATCGAGTTTCAAATTCACGCTAATCTCAAAAACGGCTTATCCGATTTGAATATGGTTTTCACTGATACATTGTGGTAAGTTTCACTTAACATTTAGTGTTTGTTTCATGTCAATCGGTTCATAAATAAAAAAGTTATGCCAATTTAAATAATTACGTCATACATGTGGTATGTATTTAGCTTAGGTTAGTGTGTTTTTAAGTTAGGTTAACACGTCTTATTTCTTGATAAAAATGTAAATACTTTATCAGTTAAAATGTAAATAAAATTTAGATTTATATTTTTCTGGACTTATTTTATTTTTTATGATAAAAACATGTTAACACGTCTCATTACGGAATAGGAATTAAAGTGAATTACGAAATAGTAGTAGTCGATTTACGCTGATTTCAGCATGAATGGGTCGGATCAACCAGGGAAGTACTACCCTCTCATAGAAGATCGTTGTAAGAGTAATAGTATCCATATTATTGCGTTTCGTTCGGTAAGTGCGAGAGCCGGAGGCCCAACTGATGCAGAGATGACAATCCTCGCAGCATGTGTGGGACCAGCTGAGTATCCGTGGAGTCATTGTGTGGGTGGTGTGGGTCAACCCGCCGGCCAGTAAGACCCGTATAAATGGTGGTGCCGCTGGACGCCCGCGGCATTGTACAGGGGCCCAATTAGACCTAACCGTAGTATTACGGTAGTAGATCCAAGCTGGTTTCAGCATGAATGGGCCGGATCGTCCGGGGAAGTACTACCCTCTCATAAAAGATCGACGTAAGAGTAGCAGTATTCGTACTACTGCGTTTCGTTCGGTGAGTGAGAGTGCCAGGAGCCCAATTTCCCCCTTTCCTTTTTCCTCACTTCCCTCACTCCCCTAACCCCATTCCCAGCCACCATAGTGGAGGCCACCATACCAGCAGTTTAAAACGATGGCTTTTTGTATGGTGGCCACCACTTCTGGATTCCACTGACTGCTTACCATCAGGCGGGATGGAGTCACTTTGGCAGGCTAATATATTTTAAAAAACCTTATAGCGTTTTTATTCCTCGGATTCCTCTCATTCCAAACCATTTCCCGTTTAGTTTTAAACGAGTTCAGTTTCCAGTGAGCCTATGTTTGCGATGACAATTAATAAAGCCTAAGGTCAGACACTAAATGTTGTGACTGTGGATCTAAGTATTAGCTGTTTTTTGCATGGTCAGCTTTATGTGGATTTGTCACGTGTAAGTAATCCTAACAACCTGTATGGCTTTGATCCCCGATGGCTATACGTCTAAAATCGTATATAGAGAAGCATTTACTGTAAAGATTTTTCTTATTCACCTAAACGAAGATGTTTATAATTCAAAACAAACCAAAAGATATATCCAAAAAATGCTGTCCAAAATCACTATTCCACGCGGACGAAGTCGCGGGCACAGCTAGTTACTAATATATTTATTACTAAATGTTATGAGTGACCACCTAAACCTACAAATGGCAGTACTTGCAAAATTGGTCATAAATCATTATTAAGTACCTATACCTATTTTATTATAATAATTTCATTCGACTCTTTAGACTCCTTACGGCATCTTATTCTGTTATAATTTTATATGACGAAAGAGTTTGTTTTTTTGAACGCGTTAATCTCTGGAACTACCAGGCGGATTTAAAAAAAAATTGCGTATGATAGCCCAGTTCTCGAGGAAGGTTATGAAACATCACGCTACCTGTTACGGGAGCAGAGCAGTAAGCAAAGACGTGGCTGAAACCACGCCGCTGAAAGCTAATATGTAATATACTCTTACCTAGCACAATAGTATCTTAATGTAAATACCTTATTAAGCTCAATAAAATACTTTGTAATTTTAATTTTGTTTTATCTTAGACTGACTGAGTGGTTCAGTGCCTAAAGGGCTACCCAGAGGGCTCGCGTTCGATTACTGGATTAAGTAAAATGATTATAACATTTTAGGTGGAGATTCAGTAATCTAAGCTTGGAATTGTATCTCATCATCATCATCGTCATCATATCAGCCAAAAGACGTCCACTGCTGGACATAGGCCTCCCCCAATTTTCGCCACCGTGGCCGGTCGTACGCCGCCCTCATCCATCGGTTGCCCGCCACCCTTATAAGGTCGTCGGTCCACCTTATGAGGGGTCTGCCCACGCTGCGTCTTCCGGTTCGTGGTCGCCACTCTAGAACCTTTCTGCCCCAGCGGCCGTCAGTTCTACGAGCTATGTGTCCTGCCCATTGCCACTTCAGAGAAGCAACTCTGCGAGCCACGTCAGTTACTTTGGTTCGCCTGCGGATTTCTTCGTTTCTCAAACGATCGCGCAGGGAGACGCCTTACATAGCCCGCTCCATCGCCCTCTGAGCGACTTTGAGCCTTCGGATAAGACCCATAGTTAGCGACCACGTCTCTGCTCCGTATGTCATCACTGGCAACACACACAATTGACTGCACCGTTGGTCTAGTGGTTAGTGTAACTGACTGCGACGCCGGGTGTCGTGGGTTCGATTCCCGCGGAAGGCAAATATTTGTGTGATGAACATTTGTATTTGTCTTTAGTCTGGGTGTTTCCTATGTATTATAAGTATGTATTTACAAAAAAAAAAAGTATGTATATGTATTATATTTCAGTTATCTAGTACCCATAACACAAGCACTGCTTAGCTTGGGACTAGACGACAGTGTGTGATAGTGTCCACATATTATTATATTATTATTATTATTATTACTGGTCAAAGACCTTGGTCTTGAGACACTGCGATAGTGCGGACGAGAAGATATGTTGTAGCTTCCCAAACGCTGCCCAGCCGAGTTGGATTCAACGAGTGACCTCTTTCTCAAAATCGGACTTGCCTAATCGGACTGTTTGTCCCAGGTATATGTACTCGTCAACGAATACGAGCATCGAGCCACCGACCGTAATAGGAGTGGGTGTAACATGGACATTGGTCATGACTTTAGTCTTGTCCATGTTCATTTTTAGGCCACTTGTCGAGAGACACTTCTGAGGTCATCGAGCATTGCACTGAGCTCCTCCACGGTCTCAGCCATGACCACGATATCGTCCGCGAATCGAAGGTGAGTGATGTACTCGCCGTTTATGTTGATGCCAAGTCCATTCCAGGTCAGAAGCTTAAACACGTCCTCCAGTTCAGCGGTGAACAGTTTTGGAGATATAACATCTCCCTGTCGTACTCCTCGCTGCAACTGGATAGGCCTTGAGCTCTGACCATTAATTCGTACTGACATGGTGACGTTTTCATACAAACACTTCAGCTCTTCGATATATCGATAGTCAGTATGGCACCGTTGGAGAGACTGCAGCACGGCCTATGTCTCGATCGAATCAAAGGCTTTCTTATAGTCCACAAACGCTAAGCACAGGGGCCGGTTATACTCTCTGGACTTATGTATAACCTGCCGCAGCGTATGTATGTGGCCTATGGTACTAAAACCTTTTCGGAAACCGGCTTGTTCGGGAGGCTGGAAGTCGTCGAACCTGTTTGCGAGACGATTAGTGATGACCCTCGAGAACAGCTTGTAGACGTGACTCAGGAGTGTGATAGGTCTGTAATTCTTCAGAAGGGTTTTATCGCCCTTCTTGAAGAACAGCTCCACCACACCTCTGTGCCATGCCTGTGGCGTTATGCCCTCGAGGAGGACGGCACTTAAGAGCCTCTGAAGGGCCTTCAGGACAGGATTTCCGCCTGTCTTCAGTAGCTCGGCTGTGATTCCATCCTCACCCGGCGCCTTGTTGTTCTTGTTGTTCTCGTCTACCCAGCTTCGCGTTGAAGTCCCCATGACAACAGTGTATTGGGTCCTAGAGGCATGTATAACTCTGGAAATGTCCTCATACATAGCCTCGACCTCATCGTCTTGAATTGTATCTAATAAATTGCAATATGCTCGCCTTGAGATCCAACTAGCTGGCAAAGAAAGGGGATAAGCAGCGATAAGGTAATTAAAAAATCAGCAATGTCTCACACCAAACGAAAGGACTTTTTAATATTAATCTAGTGTAGAGTCTTCCCTATTCATATACTTATTAAACGTATATTCTACGACCCTAATGACTGTTTAAACTCCAATGAACTATTCAAATAACAGAAATAATACATGATCGGTGTAAAAGTTTCATTTTTCACCCCCTATCATTACGCTGTCCTAATTTCAAAGAATGCAATAAACGGTCACGCTACATAACGTTATTGGGTCACTGAAATCGATACTAATGCAAACTGTGTTACTAATAATATGCAACGAAATAAACTACAATATTAATTGAAGTAAAATACCTTTTATACAATACTTTGGTGACAAACGAGCCATGGACATCTATTAGAAAGAAAGAAAATAAAATTTATTAGACACAAAAATGAACATGATAATAACAAAAGCAAAAGATATAAAATACAAAATAAAAAAATAATTTAAAATGTGTCTAAAAGGCAGCAGCTCAGCATGTGCTACGGAGGACCGCAGCGCTGATTTTCAGCTGAAGCCTTGAGTCGGTCACGGGCGCATGTATTAGCTGTTCTATTGCAATAGCAATGTTAAGAAAATATAATCAAGCTGTTTCCGACTTTTTCTTTTTATTGCCGATAGTGTCAGACCAGCAAACAGCCTGATGGTAAGTGGTAACGTCGCTTATGAACGACTCAGAGTCTCTGTCATTGCTCCTACAATATCAGAGACATTTCGAAATCACTGCCTACCGTTAAGGGAGAAGGGAAGTGAAGGAATAGAGGCAGATGACGTACGGTAGTAGATCCACGCTGATTTCAGCATGAATGGGCCGGGTCGTCCGGGGAAGTACTACCCTCTCATAGAAGATCGACTTAAGAGTAGTAGTATCTGTACTACTGCGTTTCGTTCGGTGAGTGAGAGCGCCGGAGGCCCGATTTCCCTCCTTTCCTCTTTCCTCACTTCCTCATTCCCTTCCCCTAACCCCATTCCCAGCCATCATAGTGGAGGCCACCATACCAGCAGTTTCAGACAATGGCTTTTGGTATAGTGGCCGCCACTTCTGGATTCCACTGACTGCTTACCATCAGGCGGGGTGGAGTCACTTTGGTAGGCTATAATAGAAAAAAAAAAAAAAAAAAAAAGATGACGAAAAAGGAAAGGGGAGAAATTAGGACTGCGGCACTCTCACTCACCGAACGAAACGCAATAGTATAAATACTACTTTAACATCAATCTTCTAAGAACGGCACTTCCCTGGTCGATCGAGTATTACCGTAAAAACTGACTGTAAAGTAAAAATATTCTAAAAGAAAAAGGACAGAACAGACGCTCTTACTCACTGAATAAAATGTATTAGTATGGAAACTATATTTTACGCCGACATTAAGGAGAGTAGCGTTGCAGGGCATGGGATTGCTTTCAGAGGGGTGCATCTAACTTTCAGGGGGGCAACATTTCAGGAGGTAGAAAATTTCCGCCACCAGTTAGCGCCACTTTGTTAAAAGGTCTTCTATTTTGACAGCGCTTCTTCTTCTTCTTCTTCTTTTCGCGGGCTCGTTTTCCGCATGTGGTCCCTTCGTAGTTGGGCCTTTTTGCGTGATGGTGTGGTTTGAGTACCCACTGCCCTACTGCAACCATCCAAGCTCCTTCCAGAAAGCGGCCAGTTTGCCGGGTCTGCTGCAGGCCTCTCGGAGTGTGCTTGGTGTTCCCAGGTGTTGCGCCCGTTGCTCCACGACCTCGCTGCAGTTCATGACTACGTGGGCCGGTGTTTCATCAGCCCTCATGCACGCTCGGCATAATGGGCTGTCCGTTTGGGCTGTTTGACAGCGCTATAAAAACAAATATTTTTCAGTGTTCATTTTGAAAAATTTTATTTTTAATTTACAAAATGGATAATTCACGTGCTTAAAGACAAAAGAAAAATGCTGAGAGGGTTTTCTAAAATGGCGCTCACGAGGTGGCAGCACCGGCGCGTCAGGTCTAGCTGTCAATCGCATTTAGAGTTAAACCCTAATTGGCCCACTGTGGAAGTGAAAGTGGCGTCAACTGATGGCGAAAACACCCTCATTATAAAACTCACTTTTTATAAAGAATCTTTTTATGATTTTTCTGTGCAAGGTGCATACCTTGCTCCGTGCTGCCGGCACCCATGTTGTAGGTTACTATCAAAATCCGTTGCGTGGCTTAGAAGAAATTAGCGGCGAAAAAGACAGAAGGAAACATCGACTTTGTTTTATAGCATTATGAGACTTTATTTGTGAATTAATCAGAATTTAAGAAGCTATTTAAAACTAACCCTCAGTTTCTGAAAGGCTGATTAACGAAAAAATAACTAATCATGTGTTAAATCTCATGTTAAGTACCAATTGGGTTTGCTAAAAGCATGGATTTGCTAATAATAAATGCTTTTAGCATGCTTTTAGGTAGGTACTTCACATAAGGTTTAACAGGTGATTAGTTAATTTTTAGTTAATTAGCCTTTCAGAAACTGGGGGTAAGCGTTGAAATTATTATGTCACAGTGAAATATTATATAAGTAAGAACTAACTAATTGAAAAAAGCACACACTCTTCTAGAAATTAGCTAAAACTTAATAGTATTTCGGCGGTACATCATTATATTTCTTTTGCGAATCCAGAATATTTGAGAGCTCCTTCATTCTAACCACTTCATGGCTTAAACTTATTACTGGGGTCTGATTAGTAACCTGAAAACAATTGCGTATTATAGTTATAGTTATGTAAAGTAATCGCTTTTCCCTAAGACCCGTAGAGATCTTTTTGATAAGGAACTCAGTTCTAGGGGCACAAGCCGTATCGAGTTCTGAGGCCAAAATATATTGCAACCCTAAATTTCATCTAATAAATTACCCCTACTGCTGGAGATGAGCCTGCCCAAGTAAATCCTACCATCCTTCCTTAACCTGTCCTAACCCATCTTCATCTTCGATTGCCCACCGTAAGGTCAAGTTCTTGCTGAGAGACCTGCCCTGTCTTCCAGTGTTATGTTCACAAAGCGCAAACCTGGTGGTCATGAAGCGCCATCTTACCGCATGCAACATCTATTGCGATGATTGGGAAGTGCTCGCAAAACAGAGACCAGAATGGCGCAACACTGTTCATAAGGCTAGCAGAACTTTCGAACAAAAGCTTCTTCAAGACTTGTATGCTTCACGCCTTATCAAAAAGACCCGACCGAAGCGTTTCTATAATTATAACGCTTCCTATAATTATAACCCATAACGCTGATGGTCAGTTATAGGTACTGTGCGCCTTGCAACGCGGACCTTCGAAACAAAGTTTGGTTTTGCAGTCATGTCCGTTACTACAATAAGTTTTACCGGGTTCGCCATTGACGGACAATTCAAGGAGGACTAAAAAATAACTTTTTTGACCACTTTAGGATTATTTCAAATGATTTTCACCACTCACATTCTTAACATTGAGCAGAGTGCATTTTAATAGACTTATATAAAAATAAATTACCTTGGCAGCTGCTACCTTTTCTCCCGTCTTCTCCTCATTTTTCTGGAATAACATTCTAAAGAATCTCGCCATCAAAAAGTATAGGATCTCTATGAAGCTGATGAAACTGGCTCCGAGGAATAAGCCAGCTGCTCCTCCAAAGGAAACTGGAAATGAGTTAAATAAGAATAACAAAAGTGGTGAGTCTCCATGTCTTAGAATATTGTGACTCTTAGAGTTACGGAAATACCTTATAATGTTTGACGTGAAGAAATTTTTCTGACGCTTTTGTTACGTGTGGCACACGACAACAACATTACATAAGTACACTAAAAATACAACATGTCGTGTACATAAACACTAAATCAAAACTACCTCTTTATCATAAAATCACTTATCATATAATATAAGTACGGTAGTAGATCCACGCTGATTTCAGCATGAATGGGCCGGATCGTCCGGGGAAGTACTACCCTCTCATAGAAGATCGACTTAAGAGTAGTAGTATCCGTACTACTGCGTTTCGTTCGGTGAGTGAGAGCGCCGGAGGCTCGATTTCTCCCCCCTTTCCTCTTTCCTCACCTCCCTCATTCCCTTCCCCTAACCCCATTTCCAGCCGCCATAGTGGAGGCCACCATACCAGCAGTTTAAGACGATGGCTTTTGGTATAGTGGCCGCCACTTCTGGATTCCACTGACTGCTTACCATCAGGCGGGGTGGAGTCACTTTGGTAGGCTATAATATAAAAAAAAAAAAAAAAAAAAATATAAGATAATCATCCTACTAAAATTAGGTACTTATTGGTCCAAATTCGACTTTATTTATAAATTTTAAATGCATAATTTTAAAAAAATATTACAATCTGATTCTCTATAAACTATAAAGTGTGCAAAATTTAATATCCCTCCGTCCGCGCAATCGTAAAAAGGGGCACATGGTTTTTGCTTCACGTATTAATATCCTACTATTATAAATGCGAAAGTTCGTGTGCGTGTGTTATCACTATCACTCAGAGTCTAAACTGCTAAACCGATTTTGATGAAAATTAGTATGTACATAGATTTAGTGCCGCAGAAGTACATAGAACATACTTTTTATTGCGAAAATCGGTCTGGTTCATGAGTTACATTCATTAAACACATACAATTTTCTGCTGAAAGCTGCAAATGCCTCTAGTACTATATGAACGTCTGCTCACCGGCTGTCACGAATATCACGTATCGACGAGTTGGAAATAAGTAGTAGTTACATGTACTAAGGTTTCAGGTTTCAACCACTCACCTACTAAGTCTTGAAAATGAAACACTATTTCTCTTGTGTACCTCGTCCTGGGTGCTTGTACTACATACTTTACGGATCCCCGCTGTGCGAATGCGCCTTCCCTAAACATATGTTTAATTTATAGCATTACTATACTTTTTTTTTATTGCCTACACTGGCAAACGCGCCAACAGCCCACCTGATGGTAAGTGGTAACTATCGCTCATAGACTTGCAATGCTAAGAGCTTCGCGAAGCCGCTGCCTACCGTAATATTAATGCTCTTTTTAAACCTCGTTTGAAGAGCTTAGCTTAGCTTAGCGTGGTTTCTTTCGTGTCTTTGGTTACTGCTCTGCTCCCGTCGCCAGTAGCGTGAAGTTTTTAGCCTATAACCTTTCTAAAGAACTGGGCTATCATACGCAAGAAGAATTTTTCAAATCCGACTGGTGATTCCAGAGATTTGCGCGTTAAAACAAACAAAGTCTTTCGCTTTATATATTAGTACTAGCTTCCGCTGCGCGGTTTTACCCGCATCATTGCTTACTGTTTTGCTCCCGTCGCCAGTAGCGTGATGTAACATAGCCTGTAATATTATTATTTAAACCCGACCGGAGATTAATGCGTTCAAACAAACGAACTCTGCCGCTTTATTTAATAGTATAGGGTATAGATAGATGGATGGCTCAATTTTTAATAAAATAACTGCAGTGAATAATCCTAAAATTAAAAATATGTTACCAAATTTGGTCAGTATTCCCTATCTCTCTATAGACGCTGTCGACACACTGCGGAGCACAGGAGCACTTTTCTTCGTTGTTGCTGGCGATTTGATGAGCATACTGTGAGAGGCACCACATACCAGCTGGCGTGCACATAGGACCCTCTGCAAATGAGAGATTACAAAAACTTCTAACGGAACCAGAACATGGTTCAACCACAGAGGTAGGGATTAATATCTACAGTCGCAATGCTTGGCAAGCATGGAGCCTACCAACACCTCATAAAGCAGTATTATTTTAATTTTAAATACTTTGTGTTTGTCTTTTTCTTTTGTACCACTAAACACAAGGATGGAGACAAAGTAAGGTTATAATAAGACTGCAGTATCATTATGTTTTTAACTAGCCTACTGCGGAAGGATTCACCGGCGTTACATCTTCAGGTACTGCTCTGCTCTCGTCGCTAGTAGCGTGATGGTACATAGTCTATAACCTTCCTCAAGAATTAGGCTATCAAATGCAAATAGAATTATTGAAATCTGACTGGTAGTTCAAGAGGTTAGCGTTCAAACAAACAAAAAAAGGTTTACGCTTTTTGCCTCTTGAATATTCATTAATCTTTTCATACACACACGTCGTTTACGAGTGCTTGTACCTACTTTCACATATAAATTATTAATGAGGGTGTTTAGGAAAATATTCGCCACCACTTGTTAAAAGGTCTTTCATTTTGACAGCGCTATCAAAACAAATATTTTCAGTGTTCATTTCGGAAATTTTAATGTTTAATTTACAAAATGGATTTTTCTCGTGCTTATGGACAAAAGAAAATTGCTGAGAGGGTTTTCTAAAATGGCCACGAGGTAGCAGCACCGATGCATCAGGTCTAGCTGTCAAGCACTTTTAGAAAGTTAAACCCTGATTGGCCCAGTGTGAAAGTGAAAGTGGCGCCGACTGGTGGCGAAAATTTTCCTAAACACCCTTTCATTGATACTAAGGTAGCTAGTTGGCCATATTGTCACTATTGTATACAAAAGGTATATTAGAGATAAATAGTTACCTTCATAAAAATAGTAGAATGGAATACATCCACAGAGCTTCATACTCAGTTGACTTCTGCAGGATAACCGACACGTGTTAGTGCTGTACACCTGCGAAATATTACCTAGCATCATTAGCAATATAACATGATCTCTAAGCATACGAGTCACCTAGCAAGGCGAGGTGATGACAGGTGGAGTAAAACCATCACCGAATGGCGCCGGAGAAATGAAACAAGAAGTGTCGGCTATCCAAAGGCGAGATGATATCACAGCCTTTCGCAGGCCGAACATTGATGAGACTGGCGCAAGAGCGTGAAGTCTAGCACAATCAGAGAGAAGCCTATACCCAGCAAAGGGTTGTTTAGGGCTGTGGATGATGATGATACGAGTCATACGAGCTCTCTGATTGTAAGTACTTTACAGTACAAGCAATGAAGAAATAATATTAAGAAAAATGCAGCCATTACCAACTACGAGCAAGAAGTGGCTGATGACGGAAAAGGAAGAGAAGGCATGAAGAAGGAGCTAACATATGACCGATTTAAAAAAATCTACTAGGTTTTCAAAGGTTTTTTTTACAACTTTGGTGACAAGTAATCATACAGACATTCTGATGGTAAGTGGTAAACGTAACCCTTAGACATGGTTGTGTTCTAAGCTTTACGGAAATAATGCTAAGAAAAGACAAGCAAGCCGCTGTTATTAGGACATGCATTCCAGAATTTCTTAATTCCGGCATTTCGTAACAATTTTGCAAATTTTTTGAAAAAATGTTTATATTTTTTTTATTTTTCTACTAAATTTACCGATTCCGGAACAAGCTCCGGAATTTCGGAATTAAATCTCCAGCATTGGAACTTAGTTCCGGAATTGAGATCTATCCAATATTGCCTGCCCTAGCTGTTATAGCATTATCTAGCAATTAATGCTATAACAGCTCATTCCCTAATTAGCATTAAGGGATGAGGTTTAATCCCATCTCCTAATCCTAATTAGCTGATGTGGGAGGAAAAGGCAATACTGCTTACCTTTCTCCCAACCGCAATCGGTTCATCAGTATACAAACAGCCTCGTCTCTTCGGCTGTAGCTCTTTAACTCCTCGACCGCAGCGTGTCTCCATGATGCTCACCTCTGTAACCCTGGTCAGGGTCGGGTAGACTAGTGACGGTGCGTGAGTTAGGTCTGCCACGTCGTACGGAGAATGGACGTAGAACTGATGAAGAACAACTAAAACCTGGAACTCTTTATTATAGCTTGGCCTTGGCCGGTTGCTCGCCACCCTTTTCAAATCGTCGGACCGTCTTGTAAGGGGTCAAACAATATTTACCAGCGCATGTTTAGTTCTAACTTTTAAACTAAGTCTTTATGAAGAGTGAAAAATCATCTCATAAAGTTTACATAGTAACGGCCGCTGTGCTAGCAGTTTCATTATAATTTATAATAACTTTTAAACCACAACTCTTGGACAATATTAACTGCTTACTATCAGGCTGAGAGTTCATCATATCAGCCAAAAGACGGCCACTGCTGGACATAGGCCTCCCCCAATTTTCGCTATGGAGGCCGGTCGTTTGCTGCCCTCATCTTTCGATTGCCTGCCACCCTTATAAGGTCGCCGCTTCACTTGGTGAGAGATCTGCCCACGCTACGTCTTTCGGTTCGTGGTCGCCACTCTAGAACCTTTCTGCCCCAATGGCCGTCAGTTTTTTATAATAATAATATCACAACAACTTCACACAACGCCATTTAGACCCAAAGTAAGCTTAAATTACAGCTTGTGTTATGAGTTCTAGAATGTGGATATACATACTTAAAACTATGTTATGCGAGCTATTTATCCTGTTCATTGCCACTTCAGAGAAGCAACTCTGCGAGCCATGTCAGTTACCTTGGTTCGTTTCTTAAACGATCGCGCAGAAAGACGCCTAACATGGCCCGCTTCATCGTCCTCTGAGCGACTTTGAGCCTTCTGACTAGACTCATAGTTAGCGACCACGTCTCTGCTCCGTATGTCATCACTGGCAACACACACTGGTCAAAGACCTTGGTCTTGAGACACTGCGGTAGTGCGGACGAGAAAATATGTTGTAGCTTTCCGAACGCTGCCCAGTAGAGTTACAAGTCAAATCTACCTATATACAATAAGACTAGATCTTCTAAATGCTCTTTTACCTGCCAGTTCTAATTGTGATCTATTTGCAGATGACTGGAAGAGTTTTTTTGTTTTCCTGATAATGACTGGAAGTCGAAACTCAGTTGTATATACACTCTCTTTGGGTAAAACGTGATTATGTATAACTTATATATCTTACATAAGCAGGAATGTGGACATCACCCATGATGTAGCAACTGGATGAAGAATATTTGCAGGTCACAGGCTCTGAGGCACTCTCGTTTGGCTTCGGCTTTCTATAATAAATGAGGACTTTTAGGTTTTAGGTATTAGATCTTTGTTAGTTTTAGCGCAGTATTATTATGCACCTAGTAATAATAAAACTGTGGTACTATTATGGAGTTGGATCGGGGAAGTAGCTACTAACTCAGAGATCATTATTATTATGAAAAAGTTATCATATTGCGATCCCTCCATTCTGCCCTTCTAACTGCACGTGCATGCTTAGCACTTAAATTGCTACGCCAAAAACGGTTATATGTACTGGGTGGCGCAAAAGTACTGGCACTAAAGAAAATACTTTTTTTTTTTATATATGACATTTTCTGTCATTCTGTTGTTGAAAATTGTGTAGAGAACAAATGTAAAATACACTGAAAATAAACATGGACCGTTTTACTCCCCAAGAACGTGGAATAATTGTGTCAATGTTCTTACGGAATAATTCATCAGTGATAAGAACACAACGTGAATTTCGTCGACGATTTCCCCACCGTCCGGCACCGATTGGTCGCACAATTCGACGCTTTGCCACACGCCTTGAAGCAACTGGCTCAACATTGGATAGACCTAAGTCTGGGAGACCAAGAACAGGCCGTTCAGCTGAAAATATCGATGCTGTGCGCTAAGATGTGGAAGAGTGTCCAGAAACATCAACGAGGCGACGTGCCACGCAATTGGGCATTTCCAGACGGACCCTGCAGCGTATTTTGGTGAAAGACTTAAAGATGTTCCCGTATAAAACTCAAATGACTCATCAGCTGCTGCCTGCTGACCACCGAGCTCGTCTAGATTACTGCCAGCGCGTCATAAACCTCAACCTTGAAGAGGATGATTTTCCTTCAAAATTGGTTATGAGTGACGAAGCGCATTTCCATCTCTCAGGGCATGTCAATAAGCAGAATACTCGGTTCTGGGGCACTGATAATCCGCGCATTATTCAAGAAACACCTCTACACCCACTAAAAGTTACTGTATGGTGTGGCATCTGTGTTGACAGAGTGATCGGACCCTATTTTTTCGAAGACGCTGGAGGCAATGCGATTACTGTCACTGGAGAACGCTACAGAACCATGTTACGTGAGTTTTTGATACCCAGTTTGGACGAATTGGGGCTGGAGCACATCTGGTTTCAACAAGACGGCGCTACGACACACACAGCGCGCGACACTATGGACTTAGTGAGGGACGCTTTTCCAGGCCGAGTTATCTCTCGTTTTGGCGATTTGCCTTGGCCTGCAAGATCACCCGATCTGACCAGTCCAGACTTCTTTCTTTGGGGTTTTTTGAAATCTCGGGTGTATGTGAACAAGCCACAGACTCTCGCAGCTCTAAAAGAAAACATTCGTCAAGAAATAACGAACATATCGCAGGAAGTGTTACGGCAAGTTATGCAAAATGTCATAAATAGGGCTCAAATGTGTATCAACTCTGGAGGTCACCATTTAAAAGACATCATCTTTAAATCCTAATGGTACGAAATTTAATGGCACAAATATACATTTAAAAAAATCTAAATCTAGTTTTCTAATTTAGAAAAAATGTTATAGCTGAACCAAATAGGGTCTTTACTTTTGCGCCACCCGTTATAATAAATATCTTTCAATTTATGAATGAAAATATTTTTATTTTGACAATAGGTACTCGCACTGACTAAATAGGTGATGTTTAATCATAAAGTATGATGCTTATGAACTTCAAAATACATAAAGTCAGCCAATTAATCTACTGTAGTAATTAATGCCAGTTCGCTGAGGTAGAGCTGTGAGAAGAACTGGCAAGAAACTCACGCCACTCTTTTTAATCGCCAGATAATTACAGCTTTTTGTTTGAGTTACAATGAAACTTAACGGAACCAAAGAACCATAAAAAGTAATTATTACAAATCAACCAACTAATATAATTACCAAGGTTAAAAAAAAAAAGGAGAGAGGATTTCAATTATTTAGTTTCATCTAGTATGGTAATTTGACTACGTATTTTAATTACGATGGTAAATGCATCTCCAATATTACCTTGTCGTTCAATATTGAATGACAAGGTAATTAAGGTACTTGCACTCAATAAGGGCCACTATTATCAGAATACTTATAATTCTAAAGTTAATAGACTTGCATAGGTAAAGCTTTTGTATTCTAAATAAAATGTAGTGAAAATTCATAATATCGCAAAAAGACACCATTTTGCTTTGTTAAACGGGCTTAAATAAAGTTTTCCAAAAGGCGTGTGCTGGGCCAAATTAAGCACCTGGGGTTCTATTAAAGACCGTAGTAAAATTTATCATATTTTGACTATTTTGTAATATTATTACCTTTAATCTAACGTATTCAATGATAATAACTAATTTATTAATGAATTTCCAGCAGATATTTAATATTTGACCAGAATTTTAAATGTGGACCTTATTATGTATATCAAAATGAAAATTAGAAATAAAACTAATTTTATTTCAGTAATCAACACATATTTATTTTTTCAGTAAATAATTATTCTTTCTTCAGTCTTTAATTACAGTATTTTAAGGAAAATCAGTCTTAAGTTTTTACGCCACACCTGTGATGGGCCTTATTAGGAGAACGCGTACTAAAATATGACTAGGTTTTGTTGTTAAAACTACTAAGTCTTGAATCACGCACTACAAATTTTAGTAATAAGTAATAT
This sequence comes from Parascotia fuliginaria, assembly GCA_963082885.1. Classification (NCBI taxonomy): domain Eukaryota; kingdom Metazoa; phylum Arthropoda; class Insecta; order Lepidoptera; family Erebidae; genus Parascotia; species Parascotia fuliginaria. Next base: position 2,363,194 of record OY720199.1, on the reverse strand, counting down.
AAACTCAAGTAAGTTAAAATTATCCAACAACATAATATAATTTTCTTATCAAACATAATGAACGGTATCTGTTTTAACAATATTAAATTTCTCGACAAAATTTAAATTAAATAAACATAAAACGAAGAAATGAGTATCAATCAATCAAAATAATTAAATAAAAACACGTAATAGAAAAACAATAGTCAAAAATATTATATACAAAAGGAACACACAAAATCATCAGTATCTTCTTTCGATAAACCAACACATTCTTCATGGAACCATTTGTCGCAGTTTTTGCACTGTCGCATATCAGCGATTCTGTCAGTATTGCATGCATGGCAGTACCAAGCTTCAACCTTGGAGTTTTTGTTTGTAACTGTAGCCTTTCCTTTCTTTCTGTCTTTTTGTTTAGTTCTGTCTTGCACTTTACTCTTTCTCTTCTTTAATATTTTCTGCTTTTCTTTAAGTTTCTCTGAAATTTGCTTAACTTCCTTTTGTTTCACTTGCTTCTTCTTGGTCTGATTAATTTTGTCCTTAAACAAATCTCTCGTTACACGTTGTCCAATATAATTTAAGGCCTTGCGCGTTGGCTTTGATTTAATAACACCGAAATTCGGTGTTGGAAACATTTGCTGAAACGCTGTCTTTGTCGTATCACTGGATATAAGTCTTGACAAAGGAATATCGTCCGGATCATCTTGGTGGTCTATATTATCTTTTTTATTAGATTTTTCTGAATTCAATTTGCTATGTGGTGGTGGTGTTTTATCTCCTTTGTCCATCGTTTCATTATACGACATTAGATTTTCTACGTCAGATTCAGATGTAGAGGAGTATATTCTAAATCTCTGTGTGGAATAATAAGAAGAATAAAATTGTGTCATATCGATATCTGATGAGTCTGAAGGTGAAGAGTTTATAACAGATGGATGTTGCATTTGCATACCTGAAGTGCCAGGTTTTGGAGAATAATTGATGTCATTTTCTTTTGATTCACAGGAAGAACTGTAATCAACTAATCTGTAAGAAGTGCTTTGGTTCATTGGAGTTCTACAAAATGGAGTGGTCGATTCATTTAACTCATTTTCATCATGTTGAGGACTCACTTGACGTATCTCATTATCACAAATTAGAAGGGATGGTGATTCTCTTAGCTCTTCACAGTAGGTGGCATCTGTATCTGATTCGTTATGATCTTCACGACGATTAGCTGGGCTCGATAAACTTAATGCTAAATTTGAATTAGGAATACTCTGAGAATATGGGTTTGGTTTTTCCGTAAGAATAGATGGTGCATAAGCCTCTTCTGGAATCGCATCAGGATCCCAAGGAAAAAGGCCTGTTGCTTTGAATCCATTAATAATATTACTCATAGTCATACATTTAGGCCAAACTTTTGTTAATATTTTATTAAAGCAAGCCTTAGTAACTTTTTTTGCAGGATTCTGATATGTATACAGAAGAACTTCTTCATCCCAATAATGTTCGAAAGATTTATTTACCGATTTGTCCAAGGGCTGGAGTTCATGAGTGGTATTGGACGGTAAACAGTAAAGTATAATATCATTTTTTTCTGCGGCATCGACAATTTGATAATCAAGGTGTGAGGATGCGCCATCAAAAACTAAAAGACATTTACCAGGGGCTTTAAATTTAGCCAAATGAATTATAAACTCCACAAATAATTCTGTTGTCATACTGCCCTTTGGCGCCATTTTGACAACGCTTCCAGGTGGCAAGTTTTCTGTGAAGTCGTTGCGTAATCTTTTTCCCTTAAAAATAATCATAGGGGGTATGGCGGTACCGGTTGCATTGACACATGCTGCTATCGTCACATTTTCAGCATGCTCTTGGGCTACTAAATGTACTCTTCGTGCTCCTTTTTGGGCAAGCACCTGATGCTGATGATGAAGAGTCAAACGACATCCTTTCTCGTCGACGTTGTACAGTCTTTCAGGGTGGTTAGATATATCTAACATATCATAAAGCTGTCATCAAAATGTTTACCAACAATAACTTTATTAAGTTTTTGGGCACGGGCAGGGTTCATAACTTGTGCTTTGCGTTTTGAAATTTCAGGATGACGTTTGAGAAAATTCTGCAACCACTTTTTACCAGCTGTCCCTTTCGTCTCATTGAACTGGTTTTCAATGTTATGAGCTTTACAGAATGTAAATGCTTGCTTTCTTATAATTTTAGGAGTTAAAGGCATACCAATCTGAGCGAACTTAACTATTCTAGCAGCTAAATCGTTTTCAAGGTCTTCAGTCAATGTACATTTTCTACCTAATTTCTTTCTGTAACTTCCTGTAACGAGATGATTCTTTAACGTCCGCCGGGGTATTTTAAATGTGGTCGCAGCCGCACGTTCTGACATCTCTTTTTTAATTACTGCATCCATGGCTAATTTAAGAGCTTCTTCAGACCATTTTCCACGTTTTTTCTTGTCTGGTAACTGCTCCATTGTAATTTCACTAAAGATAAAAATAAAAAAGGAATAATAAAAATAAAATTAACACATTGCACCAACTAGAAATTTAATATATAATTATTATACTGGATCGTCCCACATATAATAAATAATTATTATTAGTGTTAGCCCACCCTCCCTCTTTTTATTCTTTCACAGTGGAATCTAAGGCTCTCGAACCTAACGGTTTAGCACTTCATAATTTTGTCTGGCCTCTACCTGAAACTCTTTATCTATCTATTATCTTTATCTCTTCCATCTACCTTTGATACTGGATTTTTTAAGCGGGGCGTGAAAACACATCTCACTAAGCCGCCATGGTGGACGGCACCATACTAGTAATTTGGCTTTTAGAATTGTGTCCACCGCGACTTGAATAATAATATTGCTTTACGATAAAAGTATACTAACAAAAATTCGAAACTAAGATGTAAATAGGTAGATAAATGTAGGTAAATACTATATAAATAAAAGAAAGTTTCTTAACACTTTCCGGGACAGTAAACGGATATGACCGTGATGACAATAAAACATCTATTGTGTCTACAGAAGTATCTATAAAAAGATTAAGTGCCCACGCGAAGGATTTTTTAAAAATGGTTTGGTTCTTCCTTGACTTGTTATAAATATAAAATAATATCTTTATTTCATTTTTGTAAATTTATATTTGATATAGATAATAATAAATAATTACTTAATTTATAAATTACCTAAATAAGGACGTTTCACTGTTAATTATTATTTGAATTCATACATCTAATAAGGACCGGCCCTTAATATGAACTCTTATAGTTGTCCTTATTAGGATTTAGATACTGTGGTGGATGATCAAAGTTTGTAGTTGTTTAATATAAATATAACAATGTTTTTACCTCTGCAGAGTTATCTCTAAATGTTTAAATTCAATTTTCTAAAACAACCAAAACAAAAACACTACTTTTTCCAAGAAAACAAACAAAAATTACGGCATCGATTTTACAAAATGGTGTCTCTAACCAGTGTCTTACACAAACTGAGACGCTATGTCAAAATGGCGGCGTCAAAGCAACATCGCGCGCTTGCATTTATCCAATGGTTGGATAAAGCACATTGCGCGCAAAATTTAAAGTAGTTGAAAAAATGCAAAGTGGGAGTTTTTTAAGGTGGCCCTTATAATGTGCCGGCCTTTATTGGGTGCAAGTATCTTAATACTAGATTTAGTATTAGATGTATGCCCTGGCAAGATTGACCAGACATCGGATCCCAAGTAGCAATCGACGTATGTTTATGAATGTTCAAGAGGCAAGAGAAGATGTTTGAACCCCAGCAAATGGTATTCTATAGTCTCTGCATGTCTCATTAATGGCAGATAGGCGTGAAGTTATGTATGTACTCAAATACTTACACAATGGCCACATCAGCGAGTGCCAAGGAGTTCGCCACATAGCAGGCTCCCGCCTCCGTCATGACTGGCCGCCACTTAATGTTGCTGCCTTCTGACGACATGGTCTTTATACCTGACTCTGGCATCACCTGTGAATCATTTCATGTTTATAAATCTTCAGTGGTTAAGCTTCTTTGAAATGAAGACGCGATCATTATAATCCCGCCAATTTGAAGCGCCTACTAAAAATCAAGCCTCAATATTACGCTCGTAGTGCGGTAGGAATAGAATATTCTTTAATGTACATACCCATCGCATACCTACATCATACCACTTATTACAAAACGAATAACAGAAATGAACAGAAAAACAAGTTCACAGCATTATGTAGTGAAATTAATTGTCTTATTGCTACAAGCGATCTCTTCCAGACACGTTTGAATAGGCTTAAAAATAAAATAATATCTATTTAGTGTTTATGGAGTCGGTGTAAATGTTTATGTATATGTATAAAATTTTATAAATAACTATTACCTACTTATAAAGTTCAGATTAGGTTAGATACTAATTAAAAAAGATTTCTATCGTCTTTACCACGGACAGTGTTCTGAAGAGCTCTTTGAATTAATCCCACCCTCTCCCTTTTTGTCCAAAACGACACGTGCCTAAAGTGTCACCCTTTCACAGTAGAATCTAAAGGGTCTCAAAACAAACGGTTCAGCACTTCATATTTTTGTCGCTCAATTAAAGCCTGGAACTCTTTACCAGCGCACGTGTTCCTATCTAATTTTGATCCTGGGTATTTTAAGCTGGGCGTGAAAAAGCATCTCACTAAGCCGCCATAGTGTAGGCCACCATACCAGTAGATTGGCTTTTGGAATGGTGTCCGCCACTTCTGGATTCCACTGACTGCTTACCATCAGGCAGACTGGAGTCACATTGGTAGGCTAATATATAAAAAATAGTAATTAGAATCTTTTTACTTACTTCTACAGCTATTTTGAACATGTCCACTTCTATCTCCATATCCTGAAACTCTTCAAACTTCTGTAAATGGAACAGGTCCGAGCTGGCGACAGCGTTCACGAACCTGATTGATATTTATAATTTTTTTTCGAAGCACTTCAAAATGCATTAGAACTCTGGTGAGATTTTATTTCCCGTGTGGTCCCGTCTTGTATCATTGCCATCCCATCTTTGCAAAGCGACAGTTTACGCGTCGTAAGGAAGGTCAAACGGTAGTAGATATCCACTCTGGTTTCAGTATACAAATGGGCTCGATCAAACGGAAAAGTATTACATACAATATTGAAGTAAAATATTAGTTTCCATGCTAATGTGTTTCGCTCGGTGGTAAGAGCGTTGGCAGCGCAATTAGCCCCTCGATCCTCCCTTTTTTCCTTTTCCTTCCTCATTCCCTCATCACTAAATGGTCAGCAACGGCGTGGTTGTGTTTTCTAAGCATTATAACTTCAGCAATGCTTGGAAAACCGTCTATCTCTATAGGTTACGGTTCCCACTTACCATCTTGGACCGTATGCTTGTTTTCCACCATGTTATATAAAAAACAGTCTTTAAATTACCTGGTATAGTATGCATATTGTTCGTCGTGAATATCGATACCCCAAAACTTCTTTATAACCACTGGTAACTTCTTTGCCTCCACACGATTCTAAAATAAAAGAACATTCACGCAACAACAATTAAGGCCTGAAACTGCGTTAAGCGGACGCCCGCGTCGGACACCCGCCGCGTGTTTATGCGCGGGGACACGCGAATGGGTGACGGACGCCCGCAACGGTCTCCGTCGCGTATACCAGACGCGGAGACCGGATTTCGCAGTGTCGCTAGTTCAATTTTAGCTTTGTGAATGTACAGTCGTGTCGATGGAGAACTTAATATGTTACTACGTAGCAAAACGACGCCAACTATTAAAAAAAAAACGACAGCCAGTAAACCCGTTTATGGAATCTAGGTTGCTGTGCGGGGAGTTTGTTGTTAAGTTTAGTAAATTAAGAGAAAATGAAAACACATTTTACAAATATTTTAAAGTTTCGGTACAGGTTTATGACGAATTATATTCAAAACTGGAGCCATATATGAAAATCAACAAGAGTAAAATCTGTATCAGTGATAACACCAATGGAAAGGCTGGCAATAACGCTGCGGTAAGTAAAAAATATTTATTAGTTATTCATCGTCTTTATTATTTGCTTATAGGTACATAGTTTCTTGGCACATGTAGATCACATTTAATAATCACAGTAGGTAAAAACTCGTATATTCTTCCTTCTTAATCATTATTATTATTATAACTGTTTGCACATAAGTAACAAATTTAAATCACATTAAGTAAATGTATATTCTTCCTTCCTAATTATTAGATTATGTTACTCTCATTTAATGCATTAGTTGATAAGTCTTGATCTTCACTCTTATCTATTGATTCATCTGCTTCATTACTTTTATTCGAATCTAAAAAGGTTAACATGTCATAAAACATGTAATTTTGCATGTTTTAGCACCTGAACCTGATTTTAGATTTCTTTTGTTTGCTTTAACTTTCATATATGTGTCCCTCGCAGTTTTCCATCTTGATTGTAGTTTTATGACTGAAACAATACGTATTATTATTAAGTTTTATTAATGTACCTTACATTTTGTTTACAGGTACCTTGTAAGCAGACATACTTTTGTAGATTTACATCTGGCGTATCAGGCAGGAGTAACTACTATCAGAAAAATAGTAAAAAATGTCTGTCAAATCATAAACGAAAGAATGAAGAAAGACTGTATACCAAGTTTTTCATGTGCGCGATGGGAAGAGATAGCAGAAGGTTTTTTGGTGCGAGCTGATTTTCCCAACTGTATCGGTGCAATAGATAGGAAACATATACGCATTATAAGACCTGCTCACAGCGGTTCACTTTATTATAATTATAAACATTACTATTCTATTGTCTTACTGCAATGTGTAATGCAAATTATGAGTTTACCTACATAAATGTGGGAGTACAGGGTAAAGAATCTGATTCAGCAATTTTTACCCAAAGTCGCTTGTTCAAACAAATGAATGATAATTTATTGGATATTCCTCCTGCTAAGGCATTACCTCACCTGCAGAACGATAAGTCAACCAACGTTGTAGCAACTGTACCATTACCCCACGTTGTTGTAGGAGATGAAGCATTTGGGTTGTCTAGTAATATCATGCGGCCATATGCTCGAGCTCTCAATTTGGACCATAAGAAAAAAATATTTAATTATAGATTAACAAGAGCGAGGCGTTATATTGAATCGACTTTTGGTATTATGGCTAATAAATTTCGAATACTTCATCGTCCTTTAAACGTTTCAAAAGATAATGCTATTTCTTTTGTTAAAGCGATATGTATTCTGCATAATTTTATTAGATCTAGACAGGCTATGACAATGATGTTAACGATATTGTCATTACCCCGCGTCATATTCGTGATATCGACCATGGGTTTGGGAACACCCATAGAGACGCGTATACAATACGCGAACGCTGAACGATTATGAGCATTTCGTGAATGTGGAGGGCACGACTCGCGCGAACTTACTACCACTAATATGGAGTCGCCCATTTAGGCATAGTACCTAAAGATCAAAAATTACGCTGCACAATAATGTAAAATAAGTTATTTAAAAAAATTAAAAATTGAATAGCTTATTTTAAGATAATCTATTGTTAAAAAGTAGCTAACAATACCCGCATAGTGCTTAGAATGAAAAATAGTATGTAAGTATTGGCATTTACCCAAAATATAATAGGAAATAAAAAATGTTTACTTACCAGTTGTTTTTTTTTCAGCATCACTAAAATTTTCGAAACTTTCAAAAAGTTCTTTAGCAATTTTGAGCCAAGCCGCTGTTCGCGCATCTCTGTCTTTATAATTTTCATCCGCCTGGTTCCATATAGCGGGGCGACACTATACTTCGATAATTACACGTTCTGTATCGAAAGACATTTTTATTCCCTACAATACGCGCAGTATTCCGTGCGTGCAAACCGTCTCACTCAGCGACATTAACTGAACCGAACCGTGCCTGTTACCGCTGGCGTGCCCCGCGCTTGCCCCCGCGCCGTACCCCGTCGTACGGTTACGGGACAAGTCGCGCGGGTGCGGGGCCCGCCTCCCCGCGACGGCCGTCCGCGCGGGTAACCGCGACGGAACACTTTTGTATGGAACCGCGCGGGCGTCCGCTTAACGCAGTTTCAGGCCTAAATCACAACAATTCATTCAATATCCAATAAAACAAATAAATAACAATACATATATACATAGCTTTACGCCTTTTAACGCGGAAGGGGTAGGCAGAGGTGTTTCGCCGTTTTTTTATTTTAGGTCCCATGTAATAGGGGACGAGTCTGTTGCCATGTACCGGGCACAATTCCAGACTCCGGGCTAATACTGAGATTTTTTCGACAGAAAAACTCAATATCAATTTACCCGACCCGGGGATCGAACCCGAGACCTCTGCGTGGTAATCCATACACAGTACCACCGAACCACAGAGGATAGCATAAATAATAATATTACACAGACACACAACGCTATCTAGACACGAAGTAAGCATGTTATAGAGCACTAATATGGGTACTAGAATGCGGATAAACATACTTAGATATTTAATTAATATACTAGCTTTGGTTACTACTGCGCTCCTGTAGCTACTAGCGTGATGTTACTTAGCCTATAATCTTCGTCAAGAACTGGGCTATCAAACGCAATAAGAATTAAAATGGCTGTTAGTTCCAGAGATTAGCGCGTTAAAACAAACAAAGTTAAACAAATACTTCCTCTTTATTTATACTAGCTTTGAGCGGCGCGGTTTCACCCGCGTCTTTGCTTAATGCTCTGCTACCGTCGCCAGTAGCGTGATACATAGCCTATATACTTCCTCGAGAACTGGTCTATCATACGCAAAAAGAAGAAATGCAAATAGTCTTGTTATGCACACAATTTCAGCTGACCGGGAATCGAATACAACACTCACCACATAACAACAGGTAACAGCAGGTAGACTGAATCTCCAGGACCTGAAGTCTTTCTCCAGCGTGACTACTGTGGGGCTCTCATTGTAACGCTGAAGCTGACCCAGGGAGATGTCCAACGCACCCCAGATGGCGAGTCCACATGCGAGGATCCAGAGAAGCCTGGAATAACAACGGTTTCTAGGTTTTATTATGGTTGTTCTTAGATTACATTTCTTTGCTTTAAAGTGAGAAATAACCTTCGCTTTAGTTATGTTTTGACAAGCCCTATTTCGTGGGTAACTTTACAAACATACATTTAACAGACACAAAGAACACCCAGACTAGGAACAAATATTTATGGATCACACAAAGTATTGTCTCGTGTGGGGATCAAAACCACAACCTCGTGCACAGCAATTTAAAATGGACAGAGCTCCTGGTTGTAACTCTGAGAACTAAATTTTCACACATCGTTCATTATGTTTAAAATGTAGTCCCACCGTTCAATCCATAGTCTTCTTGGAGCAGCAATATGATTAAATCCATGTATGCTGGTCTCTTTACAAAAGTCTTTACCACACTTCAACAAAGACGATACCATTGATGAAAACCAGCTCTTGCTTGCTGGAGCTTGAGGGTTTTGATGTACTGGATATTCGTATTGATAGTAATCATACATGGCGAGTAACTGATGAATGAGGGTGGTTTATGACCGGTTAAGGTGACGAAAATTGCTGGAGGCCTATGTCCAGCAGTGGCCGTATTTTGGCTGATATAATGTTGACTAACAATCATACATTAACGACGTTGCCACTCGTGACACACCTGTCATGAGTGGTAATGTCGCAATTCAGTGTCCATATTTCGTAGTTTTCAATTTTTATTATTTATTGTTGGCTATATTTTAGAAATATGTTCTGTTTATACAGAGTGTATACGACGGTTTGACATTAAATGAAAAGGCAGGTGTTACTAGCCCATATAATGATTTCTAATTAATCACAAAAGTAATTTGACGGAAAACAAAAATTTGAAATTTTCTAACAAAATAAATAATATTTTAATAGTAACGAAGTAATACACCATTTTATTATGACAAGTTCACTGAACTCTGTAATGAACGGCAACGTTTATCCTTCGACGTGGACTATGACTTAAGTCAGTGACCGTTTGACGTACTTACATAGTGTTAATTTAGAATTCAAGAAATTAAAAAATTTGTCCTGTGTCTAAACTATTGAAGATATTTAGTAGATTTTTTTTGTCTCGCTTTATAATGTCACATACTATACGTAATTGCATTTAATGTCATACCGTCGTATACACTCTGTATACTAGAAATAAGTAAAAGCTAATTATAAAATATAGACCAAACATATTATTAAAATATAGCCCCAAATAAATAATAAAAATTGAAAACTACGAAATATGGACACTGAATTGCGACGTTGCCGCTCATGACGCGTAAACCCTCACGAAATTTGTGACAAGGTTGAATTAAAACAGATCTTATTTCTTTGGCAAAGTCGAAATTTAGAAGTTCTGAGTTTTGTCAAGATGTTTCTTTAACTGTGCCTATTATGCCAATACTCTAAATAATAAATATATTTTCTGTAACATTACAGTAAATACAAAATTGTAATTATGTAGATAATGTGGTTATGTAGGATAGAGCCAATCCAGCAAAATAAGGATTTATTTATTTATTTTTATTTTTATTTTATTTAGGATTAGATTAGGTCAAAATAGTAATTAGGTATAAATATTTCTTGGTAAAAATATTCTCCCCGTGTGTTCTAGACCGGTGTTTTCCAATTGCTGGGTCGCGACCCGGTACCGGGTCATCAAAATAAAATACTGGGTCGCAAAATATAGAAACTGACTAGAAGCGGAATCAGTCCTTAAGCTAAAACTTTCTTCATTTGCCGCAAACTTGAATTCTTTAGTTAAAAATAATTAGCAGCAGAGCAGCTCCATGTTTCGCACTAAAGTTTAGTGACTAAATACCTAGGCGATACTAAAATCAAAACAATCAAAACGTATAATTGTACCAAATGGAACCAGCTTAAGTTTAAAAGTATTAAGTGGATCGCGAAGGGGCAGTGTGAAAATTACCGGGCCCTGGCAGAACAATGTTTGGGAAACACTGTTCTAGACTACTGAACTACCCGTGGAAATTAATAACAGACGAGTAAATCTCAAGTAACGGGCGTTCTGCGTACAAAATATCAACTTACTACAATCCGCCTTCAAAGCTTAGATATTCAAATTCAAATTATTTATTTGTCTAAATATGATATGATACAATCATGATCTTATATTAAAGCTTATGAACATATTCTGCTAAGAAACGGCGTACAATATTCACACAAAAGTCAAAGTCAAAGTATTTATTTCATTTTGATCGTATAGAATGATACTTATGAAAAGTCAAATTACATGAAATCAGCCCCTTTTGATCGAGTTACCTTAAACGCAAGATGCCAATGAAGGCGTTATACCTAAACATGAAATTTGCCTAAAAAGCTGTTTGCCCTAAATGAGAGATGCCGATGAAGCAGTATGCCTGAAATGTGAAATTGACTTAATAGCAGATTGCTTAAAGTCAATGTCTACAAAGCACATTGCCTTATTAGTTAAATGCCTACAAATCAAATTGCCTAAGAAGTTAAATGTCTACAAAAACAAAATGCCTAAGTGGTTAAATGCATACAAAGCAATGTGCCTAAATTTGTGAAATTTTTTAAATGTTTTCGTGTGTACCTGAGATAGCGTTTTGTGTTTAAATAATATTTAACATTTTGTAGTTGTTACATTGACCACATACATGACTCCTGGGGGCCTACTTTGAAAATCGAAGATAGAAGTTACCAGTGATTTATCCCTTTCACTAGATTTCGTCAAGAATAACGACTGAAAGACACCGAGTGTAGTTAATTGTTGACACACTGTTGTGTTATTGTGTAGGGTCAGACATTAAGTCCGCCATTACATATTGTATGTATAAAGTTGATAAATAAATAAATAAATAATAGCCACGTGCCACTAAATTCGACGTTCGTCAATTTCCTTCAAAAATTATTGTGAGAGCCAAATGAAAAAAATAGACTTATATTTTACAATGAAATAGGCCATTTAGTTGATAACTCTCTTCATTTTATTGATTTTTCAATAATTACCAGCATATCCACATATTAAATTTACAGCTTCTCAGTCATCTTGTATTTCAGGCAAACTGCTTCTCAGTCATCTTGTATTTCAGGCTAACTGCTTTTGAGTCATCTTGTGTTTAAGGCAAACTGCTTTATAGGTAATTTAAAATTAGGCAATCTGCTATTTAGTCAATTTCACATTTCAGGCATACTGCTTCATCGGCATCTCTCATTTAGGGCAAACAGCTTTTTAGACAAATTTCATTTTTTTTTTTTTTTTTTTTTTATTTATTTATCAGTTTACACTTCAGACAATTATTTAGTTACATAGCATTCTAAAACCACAGAGGTTTGTGATGAGTGCTAAAATAAATCAACGTCGACAATAGAACATTCTTAAAATACTTAGAACATAGGTATATGGGTTTAGAAATTTGGCAACTACACGTCTTTAGAATTTCCTTCCATATTTTCTAAAAAGTGAGACTTTAGTTTAATTTTAATATTAGACAAAGTTATTTCATTACGCAATTTAGGGGGTAGTTGGTTAATAAGTCGAGGAACCAAGTAGAACGATGTACGCTCACCGTAGGAATTTTTTGCGCTTACCGTGCAAAGTCGTTTTTGAGCGACGGCACGAGTGTATACAGGATGGTTAATTTCTTTTTGCATATTGGTGTTAAAAAATTGTTCCTTTAAGAGGGCATATTTAAATTGTGTATGTATAGGTAATACCTTGCAATGTTTAAATAGCTGAAAATCGTTGTTATGAAATTGTGTTTTAATTTTGTTTGATACTAGATTTTTAAGGATTCTTAATTGGAGTTTGTATATTTGGTCGAGATATGTTTTATAGGTACGACCGTATCTACTAAGACCATACTGGATATATGATTCAGCTAAAGAGTTATAAAGCATAAGTTTTACTTTGAAGGGTATACGATTCTTAAGGATTATAATATTAGCCAGGAACTGTCTGAGCTTGTTACAAACATGTTCGACTTGGTTACTCCAGTTGAATTTACTGTCAATCTCCAAGCCGAGGTACCTTTGTGAGGACACCACTTCTATTTGTGGGCACTCACATGTTCCAGTGTTCATTTTATGCAAACAGCTATGGTTGTGTGCAACTATGTGTGTAGGTGGAGAATATTTTAAGTATGGGGAGTTTATTATTAGTAGTTTGGTTTTATTTGAATTCAGGACCAGACCAGTATCATGGCACCATTTTAATAACAAATTCAGGTCTGATTGCAAAAGGTCGCAGGCCTTTTGAGGATTTCTATCAGCAATTACTAGACAGGTATCGTCTGCGAACTGGTAGCATGTACACTGGTTAATACTACTGGTCATATCGTTTACGTAAGACAGAAAATGAAGGGGCCCAAGAACTGAGCCTTGCGCTGTGCCTTCGGTTGCTTGAATTTGTTCACTAAGTGAATTATCTATTTTGACAGCATATTTTCTGTTTTGAAGGTAGTTTCTGCACCAGTTAAGCAGGGGGCCGCGAATACCACTAAGTTCCAATTTGTTGATCAATAGCTTGTGGTCTAGAGTATCAAAAGCGCGAGAGAAGTCAATAAATAGTGCAAATACAATTTTTTGCTGGTTAAGATGGCCATTTAATTCATCCGTAAATTTTGATAATAGTACCGTAGTATTTTTACCAGCTTGAAAACCAAATTGATTCGGACAGATAACCTCATGTTTTTTATAAAAGTCATGAATTTGTTTACAAAGGTATTTTTCCACGATTTTATCTATAGAAGATAGTAATGTAATGGGGCGATAATTAGCATAATCATCTCTTTTACCTTTTTTATAAATTGGTCTGACACATCCTATTTTTAGTTCATCGGGATACACGCCAGTAGTCACACTACAGTTAATCAAGTCTGCAATTGCGTTTGATATTTCTGGACCGGCCATTTTTATATCAGAAACTTTTATACTATCAAAGCCGGGCGCTTTATTGGAGTTAAGGCTATTTATTATTTTTTGTATTTTTTCCCGCGTAGCTTTTTTAAATAACAAACTGGAGTTTAAGGGATTATTATAATGTTTAGGGTCTAGTAATTTAACACTGCAATCTGGTATTATATCCTTTACGGCACTGTCAAAATTGCTCGCAAACCTATCAGCAATAGTCTTAGTAGTGAGACCCTGTGCGTCAAATGCCTTACAGATAGCAGCATCAATTGAAAGCGTTACTCGTCCCAGCATCTGATTAACAATTTGATAGACCTTTCATGTTCAGGTATAACGCCTTCATTGGCATCTTGCGTTTAAGGTAACTCGATCAAAAGGGAAATCAGCTAATTAACCTACAGCCAGTTCGCTGACGAGGTAGAGCTGTGAGAAGAACTGGCAACAAACTCACGCCACTCTTTTAAATAAAATAAAACTCGATACTTACACTGGCGCTCGTAGTTACAGTTTTTAATACAACTTTGGTGTCAAATAAACATACGGTCCACCTGATGGTAAGTGGTAACCGTAACCTATAGAAATGGCTGTGTTTTGGAAGCATTCTATTTATTGCTGCAAAACTAAGCTGTTGCCGATTATGTACATAGAAGGGGATGAGAAAGGAAGAGGAAGAGGATCGAGGGGTAAAAAATCGGCAATCTCATTCGTTAGGAAGAGGCCTATGTCCTTTTACTTTGGCGGCTTTATGAGTTAGTTATTCACGGTTAAAAAATTTAAATCAAAATTGAGAAAACATTGTTATGGTAAAGTGTGTCACTTTGCATGCTACTTGAAATTGTAACTTAAAAAAATTGTAATAACCTGGCGATTAAAAAGCGTGGCCTGAGTTTCTTGCCAGTTCTTCTCATGGCTCTACTTCGTCAGCGAACTGGTTGTAGGTTAATTGGCTGACATTTTGTAAATTTTGACATTCATAAGTGTTAATTTAATTAACATTATATGAATAAATACATATTCATTTTCTTATTTTTCTTTTACTTTTTTTTCATAATACCGTCCTAGTTAATATAAATTAGGTAATTAATATAAGTAAAAATGGATGTCCATTATTTATCTATGTGTATTATCAGCATGCAATTCCTAATAAAACATTTTAATACTGCTTAAATGTAAAAACCTGTTTTGCAAATTAAAACCTTCAACGTTGAGCATAAGACGTAAATTTTCTTGAAAGTCTAATTGAGTTATGGCATTTCGAATATATTATGATCGTCGTGATGGCCTGCAGTTACACTTCGCTTAACACGGGATCGTGGGTTGGAAACTAGACAAGTACTAATGCGACCTTCTAGGTTAACCTTGGACTTTACTGACGGTGACGGGTAACATCGTGAGTGTTATGGTATCTCTACTATGATAAGTATTGTACTCTATGGTAAGTTCGAGACTATAGAGGCATTGTCTATGCTCTCGCGCTTCCCTCCAGTGTGGACCCAATATGACGGGCTATTGTATTTTGTACTCAAATAAACAATAAAGAAATATCAAGAAAATCTTATGAGTTTTATGTATACATAGTGACATAACAGTGAGGAAACCTGGTATTAAAACTGACATTGTCCTTTCGTGGTCAATATTCATGCCTTCTCTATGAAAAGAGGCCTTTAACTACAGTGAAATGACAATAAGCTGGTATTATGATTTCTATACTATTATATAAATCGGAAAAGCTTGTGTATTTTTTTTAGTAATCTCTGGAAATACCATTCGTATTTGAATAATTATTTTTGCGTTCAATAACCCAGATTTTAAGGAAGGTAATGTAACATCACGCTACTGGCAACGGGAGCCGAGCACTAACCATAAAGGCAAGCTAGTTAATAAATCTATATTTCAATAAAAAACAGTTCTTTATTCCTTATTCCAAATAAAACCACTTAATTTAAACTTATTCAAAAATATGGACTCAAATATTTTTCTTCCTGGATGCGGTCCTGCTGCTCCTACATTTACAACCAAAGGCATTAAATGATCAGCCTTTCCTATTGGATGACTGTCCAAACCACCTGCTTCTTTGTCCCAAAATATTATAGTTTCACGATCTTCTGTTCCTAAACAAACTTTATTTAAAAAGCTATCAAATTCTTCATTCACTACAACATTTTCTTCTTCCGGTTTTGCTAATTTAAATTCTTTCATGTTATGATAAGATAATCCAGATCCAAAAATAGCTACGCCATCTTTTCTAAATTCGTACAACACTTTTCCGATTTCATAGTGTTGGGATGCCTCTTGATTTTTTAATATCGATAGCTGTATTATAGGGATATCGGCTTTAGGGTTGATCAACATCATTGGGATAAAAACTCCGTGGTCCCAACCTCTTTGATCGTCTAGTGCAGATTGTATGCCAGCGTTTTTAAATGCTGTGTGTATTTTTTGTGCCAAAATTGGGTCACCTGAAAATTAAGCAAAAATTAAGTAAGTATACTTATTCAGGGAAGTGACTGAAAGTAGATCAAGGCATCTAATACTAAGATTTATTCATACATAAATATCACATGAATGATATATAAGAAGGCTTAGAGCATTAAACCAACATAAGAAGGTCATAGTAATTAGAATAAAGTGTCAGGTGATTTACAGACAATTCGATAAAAACTGGCAAGAAACTTAGACTCCTAATCTTTACCGAATCTTCCAGGTGGACTAACTACAACTAGGTATCTATTTTAGAGCATCACAAAAATAAACCCTTAAACAACTATTTACTAATACTTTTATCATTTACTTAATAAAAGACATCGCAGTAGGTATAACAGTCTTTTACAGGTAAGATTTTAATTAATAACATGTAGGTAAGTAAGTAACGTAAGTAAATACAAAATAAAATTATTAAATTTAGTTCTATTAGGCAAAAAGAAGTCAGTTAAAAAGAATATTAAGTACTTATTTAGGTAGGTAATATTTGTATTCTTGCTAGTTAAGTAAGTAAGCTTACTTACTTAACTAGCAAGAATACATAGCTATGTAAGAGTGTGAGTTCAGAAAAAAATGTAGAATAAAAGTGGACTAAGGCAAGCAGAATCAGATGAAGATAAAAATAATAAAAACAATTACCTGGAGCATCATATTTAAACTTATAAGTCTCCGGCGGGAAATTATAATAGTCATACAACAACGAATGTCTTTCTCCAGACGAAATAGTGACAATATCTTCTTCTCTATGCGCTGTGACCACAATAATCGCTTTTAAACGATTCAAATCCACATAATTCGATACATTTTGCAAGGATTCCGCAATTTCCAGGTTATATTTTTCACGTAAAACAGGATACGGGCCACCGCCATGGTTTAAAAATAGAGATGGCGCGAAGTAAGTTTCGGAACACATAACTGCGAAGACTAAAAGCAAAATAAATAAATTAAACATTATCAAGAGAGACGTTTACTTGATAAATTGTATTGATATAATGATTGTGAACTTTGTATAGTCATTGTTTACTTATGCATTAAATAGGTATTTAAATCCATAAGGAGTACCGCACATTTGATAAGGTGTACGGAAATTCTTGTTCTATGGATTATGATCACTCCCAAGATGGACCGACGACCAGATACCTACAGGTGCGTTATAGATGAGGGTGGCTACCGACCAGCCAAGGTGGCGAAAATTGGAGAAGGCCTATGTCCAATAGTGGACGTCTATCGGCTGATATGATGAAGATGTTTAACTATAATGATTATACGAGATACCCGAGCATGGGCGTCGGCAGCATGGCGCATGATGCGCTAGCAACTCCCTGTCGACAAAAAGATACTAGAGAAAATTAAGATTCTTATTGTCTTTCAATTACCTACTGTACAATTTTTTATTTCACCTTGTCAATATATTTATTGCCTTGCTATAAATCGTTAAAGCAATGGGCATGCACAGTTTGCCTATTGAAATGTACATGCAACCCCCTGGAAGTGAGATGCACCCTCCTAAAACTAAACATACGTATACATACATACATATTAAATACATTTTTAGGATACCTTTATGCGCAGCAATGCATTTTTGAGCTGAACTGAAAAATATTTTAGGAAAATGAAAAATGCAAATATTTATGTCTGGAAGAAATCGCTGTTAGCGATATGGCCGCCCATTGTACCTACTATTACTGTACAATTAGTTATAAGCAAAGTTTCTAATGGTGTACAATAAAGCATATAATAAAATAAATATTTACTTATTCATATAGGTTAATTAAATTAATACTTAATGCCAGCCAGTTCGCTGACGTAGGATAGAGCACGAGAAGAACTGGCAAGAAACTCAGGCCACTCTTTTTAATCGCCAGGTTATTACAATTTTTGTAAGTTACAAATTCAAAGTAAAAGAGACAATACACTGGTAAGGAGGTGTACTGGAAGCTAAGTAAATATTTGGTAAATTTAGATGTATCACAAACACGAAGATGCTTCAGAAAGGTCTATTTCCCAGAGACCATTGTTCGGCTAAAGCTTCACAAATCAGAAAGATCGACAACGAGCAAGTGATCACTAGGCTACGGTGACTGTATCAAGCGGGCTGTATGTTTGTTTGTCACCTTAGTTATCTATACCCGGCGCCATCTATATTAGTATATACTTTAAGTCGAAGAGTTTGTTTGTTACTACCAGTCGGATTTTAATAAT